>CM038796.1:200222767-200894017 GCA_021764765.1 Vicia sativa
CAAGATGGAAATGATCCTGACCGAATCTGACATCCTGTCATACCCAAAATTTGCCCTCCATCTTCTCAAGATATCTCATACATCCATACTCAAAGATTCCTCAAGGTTGATCGAGACAAAACTCTCGCCCTGAACAATCAACAAACTAGGGTTTGGCAATTCTCAGCCAGATGGACTTCCAACATCTCAATGTCCGTCATGCCTCCTCATATGCTTCAAAGATTCTCCATGTCAAGTTTCAAGCCTCCTAGTCAAGTTTCCTCGGACAATTGCTCGAGATGGTTGAAGATCGGTTTATATTGGACAAAAAGTCAACTGTGGTCAACATACAGTTAAACTTCATAATTTTTGGTCAACATCCTCATTTTGAAGTTACATTCATCATTTGATCAAGGGTTGATCATGATTCATCAAGAAAGATTTGCTCAAAAGTCAAACTTTCTAAATTAGGGTTTCTAGGTGAAAAGTCAAGCTGAACTTTGGTGATCATAACTTTCTCATACTTTCTCGAAATTTTCCACCACCTCTTGTTTTGAAGGAAATTCAATTCTCCACAACTTCATGTCTCACAAGAATGTCCAAAAATGCTTCATTTGAGATGTTGGCTCAAACATTACAGTCATTTTCAAAGTCAACAAAAAGTCAACATTTTGTTTTGAGGATATATTGAGCATGGAAACTCCAATTGAGATGAGACCAAAAAGGTTGGTTAGAGGATTCTTAGAGCTTTCCAAAAAGTCCAAGAACACTCAAAAATATGGAAAATTGAGCAAGATACACCATTCACAAGTTGGGTAATTTTGAAAGAGTGCACAAAGAGAGATGATTCTAAAAATCAAAATTTTTGCAAATGGGCTTACTTTTTCTTCATCCAAACTTGTTCCTTATACAATTAGGAATATCCAAGCCCAATGCCACGAATTTTTATTTTATTTTTCTATTTAATTTGGAATTTATTCATTTAAATACAAATTAAATTCAAAAATAAAGTATAAAATCAAAATTAAATGCAAACTTGATTTTTTCTCTTCCTTGAGATCCAAGCAACTCAACAAAGCCAGCAAATTTCGGAATTTGGATTGGTATGGCAAGATTTCATTGAAAATTGATCAAAATATGAAAATTTGATTTTGTACAAAATCAAATTTGATTTGCATTGATTAATGATTGATTCTTCCTCAAATTAACTCCAAATCCTTCTACTATATATACATAACTCATGCCACACGAATTAGGGTAGAGATTTTGACTGGAGAAACCCTTATTGATGCTCAAAAATCCGTGGCATACAAGCAACAAGCAACCTTGGATTTAGGTGGTTTCAAGCAATTTTGAGCATTCCATCTTGTTCCTTGTGTCATTCAGAATCGATCCAGACCCTCACACCGCCCAAAACCATCCAGAATCAAGAAATCACGAATCGGTTTGTTCATACTTTTTTCAAAATCGTGCTTCATTATTCATGCATTATTAACGAGTTTTGATGTTTGTTTCGTGTTTAGAACAAAGTTTGTAAGCGATCTGGGCAGATTAATTGCATTTCCATAGCCTGAAACGTAATATGCCATAACTAGGGTTCCTGAGCTCGATTTAGGGCTTTGCTTATTAGGAAAAATTGGACCACGAGACTAATACCAATGCATTTTGAATGATGTCCTGAATCGATCCATGGTCTTAGAATTTATTTATATTATGTGTGCTTGATTTTTGATTTAGCCAGGGTTGTAGCGTCGAGCAATGGCCGACGCTGAATTTTCAAAAATTCAAAACGAAAGAGATGAAGTTTGGCGCGGTGACGAGGCAACAGGAATGCGACACTTGTTCATACATCATCCGTTCCGATTCAGTGACACGCGTGCTGTAACACCCCCTTCTATTTACCCGCGTTTTATAAATAATAATCAGAGTATTTAATCATAATCAAGAAGGCGTCACAATTTAAATCATAAAAATTTGACCAAACAGCATCATGCTCTCACTGAAGAATATTCATTAAATAATCATACCCAAAATTATGTTTAACAGCGGAAATGTAACATAATTCAATCCTGAATACATTAATCAATAGTCATTCCAGGACATTAAATCAAAACACAATTCAAACTATCCAACTATCCGTTAAAGGATTCAAGCAATCGTTTTTCCCCAGTGTTACATCTACCAGAGCACGACACAGACACGCAGACTAGATTAACTAAACTCGACATCTAGAGCTATCCTCACCAACTCCAAGCAGCTAATTCACTTCGGATCTGAAATTGTTAAAGTAAGGGTGAGATTTCAATTCAATATAATACGTATTATACGTTCTTAGATCCAACAGATTAATTGAATATATTAGTTCATCAACCAACACCAGATCATAAACAATGCAGAAACAATTCACACAATGATCATGTATAACATCAAACAATGGCAATTGCAACACTGGAAACCATCCTAACATAATTCCATATGCAATCTGAACTCTATGCATGTGGTACCAATCGTGAACGCGTTCACCTTTGCTCCGTTACTCGTGGAAAGACAGTGTAATCCGTGATTCGCCCACCCATTGGGTCAAGAATCTAGCCTCACTACCTCTAACCAGGTCAGTCTATCGGCTCTGCAAGCTCACTTCCGCACAATGGGAATGAACCAATTAACAAATGTATATGCATGCAATCATAAAAGCATGCCACATTATTCCACTGTTCATAATTAAATCAACATAATCACACGATGTCATTTCACCAATACATCACATTCAAATCATAATGGACATCAAAATATAACATGGTATGCATTAGTTCCCATCCGGTACTAGACCATTCGCATTAATTACCAGCTTCCGTATTTAAATCCACATTTTCAAAATCGGGGACTCGGCTCTTTTTAAAATAATTTTCAATAAAATACTATTTTTCTTTTCCAGGACGTAGAACTTTAAATTTAAGAAATAACAAACGGCACTCGAATCAATTCACGGTTTAGAAAATATGCATTTTGAAAATTTAGAAGTTTTGGAAAAATACGGTGGTAACCGGTTCCTCCTTTGGGAGAACCGGTTCCACACTTTAAAAATACACGCTCCTGGAAATTTGTATGGGGAACCCAGTTCCTCCCCACAGGGAATTGGTTCCCAGGTTTTCAAAATAGAGTCCCCACGGATTTTGTATGGGAACGGTTCCTCCCAGGAACGGTTCCAGTACAAAATTCCCAATGAAATTTCTGTGGAACCGGTTCCTCCCCAGGGGAACCGGTTTCCACGACCTATGTAACAAAGTTTATCATTTTGACGACTTTATGCATCCATAACCATTTCAAACTTTCAAACCACAATTATAATATCATGAACACCATTCTAACACCATTTCACACCACTTTGACATCAACTAACATATTTTACCCGTTCCTAATTATCATCTGACACACTAGTGATCAATTTTCCATCCACTGACACACATAGGGTTTCATACTATAATCTACCATTTCAATTCCTAACCTACCCAATCATCCCATTGGTTCCCAAAACCCATAAGACATATTAACCGAATAAAATCACCCCTTACCTCGCAATGATTCTCCGGTTTCTCTCGGCGTCGGCTTTTCCTCTCTTCTCTTCTTCCTCCAACTTTACGTGAAATGATTTCCAAAACCTTCTCTTTTTCCTTTCTTTTCCTTTTATATTTGCTTTTTAATTATTCCAATAAACAAAATAATAATAATTAGTAAAGTAGAGTAATTTACTCCTCATACTCACTAATTATTCCTACACCTCCAATCCTTTCTTTAACAAATAACCCAAATTAATCCAGATGAATTAAATATTTAAGACTTTAAATCAATTAAATAATTAATTCTCACTTATTTAATATTTGAATTAAATCGGGGTGCCACACGTGCGCTCCAGATCAGATGGCAAGGCATGGGAGCTGTGAAGCCAAGGTCTCCAGTTCGAATCCTGGCAAGACCATTTGTGTTTTTACTCTTTTACAAACTTTTCATATTTTTCTAATTTATTTTAATATTTTTTCATGCATTTTAATTCTATTCAATATTTTTTCTCATGCATTAAAAATCATCAAAATATTTTTTCCTTTTGCATTTATTTTCAGAAAATGTTTATTTAATTTATAAAATTAAAAAATATTATTTTGCATGCATATTTTATTTTATTCATAATTTAGCATTTAAATCACTTTTAATTAGTTTTTAATTATTAAAATGCATCCAAAAAAATCCCAAAAAATTATTTTAGCATATTTATGTTATTTCCAGCATGTCATATTTTTCTCATCTAAAAATTTGCATTTTTACTAATATTTTCCTCTTATTCGATTTCATCGTATTTTCCGATTTTCTTATCTTTTCACAGGTTATTCCGTTTCAGACGGTTTCTTTTACTGTTTTCTTTTTTCCAATAATGTAATTGCTCATGGGATGTAATAGTTAGTTAGGGCTTTTATTTTCCGCAAGTTTAAATTATGTATCCGCCCAAAGCCATGTAATAGCGTAGGACATTTATCTTTCCGCATCTTTACATTCCGCATTTTAATTTCCGCACCCTATAAATTGCTAGTAATTAGGCGTGTATGGCAAGATAAAATTGAACAATAGCTCACTCTAATTTTCAAGATAGAATATCTGAAATCAACACACTCTTTCACACACGCACCCCTTAGGGTAATTCTCTCTCGTTGCCTTATGATTACAAATGGTCATGTCCCTCGAACGTAGAGGTATTCTAGCACCGTTGCCTTCAAAACAAATCATCATAGTCCCTTCGATACAAAGATCATAAGACCCACGATTTTGCCTCCGAATACATGATCTTGACCCTCGATTGTCGCCTACGAAAATGATGATAGTCCGAATGTGCTGGATACTTCCTACAAGTTGCTTTCTATGACCATACGATGTCCTTGAATGTCCCGCTTACATCCAACAAATAGAGTTACCTACCAACTAATGGTATGGATAGCGCTATTCTAAAGGAAAGTAAACAACACGAAACGACCAATTACGAGTAGGTAATAAGACTTTTAGTTGCTTGCTCAAATCAAATGCTTTTCACACCTCACACTTTGTCAAAGTTCAAACTCTTTTCAAAAACAAAACATTTCCAAACACTTTGTATACATTCCTACATGAATCATTACAAAGTCAAAGCGAAATGCCTTTTCAAAACATTTTTTCAAACACGAGCACAATTTTAAAGTGATCTAAGAGCAACTAAGAGCCGTAGATAACTACGGATGGAAAGGGGTGCTAATACCTTCCTTTCATAACCTTCTCCCTTACTCGAAATCTAACGAAGGTCTTTTACGTAATTTTACCTTCCTTAATTGGATAAAAGAAAAGTCGGTGGCGACTCTTGCTATCCGCACATTTGCGATACAAAAATCCACAAAGTCAGTTCACCGTGTTACAAATCCTCAAACAACAACTGGAAACACTCCAATCCAGTTTTCGATTCCAGCTTCAACAAGTAAGAACTTCAAACTCGAACTCCAGGATTTCTTGATTCAAATGAAAAAAACTCTTGGCCATTTGTTTTCTGCACTATCCACGATCATTAACCCTCAATCAATTGAATAAATCATCAACCATACACGATTTCAATTAGATTTTTCAGTTTTAGGGTTCTTCATGTTCTTCATAAATTCAATCATTCTAGGCTTAAAATAAATGAAATTAAAGAGTGCCATCATGTTCCTGGGCTTGAAGCGAGCAAGTTTGATCTTTACATCGTTTGATTTCATCAAGAAACACGAAATCCATGGTGATTGAAGATTGGAGAAGAAGAACAAGGCTTCTTGCGTTTTTTAATTCAAATATTTGTTTAAAATATATTAGTTTGTTTAAACACAATACGGATGTATTGCCTTGGTGGTTGCCAGCTCCTCTTAAAACTCTCGTGCACGCCTTGCCTAATGGTCCGGGTTCAAGCCTCCTTGGGACCATTTTTATAAACTTTGTATTTTTACAAACTTTGACATTTTCAAAACCAATCAAAACTCCTCATTTTGAGGTGATTTTTGTACACTTGTCAATTAATGTATCTATTTTAGGATAGTGCAAAAATTTTCGAAAAACTTTCATCCGATTATATTTTGATCGAGCGAAATATACACTTTGAGCACTTTTCAAAACACCTTTAAAAGGTGATTTTTTCAAACTTTCGAAGCCCGATTCTGTTCAAAACTTTTCATAAGTAAACCTCACATTTTAAATACTCAAACACAGATAAACTTCGATCGTTTGTTTTCCGTTTCGATTGTATATACACTAAATACCATTGGTATTGAAAGGAGCATTATTCCTGGTGAAACTGCTTTTAAACCAATGGGCCACCCTTATGGTGTAAGTCCCAACCCTCCTATGTACATCCATCCTTCTCTGTACATAAATACTCGTTCGTGTACATATTTACTTCCTTGTACACAATTCAAACTTGTAAATAATCAAGTTACGCTCGTTTCAAACGTTCGTTTCACAGACACTTGTTTATATTTACTTCATAAACTCTTGTAAATAAACATCATGCATTGTTTATATTCCCTTCATAAACTCCTGTGAATACATATCACACACACACACACTTGTTTATACAACTGTCTAGTTATAACATAACAACTAGTCTAACCAATAGGTTCCCCACAGTTTAGCCTCCTCTTGGGCTTTATACAAGATAACTCATCCCCACAGAGTTAGCCTCCTCTTGGGCTTTGTACAAGGTAACTCATTTTATCTGAGTTTTAGCCTCCTCTTAGGCTTCATATAAGAAAACTCATTCATCTGAGTTTAGCCTCCGCTTAGGCTTCATATAAGACAACACTCCCCTGTTGAGTCAGCCTTCTCTTGGGCTTCGTTCAAAAGAACTCCTCATTGAGTTTAGCCTTCTCTTGGGCATCATACAATGAAAGAGACCACAAAATCTCTTAACAGCCTCCTATTGGGCTTCCAATACAAAGAATCACCCGCGCTAAGATAGAACCACGAGGTATAATTTCCGGTGAAATTGCTCTTAATTCCAAAAGGATGGTTTCCCGGTGAAATCCCTTTTAAAGCCAAAGCCAGCCATACCCTATAGCTTCCTCTTGAGCTTCGTACAAGGACCCTCGATGACCCTCGGAATGCCTCCTCTTGGGCTTACAATACAAGGACCCACGGGCTTCTTAAAAGCATCCCTTTAATCCAATCAATTTCTCCTCGAGATTTAGACGTTTATCATCTCTATGGAAGAAGTATCTCATCTATCACATCACATACAATCAAAAACTTTCCAAACTCTTTTCAAACAAAAAAAACATCTCTTAGTTGTAAGTGGTAACACTTGTACACTCAAGCAAAACACCCAATGCTTACAGTTAAAAGATTTAATCATCTTTTTTCAAAACATCTTTCTTAAACATGTAAGTGGTAACGCTTGTACACTCGAGCAAAACACCGATAACTTACGACGAAGATTTTAATCAATCAAACCTTTTCAAAATGTATGTGATGAAATAGATTAGATACATTTTCATTAAGATGACATTCGTCATGTGTCTCTACTAACATCCGTTGCTTTCCACTAGCATAAGTGGGAACTACGATTGCTCGACTTTCTCAACATCCTTTTGAGAATCGTAGGCACAAGGTCTCATCCTTGGCGAGCAAATTTATTTCTCCTCGGACCAAACAAACCATAGATCCACAGAGATCCGAGCTACAAATGCTCGATTCCCACTAAGGGATATGTATGCGAGAAGATCCAAAGATCTTTGCGAGCACAATAATAACGAACATTAGGATCCCACATAATCTATCCTTCTTAAAATCCCAAAGGAGAAACTTTCCCAATCATAGAAATAGCAATTAAAACACACAAACATATCAAACATATTCATATATAAAGCTATAGATAACTATATATATTTAGGTGCTCCATCTATTCCTTTATATAACAAACCCCTTACCGAATACTCCCCAATCGTTGCATCTAGTTTGCGCTGAGTCGTTCGCATATCAAAATCAATTGAGGGTATTATGACTTTCCCTTTTTCATAATCATTAAATCATCTTTTCTTGTGTTGAAAATAATAAAGCTTGATGCTCGCATCTTTATAAACAAATCAAAGCGATGAATCGTTTGAGCGGAGAATGCGAATTCATATTCAATTCCCTAGCACGTCACTTTTTAACGCGAACAATACTCCCCAACAAGCGACCCCCGGAGAAGAACCTATTCAGCCCATCGAATGATTTCCCGTTCTTCTCTTGATGTGTTGGTTTTGTTGTATTTGTTTGGGCATGGCCCTTTTTATGTAATGACAGTTTCGGTCATTGTGACTGTTTTGATCTTTTTATTTTGTTGGGGTGGAGTCCCTGTTTTAACTCCAAGACAAATACGAACTTCATGGTCGTGAATGTAATCTTAATAATTTATATTCATTGTTTGTTGTATGCTTGCGATAATTGTTTTTTGGGGGAATGCTTGTTAGTTATGTATGATCTTCGCTAGTGTGGGGTATCTAATCGAAGGGGGTCGGTTCGTTTGTTGGGCTTGGTCCAGAACTCAAGCTTTTATTAAAGGCCTGAGATCGATGGCATGAACGTATCAAGGAATCCGTAATGTCTATACCGGGTTCAAAATATAGTTTTCAAAATGTCAAAATTATTAAGTCAAATTTAATGGTAACCCGATTACGAATCAATCTTCAAGATCACAAATTCTCCTTTCGATTGAAGTGATGAAGTTGGAAAATAGAGCATCACAATAATGAAGTTGTCAAACAGTTCTATCTCGTCCATTATAATTTTTTTAATCACAATGCATCTTTCTACGTCGTTCTCAATTTCGTTAAATTCTCCCAATACTCATAACCTTGCATAACCTTTTGTCACTCTTCTCTAAAATTCTAGTTTATAGATCTGATGATATCTCACACTTTCTTTTACCCTCACAAGATACATATACTTAATATACATACTTATTTTCTTGTCTTCACTCCACCCCTTTCAAGTTTCAACCATAATGCGTGGTTTATAATATGATTAGTCAGAGACCCCACTACGCCAAAAAAGACCTACGAAAGCGCTTTTTGGCCTTTAAAAGTGCTTCCGTAGGTGGCGCAGCTACAGGTTTTAGCAGCGCTTTTTGTTTAGGCAAAAGTGCTTCCTAAGACAACGTTTTTTCCTATAAAGCGCTTTCTAAAGTAGGCCTTTAACAATACTTTTCTGGAAAAGCGCTTTCTTAGGCCTACTTTAGAATGCCTTTTATGCTTTCTGTAGACATCTTTAGAAAGCGATTTTTCAGGAAAAGCACTGCCTTAGGCCTACCTATGAAAGCGCTTTTCCTGAAGAAAAAAAGTGTTTTCTTAGGGTTTTCAATAAACCTATAATTTGTATAATTCATAAACCTGTATTTTTTGCAGCATTATTTTATAAACCTGTAATTTATAAATCTAATCCCATAAACATGTAATTTACAATCGTAATCCCATTATTTCAACAAAGAGATTATATACAAAAAAGGCATTATAATACCATTATATACCATGGTTATCCAAAATATATATACACCATTGTAATTCAATTCACGTATTTCCAACGCGATCAAAATCAGCCTTACAAAGTCATCCCGAACAATAAAAAATCAACCCTAACAAAATCAACCCTAATAATAACTAAATCAACCCTAATGTATGAACAAAACACGGTCAATAATGTATTCAAGGTCCTGGTCCTACAAGGTATGAACATAATAGCACAATCAATAATGTATTCACACAATAATGTATTCGTAACACTTTTCACACGATAATATATTCATACCTTATATGATTCTTTGTTCAATAAAATATTGACACAATTCCTCTTTGATTTCTTCCAACTGGAGTTTCGTGTAATATGCACACTTGTGTTCATCGAAGTACTACATAACAAAATATAATATGCATGATTTAGTTAAAAGTAATAAATTATATGAAATATTCGATAAATAATAAAACAAATCCTAAGTTATAAATTCATATCGTGACTGGAATCTCTATTGGATTCATTTGAAGGATTTCTTTCATAAACCTCAAAATGAAGTATCCACAATCTATACCATTTTGCTGTTAAGCACACTACATAGAAAAACAAATAAGAATGTATAGTTGTCTTGTTTTATCAAGTAGCGTCACTATTATAAGCAAAATTGTGAAAATTAATGTACCTGCACTTTGATCCATTTAATGTTGTTGGATTTACACCGTTGTACTTGAGCTTCTCTTTGACTTCGGAATACTTGTATTGATCTAACAAAATAAAAAACATATATTTAGAACAATCTCACAGAAATAATTAAATATATAAATATACACGAATATTTAGAACAACCTCACTTACGTATCAATCATTAACTTCATATCTGGATAATTAGTTCAACCATCTACCGAATTTAGATAATAGACCACTTCTTTTATAGGATCCATAGCAACCAACAACCAGTGATGTCTATAAATTAAAACAAACGTTTATATGGAAATTTTCTACGCAAAAGAAACAAATATTAGAATAAACTTATAATGAAAATCTAACCCTGTATGAATAATATTATACACCCAAAGATACAAGTTTTTTGTACTGCCGGTGTCCATGAATCTCTCGAATAAGTGCTCTCTTACTGACTCTGGTTCCCTAACAATTATTGCTCCACTGACACGGGAAGAAGACACGAAATGGAATCTATTTGACGATTGATTCCCCCGCATCAATTTGTCATATAACAACCTTAAATAAAAACATAATAAATGTTAGACTATTTTCATTGAAATGTGTAAATAAATTTTTCAACTAATTAAATAATATATTAATCGGATTACCAGATGTGTGAGTGCTTAACACCGACGCCCAATTCTATATGATGAAAAATCTCTTCCATGTCCTCTTGTCCAATTATTTCGGTGCAAGAAAAACCAAAGATACCTTCATCCATATCCATTTGACGAATACCACCATTCATTATATTTGATGTTGTGACAAGTGTTTCAAGACACTTCCGGAATCGAGGCACAAATTTTCTAATAGGAACCCTTTTCTTGGGTGGTACGCTACCAATTTTCTGGCTCACTTGTTATGACCCTTGAGCAGGTACCTAAAAATCATATAACTTAGGTAAACTATAAAATCATGCAGTTTTTTATTTGGATCATATAATTAACACTTTAAACGTACCTCTTTTTGTGATGCAACAGACTCGCCGTGCTGCAAAATCCCTTTATCCTTAGCTGCAGGTTTTGTAGGAGTCTAAAATTACCATGTAAAAAAATGAGGTCAGAATTGACAATTCAATACTTAAAGATTCATAATGGTTTTCAACATACCTGATCATCTATGAAAATGAGGTTTGATGGCCATGCAACAAAAGATCCTATTGCATCTCGCAGCAATGTGGTCTCAGCAACAATGTCAGGTACCGATAGCAACGCATCCAGATCTAAAGCAACATCAACCGATACTTTCATGTCTCCATCCGGTAGCGGTCTATGGTGAAGTAAATCTCTCAAAGTGTTATGCACTTTTCTCTTGCCAACTAGGCGATAAGTCGGTGACGATAAGTATAGCTGACAAGATGAAATGTCCTAAACCAATAATAAATATTTTACTGTTAATGTGTATATATGTCAATTAAGATTAATGTGCTATTTTAATTTCACAATAACATATATAATTACCCCGGGAAATTTATTTTGATAGTTGATACTAGCTTTGTCACTAGTTTCTTTTAACTATGAACTGCTCTTTTCCGCCATATATCTTTCTTTATCCTTTTGCAATTCACAGACTTGTGCATGTAATTCCTTGGATGCTTATATAAGAAGTTTGGAGTCACACCATGACCTTTACCCCTCACTCGGCCGGGATACTCAGCAACATTTAGTGCTCGACTAAGTACGCTCCTGATATCCTGGTCCTCACCTGTGGATATCGATTGCGATAGGGTCTCCTGTAATTCATTTACATATCAAAAATTATTAGTGGAGATAAAAAATTAATTATATATTAATAAAAATTTGATTTAATTAAATACATAATGTTATACTTACACATTCATCATAAATATGTTGAACATCGGGATTAACAACTCGATCTTGGCGGACATGAGCTTCCTTACATAACACATGTGCTGGTAGTGATGTTTTGTCACTTTTCGTCTCTTATAACTATGTATTGACACAAATAATAAGATCATCAATTATAACACATTGAGAGAATTAATAAGAGAGTAGAATTTATATTTACTTACAATTTTTTCCTATAAGCGTGAACGCCCCTTTCTGTATGGATACGTAGGTTTTGACGCTCTCTCACGATTTATGGCACTCACTTTCTTGAAATTCTCGTCTCTTCTTTGGCCTACAAAAGCAACCTATTCTTCAGGTGTAATGAAGGTCTCATACTTCTTTGGACGTTCGGGTTCCTCTTCAACAAAATTTCCTTCCTCATCCTTAATACTTGTTTGTTAAAAAAGTTCTCCACCCTCTATGTCTTTTTCCGGCCAAACCAAGTATATACTTTTTACGGGTATCTTCAATGTTAAAAGACCTCTACAAAAAAACATGTGCATAGAGTGTGTTAGTATAATTAATTTAAACACATTATCGTCAAGATAAAGCAAATAACAACAACCATATATGGTACCTTTATCTCAATCCAAATTTTCTCTTTACCCTCATCCAACTCTCCTCTTTTCCATCTAGGAGTGGTGATCGGAATGTGAATACGAACAAGTGTACCAATGTAGCTTGTCAACTTTGTAGCATTAGACCCAATTAGTTGGTCTTCATCATTCCAATCTACATTATATGTTACTCCTGTATCTCTATCAGGGATGATTCCCCTCATAATAGTTATGCCTCGTGTAATATCTTTTTCTGAAGTATCATCTGGAGCATTTGCATCTTTTGAGTTTTATTGATTACTAGCCATTAGAATTTAAGAATCTACGATGACCGAGAAAGACATTCTTCTAACAAAGTTTCAATCGCGTCGTATCAGTTCCATCTTCACAGTCAGGACACGCTTTTTCACCTTTAATGCTATACCCGGGTAGATTTCCGTATGCTGGAAAATCGTTAATTGTTCCAAACAACATCACCCTTAAGTTGAAACTTTCTTTCCTATACCCATCATAAACCTCCACACCGTTCTCCCACAAAATATTCAAATCTTCAATTAAAGGTTCCAAGTATACGTCTATGTCATTTCCTGGTTGTTTAGGCCCAGAAATTAACATAGATAACATCATGTACTTATGCTTCATACATAGCCATGGAGGTAGGTTATAAATCATAAGAATCACAGGCCATGTGCTATGCGAGATACTTTGAATATCGTGTGGGTTCATTCCATCAATAGACAATGCCAAGCAAAGGTTTCTTGCTTCTTTTCCAAATTCAAGATAATCATTATCAATTTTCATCCACTGTGGTGAATATGCCGGATGTCAAAACTTTCCATCAATAATTGTTTCATCTGCATGTCAAGTCAAGTTTCTTGAATCGGTTTCACTACGATACATCCGTCTAAATCTCGGAATTATAGGAAAATACCATAAGACTTTTGCTGGAGACAACTTCTTCTTATATCGAGGGGCACCGCATTTAGGACACTCATTTAACGATTCATACTCGTTTCGAAACAAAACACAATCGTTTGGACAGGTATGTATCTTATCATAGCTCATGCCAATAGAGTACAACATCTTTTTGGCCTCATACGTTCAATTGGGAAGAACATTATCCTCTGGTAGCATATATTTCATAAGGGCTAATAACTCTGTGAAACTTTTATTCGACCATCCATTTCCCGCCTTTAAGTTGTACAACTTTAATACCGCAGACAATCTTGTGAATTTTGTACAACCATTATACAACAGTTTCTCTGCATCGCTTACCAACCTCTCGAACATTTTGGGACAATCATTAAGATATTCTTCAAGCGCTTCTGTAATCTCTTCGACTCGATTATAATCGTATGTATCTGTGCAATTGTCGTTTGAAGTATAAGTCGTATTATCCCTCGATTCAACATTCCCGTTACTTTTCTCACCATGCATATTCCAACATGTATAACTTTTATCAATTCCATACCGTATTAAGTACGATGCCAACTGAACCGCTTCAACCCGACTCCCATAACAACAACCCAAACAAGGACATGTCATTCGATTGGGGTCTTTGGCGTGCGCAACAACAAACTTAACGAATTTTGATACCCCATTCTCGTACTCTTTCGATAATCGATTGGAATACATCCATGCCTTATCCATGGTTTTACTAATTAAGCTAAACAAAAACAACTAATTAGGGCACAAAACGGTATAATGCGTTTCTGTCAAAATGCAAAGTATACACAGAATGGATCCGGAGCAAGAAAGGAAACATATTCACGCAATTTTAGACAAATTCATCACAATACTAGTAATTTGAGGAAGAAATTTACCCCGAATTTACCAAACTCAAGGAAACGCAGAGAATGAGCGTCGTACGTTGAACTAGGTCGGGAAACGCTGCTAATTCAAAGGAAAGAAAACTTCTATTATAAAATATTTCATACAATAAAAACCGACTCAACCACTAATTACAGTTCATTCACAAGTAGAGAAGTAAGCAACTAATTTAAGTGGAAACAATCCATCATATCAGTTCATTCAAAGCATAACTAATTACAGTGGCGAGAGAGAACAACTAATTACCTGTAGAGAAATAAGCAACTTCTAGACCCACACAGTGTCAGATTCTTGTAAACGATCACACTTTCACACTTCACAAGTAACCCTATATATAGCAAATTCAATACGTTAGTTTGGGCGAGACACTCTCGTAATCTCGTTGGCATGCACCAATACTTACTTACATCATTTTGAAATTAAACTCAAATGCACTAAAATATCGACTGAAATCCGTTCAAATTAGCTCAATCTTCATGACTAAAACAAAACCACATTGTTACAAACAATCTCAAAAACGCATCAATTAGCAAGATTAACATGGAATCGTAACAAAACTCCCACAACTTAACATGTAAGAAAATCTTGCCCATTTATTACAAACCAACGCATAACATCAATAAAAAAACTCTATCGCTAATTAACATGGAACCTTACCGATTTACTGTGACACCCCAAATTAATTCAAGTATTAAATAATTAGAAATTTAATTATTAATTTAATTAAAGGCTTAATTAATAATATTTTTAGAATTAATGGATTAATTAATTATTTAATTAAAAGGAAGGTTGAGGGTGTAAGGTTTAATTGGAGGTGTGTGGAGTAAAAAGCTCTACTAAATAATAACTAATTTCTTTTTATTATTTGGCAAATAATAAAAGGAATATTTAAAGGAAAAAGAAGAAAAAGAAGGTTATTTGGAAAAAGTCATTATACGTGAGATTGGAGAAGAGAAAAGAGGAAAATCCAAACGCCGGGAAATTTGAAAAATCATCGCAAGGTAAGGGGTGATTTCATTTAGTTATGATGCCTTATGGGTTTTGGGATACAATTGAATAGTTGGGTATGTTAGGAAACTTGAATTAGAGAATCTAGGTTTGTAGGATTGTCCCTAAATGTGTCAGATAATATGAATTGGAACCAATAGTAATGATATGGAATTATTGGAGATGATGAAACTATGATATGTGTTGTGTATTGGTTGATTTTGGTGTTTTGATTGCATTAATTCGTATGGGAATGAAAAGGAATGAATTGGGATACATGATGCTGTCAAAAATTGGGATTTTTGGTACTGCAGGTCGCAGGAACCGGTTCCCATGTGGGAGGAACCAGGTTCGTGCAAATCTTGAGGAAGCATTAGGCTTCGGGCCGGTTACTCCTGGGGAGGAACCGGGTTCCCAGTTCAAAAATCACAAAGAAAACTATTTTTCTTCGTGGGAACCGGTTCCCAGTATGGGTGATCCGGGTTTCCCATACAAAATTCCAGGGGGCGTGTTGTTGAAAAATGTGGGAACCGGGTTCTCCTAGGGAGGAACCGGTTACCACTTTGTTGAACTTCAAAATACTTAAAACTTTAAAAATTCATATTTTCCAAACCGTAACTCCGATTCGAGTTTCGTTTTCGGAAGTATTTCTTAAATTTAAAATACTATCTTATAAAACGAGAAAAATATTATTTTTACGGAAATTATTTTAAAAAGAGTCGAACCCCCGATTTTTGAAAACCTTGGTAGCTTAGGAACAATGGAGAATGGGTTGTGAATTGTTCTAATTTAGTGAATGAGGACTAATACTTATATTTTATGCCTACTATCCATTATGATTGAGTTGTTATCATGTGATATATTGGTATTGGCATTTATGTGGAATTATGTTGTGATCTCCGTTGATTTGATGTTGCATGCTTTGATGGTGCATGCATAAGCATTCTGGTTATGGTTCATTCCCATTGCGTGGAATTGAACTTGCAGGGCCAATAGACTTACCTAATATGCAGAGGTAGTGAGGTTAGATTCTTGACCCAGTGGTTATGGGCGAATCATTTATTGACGCTGTTTCCGAGGTGTAATGGAACAGGGTGTGGACTTGGTTCACGTTTGGTACCACATGCATAGAGTCTGCATTGCATATGGAATTGTAACATGCTAGGATGGTTTCCAGTGTTGCAATTTCCATTGATTATTATATTTGCATAATGAATGTGTGAAATGCATTTGTGAACTGGACTATGATTATGCTAATGATAGTGGACTAATGCATTGAATTGTTCTGTTGTATTTAAAAACATATAATGCATTCTATATTGAATAGAGATCTCACCCTTACTTTAATGATTTCAGATTAAAATTAGCAGCTAAGGAGTCGGTGAGGATGGCTTATAGAGTTGTGTCGTATTTTATCCGCGTGTGTCAGTGTCATGCTCTGATAGTTGTAACACTGAGGGAAACGTTTGGATGAAGAGTTTTATTTTATACTCCATTGTTTTAATTCATGTTGGAATACTTATGACTTAAAAATTGTTCCAGTTTTGTGATATTTTCCGCTGTGTAGAACACGATATTGATTTGAATATTCTATTCTAGAAATTTCCTTCGGTTAAGCATGATTACTGTTTGAAGTTGAGGCTTTTGTCTTTTGTATTTAATCTGTAATTATGACATCCCTTTTTTACGTGTTAACTCTGATTTAACTAGTATATTCGCGGGGTATTTTAGAAGGGGTGTTACAACAGTGGTATCAGAGCATAGTCGGTCGTGTCTTAGTGTCGTTATCCCTTTTGTATGTGACTAGTGCAAGGTAACACTGTCGATACTTGTGTGCTGATGAGATTGTTTTGTAATGTTACAAAACAATGGCTGGAAGAGGTAATGGAAGAGACGATGCTGCTATTGCTGAAGCTTTGGGAATGTTAGCTGGAGTGCTCGGAGGGAATCATCCGGGAGCTGGTATTGGTGCTGACAGACAATTGGGGAATTTTCATAGGAATAATCCTTCATTGTTCAAGGGCACACATGATCCCGAAGGTGCTCAGAAGTGGTTGAAGGAGATCGAGAGGATCTTCAGTGTGATTGACTATGCCGAGGAGCTGAAGGTGAGGTATGGTACTCACATGCTGGCAGAGGAAGCTGATGACTGCTGGGTTGCTACCAGAACTAAAATGGAAGAAGATGGCATTGCATTGACTTGGGTTGTCTTCAGGAGGGCTTTTCTGAGGAGGTACTTTCCAGAATATATCCGGGGCAAGAAGGAGATTGAGTTTTTGGAGCTCAAGCAAGGCAACAAGTCAGTGAGTGAGTATGCTTCAAAGTTTACTGAATTGGCGAAGTACTATGCTCATTACACTAACGATGCAGATGGATAATTTTCCAAATGTATCAAGTTTGAAAATGGTCTTCGTGATGAGATCAAGCAGGGTATCAGGTATCAGCGCATTAGGAGGTTTTCTGATTTGGTAGACTGTAGTAGGATTCTAGAAGAGGATCTTGCTAGTACTAAGTCGAATGCTTAGGGATATGCTGATCGTAGGGGCAAGAAACAGATGGATCGTGGTAAACCCTATGATAAGAGTAATTAGAAATCTGGTGGTTGGAGGAAGCCTAGTGGGGGAGACTCTGGTTCTTCCATTAAGTGTTACAGATGTGGTGAAATGGGGCATCGAGCTACTGAATGCAAGAATGATGCAAAGAAGTGCAGCAACTGTGGAAGGTTTGGTCATGTGGTTGCTGAATGCAAAGCCAGAAAGATAACTTGTTACAACTGTGGCGAAGAGGGTCATACTCGTCCGCAGTGCGCTAAGCCAAAGAAAGAGCAAGCTGGTGGGAAGGTGTTCGCTTTGTCAGGATCAGAGACTAAGCCAGATGATCGGTTAATTAAAGGTACATGTTTTATTAATGGCATACCTTTAATTGCGATTATTGATACTGGAGCGACACATTCTTTTATTGCGTTGGATTGTGCTAAAAGATTGAATTTGGAAATTTCTAATATGGATGGAAGTATGGTTATTGACACTCCTGCGTCGGGTTCAGTGACTACTTCATATGTTTTTAGGAATTGTCCTATTGTTATTTTTTGGTAGAGGTTTCGGTATGGATTTAGTGTGCCTACCTTTAGAACAACTTGATATTATCCTTGGAATGAACTGGTTGGTATTCAACCAGGGTTCATATCAATTGTTTTGAGAAGACGGTCATATTTCTTGAAGAAGCTAAAGTTGAAAATGTGATTATGTCAGTTAAGCAGACGAATTCAGCTGTTAAAGATGGTGCTGTGGTGTTTATGTTGTATTCTTCGACGGAGGTGAAAGGAAAAGCTAAGAGTGGTGAATTACCTGTTGTGGATGAATTTCCAGAAGTATTTCTGGAAGATGTTAGTGAATTGCCACCTGAGAGAGAAGTGGAGTTTTCTATAGATTTAATTCCTGGAACTAGTCCGGTGTCGATGGTGCCTTATCGCATGTCGGCATCTGAGTTATCTGAGTTGAAGAAACAGTTGGAAGAATTACTTGAAAAGAAGTTTATTCGCCCTAGTGTTTCATCGTGGGGTGCTCCTGTGTTATTGGTTAAGAAGAAGGAAGGTACAATGAGACTGTGTGTTGATTATAGGCAGTTGAACAAAGTGACAATCAAGAATCGGTATCCATTGCCGAGGATTGATAATTTGATGGATCAGTTAGTTGGATCTTGTGTATTTAGTAAGATTGATCTGAGGTCTGGATATCATCAGATTCGTGTGAAGACAGAAGATATTCAGAAAACTGCATTTAGAACGAGGGTATGGGCATTATGAATATTCTGTTATGCCGTTTGGAGTTACTAATGCACCTGATGTTTTTATGGAGTATATGAACAGGATATTTCACCCGTATCTTGATCAGTTTGTGGTGGTGTTTATTGATGACATTTTGATCTATTCAAAGAATGATGAAGAGCATGCAGAACATCTTAGAATTGTATTGGAATTGTTGAAAGAGAAGAAGTTGTACGCGAATTTGTCCAAATGTGAATTCTAGTTAAGTGAAGTAAGTTTTCTTGGCCATGTGATTTCCAAGAATGGCATTGTTGTTGATCCTACGAAGGTAGAAGCGGTATCTCAGTGGGAAGCGCCGAAGAATGCTTCTGAAATCCGTAGTTTTCTTGGTCTTGCAGGTTACTACAGAAAGTTCATTGAGGGATTTTCGAAATTAGCTTTACCATTGACTAAGCTGACAAGGAAGGGTCAAGCGTTTGTTTGGGACTCTGATTATGAGAAGGGATTCCAAGTGTTGAAGAGAAGGTTGAGTAGTACTCCGATTCTGATTTTGCCGAATCCGGCAGAATCTTTTGTTGTGTTATGTGATGCATCATTGATGGGTTTAGGTGGTGTTTTGATGCAAGATAAGCAGGTTGTGGCTTATGCCTCGAGACAATTGAAAGTTCATGAAAGGAATTATCCGACTCATGATTTAGAATTGGCGGCAATAGTATTTGTTTTGAAATTATGGAGGCATTATCTGTATGGTTCTCGGTTTGAGGTATTCAGTGATCATAAGAGCCTGAAGTATCTCTTTGATCAGAAAGAGTTGAATATGAGGCAGAGGAGATGGTTAGAATTTCTCAAGGATTATGACTTTGGTTTGAATTGCCATCCTGGTAAGGCAAACGTTGTTGCGGATGCTCTAAGCAACAAGTCCTTGCATATGTCAATGTTGATGGTTCGTGAATTGGAATTGGTTGAGCAATTCAGAGACTTGAGTTTGGTATGTGAAACTACTCCGAATAGTGTGAAATTGGGTATGATGAAGCTGACTAGTGGTATTCTGGAAGAAATTCGAAATGGACAGAAATCTGATGTTATTTTGGTGGATAAGTTGCCATTGATCAACCAGGGTCAAGGAGGTGAGTTCCGAATTGACGAGAATGGCATTATGAGATTTGGTGATAGAGTGTGTGTTCCGGATGTTGCCGAGATTAGAAAGAGTATTTTGGAAGAAGGACATCGTAGTGGGTTGAGTATTCATCCTGGTGCTACTAAAATGTATCATGACTTGAAGAAGTTATTTTGGTGGCCTGGAATGAAAAAGGAAATTGTTGAGTTTGTGTATGCGTGTTTGGTTTGTCAGAAATCAAAGATTGAGCATCAGAAACCGTCAGGATTGATGGAACCGTTGTTTGTTCCAGAGTGGAAATGGGATGGCATTTCTATGGATTTTGTATCTGGTTTACCAAGGACAGCGAAGAATTGTGATTCTATCTGGGTGATTGTTGATCGATTGACAAAATCTGCTCACTTCATTCCGATAAGAATGGATTATCCTATGGAGAAGTTGGCAGAATTGTATGTGGAGAAAATCGTAAGTTTGCATGGTATTCCTTCTAGCATTGTTTCAGATAGAGATCCGAGGTTTACATCTATGTTTTGGGCAGGGCTGCAAGAAGCTTTAGGTACTAAGTTGAGATTGAGTTCCGCTTATCATCCCCAGACAGATGGTCATACGGAGAGAACGATTCAATCGTTGGAAGATTTGTTGAGGGCTTGTGTGTTGGAGAAAGGTGGAGCTTGGGATAGTTATCTACCATTGATTGTGTTTACCTACAACAATAGTTTTCATTCGAGTATTGGTATGGCTCCGTTTGAGGCATTGTATGGTAGGAGGTGTCGGACACCATTGTGTTGGTATGAATCTGGAGAAAGTGTTGTGATTGGACCAGAGATTGTACAACAGACTTTAGAAAAGATCAAGATGATTCAGAAGAAGATGAGAGCTTCTCAGAGTCGTCAGAAGAGTTATCACGATAAGAGGAGGAAAGATCTTGAGTTTAGTGAAGGAGAACATGTATTTATGCGAGTTACTCCGATGACTGGTATTGGTCGAGCCTTGAAGTCAAAGAAGTTAACTCCGCGCTTTATTGGTCCGTATCAGATTACCAAGAAGGTTGGAAGAGTTTCTTATCAGATTGCTTTACCACCGCCACTTGCGAATTTGCATGATGTCTTCCATGTATCTCAGTTGATGAAGTACATTCCTGATCCATCTCATGAGCTTCAGGTAGATGATATACAGGTACAAGATAATTTGACTGTTGAAGCATTACCTGCGAGGATTGAGGATCGGAAAGTGAAGCAATTGCATGGTAAAGAGATAGCATTGGTGAGAGTAGCTTGGGGAGGACCAGCAGGAGGAAATGTAACTTGGGAATTGGAGAGCCAGATGAAGGACTCGTATCCCGAACTTTTCGTCTGAGGTATGTTTTCGAGGACGAAAACTCTTTTTAGTAGGGGAGAGTTGTGACACCCCAAATTAATTCAAGTATTAAATAATTAGGAATTTAATTATTAATTTAATTAAAGGCTTAATTAATAATATTTTTGGAATTAATGGATTAATTAATTATTTAATTAAAAGGAAGGTTGAGGGTGTAAGGTTTAATTGGAGGTGTGTGGAGTAAAAAGCTCTACTAAATAATAACTAATTTCTTTTTATTATTTGGCAAATAATAAAAGGAATATTTAAAGGAAAAAGAAGAAAAAGAAGGTTATTTGGAAAAATTCATCATACGTGAGATTGGAGAAGAGAAGAGAAAAGAGGAAAAGCCAAACGCCGGAAAATTTGAAGAATCATCGCGAGGTAAGGGGTGATTTCATTCAGTTAAGATGCCTTATGGGTTTTAGGATACAATTGAATAGTTGGGTATGTTAGGAAACTTGAATTAGAGAATCTAGGTTTGTAGGATTGTCCCTAAATGTGTCGGATTATATGAATTGGAACCAATAGTAATGATATGGAATTATTGGAGATTATGAAACTATGATATGTGTTGTGTATTGCTTGGACTTTGGTGTTTTGATTGCATTAATTCGTATGGGAATGAAAAGGAATGAATTGGGAAACATGATGCTGTCAAAAAATGGGATTTTTGGTACTGTAGGTCGCAGGAACCGGTTCACATGTGGGAGGAACCAGGTTCCTGGTGCAAAATAACAGGGGGAAGCATTCTGGGCTTCAGGGAATCGGTTACTCCTAGGGAGGAACCGGGTTCCCAGTTCAAAAATCACAAAGAAAACTATTTTTCTTCGTGAGAACCGGTTCCCAGTATGGGTGATCCGGGTTTCCCATACAAAATTCCAGGGGGCGTGTTGTTGAAAAATGTGGGAACCGGGTTCTCCCAGGGAGGAACCGGTTACCACTGTGTTGAACTTCAAAATACTTAAAACTTTAAAAATTCATATTTTCCAAACCGTAACTCCGATTAGAGTGCCGTTTTCAGCAGTATTTCTTAAATTTAAAATACTATCTTATAAAACGAGAAAAATATTATTTTTATGGAAATTATTTTAAAAAGAGTCGAACCCCCGATTTTTGAAAACCTTGGTAGCTTAGGGACAATGGAGAATGGGATGTGAATTGTTCTGATTTAGTGAATGAGGACTAATACTTATATGTTATGCCTACTATCCATTATGATTGAGTTGTTATCATGTGATATATTGGTATTGGCATTTATGTGGAATTATGTTGTGATCATATTCCGTTGATTTGATGTTGCATGCTTTGATGGTGCATGCATAAGCATTTTGGTTATGGTTCATTCCCATTGTGTGGAATTGAACTTGCAGGGCCAATAGACTTACCTAATGTGTAGAGGTAGTGAGGCTAGATTCTTGACCCAGTGGTTATGGGCGAATCATTGATTGACGCTGTTTCCGAGGTGTAATGGAACAGGGTGTGGACTTGGTTCACGTTTGGTACCACATGCATAGAGTCTGCATTGCATATGGAATTGTAACATGCTAGGATGGTTTCCAGTGTTGCAATTTTCATTGATTGTTATATTTGCATAATGAATTGTGTGAAATGCATTTGTGAATTGAACTATGATTATGCTAATGATAGTGGACTAATGCATTGAATTGTTCCGTTGTATTTAAAAACGTATAATGCATTCTATGTTGAATAGAGATCTCACCCTTACTTTAATGATTTCAGATTAAATTTAGCAGCTAAGGAGTCGGTGAGGATGGCTTATAGAGTTGTGTCGTATTTTATCCGCGTGTGTCAGTGTCATGCTCTGATAGTTGTAACACTGGGGGAAACGTTTGGATGAAGAGTTTTATTTTATACTCCATTGTTTTAATTTATGTTGGAATACTTATGACTTAAAAATTGTTCCAGTTTTATGATATTTTCCGTTGTGTAGAACACGATATTGATTTGAATATTCTATTCCAGAAATTTCCTTCTGTTAAGCATGATTACTGTTTGAAGTTGAGGCTTTTGTCTTTTGTATTTAATCTTTAATTGTGACATCCCTTGTTTACGTGTTAACTCTGATTTAACTAGTATATTCGCAGGGTATTTTAGAAGGGGTGTTACATTTACCACCGATAACACATGACATTAATCCAACTTCGATTCAAACAACATGTTATCAACAAAGTTTTCACTCAAACTTCACACTACCATAATAACTTCACATATTCAACTCGAATAATTGGAAATAATCACAACCTAAAACAAATAGCATACCTAATTCGAAATTCAACATACCCAAACAGAATAACTTCTGACACTATTCTAACACATTCTGATACTCAATGCGACACAAATTAACATAGTTTAACACGGATTTTTATATCCTAACATTTCTAAAAATTTAATAATGTTTCATATCTAAAGATAGATTTTGTAAATAAGTTTGTCTTTCCATTGGAAAAACAAAGATTCTATCTTTTTCATCACTTAATCAAACTACATTGTGCTAAATCATTCAAGACTTCCTAAACACAATTATTTTTTTGATTATCACCACCATCATTCCCGTTCTTCTCTTGATGTGTTGGTTTTGTTGTATTTGTTTGGGCATGGCCCTTTTTATGTAATGACAATTTCGGTCATTGTGACTGTTTTGATCTTTTTATTTTGTTGGGGTGGAGTCCCCGTTTTAACTCCCAGACAAATACGAACTTCATGGTCGTGAATGTAATCTTAATATTATCTGTTCATTGTTTGTTGTATGCTTGCTATACTTGTTTTTTGGGGTGATCGGTGGTTCTTACACATATATTTAGCATTGAATTTCGTTATTGTTTCGTTTATTTGTTTAGGTTTATATGTCATTTTATCGCATTTTATGCTTTGGTTATGTGTTTGAGTGTTTTCAGGGTCGGAAGAATAAAACAGGACAAATCGGGGCAAAAGAAGTGCAAAAAATCAGAATATTGGAGGCTACAGATGCATCAACACGGGCCCCCGTGTGAATCAACATGGCCCGGGTCAAAAAGCCACTAGAAAACGCAAAAAAACCAAAGTCAGTGAATCAACACGGGCACCCGTGTTAATCAACACGGCCCGTGTTGATGGACCTGGAGCGAACCTTTGATTTGGAAGACCAACACGGGCACCCGTGTTAATCAACACGGCCCGTGTTGACGGGCGCGTGTGGAAACTTCACTTTTTGAGTTTTGGACCTTTTCTTTGTCATTAAGGTTACTTTGGACTTTGGCTAAGATTTGGATGAGGCTGAGACTATTAAAGGGAATTTTGAAAAAGAGAACCAGGACTTTTTGCCGGCAGAGAATTCCAGGAGAGAAGATTGGAGAAAACAAGGGTTTCGGCGGAAGGAGATTTTCATGAACAGACAGGATTGAAGATCAAATTTCTCCCTAATACTTGTAACATTTATAACTTATCTTCTGTTATCTTTGAATAGTATGAGTAGCTAGAACCCTAATTCTATGGGGTGTCCCTGATTTGACTCTGTAACTATGTTGACTTCCTGAGTGATCAATTTCATGGTTTTTATTATTTAATTTAATCGTGCAATATTTTTAATGCTTTCTTTGTTGGACCAACAAGAATTGATTTACGGTTAACAATCAGCTGGACCGCGGTTGTTAAGGTTTTTGTACGATTAGACTATAGTAGATATCACCTAGGACTAAGGATACTCTAAACTTACCGGATCTAACCCTTGATAAAACAAAGGCTTAATTTCATCATAAATCTCTAAGGACTTAGGATTTAAGATTGAAGGTTCAAAGGTTTTCCCACTAAGGACTTAGGGGAAAATAACCTAAAGGGCGGCTGGTAATTGAATGTTTATGAACTTGTTGAAAAGATCAGGATTCAAGGTTATTATGGGGAAAATATACATCTTCCCTAGCAGGTTACTCATATCTGTCAAAGTAGTCCTTAGCATTTATTTATTTATTTTAGTTGCAATTATTCTATTTTAGAAAATCAAACCTAAACTCTAGAAGTTTTTGTTTAATTGAACTATAGATTGAACTGGATATCAATACGCAGTCCTTGAGATCGACATTCGGGGAAGTTCCCAATTATTACAAGAGGCAAAATAGTACACTTGTTATTTTTCTCATCAAGTTTTTGGCGCCGTTGCCGGGGACTGCAAGGTTATCGAGTGTAATTTGAGTTCAATTAAAATTTTGTTGCTCGTCAACTAAAATTTTGTTTCTATTTTTATTTTATTTTATTTTATTTATATTTTATTTTATTTTAGTTTTTTTTATTATAATTTTTATTTTTTTTCTTTTTGAATTTTATTTTATTATAAAAAATTATTAAAAAAAAGGAGTCTGATTATTTTTGCTTCATGAGTTCTTCTATACTTTGCTACTAATAACTTGTTTGAGTTTTGTAGTCATGTATTATTTATATACATTGCCACTTGTATCTCCTGCATGTTGGACTTCTGATTCGGGATTCATTTTGGAAGAGGCGACTGAAATTTTTATAGCATATAGGAGGGAGGTAAGATTGTGGCGAAAGTTACAGTTGGAAAAAAAAGATGTGAAACCAGAAGAAGATTGCATAACATCAGACGATAAAGATGTGGTAAGTATAGAAGAATCTGAGGTAAAAAGGGAATATGTGGAAGAAGAAATCAGACAACTTGAAGATGATCTAGTTTTGGATGAAACTACAAATTTAACATTTTTTGAAGATGTGGACATCCAACCTGAAAATCTTCAACAACAGAGGCTCCCCGGAAATTATTTTCACAACAAGGAAAATGATAGACAAGAAATTGATAGAGTATTGTGTTCGCGTTAAAAAGTGACGCGCGAGGGAATCGAATTTGAATTCGGATTCTCTGACTCGAAACGATTTACTCTTTTGATTTGTTTATAAAGATGCCGCGAGCATCAAGCTTTATTATTTTCAACACAAGAAAAATGATTATGAAAAGGGAAAGCGCAATACCCTCAATTGATATGATATGCATTACGACTAAGCGAACTAGGCGTAGCATTGGGAGATTCGGCAAGGGGTTTGTTATATAAAGGGAATAGATGGAGCATCCTAAATATATATAGTTATCTATAGCTTTATATATGAATATGTTTGATATGTTTGTGTGTTTTAAATTGCTATTTCTATGATTGGGAAAGTTTCTCCTTTGGATTTTAAGAAGGGTAGATTATGTGGGATCCTAGGTTTTGTTATTATTGTGTGTCATACCCCAAATTTTGACATAATATACCACCTTACATTTGCATCATTGCCAACTATGATTCGAACAGACGTGTCGGGTATAGCATTCACAGGTCAAAATTAGGGTTTCATCAGATTTTCATTTGATTCAAGAGCTAACCAATTAGGGTTTGAGATTTTCTCATCTTATTTGATCTATCTTGATCAAATCATCAACCTCTGATCATCAGATATCAATTTTTCTCACAGATCAATCGAGGATCGACCAATTAGGGTTTTGATCGGGCATGAGTATTCTCTGATTTTTTGAGCAGTGAATGACTTTTTTGGATAGAGATTGGTCATCATATCTTAGATACAACATCTTGACCTAATTTCTGGATTCAAAACATCACAGAAGTTCACAGACTTCATCAGTCGTTTTCAGAAACATCTGATGAAATTTCATCTGCACAGAAAAGTCAAACTTTGACTTTTGGTCAAATTTTTCAAAACAAAACTTTTTCAATCATCAAAATACTTCAAATGATCCATCATGATCATAAAAAAATCAAAGAATTTGAAAAAGTCAAAAGTTCTAACACTTAGAAAATTTTCTAAGTGTTGAAATTTCTTATTTTTTTCAAACTTCAAGACATTTTTTCACCTAGTTCCAATTTGAATTTGAAAAAACTCAAAACATGAAAGTTATAGCTTGTGGAAAAATCTTTCCAAAATGTCCAAGAACTCTCAAATCCATGGAGTCTAGCTACACTTTTGAATTTGAAATTTAGAGCTCCAAAATCCATAATTTTCAAGTACAAACTTGTAAAATTATAGGTCATTTTGCATTTTCCTCTTCTAGAACCTTTGCCACCTTGCCAAGATAAGTTAGAACTGATAAAAATCAGTTGGATGTAATTATTATAGGATAGGATCAAGTTGAGATTAACCATGGTTAAAGAAGGAAGCTTCCTTTTGCATTTAATGCAAAAAAGACTTCCTTGCCCTCTAAGGCAAGTTTGAATTACCAATGCCCAATTGCTTGCCTAACATTTCAGATACAATGGCCTATAAATAGAGGTACCAATTCAAGCTCAAGGGACACCAAAAACAATGCAAAATGATGCTTTCTCTTTACTTTCTTGAAAATCAAGCAATATAGTGCAAATTGAGAAACATAGCATTTTTGAAATTGAGCTAAAACCATGATGATCTTTGGTGTCCAACATGTTTCATAATCACTATCAAACTTGTTACAAGCTTAAAATCAAACTGAAATCAAGTTAAAATCAGTTTTCATTTTTCAAACTTTTCCAAACTGCCCAAGCAATCGAATTTGGAGTAAAGCTTGATAAAACTGTGATCTAATCATCTGAACAGCATCACTATACTCCATGGACATGAGGCAGGCCATTAATCTCGATCTGTAACAGCTCTAACCAAGAATTCGAGCTCCATTTTTCAGTCTATGCAGGTGGACTTGGCTGGATTGATTGGAAAGGATTCAAGGCAAGCAGGCTATCCTCACAGCTTCCATACATGCCGTTGGTGCTCAAGCAGTCATAAAACAACAACTGGAAGCATCAAAATCCAGTTTTCGATTCTCACTTTTCCAGGTATGCATATGAACTGTGATATCCATATTCCTTGCATCTTTTTGAAAAAACTCTTGGCCGATCCTTTTCTGCACTCATAACGATTGATAACCCTCAATAAAATCAAACAATCATCAACTGCACATAATTTAATTTGATTTCTCAGTTTTAGGGTTCTTAGCATTTTCCAGAAATCCAATTGAGTTAGACTGAATATAAATGAAATTAACAAGCACCATCATGTTCGTGATGAAAAACCGAGCAACTTTGATGTTTACTTCATTAATTTTCATTGAGAAACAAAGATTTGAGCTTGAATCATAATTTCTGGAAATCAAACACGAAGAACATGCTTCGCGCGTGTTCTTGATCTTTTTCAAATTCAAATAATCCAACACCTTGTCTACACGTGTGTTAGTCCACTAAACACAGAAACGCGTTTGGTCTAGTGGTTGCTTGCTTGCCTTTAAGTCACTTTGACACGCGTCCCACCTCATGGTCATGGGTTCAACACCCATCAAGACCATTCTTTTTACAAACTTTCCATTTTTTTCATGTTTTTTCATCAAACTTTCACAATTTTTTTGACCAATCAAAATTTCTCATTTTGAGATGATTTTTGGACACTTGTCAATAAATACATCTATTTTATGATAGTGCAAAAATTTTCAGAAAAAACTTTCATCTGATTAAATTTTAATCGAACCGAAAACGACGTTCTGAACACTTTTCAAACCTCCTTTTAAGGTGAATTTTTCAAGCTTTCGACTTCCGATTTTTTTTCAAAACTTCTCATAAATGAACTTAACATTTCAAAAACATTTTCAAATAATTTTTCAAAACATTTCATCAAACTTGCATCTTTTTACCATGATCGATCCGATTTAAACAATAAAACCGAATTCGTTTCTTCTCAAAATTCTCAATCGATCATGGGCCTCCCTTATGGTGTAAGTCCCAATCCTTTATGTACATATTTAGTTTTACTTGTATATACTCAAATTATCATTGTTAATATTCAAACGTAAACAAATTTCTTTCGTTTGTTTTTCATTCGTTTGTCTATACGCCGAATCCATTGGTTCTAAAGGAAGAATTCTTCTGAGTAAAACTTCTTTTTAACCAATGGGCCTCCATCACGGTGTAAGTCCCATAACATTCTTTTATGTACATAATATTTCCTTGTACATATCAAACTTTTTATCTGTACATAACACAGATACTTCTTTTTCAAATACTTTTTATCTGTACATAATACATATACCTTTTACAGATAAACTTCAATCAATCATTTCCGTTTCATCTGTACATTTTACACTGAATACCATTGATATTGAAAGGAGCATTATTCCCTATGAAACTGCTTTCAAATCAATGGGCCTCCCTTATGGTGTAAGTCCCAACCCTCCTATGTACATCCATCTTTCTCTGTACATAAAAACTCGTTCGTGTACATATTCATTTCCTTGTACACAGTTCAAACTTGTAAATAACCAAGTTACGCTCGTTTCAAACGTTCGTTTCACAGACACTTGTTTATATTTCATAATCTGCTGTAAATAAACATCATGCATTGTTTATATTTCCTTTATAAACTCCTGTGAATACATATCACACACACACCTGTTTATACAAACCGTCTAATAATAACATAACAATTAGACTAATCAATAGGTTCCCAGAGTAATAGCCTCCGCTTGGGCTTCATACAAGATAACTCATCCCCAGTTGAGTTTAGCCTCCGCTTGGGCTTTATACAAGACAATCCATCCCCAGCATGGGTCAGCCTCCTCTTAGGCTTCATATAAGAAAACTCACTCATCTGAGTTTAGCCTCCGCTTGGGCTTCATACAAGATATTTTATCTCCAACAGAGTTTAGCCTTCTCTTGGGCTTCGTACAAAGAAACTCTCCCCACAGAGTTTAGCCTCCGCTTAGGCTTCATATAAGACAACACTCCCCTGTTGAGTCAGCCTCCTCTTGGGCTTCGTTCAAAAGAACTCCTCATTGAGTTTAGCCTTCTCTTGGGCATCATACAATGAAAGAGACAAATCTCTTAACGACCTCCTATTGGGCTTCCAATACAAAGAATCACCTGCGCTAAGATAGAATCCTGAAAGGATGGTTTCCCGGTGAAATCACTTTCAAATTCCCCAGAGAGTAAAATTTCCCGGTGAAATTGCTCTTATTCAGAAAAGGATGGTTTCTCGGTGAAATCCCTTTCAAGCCAAAGCCAGCCATACCCTATAGCTTCCTCTTGAGCTTCATACAAGGACCCTCGATGACCCTCGATGACCCTCTGAATGCCTCCTCTTGGGCTAACAATACAAGGACCCGCAGGCTTCTTAAAAGCATCCCTTTAATCCAATCAATTTCTCCTTGAGATTTAGACATCTATCACCTCTATGGAAGAAGTATCTCATCCATTACATCACATACAGTCAAAACTTTTCAAAAACTTTTCAAACTCTTTTCAAACAAAAACATCTCTTAAATGTAAGTGGTAACGCTTGTACGCTCAAGCAAAACACCTAATACTTACAGTTAAAAGATTCAATCATCTTTTTCAAACATGTAAGTGGTAACGCTTGTACACTCAAGCAAAACACCTAATACTTACGACGAAAGATTTTAATCAGTCAAACTTTTCAAAAATGTATGTGATGAAATAGATTAGATACATTTTTCATTAAGATGACATTTATGCATCTCTTACTAACATCCGTTGCTTTCCACTAGCATAAGTGGGAACTACGATTGCTACGACTTTCTCAACATCCTTTTGAGAATACGTGAGGCTGGGTCTCATCCTTGCCGAGCAAATTTCTTTCTCTCTCGGACCAAACAAACCATAGAACCACAGCAGATCCGAGCTACAAATGCTCTGATTCCCACTAGGGGATATGTATGCAGAAGATCCACAGATCTTTGCGAGCACAATAATAATAAACACTAGAATCCCACATAATCTACTGTTTCTTAAAATCCAAAGAAGAAACTTTCCCAATCATAGAAATAGCAAATTAAAACACACAAACATATCAAACATATTCATATATAAAGTTTTAGATAACTACATATATTTAGGGTGCTCCATCTATTCCCTTTATATAACAATCCCTCTTATTCAGAATCTCCCCAATGCGTTACGTCTAGTTTGCGCTAGTCGTTACGCATACCATTATCAATTGAGGGTATTTCAGCTTTCCCCTTTTTCATAATCATTAAATCATCTTTCTTGTATTAAAAATAATAAAGCTTTATGCTCGCGGCATCTTTATAAACAAATCAAAAGATTTAAATCGTTTCGAGCCAGAAGATCCGAATTCACGTTCGCATCCTCTAGCGCGTCACCTTTTAACGCAAACATTATGCTCGCAAAGATCATTGGGATCTTCTGCATACATATCCCTTAGTGGGAATCAGAGCATTTGTAGCTCGGATCTAAAGGGAGCTTATGGTTTGTTTGGTTTGAGGGAGAAAGAAATTTGCTCGCCAAGGATGAGACCTCGTGCCTACGTATTCTCAAAGGGATGTTGAGAAAGTCAGAGCAATCGTAGTTCCCACTTATGCTAGTGGAAGCAACAGGATGTTATTAAGAGACAAAGACAAATGTCATCTTAATGAAAAATGTATCTAATCTATTTCATCACATACATTTTGAAAGGTTGATTGATTGAATCTCTCGTCGTAAGTTATAGGTGTTTTGCTTGAGTGTACAAGCGTTACCACTTACGAGTTAAGAAAGATGTTTGAAAAAGATGATTGAATCTTTTAATTGTAAGCATTGGGTGTTTTTCTTGAGTGTACAAGCGTTACCACTTACAGATTAAGAGATGTTTTTGTTTGAAAAGAGTTTGAAAAAAAGATTTGATTGTATGTGATGTGACAGATGAGATACTTCTTCCATAGAGATGATAAATGTCTAAATCTCGAGGAGAAATTGATTGGATTAGGGGGATGCTTTTAAGAAGCCCGTGGGTCCTTGTTGTAAGCCCGAGGAGGCATTCGGGTCATCGAGGTCCTTGTATAAAGCTCGAGAGCTATAGGGTATGGTGGCTTTGGCTTTAAGAGTGGTTTCACCGGGAAACCATCCTCTTAGGATTTGAAGAGCGATTTCACCGGGAAATCATACTCTCAGGGTTCTATCCTAGCGCGGGTGATTCTTTGTATTGGAAGCCCAATAGGAGGCTGTTAAGAGATTTCCTGGTCTCTTTCTTGTTTGATGCCCAAGAGAGGCTAAACTCGAGGAGTTCTTTTGAGCGAAGCTCAGGGTGACTGTTGTCTTATATGAAGCCTAAGTGGAGGCTAAACTCAGATGAATGAGTTTTCTTATATGAAGCCTAAGAGGAGGCTGAACTCAGATGAAATGAGTTACCTTGTACAAAACCCAAGAGGAGGCTAAACTCTGTGGGGAACTTAATGGTTAGACTAGTTGTTATGTTATAACTAGACAGTTATATAAACAAGTGTATGAAGTCTATTTACAGGAGTTTATGAAGGAAATATAAACAATGTGTAATCTTTATTTACAAGAGTTTATGAAGGAAATATAAACAAGTGTGTAAAACGTGCGTTTAAAACGAGCGTAACTCGATTATTTACAAGTTTGATTGTGTACAAGGGAATGAATATGTACACGAACGAGTATTTATGTACAAGGAAATATGTATGTACATAGGAGGGTTGGGACTTACACCATGAGGGAGGCCCATTGTTTTAAAAGCAGTTTCACCGGGAATAATGCTCATCTTAATACCAATGGAAATGGTGTATAAACAAGCGAATAAACGAACGAAAGTTTGCTATACTTGAATATTTTCAAAGGTATCTGTATTATGTACAAGTAAAATTGATATGTACATGAAAGAATTTGATATGTACAAGGAAATAGCTTATGTACATAAAAAGAATTGGGACTTACACCGTGAGGGAGGCCCATGATCGGTTAAGAAATTCGAGGAAAAACGAGTTCGGTTTTATCTTCAAATCGGGTCGATCATGGAAAAAAAAGAGTGTAAGTTTGTTGAAAAAGTTTTGGAAAGATCTTGAAAGTGTTTTTGAAAGATGAAATATACTTACAAGAAGTTTGGAAAAGATTCGAGTTTTGAAAGTTTGAAAAAACATCTTTGAAAAGTGCTTGAAATGTACCTAAAATGTCTCGTTTTCAGCTAGATGAAAATGTAATCAAAAGAGAACATTTTTGAATTTTTTTGACATTATGATAAAATAGACATGTTAAATGACAAGTGTACAAAAAATCACCTCAAAATGAGGAGTTTTGATTGGGTTTTGAAAGTGTTAAAGTTTGAAAAAAAATGTGAAGAGAAACAAAAAAGTTTGGCAAAAATGGTCCCAAGGCTACTCGAACCCGGGACCATTGGGCAAGGCAAGTGACTTAAAGGTGAGCTGGCAACCGCTGGGGCGGCAATACATCCGTTCATTTATTCTCTTCCATGTTATAATATTATAAACTGAATATTTGAATTTTAGAAAAATCAAAAACACGCGCGCAGTGTTCATCTTCTTCCTCAAATCTTCATTCAATCCTAAATCCTTCGTTTCTTGATGAAATCAAAAGATGTAAACATCAAACTTGATCGAAATTGAACCATGAACATGATGATGTTGGTTAATTTCATTTATTTTTAGTTAAACATGATTAATTTTCCCAGAAACACGAAGAACCCTAATTCCTAAAAAATCAAATTGAAATCGTGTATGATCATGGAAACTGGCAATTGATTGAGGGTTAAGCTTCAGTGAAGGTGCAGAAACAAAACGGCCAAGCCATTTTTGAACTGTAAATCAAAAATCAAAGAGTTCGAAGTTGAGCAACTTACCTCTTGAAGCTGAGATCGAATTCTTTGAAGGAGTGTTTCCAGTTGATGTTTGAGGATTGCTGGAGCACCAGTGAACCTTATGGAAGGTGTTTGATCACTATGCACACTCTGGAATGGTCTGGAACTCTCTACCCAAGTCCACCTACATATGCTTGAAGTAAACTTTGAACTCGTGGTTAGAGGTGTTACAGGTCAGGGATGATGACTTATATCATTCATATGAAGTGTATTGATGATGTTCAAATGATAAAAACACAACTTGCTCGAGCCAAATATCAGTTTGAAAGTTAAGGCAGTTTTTGCAAGCTTTTGGTTTCAAACATGGATTATGAGTTTTAGAAGTTCTTGTGTTGATTTTAAGTTTGAAACAAGTTCTATATTTATTTTAAGACATGTTAGACACCAAATTTTTCACAGTTTTTCACAAGATTTGCAAAAGTGCAAAATCCTCACTTTTGAACTATGTGACTTGAAATTTAAGAAAGAAGAGAGAAAGTTTGATCTTGCATAGCTTTGGTTTGGTTTCAATTTGAAAAAATGACATCTATTTATAGGTCAAGAAATCAGAATGGTAAGTGAAGAAGATTGGCTTGGATTTGAGCAACTTGCCTTAGAGGGCAAGAAAGTCATTTTTGCCATAAATGCAAATGGAATCTTCTTTTAACCATGGTTAAAACTCAACTTGATCTTATCTCCATCATAATTACTTTCTCAACTGATTTTTATCAGCTCTAATCCATCTTGGCTAGGTGCAAGGCTTCTAGAAGGAGAGAAAATCAAAAATGACTTGTAATTTTGGCATATGTACTTGAAATCCATGGCTTTTGGAGCTTTATGTTTCAAAATCAAAAGTGTAGCTAGAAAAAATGTTTTTGCTAGTTCTTGGACATTTTGGAAAGCTTGTAACAAGGGCTACAACTTTCATGTTTTGAGTTTTTTCTAATTCCAAATGGAACTATGTGAAAAATTGCCATGAAAGTAGGAAAAAACATGAAATTTTTAACACTTAAAAATTTTCTAAGTGTTGAAAATTTTGACTTTTTGTTGACTTTTCCAAATTTCTTTGATTTTTTATGATCATGATGGATCATTTGAAGTATTTTGATGATTGAAAAAGTTTTGTCTTGAAAAAGTTGACCAAAAGTCAAAGTTTGACTTTTTAGTGCAGATGAAATTTCATCAGATGATCCAGAAATTGACTGATGAAAAATGTGAACTTCTGTGATGTTTTGAATCAAGAAATTAGGTCAAGATGTTGTATTGAAGATATGAAGATCAATCTCCAAGCAAAAAAGTCATTCATTGATCAGAAAATCAGCAATTCCTTATCCTCGACAAAAACCCTAATTGGTCGATCCTTGATAGATCATGAGAAAAAATTGGAGATCTGAAGATCAACTGTTGATGATTGATTAAGATAGATCAATTTAGGTGAGTATAAACTCAAACCCTAATTGATTACCTCTTGAACAGATGAAAAATTTGTGAAACCCTGATTTTGACCTATAGAAGCCACACCCGATTAATTCTGTTCTAAACTATTAGTGATGCAATGATGCAAATGTAAGGTGGTATATTAGGTCAAAAATTGGGGTATGACATATTGGATGACATTTACGCCTTGTTTAACATCATCAAGCTGAAAATGATTTGGAAGCATTTGCTCTTATCTGTCCCCAAATTTGCAGGGGTCTGCCGAAGGAAACGTACTCCACCCTATTTGAACTCAGAGTTCGCACAGTCGGTTAGGATACGCTCCCAAGATGTGGTGAGGGGTGAATAGTTTCTGAATCGACCAATTTGCCCCTTGTGGTCTCTGGAGTCACGGGGTTTGTCATCTCGTCTTCTTTCTCCTCCTCGACGGGACGTCGATGTGTCTTCTCTCTTCGAACTCTTGACATTCTCCCTATGTCGGGTTTCACGAGAATAGTTATCGGCCTCATTTTCTTCATATTGGATGTATGTCTGGGTTTTCAGGAGGAAATCATCCAACATTGACGGAGTTTTAATTCCTACGGCCTTCGCGAAGTCGCTACGAGGGTGCAATCCTCTTTCGAGGAGATATTTTTCATGTTGTCTGTTGTCGAGACTTGAACGGCTTCTTTATTGAACCTCTCGATGTAGGCTCAGAGAGATTCTTCTTTAACCTAGATGATGGAAGAGAGGCCTCCGAATTAGGGTGTCATCGGGATGCAGTGAAGTGTTTGGAAAATAATATCCCCAGGTGCTTCCAAGATGTGATTGACCCATCGGGCAGACTCTTGTACCATTCCATGGCCACTTTTCTTAGGGTCGTAGGGAAAATGAGACACTTGATGGCTCCTCGGACTCCACGGTAATCTAGCAGGGCATCAATGTTCTCTATATGCTCGTTTGGGTCGGTGGTTTCGTCGTACTTTCTAAGCCTATGAGGTTTTTCCAGACCTGACGAAATAGGGATGTCCATGATAGCCCGACATAAAGGGTCATGGTGCTCGTCTTCATCGCTCTGGTCGGGAGATGGGAGACTGAATGGTTGTTTCTTTTGTGATGGGGGAAAGGTTTCTCTCCTGTCTTGATTTAGGCGACGGAGAACGATCGTAGGGGCGATGTGGTTCGCTCTTCCTCTTCTTGTGCGAAGGAGACCCCTGATTTTTCTTAGGAGGGGTGTGTCCCCTCTTTTTCAGAAAAGATTGGTCGGGGTGAGCCTGGCTCCAAACATGTCTTCTCAACGAGGGGGTGCGAGAGGTGGCCGTTTTTCGGTCTCTAAGGTGGAGACGAGGGACAGTTCTTTTCCAGAGCCTCGAAGCGTTGACCTTGCTGGAGGAGGAGGTTGTTAGTATGATTAAGGGCGGATAGGATTGCATCTAATGTTTGGTCCGTGATGGTCAACAATGGTGCCGAGGAATGAGTGATGACAAGGTCGTCAACTTGGTTCCTGGATTTCTGGTTATCCAAGAGGGAATCTTGGTCTCCAGCATCGTCGGAATCGGGGGAAGCAATTTTGCCGTCCCTATGATCTATGAGATCCTCGAGGTGAGGGATGGCGTCACTGTCGTCCGTCTTTCGGACAAGCGAGAGACTAGTCTTGCTGGAATGAAGTTGATCGTTGGTATCAGCCATCTCGTTGGGATTTCGAAAGTATCTTTGATCTTCTAATTTATGGATGATGAATGAAGGCGGGGAAGATAGTTTCCCACAGACGACGCCACTAATTTGAACTGATGATCAAAATCGAAGATGGCCGGAGCGGTTGAAGATCCTTCGAGCAAGGTTGATGTTGAGGAGGGGGTGGTGTACCTGCAAGGCACTCCGATGTTAAAGTAAGCAAATTTTTAAAGAGAGAAAGTGAATATTAGGATTTTGAGAGTAAGAATGTGATATCTTGTCCTGCCCTCAAGGATATGAGGGTTTATATAATGATCTTAGGATGATTCTCATTGATTGCTATATTTGGGCCTGGATATGCGAATCCGCGAATATAGCTATCAGAACTGACTAGGTCAGACCGGGCGATGATGCTCGTAACTAGTCGTTATGTCGAGCAGATGAGACATAATAGGCATAGTCTTTAGCGAGACCAACTGCGGATCTGCTCGACATGTGTCGAACAGAGGATGTCGTGTGGCAGACGAAACAGGCAGATGGAAGCCCCCAATATGTTATTCGATCTCAGCGTATTGTTGTACCTCGAAGTGGAGTGACCTGTCAGACAGATATTTAGGCGATCGGGATATATATATATATATATATATATATATATATATATATATATATATATATATATATATATATATATATATCAATTATTATTATTATAAAAAATATATGTTTAATTTTTTAAATTTTATTATTAATTAACTAAAAATAATTAAATTAGTATATTAAATTTAATAAAGTAATATGTGATATAAAACAATGAGGGAGATCACAACTATTGAAGGTGCTCTAGCAAATTTAGAAATTGAATTTAAAAATGGGAAAAGTCACTTTTTTTTCCCAAGAAAAACATATGCATGTGATAAAGCTGTCCCTAATCAGTCCATGGAGATTGGAGAGTGTGAGAAACCGAAGTGTGTATTATTGACCAACGCAGACAATGCATGGATGGGTCATGAAATGAGTGAGCGACTTTGAGTTTGAACTAAATGATAGTGATAGCAACCTTCATGTTGTGCGAGTGAGTCACTATGTGCATTGTGTTGTGTCTCTCTTCGTCTTGGCTTATACTAGCAAGTTACTAGCACCAACCTTATTTTCGGTTAGACATAAACATCAAGAGAATTATCGAACTTCAATCATTCTTTTTAAACCAAACACCAAATATAATAATTCTCAATCATTCTTTCGTACATAGTGGACGCATTTCCCACCGTCGCCAATTTTTCTTGTTTACACGTGCTATTCATCTTTATATTAAAGGAAAACTGGTAACCATAATAGTACGTTACTATTATTATATCACGATGACTTAAACGAAGTAACTAAACACAATTTTTATCGACATATCAGTATAATAAGCATTCACTGAACCAACTTGTTAATGACACACTTGTTAGTGCACAAGGGGATGAAATAAACACTAAATATAAAAGAATGACGGTTACAAGAACCGTAAAGAAGATTGATTATTGATAATAAAATTTTAATTACAAACTAATATATATATATATATATATATATATATATATATATATAAAGTAAATGGTCACGTAGGACAAATCAAATTTAAAGACTAAGTTAACTTAATAGTTAAGTTAACAAAATAACTCTATTTTAAAAGCTAAACACGCTTCTGAAATAGTCACCTCAGAAGCATCTACTTCTGAACACCACTGCTTATGAATAATAGTCTCATAATCTTCTAGTTCTAAAAACAACTTCTGAATATGAATTACTTCCAACACCATCATTTAATTCCTATCCAGCTAACCAGAAAACTACAACAACAATTTCATCCCTCACACGAATAAAGTGTCCAGTCTTGACATCCTTTGTCAGAACATTTGCAAGTTGCTTCTAGGTGCTACAATGTGCAACTTTTGATACTCCATTCAAAAATGCAAATTTCACTTTAAAAACTCATTTGACGCTAATAACTTTCTTCTCTTTTGGAAGCTTTGTCAACTCTCGAGTCTTATTTCTTTCTATAGCACTGTTCACAGTGATTTCTGGTGAAACAACCGCTAGTCCTCCAAACTATCGAATAAGCTTTATAACTGTTATTCAATTCCTCTAGTAACTTGCAGGATCGACTAGATTGATCCTATGGGGTATTGGTCGTTTAGATAAAATTAATAACTAAACTAGTATTCATGTCTAAGACTTGTATTTTGAGTGTTTTATATATATCCAACGTATTCCGATTGCAGTGTTAAATAACTTCATGACATGATTAAGTAAAGAAATGCAAAACTGACTTAAATGAGTAAATGAGTAAAGGTTCGATTTGCAAAGAAATGTGTAAATGCAGGAATACGTAAATGACTTTTAAATGTAAAAGACTTTTAATGTAAAAGCATGAAATGTAAAAGACATCTGGAATGTAAAAACGTTAATATAAAAGATTTCTGAAATGTAAAGGGCTTCGGAATAGAAGAAAACGTTTAAATGCAGAAAATAGTTAAATGGCTTTGAATGTAAAAGTATTTAAAGGACATTGCTGCAAAGATAAAGGATAAACTGGAAAGGTAAAGATGTTTTTACTGAATAATAAAGGTTTGGTGCAATCATACGTACATTGTTCGAGCATTCGTTTCCCTAGCCATGTGGTATTTTGAATGTTTACTGAATTTTGTACAATAGATATGACACACGAAATCCTAACACTAAGACTTCTATTTATACTACTTCGACCATAACAGTCTAACTTATAAGATCTTGCCACGTTCAAAACATGCAGAACACTGTGCTTCTTTAGCTTCCACGCGTCTTCGAACCGTCTCCAGCGCATGTATTCTAACTTCCAATTATCCCGCTCGCGTTTGAACTTCAAATGCCTTGGCTATCTTTGCTTCGAACTCACTTCACAGACACAACCTTATTACCACTTCGAAGCTTCTTTTACATATATCATCATAACTGTCATTCGAAGCTCCGAGCTTCAGTATGTCCGTTCGAAGAGCTATTTCTCCCATACCGAACTGTGACATTTACTTTGTTCCAACGAACACTAACATCATTTCGTTTTGAACTTGAAATTTCTACTTCGAGTCATACGTATCAAAATCTTCAGCTAACAAAATGCCCCTTTAAAATATGTATTTCGAACCTCTTTCTGAGAAATACTTATTTTAAACATATTCACAAGATTTTGATGTGACTTTGAGTAATCATGATACTGTGTATGACTTCCACTATGTCAGTCACGACGTCTCTTGGGTTTCCGAACCGCTTCAAAATAGTCACCACAGCATGGTGCGGTTATTAAAGACAATGATTATCTTTAATCACGCTTGTTACCAAGGCTAGCTTTACGCCACCTCACTCCATATCCAACCCACGATCCCCACGTATCCTGGCTTTAGTTGATGAGTGCTTCAACTTCCTCACTATAAAACTAAAACAACTTAGTCTTTTATTCTTTTTCCACATTCTGAACTCTTTCTTCTCCTCCTCTCGCTGAAAAACCCTAAAAGCTCTCAACGATTTCCAACAATGTCTTCAACAACATCCCAAATGAAGAAGATTTCCAAGAAGAAAAGCAAGAACGCTGGAATGATCATGGAAAGCAAAGTCGGTATTCACCAAGGTCAATCTGTACTTATCCCCCAAGGAATCTCCAAGGAACAAGAACTTCTATACTCCTCTCAGGTACTAATTCCAACCAATACAGCTGGAAAGAGGTTTGCTCTAATGGGCCCTCTTACAGTTTTTGAAATCCTGAAAGATACCAGAACAATCTTCCCTGTTTGTTATGACTTTAAACCTCTGTTTAATAAGATGGAAATCCCTAGGTTAGTAACTGAGAATATGACTGAATCCTCCGCTTCGAAAACTATAGAAACCCCTGATGTTCCCCCAAAAGATCCTTTTGTTTTGGATTATGTTAGAAGCAACTTTAAGCCGTTTCGATCTTGCCCTACCCCTGACGTAGCTTACCAGAACTGGTTTGCTAAGGTAGAAGTTAAGAAATCTCATCCGTGGGAAGAACTAGGGATCTATATTTGCATCCTTGTTATCGAAACCAGGCTTCACCTACAGCCATCCCTTGTTATTTGCATCCTTGTATTTTTGGGATAGTACTTATAACACCTTTCACCTTCCTGGAGGAATGATCACACCCACCTTCTTCGATATAGCAGCTATCACAGGTTTATCACCAGTAGGAGAGACTTATATTCCTGACTCTGAAGAACATTCAAGTATCATTGACTTCGACGTCAAATTGGCTAGTTTCTCTAAGTTCATTAGTTATTATCACACTGAAGGTGATAGTGTATCTGATGTGGAGCATATTTCCTTCCTCACCCTGTGGTTATCGAGATATGTGTTTTGCAGCAGGTCTTTACAAGTAGCCAGTAGGTTTATTCCTCTAGCCAGAGACCTACATGAAAATAGGAGAGTTTGTTTGAGTGAGCTCTTACTTGTTGATCTCTATGAAAGCTTGAGATCAGCTGTTTCGAGTCTGAAATCTCACACTCCTAAGAACATCTTGCTAGCTAGCCCCTTCTGGTTACTCCAGTTATGGCTTAATGCCATGTTCGAATCTTCATTATCCACTGTCGATACCATTGTTGAGCAAGATCCAGAGATAGCGGATCGAATTGTTGAAAACACAAAGTGAGAAGTGACTCCAAATAATGATAAGGTGACTTCAAGTTCTATTCTCACAGTACATCATGATCTTCTCTAAAAGGCATAAATTTGAATAAACTATGGCACCTTTTGCTTCAAGGACTCATGGACCATCATGGTTCACTATGTCCCTTTCAGAGGCTGCAAAAAGCAAAGAGATCCAAGACATCTGGAAAGCCTTCTTGCTCCCAAGATTAATCTCCTCAAGAATCACTCCATCCAAGAACCAAATCCTTCTGTTTGCCTATCAACCCAATTTTGTTTCCAGACAATTTGGTTTATGTCAGTTAATACCTGAACCCCTTTTTCAAACCCAGAGTGCCATTACTTCTGGTCGAACCTTCAAGGCCAGAGAAGCTAAACTGCAGCAGGAACAATATCAAGATTTTGCTCAGTTTGAATTAACTCCTTTTGAACCAACCTATTTTTCATCAAAGGGTTTTCTGGATTGGTGGACTAAATTCTACTAGTCTTATATGTTCGATACTATCACCATTCAAAAGAAACTAACTGCTGCGTTCGATGTGCAGGTACACAAAAAGAAAGGTATGTTCACTCACGCTCAAGAGATTAAGGCTTTTCAGAATTATTTCGAGACTACCTATGATCCCACGCGTTTGCAAACCACCGTGTATCGAGCGTCCGAAACCTTGAAGGAAAAATTTAAAGAAAAAGTTTCTAAGTTCAGACTTCCTTCAGGGTTGTCACCTGAGGATAGGTATAGGTTGGCACTCGAAATGCATCCACCTAAATTTCCTAGATTACCTACCTCAGAACTGGTTCTGTCTTGGTTTCCCCCATACCCTTGGTGGTTGACTTGCAAAGAGATGTTCAAATACAAATCTCAAAGGAAACTAAAGCCATCTGAGACTGTGACATGGGCTCGACATTGGCTCCATAATTTCCCAGGGCATCTTCGCTATGACCTTTCTGCCATGTTGATTCTTTCGAATGAAGGCGCAGGTGCGAATGCTTGGGAAATCCCCAAATAATTCTTACTTTCTTTATTTTAACATTTCGTCTTAATTGTTTCGATTTTCATCCATCAGGATAAAGACTGTTGCGTCGAAGACCAAGGAAGGAAGTAGTTCCCAACAAACTATCGAAGCTGATGACAATGTGCCCCAAACAATTCCAACAATTACTCCTGCAACAACAACAACAATAACCATCGCTCCAACTCCAACAATTGCTCCAATTTCAACAATTGCTCCAACTCCAAAGGTAATCAATTTATCCTGACGTTTCGAATGGACTACTTTATGATTGAAGTTTAACTCATGTTTTATACCTTTCAGACTAATAAACTCCCACCAACCACTCCAAAGAAGCGAAAGCCTAGTACCAGTGGGAAGAATCCCAAGGTTGGGGGAAGATCACCAACGGCTTCGAAGAAGAAGCAAAAGAAAGATGTTTCAAAGGACACTAATATCTCTGGACTCGATTCCAGGGATGTTGCTCCCTTACCAAAATCCAAAAGTCCACCTTCGACCTCCAACGTAATGTTGGAACATATAGATAGCAATATCTCTTCAGATAATCCACAGGTAAATTGCATTCGAATTTTTTAACAAACACAGTTATTCGTACCTTAGTGCAAGTTTTAATCTTTCTTTGCTTGTGTAGGACGATTCAAATCCAATCCCTACCACTTCGACTCCTCCATCCAAAACAGCTGCTCCAATCCACTCTTCTCCTCATGGGGATTCGAGTAATCTGGTGCAGAACAAAGGATCCTCCAATATGGCGGTTCCAATCGGGGCTTCCGAACAACCAGATGATCAAGGCACTTCTCCTCCTCTCAATGAAACAACGCCTGGAGATGCTGCAGAAGTGCCTCTAGAAACTTCTCATCCAAAATCTCCCCTCAAGATTCCTCAAGAAAGTGAGAAAGTCACCCAAGTTGAAGAGGAAAAGGCTTGCCCCTCTCAAGAGAGCGAAGATTCTAGTGAGGAAGGATCTGAGGAAGAAGGAGGAGAAGAGGCTCAAGGTGGTTCGGCGAAGGAGCAGTCGATGCTCACAAATGAAGACAATGACATCGAGTGGTGGACCTGGTTGGTGATGAGGAAGATGATGAGGAAGAAAATAATGAAGGTGATGGTGTCCCTACCAATGAGCCAATGGAAGTCGAGATGGATGTTACTCCATTGTGCATGGAACTTCCTGAGTCTTCTCAACCTCAAACGGCTGAAGAGGAGTAAGCCCTCTTAAAACGAAATGACCCTATTGGGTATATGAAGGCTAAGCTAGCTCAGGGAGATACTCCTCTTCCTAAGGCTGGTACTGGTTCGACTACTGATTCAATGCCTTCTGATGATAGGGTTGTACTTCTTCAAAAGATTAGGAAGACAATCCTTGATGTGGATCTATTCGAAGTGCTCAAGAAAGATAGTACAGCCTGCTTTATTATGAAGGGACTTCTTAATCAAGTCAACCTCACCACCTGTTCTCTGGAAGTTAGCACCATCTTATTCGAACTTCAATCTTTGCTTGACAACGTGACTGGGTGTCTCCTCCAAGATGAATCTGCTACCAATAAAGTCCAAGAGAAGCGAGCTGCAATGGACGCTGCTTATGAGCATGCTTCGAAGCTTTCTAAAGAAGCTGAAGAGCAAGCCATACATATTAAGCAAGCTAAAACTGATTATGAGCTTCGAGCCCAATCCATTCTTCTCTGGGAGAAGTAGATTCAAGAGCTTCAACAAAAAATTAAGGAGGCCCAACAACAACAAATGGCATATGACACCAACACTGCTGGCACACAATTCGAAGAACTCCTCAATAAAGGACTTGCAAATGGCGGTGAGCAACTTAAAGGTGAAGTTGCCACCTTAGAAGGAGGGCGCTTTACTCGGCAAAGGCTTGAGTCCTTTGGAGTATCTTCGACGATTAAGGAACAATGCCCATTTCTAGATTTTGTTTGTTTAATTTGCTTGGAATATTAATTTAACTCTGATCTGTAATACCCAAACAATGCCATTTTGGCAATTTATATCACCATTTTGGCATTTCTTTATATCGTTTTGATTACGTTGTTATTATTCGAATCTCCTGTAGGCGTGGCTTGTATTTCTTTAAATATTTCCCATTAACCTTTAGGATTCGCTTATCATCTGCCAACTCTTCGATTTCAAATGCATTGTTTGAAAATGTTTTTACTATTCGAAAGGGTCCTTCCCAATGAGGTGACCATTTCCCTAATGCTTTATTTTTCTTATCCATGGGCAATATAACTTTCCAAACTAAGTCATTAATATAACTTTCACCCTTTTGTTATATGCCCTGGCTACTCTTTCCTTTTGCCTCATTAGGATTTCCAATGCATGCAATCTAACTTCGTTTAACTCAACTAACTCATTCATCATCATCTCCCAATACAACGCAGCTGGGATTTCGTTTTGTCTTTGAATTCGATTGTAGATGAATTTCTCTGGTAGAAGCGCATCATGACCAAATGTTAGTTGAAAGGGTGGTATTAGTAGCTTCCTTAGGAGATGTTCTCTGAGGCTCATAGTATTTGGTCTAAAGTCTTATGCCAATTCCTTGGCTTTTTACCAACATGTTTCTTAATCAAACCTATTATTACTTTATTGGCTGCTTCGACCTGACCATTTGCTTGAGCATAATATGGTGTAGATGTTAGTAATTTGAACCCCATTTCTTGGGCAAATTCTTGTATCTTCTTACCAGTAAACACAGAACCTTGGTCTGTGGTTATGCTCTCTGGCAATCCGAACCTATAGATAATCTGTTTCTGTATGAACTCAATATGACCTCTTGATCTACAACTATTAATGGTATTGCTTGATCCACTTGGTAAAATAGTCTATTCCTACCAAGATATATTTCGACCTTTAGGCGAGCGAGATTGATTTCTCCTATTAAATCCAATGCCCATCCTCTAAAGGGCCATGGCTTAATGATCGAATGCAACTCACTTGCAGGAGCATGTTGAATCCCTACATGTTTCTGGCATTCTTCACACCCTTTAGCAAAATCTATACAATCTTTTAGCATGCTAGGCCAATACATACCATATCGAAATAACAACCATTTCATTTTATGGCCTGCTTGGTGTGCCCCACATGCCCCATTGTGGACTTCTGACAATGTTAAGTATGCCTCACTTTCTCCTAGACATTTGAGTAATACGCCTTCTTGGGTTTTTTTGAACAATTTATTTCCCATAAGGACATATGATAATGCTCTATATTTTATTTTCCTATCAACATTCGATGTTGGGTTTTTTAAATAACTCACTAGTGGACTTCGCCAATCTGTATCTGATAAGGTGTCTATGGCTAATACTTCGAATCTATCTTTATCACCATAACCTAATTTGATATTTTCTAAATCTGAAGGTGTGAGTCTAGTAGCCATGACCCTACCTCTTATTTCGACCAATTCTTTAAAGTTTTTGGTAGAAACTTTATACCCTGAAGCCAACTGTGCTAAGTCATTTGCTTCTTGATTTTCTATTCTGGGTATATGTTGAATATCCATGTATTCGAATTTTTTGAGTAGCCTATTAACTATGACAAAGTATGTCATCAGATTTTCCTTTATGCATTTGTATTCCTTTGTTATCTGCTTGACCACTAACTCTGAATCACCTTTAATTTCGACTCTAGTTGCCCCCAATTCCAACAAAGCTTCAAGTCCAACAATGAGCGCTTCGTATTCAGCTTCGTTGTTCGAGCAACGAGGACCATCTAACTTATACTTGAATTTTGTTGGAATTCCTTCAGGAGAAATTATGAGGACTCCAACACCACTACCCTCTTTATGGGTCGAACCATCAAAGTAGAGTTTCTAAGGTTGAGTTTCAACGTAACCTATGACAGGCTTTTCGACCAATGAATGGTCCACAATGAAATCAGAAATCACTTGACCTTTCATAGCTCTTAAAGGCATGAAAGTCAAAGAATATTCTGTCAAAGCTAAAGCCCATTTACCAACTCTGCTATGCATTATTGGTTTTGAAAGCACGTGTTTGATAACATCAAAATGAGATGAAACATAAACATCAACAGGCTTTATATAATACTTAAGTTTCATACAAGAAAAGTATAAACAAAGACACAGTTTTTCTATATTGCTATATCTAGTTTCTGCATTATTCAGTACCCTACTTAAATAATATATGGCTCTTTCGATGCCATTACTATCTTCTTGTGCTAACATACTACCTATAGTAAATTCAGAAGCAGATATGTACAGTCTCATGGGCTTTCCTCATGAAGGTGGAGACAAGATAGGAGGCTGAGAGAGATACATTTTGATTTTGTCAAAGGCCTCCGGATGTGCTTCGTTCCACTCGAAGGCTTGGCCTTGCTTCAAACGAAGTAGTGGAGAGAAAGCTTGGGTTCTTCCACTTAGATTCGAAATGAACCTTCTGAGAAAGTTAATCTTCCCCAGCAAAGATTGAAACTCCCTTTTTGATGTGGGTTCCTTTGTCTCCATGATGGCTTTGGTCATATTCTGGTTGATTTCGATTCCTTTTTTATGAACCACAAAGCCAAGGAAATTTCCAGCCTGCACAAAAAATGCACATTTAAGGGGGTTCATTTTTAAGCCATGTTTTCTCATTCTTTCGAATGATTGGCTCAAATGATGCAAATGGGTTTTTGCAGATATAGATTTGATGACTATATCATCATTGTACACCTGCATAAATGTCTCAATAAAATCATGGAAGATTGAATTCATTGCTCTTTGGTAAGTTTCCCCAGCATTTTTTAAACCAAAAGGCATCACTACCCACTCGTAGGTGCCTAAGGCTCCTGGGCAATGAAATGTTGTCTTAGCAACATCTTCTTCAGCAATAAAAATCTGATTATAACCAGAATATCCATCTAGCATACTTAGGTATTCAAATCCTGCAGCAGAGTCTATTAACATTTTTGCCACAGGCATAGAGTATTCATCTTTGGGGGTTGCAGTATTTAAATCCCTAAAGTCTATGCATATTCTCAGAGAACCATTTTTCTTAATAACAGGTACTATATTTGCTAACCATTCGACATACCTTGTGGTTCTGATGAATTTGCAACGCAACAACCTTTCGACCTCAGCTTTGATTTTTGTGAGAATTGCTGGCGCGAATCTTCTGGGAGTTTGTTTGATGGGCTTCTTGCCATCCTTAATTGGAAGTCTGTGCTCCACTAACTCTCTCTTTAAACCAGGCATTTCGTCATAATCCCACGCGAAGCAATCATTGTTTCTCTTGAGGACTTCGATCACCTCTTGCTTGAGACTTGGGTTGAGTTTCGCGCTTATGTAGGTTATTCTTTTTGTATTGTCATTCCCCAAATTTGTTTCTTCAAGCGGATCCTGTGCTAACATTTTGGCACCTTAGTTTGTAGGATCCTTCTCGAAGCCCAAGGGTTCCTTGTCATAGATGGCATCGAGCCTTTGATCTATTTCGTATTCTTCATAGGGTGAGTCTTTCGAGCCATTCCCTTCTATTTCGTTCATTTCAACTATATTACCTATATCAGCCTCTGAAGCCGCTTTCCATTCATTCTCAGCCATGTAGGCCGAAATCCTTTCGAAGAAGGAGGACTCAATCATGAGCAAGATTGTCGAACTCCCAGCCTGCTGGCCGTCTCTGCGAAGTGCCTTCGACTCCTTCGTTTCCTTTGATTATCTTCCTATCCCAGTACATGCCATCGTGGCGAAGGGTCATATAGTAGTTTGCATCCCTTGTTTCGTTCATTTCGTCACTTGGGGTACAAGGGGCTATTCTTGCCAGGTACTTGTCATAATTCCTTTTGTTGACTAAATTGACTGTTATCATAAAGTAACTCTGGTCCGCTTCGATATTCTCCACTATACCATCTTCTCTCCATAGAACCAACCTCTGATGCATTGACGAAGGAACTGCTCCTACGCCATGGATCCACTCTCTTCCTAGCAGCAAGTTATAGTTAGCTTTGGCTTCGATCACCATGAACATGGTGGGACTGCAACTCGATCCTACGGTTAGATCAACTTGAACTACCCCCAACGTCTGACCTACTTTCCCTTCATAATTGGATAGGACCATGTTATGTGGTTTGACATCACCTTCTTGTATTCCTAAATTTTTCAGCATGAATTGAGGCATTAAATTAACTGCAGCGCCTCCATCCACTAAGACTTTGTTCACACCATGGACTCCAGCCTTTGCTCGAATGAACAATGGCTTCAAATGATTCTCCATTGCTAGCTCTGGGTGTTCGAAAAATGCATTCTGCTCTTCGACCGCGCCGTTATCCATTACATAGTAGCAAACTGGTCTGTGCTTCATCAAATCTATGGTATCCTCTTCCTCATGCTCTTCGATTTCGGTCTCCTGTCCGAACTCAGTAGGTAATACAGATACCACATTGCAATTTAAGTTGAGTGAAGACTCCCCCTCTGATTCGAAGTTGTCTGTCAGCATATCCTCGTCTTCTTCTGGACTTGGAGTGTACTCCTTTGATTCATCTGGTTGTGTTTCAGAGAAAAGTCTCCTACTAACTGGAGGTTTGTCTTCAGGTAGATTGTTTGTTATTGGTTTGTTGGTACTTGACACTTCTTTGTTGCTGGTCGAAGCTTTTCTTTTGTCTGCCAAAGCTTCCCTTTCAGCCTTTCGAATTCGCTGTTGCCTTCGCCATTGGGATCTTGACATGGGATTCTTACCTTTGTAGTTTTCTAGTCTCAATTCTTCCCTCTTCGCAGTGTTGAATTGCCTCCTATATACCATGGCGTGACGTGCATTTAGTTCATTGCCTTTCCATTTATCCTTCCCCTTATTCGATCTGACTTGCAGCCATTTATTTGTTGGTACTTCAGCCGGGATTTTGAACGTCACCCTTCGAGCACCTTTAGGGTAGGGGCTGTCAGGCTTTCGTTGAGTATGATTACCTTCGAAGTGTTGACTCATCTGACCAACTTCCTTGTGATTCCAGCATGGGGCGAAGGGAATAGTTTCGAACGCTCCAGCCATGTTCTGGTCATATGTTGTTGAGCACCTAGGGCAAATCAGGCACTTGGTTTCCCCTTTGTGACAGCGAACTAAGAACTCCAACAAACTCTCCCCAACTCTAGGGTAACATCTGAATAATTGGTTGTCTTGGCGCCAGTTGATTCCAGTTCGAGCCCGTTGTTTCCTCTCGAAATCTGTAGCAATTCTCTAGTTGCAGATGATGTTGCATCTGGGACATAGCATCATTTCAGCATTTCCCTTGTGGCACAGCATGAGATAATCTTTGAGGTTGGTATCTGCAGCATAGCCATCCTCCATTTTGTATTTTTCCTTTTCTAGGTATCTTTCCATTTCTTCCATCTCAGAACGAGGTCTCTCCATATCCACCATATTGACATCTACATCTTCCCCTTTTTCGTCATCATCTCCCCATCCTGATGGTTTGACATCTTCGATTCGGATCTTTGAACTTTCTGGGGCAGAGTATTTTACCAGGTAATCAAAATTTCCACTGGGTTCCCCTAAAGTATCCCAGACTTCCTTCTGAGGAATGCTGCCATCTTCATCCTTCCCTTTTTTGTCATCATCTCCCCATCCTGATGGTTTGACATCTTCGATTGGGATTTTCGAACTCTCTGGAGCAGAATATTTCACCAGATAATCGAACTTCCCACTGGATTCTCCCAAGGTATCCCAGATTTCTTTTTGAGGAGAGGGTGGCTTTGTGATCTTTACTCTTTCCAATTTTAGCCTTAGGCCTTCAGTGGCCTGTGTCAACTCTTGCTTCTGGTCCTCCTGGCCCTTAGTAGCCTGGATCTCTTTCGAAACAACAAATGGCATTGTTTCGACCGAAGCCTCTAGTTGTTTGTGAACGTCCTTAGTGACTTCATTGTTGACTTCGACTAACACCCAATTTCCATCCTCAGTGATTTCTTCTCCTAATGGAGTGGTCTCTTGGTCTGCTTCCACCATATTGATTTCCCCAATGCACACGAAGGCTCGGAGTAGTTGGTGTCTGCAACATCCAGAGGGTCTTCGTCTACTTTCATTTTTGGTTTGTCAGCAAACTTCAGTCTGCCTTCTTTAATTGCATTTTGAATTAGATCCCTGAAAAGAAAACACTGTGAGGTTTTGTGGCCTAGGAAACTATGATATTTACAAAATCCTCTTTTCTTTCTTTGATCTAAAGGAGGTATTTTGACATTTGATGGCACAATTAACTGGCCAACTTTGACAAGCAAATCGAAAATCTCGTCACACTTTGTTACATCGAAGGTATATACCTTCTTTGGGAATTTGTCACTTTTCTCATTTTCAACAATTTCTTTCCCTTTTGTAGGAACTAGTAGTTTGCAAGAATAAGGTGGAGCCTGTTTTAATTCAGCGAGATCTATTTCGACCTCTTCGAATTCAGGATAGTCTTCCACTTCCTCAGTTTCAACATAGGAAATTATTTCTTTCTTATTACTTTTAAAAGCCCTGGCCTTTTCGGCCTTTAGTCTTTCGACTTGTCGAACCCTATCTGCTAACTGAGCCATGTCCCTCAAGTATTATGTGTCCAATTTCTTTCGAATAGAATAGTCCAGGCCACCAGCGGCCATTTCGACTAACTCATGTTCAGGAACTACTGTGAAACATCTAGACTTCAAAAGTCGGAACCTATTTAAGTACTCATCTATGGGTTCAGTAAACTTCCTCTTAACACTTGCTAGTTCCTTTAGACTTATCTTTGATTGTCCCATATAGAATTGTTCATGGAACAATCTCTCCAAGAGGGTCCAGGTATCTATGGATCCAGGAGGCAAAGTGGTAAACCATGTGAAAGCATTTTTAGTGAGGGGAACTTAGGAAATATTTAATCCTAAGGTTCTCATTATTTGCTATGTCTCCTGCTTCAGTCAGATACCTGGCTATGTGTTCGACTGTTGATTCATTGATATCTCCAGCAAACTTTGTAAACTTAGGGATCTTGTATCCCCTTGGCAAATCAGTATGCATTACATAATCTGCTATAGGAGAGGTATAATTTGGCCTTCTAATCCCTGTATTAAGACCGTTTTGGGCCATAATCCTCTCTATCATGGTGGTTAAATTATTTTCTGCCAAGATATTGTCATTTCGAATTCTATGGACAACTGCATCAGCATCTTGGTTTCGACCCACCATGACAACTCCTCTAGGTTGTTCTTCTCGAAACGCTGGGACTTCTAGCCTTTTGACCCTTGCCCCTGGTTCCATAACTCCCCTTTGTGGTTCCTCTCGAATCACTGGGGCATCTAATCTTTCGACCCTCGCCAATGGTTCTATCAATCCCCTTTGTGGTTCTTCTCGAATCACTGGGGCATCGACCCTTTGTGCCCTTGCCCCCAAATTAACCCCCTCTCTGACTGGCCTATAGGGTGGGTCATTAACAATTTGTTCGATGATAGGTATGTTCGCTCGAACCAATGCCTGGTTTTGTCTACGCCTTTCTGGCGGAGCAAAGAAATCTGCTATTCGACTCATATTGTCTGCATTTTCTCTGTTTGTCACAGTTACGTTTTGAACTATTGGGGCAAAGATTTCTTGCATAGTTTGTGCTAACACTCCTATCATATTATGGTTACTATCATCCATTAACTGCCTAAAAGCCAATTGATTTTTTGTGGTTAGGATAGGCAGTGTACTATAACCTACTGACCCTTGGTTATTTGTCATGAATTGATTAGCCCCAGATCCTGACCCTAATTGTGGTGACATGTTCGACGTCGAAGTTTGCAATCCTGCCATCAAAGATGTTGGCATCCCATAAGGGGGATTTCTGGGCCTATTACTATCGAAAGTGGTGGTCTAGTTGGTGGTGGGGTAGCGAAATGAGTTTGTGTCCCTGATGGTGGGACTAATCCCCCAGGATACCCAGTGGTTCCTGTATTGCCTAGGATCGAATTGTTAGTTGACATGCCACTTATTCCGTTCGTGGCCACATTACTAGTAGAAGATGCAACAGACTGTGCATTCGAAGGGATCGCGCTAGACGTCCCCGTCGAAACAGACGCATTAGTGCCTGTTCCATGTGGGGCGTTTTGTTCCCCTTGCTGATTGTTTGGATTAGACATCCTATTATTTCGTTTTCTTCTGGGTAAGGGTTGGTTGCTATTAGTTATTCTACCACTCCTAAGGTTCATATAACAACGAACTTGACACTCAGAGAGAACTTTTAAAATGATTATGTCTTAATAATCTTTATTTTATTTTAATTTTGTAACGACCAATGATGTCCCACTGGGCGTGCCAATTTGTTCACAGTGATTTCTGGTGAAACAACCGCTAGTCCTCGAAACTATCGAATAAGCTTTATAATTGTTATTCAATTCCTCTGGTAACTTGCAGAATCGACTAGATTGATCCTATGGGGTATTGGTCGTTTGGATAAAATTAATAACTAAACTAGTATTCATGTCTAAGACTTGTATTTTGAGTGTTTTATATATATCCAATGTATTCCGATTGCAGTGTTAAATAACTTCATGACATGATTAAGTAAAGAAATGCAAAACTGACTTAAATGAGTAAATGAGTAAAGGTTCGATTTGCAAAGAAATGTGTAAATGCAGGAATACGTAAATGACTTTTAAATGTAAAAGACTTTTAATGTAAAAGCATGAAATGTAAAAGACATCTGGAATGTAAAAACGTTAATATAAAAGATTTCTGAAATGTAAAGGGCTTCGGAATAGAAGAAAACGTTTAAATGCAGAAAATAGTTAAATGGCTTTGAATGTAAAAGTATTTAAAGGACATTGCTGCAAAGATAAAGGATAAACTGGAAAGATAAAGATGTTTTTACTGAATAATAAAGGTTTGGTGCAATCATACGTACATTGTTCGAGCATTCGTTTCCCTAGCCATGTGGTATTTTGAATGTTTACTGAATTTTGTACAATAGATATGACACACGAAATCCTAACACTAAGACTTCTATTTATACTACTTCGACCATAACGGTCTAACTTATAAGATCTTGCCACGTTCAGAACATGCAGAACACTGTGCTTCTTTAGCTTCCACGCGTCTTCGAACCGTCTCCAGCGCATGTATTCTAACTTCCAATTATCCCGCTCGCATTTGAATTTCAAATGCCTTGGCTATCTTTGCTTCGAACTCACTTCACAGACACAACCTTATTACCACTTCGAAGCTTCTTTTACATATATCATCATAACTGTCATTCGAAGCTCCGAGCTTCAGTATGTCCGTTCGAAGAGCTATTTCTCCCATTCCAAACTGTGACATTTACTTTGTTCCAACGAACACTAACATCATTTCGTTTCGAACTTGAAATTTCTACTTCGAGTCATACGTATCAAAATCTTCAGCTAACAAGCACTAAGTTTTTTCTTTCATGGCCTCTGCCACATTTTTTTCTTGAGACCTTCACAGATTGACAACGAAACCACCTGTTTCTTCTTGGAGCACCAAAAAATAGAACTTCCTAGATACTTAAAAAATTATCCAGACTAATTAGAGTCTGAATAGCATGTTAACTCTGCATCTGACTTAACACTAGAGGGAAAAACACTTCATACCTCAGAGTCTCTTCAGTATTTTGCAGCATGTTAGACTCTACAAATATTCTACGTATTTGTTTGATTCTTTGTGGCTTTTAAACTTGTTTAGAATCCCATTATGATTCTGGAATAATGTCAGATAGTTGACCACCTTCAGAAGTTGGATCACCTTCAGAAACATGACTGCAATTCTGGTATAATAGACTCAGATGTCTTATAGAGATGTGGAGACATTTGATCTGACATTACCATACAAGCAAGATATAACAGTGCAAGAAAACATAAATAACACATTAGAATTGTTTACCCAGTTCAGAGCAGCTCTCCTACATCTGGGGGCATACCAAGGCAGGAATGAAGTTCTCTATCAGCAGTATTAATTTGGAGTAAAACTCGCTTGTTTACAATCCCTCACTTAATCTGTACTCAATGACCCTTCTACCTAGGTCCTCCCTAGATATGGAATATCCTCATCCCACTTCCAATCATCGCAATGATGTCTAACAGTCAAAACCTCAACCATTACATCAATAACTTGATTTCCAATAACTCTTCAAACACAGAAAAGTAGAAGACACATTTCTATCACAAACTACCTAAGAGTTAAAGCCTCTTGCTTCTAACTTAGGACACACCTTGGAGTTACTTCAAAGCTTCCTCCAAGAACATAACCAAACTCATTACTTCACAACTTCTGAGTGAGAACAACACTCCTGTTGCCTACAGGCTTTGAGGTAAACTTGGTGATCTTCCCACAACTCGGGAGGTTCACTCTACCAACACTCCTAGAGAGTGGTTACAACTCATCCCTAAAACCTACATCATGATAAATCATGGTTGGTGCCTAAACTAGGTTACAAATCTTCTATTTATAACTTATACTCAATTGGATTTGGGCCTTCAATCACAGCTCATTAGCTGTTACAATTCTGCAGAAGATTCTGCACAAGAATAGGTTTTCAATCAAATCTTTCTAAATAATTTCCTTATTTAGAGCTTCTTCATTCTCCTTGATTTCAGATTGAATCTTATAGACCTTTAAATATGTCTTTAAAAAAGCGTCATATATGATGCATAATATTCTCTAAATATTCTGCATAATTCAAATCAGAACTAAATCTCATTATTCAGTTCAGCAGACGCGATGTCAAATGGCTCTGCACAGGACATCTTCTTCGACATGTTGTCTAGATGTTGAAACATTTCAACTCAACATGTTCCTTTGTCAAATAGAACTTCCACCTGCTTTCTCTAACAAGTTACAAATTTTATCTAACTAATTTCTACTATATTAGTTTTACGAAACATAATGTCAATTCAAATAATAGAGAACTAACAATCTCTCATTTTGGCTTATTTTGGCTAAAACTAATTTACACAACCTTTTCATTACAGAAGCTTAAAAAATAATACAATGGTATTTAACAATATAATCTAGCAGCAGCAATTTAGAAGTCTTCAGTAGTCACTGTTTATGATATTTCAAACTTTACAAGTGACAGTCTTCAGTCTTCTTTTATGATGTCGAAACATCATACTATGACATCTTTCTGGAAGGTCCAACTCCAATGTTCTCTCTCTTTTAAGGATCCCACAGATCACACAAAGTTTCTCCCCCTTAAAAGTTTATTTTCAGAGATAACATAATATAACCACTTCTCCCCCTTTTTAGTCATAATATGACAAAGGCTTGTTGAAGGAGAACTCACTATAGCACATGAAACATAACAACACAGACATCATCTTCACAAATAAGAAGAAAAATTGAGGTCATAATGCACATGAGGAAGAAGATGTTAAATACTCCCCCTCAAACTGAGACCAGTGGTACGACCCAAATACACACAACATCCTCTTTTAGAGCACATGAGGAAACAAAAGACCAAAAAAACTTGAACTATCCATCTTCAAGCATAGAGAACGAGGCCTCTATGTTAGATATCTCAGAACACAAGACACAATTTGTGTTCATAACTTAAAACAAGACACAAAACAAAAACTTGCACACACTGCAAGAACAAACAGACTCTGATTAGGACATCCTATTCAACATATTTGCAAAAATAGATGCAAAGATTGACCTCAGACTTAACAATGTCTGAACGCTACCCTTTTTCCCCATGTTTACAACAATTTGACAAATATAACCTTCATTGACTATAAACTTACTCATATCTGAACAAAGGACATAAGAACACAACAAACAAGAACACACACAAAATTGAAGAAAATAAAAAGAACAAAAAGGCACTCTAAATACTTGAGTAACTAAAGTAACGTGCCTAGACTGTAACAATTGTCTTGGTCAAGAAACGTTACTTCAACAAAAACCACATCAGGTGAATTTGTGCAGCGGTTGAAAGCAATGAATGCCTTTAATACACCCAGTTTATTTTGGAAATGACAGTTTCCAAAACATGTACCAAGTCAAAACAAGTGATACACACCATCAATACACGTCTTAAATGAAAATTTTAAGAACTATCCCTATTGGTCTTTAAGGATAAAACATGTCTTGAGATATGCCCTGACTTCTTGTTCGACATCATTCTTCTGGCTTGAAAAGATTAGTCTTTAAAAGACTTTCCATATGATTAGAAGTAGAAGTACATTATCTATGCTGATCTCAATACCCCTTCACAATTGTGCTGATTAATTCCTCCTTCCGCACATTACATTTACTAGTAGTTGTTGATACTGGGAAAGTCTTCCAACCAGAATAATAATTATGCATTGCCTAAGCATACTACTCTAAACAAAATCAGAATCTTCTTATTCTAAACCAAAGATAGAACCGCCACTTCTGAATAAGGTGATAGAATATAAAGATCCATAGTCTCAAGTCTCTTCCATAGACTATCATCAACAATGATGTTACAACACCATTTGGGACATCATCAACTTTACTACAAAACCTATCAGCTTTGGTTCTGGAATCCCTATCCAAGGGACTTATTTCCATCCATGCCCTTTAACAAGACTCCCCATTATCACAAAAGGATATCACAAGATCTCATCTTCAGAGTAACCATACAATAGAAATAAACTCTCACTATATTCTGTAGTAGGCTGTTCAGAAGTCAGAATTGCATACACACATCAAACAAACACTTAGCTCCCGTCAAAGTATTTTTAATCAATACTCATGTAAAAATCTAATAAATACTTAGTCTCCCGTCAAAGTACTTATCAGTTAGTCAGATAGGAGATTACCTACTCACACTAGGTAAAACTGACAGCTTTCGTGTTCACACCTGAGATACTTACTGAATCTTCGAAAAGACATCCAATCATGGCATCGAAAACATTCCAGGTTAGGTCAGTGTCTTGAACTTAAACGCAATCCAAAAAACATACACACTTTCATGGCTGAAGAAACTGACATGATGTTCCAACATCTGATACGACATCATCTATTATTTGTATAGTTATGAGGGTAACATCCATAATAAGTCATACTCAACTCTTGTGGGGGTAGCACAAGAAAATATACCAACAACAACTAATCAATCTTCAGGATCAAACTACCAACATATGCAGAGGATTGCACGAGCCATATCTCAATAAGCTCTACTTCAGACCTCCTGTCTGATTTTGAGATGATCGATGCCATTGTCTATACCTACAGAGGAGATTCCCTCTCATAGGTTTCTGGAATAGACTTAATTAGGCATGACACAAAAATATACAGACTTTTCAATGAAGTTTGTTTCCCCTGATTCTTTAAAAACCAATACCCTTCCATCAAAAAATAATTCACAACATCATTTCTAACATCATATTAAGGGTAGTCACAACAATACTTAGGATCATCAAACAAACATTATGGTTGGATCACAGTACTCCTCTTCAAACAGAATTTGTTATATGGCCACAAACAGAATTTCATAAATCTAGTTCCTTTGATCAGAAGGATCTTTCAGAGACTAGCTCACTCGTATGCATAAAGGGTCTGGTAGAGAAACCTTTATGAGTTCTTTTTAAAAACATGGAGCTCAACCTCTATACTCCCATAAGCCTTGGTCAGAAATAAACTAACACGTAGAGTAGATAAGCTATTGATCATGTCCTGGTCAACTTACACAAACCAAATGCCTCCTCTTCCAGATCAGGAGTAGGTTCCAAACAAAGTATTCATAACATTTTTGTTCAGCACCCAAATCATCTTCTCTTCAACTAGTAGATGCATACCTTCTGAAGTAATGTTCTAACATCCCATAGAACATCAGTTCCATCTTCTTGGAACACACCATCCTTGACAGTCTTCAAGGTCTTCAAACAATATGCAGATGTATATAAGTATCACTGATCAATTGACTCTCATCAACCTTATTCATAAATGTCTTCATGAATGGACTTGAGGAAGATCTCAAGTATCTTTGACACTTTTAATAGTACAATTGAAGACATCTGGCATATATTCTGTTGGGGATAATAACCCTAGTATTCTTCACATACTTTCAGGGTTAACTAGATATAATACAGCGGAATATAACAAACTCCTCAACAATATTCAGACACAATACTTACACCATTATCCAAGTATATGCATGGCAACCTAGAATTGAAAATAAATCAACCCTACGTATAGAAGCTTCCCACCGAGCTACGAGCCTGAAGGTAACAGACGGGAAAAATATCATTCCTTACACCTTTAAACAGATCCACATCTCAGCCTGCCACAAATAGTCCATCCTCCACTTCAAGGGACCATAAAAACACAATATGAACCAGCCTTTTTCAAATAATTATTTAGTACAAACCTTCTACCTTGCACATAACCAGAAAGTATCCCCTATGAATCTCATCCAGAAATAGACAAGATGCATGCTCTAATACCAATTGAGATTTTGGTATAACAGACTTAGAAGTCTTATAGAGATGTCGAGACATCTGATCTGACATTAACATATATGCAAGGTATAATATTGCGAGAAAACATAAATAACACATCAAAATTGTTCACCCAGTTCGGAGCAACTCTCCTACATTTGGAGGCATACCAAGTCAGGAATGAAGTTCATTATCACCAGTATTAATTTAGAGTTATACTCGTCCGTTTATAACCTCTCACTTAATCCCTACCTAATAACCCATATACCTAGGTCCTCCCTAGATATGGAATATTCCCATCCCACTTCCAATCATCGCAGTGATGTCTAACAATCAACACCTCAGCCACTGCATCAACAACTTGATTTCCAACAACTCTTCAAACACAAAAAAGTAGAAGACACACTTCTATTACAAACTATGTAAGAGTTAAAGCCTCTTGCTTCTAACTTAGGACACACCTTGGAGTTACTTCAAAGCTTCCTCCAAGAGCATAACTCAACTCATTACTTCACAACTTCTGAGTGAGAATAACACTCCTCTTGCCTACAGACTTTAAGGTAAACTTGGAGACCTTCCCAGAATTTGGGAGGTTCACTCTACCAACTCTCCTAGAGAGTGGTTACAAACTCAGCCCTAAAAACTAAATCATGATAAATCACGGATGGTGCCTAAACTAGGATACAAAGCTTCTATTTATAACATATACTCAACTGGATGTGGGCCTTCAATCACAGCTCATCAGCTGTTACAATTCTGCAGAAGATTCTGCACAAGAATAGGTCTTCAATCAAATCATCCTAAATAATCTCCTTGTTTAGAGGTTCTTCATTCTCCTTAGTTTCAGATTGAATCTTCTAGACCTTTAAATATGCGACATATATGATGCATAATATTATCTAAATATTCTACATAATTCAAATCAGAACTAAATCTCATTATTCAGTTCAGCAGATGTGATGTTGAATGGCTCTGCATAGGACATCTTCTTCGATATGTTGTTTAGATGTTGAAACATTTCAACTTAACATGTTCCTTTGTCAAATAGAACTTCCACCTGCTTTCTCTTACAAGTTACAAATTTTATCTAACTAATTGCTACTATATTAGTTTAACCAAACATAATGCCAATTCAAATAATAGAGAACTAACAATGATCACTGTTAGAGGCTAGACTACCTTTAGAAGCCCCTCCTTCAAAAGTTCCACCTTCAGAGTCTTGATTACCACCAGATTTTGGATCAACAAAATCGGGATCAGAATCAGATTTACCATAAGAATCAGACTCACCTTCAAAGTCTTCTTTTTCGTTAGAGTCTTCTTTAGAGTCTCCGGAATCATCTTCATCTTCTGACTCTGACTCACCTTCAGAACCTTCAGGTTCTGATTCATCTTCAGAAACTAAATATCTTTCAGATTCTAACTCATCTTATGATTCTCCTTCAGACTCAAAATCACCTTTGGATTCTGACTTGTCTTCATATTCAGAGTCATCTCCTAACTCTAACTCGTCTTCCGAAACCTCAGATTCTGACTCATCTTTAGAATCTTCAGAGTCTTCTTCTGATTCTGACTCATGTTCTTATTCCATTCAAAATCAGAAAACGACAATCGCACAAGTTCCTCGTTAGATTCATAGGACATCAATAGCACATGTTCATCATCTAAATCTCCTCTGACTATTTTTTCTTCTTCTTTGTTTGACCAACAATCTTTAGGAAATTGGTCCTACCTATTACAATATTAACATTGAACCATTATCCTGTCATACTTCTCATTTCCCTTATGATGTTTCTTCTCACCAAAATAGAAGACTTCTGACTTCTGAGACCTACCATGTCTTTTCTACTTCGGGTCCTTCTTGACAAAAGAAGATTTTAGAGTTTGCTCAACCTCCCTCTTAGAAGTTCTTTCAGACTCACGTAACTCTTGCGCCTCTAGACTTCTTTGCAGCTCTTTTATTCTCAAGGTGTTCAGATCTTTCGAATGTTCAATTGGTACAACATTGCAATCAAATTTAGGGGTAAGAGTCCTCAATATATTTTCAATGATTACTTGTTCAAAAAGGGTTTCTCCACAAGCTTTAACCTCATTAGTCATCAGAACCACTCTGAAGATGTACTCAGATACCTTCTTGTTGTCCTTCATGTTGAGATTATCATACTGCTTTCGAAGAGACTGAAGCTTCACCTTCTTCACTTATGTGTCACCACCGTAAAACCTTGTCAATATATCTCATGCAGCCTTCGTCGTCCTTGAATTAACAATTTTTTCAAACACGTTCACATCCACACACTGATGGATGTAGAACAACGTTTTCCAATCTTTATTCCTCATATATCTCTGTGTGTTTCTTTGTTCCTTCATTGCATCTAATGCAACCGGAACATAACCTTCGGTAAGAAGCTCAAGAACATCTTGAGCACCGAACAACACGCGCATCTGAATCATCTAGCGATTCTAGTTTTTCCCATCAAACACTAGAAGTTTGGTGCTCGTACTATTATTTCAGTTCATCTTCAGCCTTATGCAAGTCACTCAGATCTCACCAAACACATTGTTTCCCAACCCCAAAGAATCAGAAAATGTGATTCTGTTATGATTTTGTTCAAGGTTCATTACGGATTCAAGAACCAAAATCAATAATCACACAACGCCTCACCATTTCACTCGTATTTCTCATGTTTTCCCGTGGATTCGAATCGGAACTCTAGATACTAATTATTAGTTCACAAGGTGATGAAATAAACAGTAAGGATAAGAGAATGACGACTACGAGAGCTGTAAGGAATATTGGTTATTGATAGTAAAACCCTAGTTACAAACTAGTATATATACACAAAATGAACTATCACGTATGCACAAATAAAACTTTAAGACTAAGTTAACTTAATAGATAAAATAACAAAACAACTCTACTCCAGAAGCTAAACACGCTTCTGGAATAATCATCTCAAAATCTTCTGCTTCTGAACACCACTGCTTTTAAATAATAGCCTCAAAATTTTCTGATTCTAACAACAACTCCGAAATATGAATTAATCACAATTACTCTTTATATTAAATAAAATTTCAGGAAATAAATTATTAAACTTAAGAATGATAGACACAGTTACACTAAAATACAATAGTGCATGTTTGATTTCAAAAATTAGAATGTAGAATTATTAAAAGGTAGTTTTGTAGAATTATTTTAAATTAGTTGAATTTCAATCGTAAGACTATTAAACCAAAAATGGTATGATAAATGTATTTGTTCCAATAAAAAAATACAATAGTGTGCGTTTAAAAAATCATGTATTTAGAATTTTCATGCAAGGGTCAGGGATACGTTTATATTGAGAAGGATTTGCGACGCTTTTTATAGCTGTCGCGGCGGTTTAAACTGTCACTAATTCTGGATTGCAGCATTTAAAACTGTTAAAAGTATTGAAAACGATAATTTTACTTGGCCTGCAAGAAAGTAAATTATACCACTAATCAATTTGTCAATCCTAATAATAACAATTTTTTCATAAATTCAACCCCAATCAAATATTTTCAGCAAAGGAAATCTTTTCGCCTCATGTTTATAAATTACACTAAGTTAGTATACGATAAATTAGGTTTTCTTTTAACACAAAGAGGAAAGTCCTCCAAAGAAAGAAAAAAAACTAGAAACCTCTAAAAAACAAAGATCTTGATTTGTTTGCTAAAATTACATCTCAAGCAAAACCATAAACGCCATAATTTACGAGAATTTCTTATTTCATTCCATAAACTTCTTACGCACCATGCAAATTTTCTAAAATGTTCCTCAAAATCAGATGTATATTTCTAGTGCGCACCACCATCTGATAAAATATACACTAAAATCAGAATTTAACTTTCGTTTCTGTACCGAAACTGGAATTCTGGTTTTAATTATAATAGAATCCAGAACTTCATTGCATTGGTTAACATAGATAGACATATAATTCATAACACAAACTTAGCAAATATATTTAGTAGTTAAACATAAACCAAACATTACAAATGAATATCTGGGTGGACGTTGCAACATCCTCATAATTTCATTGACGGTTCTTGATAAAGTCGCATCTAGCTCGATTGGAACTTTCTCTCGAAAAATTTCATAAGTAGACCACATATCCCGTAAATCAGCGTTGTTCTTCAGTTCACGGTTTATGAACTGAAAATTCCCTTCATTGTTAATCAATGGTGAGCGATACTCGATCTTCTCTACCTTTCGACCGTCGCCAAAAGGTACAAGTTCCTACAATGTTTCACGCACCTCTTCAATAGGGGTGTACACGATGATCTTGAATTCACGAGATGATGTGGAGTCGGGAAAATTGACAACTCCAACAACCCATATGATGTTCAATTTCATCTCCATATATGGTTTTTTGTGTTGTGGTATAGAAAAATATAAGAGGAGATGTATTTTATAGTAGTTGGATGTAAACATGGACCATATAAATCCTATCCTTGTGTGAGTGATAAAATTGGAAGTTAAATTCTAGTTTTTAACTTAACCAAAACTGGAAGTAAACTTCGATTTTTTTTCAATAACCATGTTTTAAAAACAATACTTAAATAACCATGTATTGAAATTAATTACCCAAATAACCATGTTTCAGGTTTAACATACAAGCAGGAGCTATCTCAGATGGCTCCTGCATTGTTTTTTAACAAGCAGGAACCACACCAGTTGGCGTCTATGTGTTACCATTTTTCTTAAAAGCCATCTCAGATGGCGCCTATGTGTTAATCACATGAGAAAATCCATCTGAGATGGCGCCTATGTGTTATTTAAAAAAATTTGATTTAAATTAAAGTACAGGGCAATGTTGTGAAATATAAATTTTCATTACAAACTTAGCGAATAACAATTACATAGAATTATTGTTGGCGGTCCGGGACATGAAGATAACCACCTGTTCCACAACCGTGTCCTCTCCTAACTCGTGTAATCTTTCTTTACTGAGGCCGTTGTGGTTGGGTCGATGGCCCCTGTGCATGGGTCGATGGTTGCTCGTAGTGTATGCGATCATGATCCATGAATGCCTCAAGATCTGAATTGCTTGTCGTACCACTTTCGTATAGACGTGTTCCCATGTTCTCAAAGCTTGGTTGTTGTGGTGGGGGGCTAGGTTCCATGTGGAGATGATAGCAATCGTCATTTGTATAGGTAGATTGTGAATGTGTGGGCTGAAAAGGAAATTGGGTGTTTAGAGACTGGTACCCATATGAATGGTGGGGGGTTTGGTACGGCGATGGTTGGTGGTATGTTGGGTTGGTTGGGGAATATTCATCGGGGAAGCCAATGTCTGGGCTGAGGTGAGATGTTGATGGGGCCCATATAGGGGGGTTGGACATATGCTCTTTCTTCGGAGTATTGTATTTGGGTGTTTGGCATATGGGAGTATTGAAATTGTGTGTCAGGCATTTGGGTGGGTTGGTAATCAGGTTGAGGTTAGGGTTGGGATTGAGTGTTGGTGGTCCTGTATCGTCAGGTTGGTTACCGTGAGGTTGATGGATGTTGGGACTGTTGTTGGGGTGGTTGTTGGTATTGTTGGTGCAGTAGTTGTTGGTAGTGTTGTCATTGTTGTTGTTTGGGTTGTTGTTGTGGAGCTGAGGGTTGGCCCCACTAGGTGCGTGGGTCAACCAAATAGCGAGGGTGAGAGACATGCATTTCTGGGTTCGTTACGGATCGGTACCAAGCAATGTATTGAGGAGAGTGTTGTAAGATATGGTCCGCTCGGTTTTTCCACATCCTACAAAACTCCCTGGCAAAAAATTTCCAATTTTCATATCCCCATTGGGCATCAACCCTTTTGAGATGCCAAGGATCCAAACATATTGGATCGCACGGTATTTCTTGGAACATAGCGAACTGCATCCTCACACGGTCACTGCGGTGCATTTCCACAATGTTAAACCATATGATAGCAATTTTTGCAGTCCAAACCTCTGCATCATCTTTATTGGGTATATGATCCAAACCCAGGTATGGTCTCCATGTAAAGTTTTGGTAAAAAATATGCAGATTAATGATATATTTTAAAATAATATACGTTAAAATTAGTTGGAGTTAATAGAAATTATGTACATCAGTTGCGCCATGGTGGTCTATTAGATTAGGATAAAGGACAACATTGTGTCTCAGATTCTTTCTGTAATCCATACCCGTTACACTATACCTAAATAAATCAACATTTAATATATTAAGATTTTATATATATGAAAGACATAAATATTTTAATAATTAAGCAATGTACTTACTTTGTTGCGTATGGAAAACTGAACGGTAGGTCTTTGACGGGATTAAGTGATTGCATTCTCCACAAACCCCATGGTTGAAGTAAGAAAGCGCATCCATTAAAAGTTAACGTGTGTTAGCTGGCAATTTCAATAAAGAGATATTTGATGTCAAAGAGATATTTCAGATAGAGGCTAAAAGTTAAGACAAATGCAAAGAATGTTGAATTGAAGAATGATTGGTTAGAAAATTAGAGTTGTTACTCTAAACCTTTCGATTTCGAGTAAGGTGTGGGTTTCAATTTTTTGCATCTCCATGTTTTTATTATAAGAGCTTTAGTTCAAGAGCTGAAGCGGTCCAAGGGAGAATGACTTATGATTTGAATCGAAAGAAACAGAAATCCACTTCGCTAGCATGAGATTCAAAATTCAAATAAAAGGCGCCATTTGTAGAGGACGCGTGGAGACCAGTAAACAAAAGATGTATGCATGCTTCGAATGTTGCATAATTTTAGAGCAAGGACGTTAGGGTCAAAATGCTATAAATAGGTGTTCTAATGTTAGAATTGGGATGGTGTTCACTTGTGTACTAAAAAAAATCTCACATACTCAAATTACCGTGATCTAGGGAAAAGAGTTTGAAGATAACATGTACGTATTGAACATCATCATGCTTTTTCATAATTTAAATTCAAGTTATTTAACATTCCTTTCACCTTTACAGTTTCTTCGTTTCTGAATCCTCTTGTTTTCCCTTTACATTTTGTTTTATACACTTTATGTTCTAGAAAACTTTACCTTTCGCTCAAACACTTTATCTTTTCAAAAACTTTATTTTATTGTCTTGTTCTTTCATTCCAACACTTTAGATTTCCAGAAGTCTTTATTTCATTATCAAAACCCTTTACATTTTGTCTATTTCGCATTACACAGTCTTACATTTAATTGTCAAAATTTTAAGTTTAAATCGAAACCTTCTTTTAGCCTACAAATCATTCAGTCATTACATATCCTTAGATCAATTTAGAGAAAAGAGTTTTACATTAAAAGATACAAGCCTGTAAAACAATGGATATAAACATGAAATTTAATTATGACACATGTCCTAGGATCAATCTAGTCGATCCTGCCAGTAACCAGTAATTGGAAGACTAGTGGTTGTTTACTAGAAATCACTGTAAACAAATTGGCACGCCCAGTGGGACGGTGTCATAATAAATTTCTATATTCAAATTTATTAGAAAACTTCTTAGGATCTTCTGAGTATGGAGTGCATTTCGTTATATGAACCTTAGAAGCGGTAAAATAACAAATAGTAATCCACATATATCCAGGAGACAACATACCAAAAGAATGGTTAACACTAACCAAGATGGGGGACAAAATCCCCCACAGGGGGCTGGCATAATCGTTTATGGTTCGATTGATGCATCAAATACAATCCCCATAGGCAGTTCGAATCCAACCCCTATAAGCACAATAGAGATACCTTCGAACATGTCATCAGCGTAAACTTTGCCAAACATAGGGAATCAACAGTATTCGACCCCCACTAAGCCTCCAGGCTTCAAGGCCTTTAGACCCAGGAACCCCCCATATGGGATGCCAACTTTGTTTATGGCAGGATTACATAATGCGTCAACTTCGTCCCCAATCCAAGGTCTGGTTCTGGAATGAATCATTTGGGCCCAAATACCCAGAGTCTAGGAAACTTTGCCTAAATACCTACCCTTACAACTAATAGTCAGGCAGCACTTAGGCAACAAATGGATGATAGCAATCATGACATGGTAGGAGTCCTAGCCCATGATATGAATGCCATCTTTAATCCTCTAATCCATAACATAAATAGAACAAACCAAGAAAATTCACCCCAAATGGCAAGATATTTGACTGAAGCAGGAGACTTAGCAAATAATGAGAACCTTAGGATAAAATATTTTCCAAGTTCTCTAACAAAAACGATTTCACTTAGTTCACAACCCTTCCCCCTGGATCTATAGATACTTTGCCCTATTTAGAGAGGCTATTCCATGAACAATTTTACATGGGCCAATCTAAGATAAGCTTGAAAGAATTAGCAAGCATTAAGAGGAAATTCACAGAACCAATAGATGATTATTTGTATAGGTTTTGTTTATTAAAATCTAGATGCTTTACAGTGGTTCCTGAACATGAATTGGTCGAAATGGCTGCTGGGGGCCTAGATTATTCCATTCAAAAGAAATTAGATACACAGTATCCAAGAGATATGACCCAACTAGCAGACAGAGTTCGACAAGTGGAAAGATTAAAAGCTGAAAAGGCTAGGGCCAGTAAAAATCACAAAAAAGAAAGAATAGCCTATATAGAGGCTGAAGAAGGAATCTAGATGAATATCAAGACCCTTACGAATTCGATCAACTCGAAATAGATCTTGCAAAACTAAAGGAAGCACCCCCTTATTCTTGCAAAGTTTTGATTCCTTCTAATGGAAAGAATCCTGTTGAAAATGAAAAGAATGATAAATTCCCTAAGAAAATTTATACATTTGACATAACTAAGTGTGATGAAATATTTGATTTTTTTGTCAAAGATGGCCAATTAATAGTACCTCCTAATCTTAAAATTCCTCCATTGGAACAAAGGAAGAAGAGAGGCTTTTGCAAGTATCATAACTTTTTTGGCCATAAAACCTCACAATGCTTTCTTTTCAGGGATTTGATTCAGAACGCAATCAAGGAAGGCAGACTCAAATTTTCAGACAAAGCAAAAAATTCAATGAAGGTTGACACTGATCCGTTGCTGATGGCGGAAACTAATTATGCTGAACCTCTGGACGTTAACATGGTGGAAATTGCTGAGAAGAAAATTGAGTTGGAGAGTGAATTTGAAGAATATGGGGATTTTATCCTAATAAAAAACAAAACAAAGGCTACTGAGGGCCTCCCAAAGGTGCTTAAGGCAGAGATACTTAGTGATGCAACGAAGGCTACTGATGGCCCACGTGTTGCTGATAGGAAATTGACAGAGGCTACTGAGGGCCTTAGAGCAAAATTCGAAAAAGTCCAGATCACTGAGGGTTAGACTTTAGGAGTGCATATGGTTGATCTTGAACAACCTAATGCAGAGATGGAAGAAGTTGAACGTTGTTTAGAAATAGAGAAAGAGCAGAGAAGGGGGAGTTGCCCTAGGAAAGACGCAAGCTTGCGTGAGTATCTATTTCATTGTCACAAAAGAAACCAAGACATGTTGCTATGCCCAAGATGCAGTATCATATGTAATCCAAGAATTACTGCAGAGTTCGAGAGGGCCCAGCGTGAGAGAACAAGGGTTAACTGGAGACATGATAACCAATTGTACAAAGTCTACCCAAAGGCTGACTAATGTTTATTGGGATTTCTGGTTCGATGTCATAAAATCAGAACAGAATGCTTGATGTGTCCCAGATGTGCAATTGTGTATGATAGAGAAATGGCAGAGGCATTCGAAAGAATTCCTTTTGCATCCGTTGGGGTTACCAGGGAATAATACCTTCAAATCCTGATAATGTTGGCAGAAATATGCCAATAAGGCCTAATAGTCCTTATCCTAAGGGGGCGAAGAAAGTCTCTTTCAAATTACCTGCAGAAATCCCTACTAATAGATGGTTGCAAGTAAAAGCTGACAAGGGGAAGGGAAAATGGCAAAGCTTCGATCAGGGAGGCAGAACTGCAATGGCATACAGGAAGTAGTTTAATAAAAAAGAAGAGAAGAGATCAGATTGGAAAACTACAAAGGGAAAAACTTTATGTCTCGATCCCAATGGCGAAGACATCAAAGAAACAAGAAGGCTGAGAGAGAATCGAAATCCATGGAAGTGGGAGAATTAAGCACCAACAAACCAGCATCAATAGTCCAGACTGGGGGCAAACCTCCAGTATCTAGGAGGCTTTTCTCACCTAAGAAAGAAGTTGGTGAAGATAAAGAGTTAAAGGTGGCTGGGAATAAGGAAGAAATGATGACAGATGATTTTGAGTTAGAGGGAGAATCTTTTTTCAATGCAAACTGTAACGTGGTTTCTGTGTTACCTTATGAGTATAATCAAGAGATGGAAGTTTATACAAGTGAGGAAAACGATGCTGACGAAATGGCCAAGCATAGGCCAGTATGTTACTATGTAATGAATAATGGGGCAGTCGAAGAACAAAATGCCTTCTTCGAAAGACCAGATGCTGGAATAAGGAATCACCTAAAACCTTTGTTCATCAGAGCGAAAGTGGAACAATATGGCGTGAATAAAGTCCTGGTAGATGGTGGCGCTGTTGTCAACCTGAGGCCACGTTTTATGCTGAAGAAGATAGGTATGTTTAACTCAGATATCAGACCTCATAATATGGTATTATCAAATTACGAAAGAAAAGTAGGACAGACCTTGGGCATGGTATAAGTTGACTTAACAGTTGGTTCTATCACAAGGCCAACTATGTTTATGGTTATTGCTGCAAAAGCGAATTACAATCTCTTACTTGGTAGAGAGTGGTTCCATGGCGTTGGTGTAGTTCCCTCATCAATGCATCAGAGGTTAGCTATATGGAGAGATGATGGGATTGTAGAGAATATAGAAGCGGATCAGAGTTACTACATGGTAGAGATTAATCACGTAGACAAGAGAAACTTTGATAGGAATATGGCCAATATAGGGCCATGTAACCCTCCTAAAGAATACTTCGAACCTAATGAGAATGATTTTTATTCCTTGACTCTCCGTCCTAATGGCTTCCAATGGGATATGGAGATTATGTGGCACGGACAGGAAACTGAAGAGACTTCGACCATACGGCCAACTGGTTGGGGAAATGAAGACAACTATGACTGAACCTACTTTTTTTGAAAAGACTTCGGCCTATCTGGCTGAGAATAAAAAAATGACGGCTCTCGAAGCCGAAATAAAAAACGTGGCTGTCGAAGCCACAGATAAAAAGAAAACAATAAAAAAAGAATTATGACACATGTCCTAGGATCAATCTAGTCGATCCTGCAAGTAACCAGTAATTGGAAGACTAGCGGTTGTTTACTAGAAATCACTGTAAACAAATTGGCACGCCCAGTGGGATCCTGCACAACAGTCCTAGGGATAGCCACCAATCTCCACCCTTTGATGGACAAACTTCAGAACCATTGGATCTAAGGCTAGATGCAATTTATGATCAGGAGCCCCTAGGATTCGAAAGGGATCCGGAATTAACAAGCGCAAAGATGCTAGCGCAGGATCCACTGGAGGAAGTTGACGTAGGAGATGGTGTCGAAAGGAGAGTTACGTACATTAGTGTGAAACTCAGTCCCAGCCTGAAAAGCAAAGTAGTCAAAATGCTCAAACAGAATACAGACTGCTTCGCATGGGACTACGACGAGATGCCTGTTTTAAAGAGGGAACTGGTAGAACATAGGCTTCCAATTAAGGATGGCAAGAAGCCCATCAAACAGATTCCTAGAAGGTTCTCCCCAGCAATCCTCTCAAAAATAAAGGCGGAAATCGAAAGGCTTCTTCGATGCAAGTTTATAAGGACCACAAGGTATGTTGAATGGCTTGCTAACATAGTACATGTTATTAAGAAAAATGGTTCTTTAAGAATTTACATAGATTTTAGGGATTTAAATACTGCAACCCCTAAGGATGAATATTCCATGCCTATAGCAGAAATGTTAATTGATTCAGTTGCTGGTTTCGAATACTTGAGTATGTTAGATGAGTATTTTAGGTATAATCAGATTTTCATTGCTGAAGATGATGTTCCCAAAACAACTTTCAGATGCCCAGGGGCCTTAAGCACCTATGAGTGGGTAGTTATGCCTTTTGGGCTAAAAAATGCTGGGGCAACATATCAATGAGCAATGAATACCATATTTCATGACTTCATTGAATCATTCATGCAGATCTATATAGATGACATAGTAGTAAAGCATGTATCTGATGAGAGTCATTTGAACCATCTTTGCCAATCATTCGAAAGAATGAGAAAACATGGCTTAAAGATGAATCCTCTTAAGTGTGCCTTCTTTGTGCAGGCTGGTGACTTCCTGGGCTTTGTGGTCCATAAGAAGGGGATCGAAATTAACTTGAACAAGACGAAGGCTATTGTGGAGACAAAACCTCCAACAACAAAGAAGGAGTTGCAATCCCTCTTAGGTAAAATCAACTTTCTAAGAAGATTCATATCTAACCTGAGTGGGAAAACTCAAGCATTCTCTCCACTCCTTCGTCTCAACCAAGGGAATTTTGAATGGAAGGAAGAACATCAAGAGGCGTTTGAGAAGATCAAGGCTTACTTGATGCATCCTCCCATACTTGCGCCGCCCTCTAGGGATAAGCCTATGAGATTGTATATATCTGCTTCTAATGTAACTATAGGTAGTATGTTGGCATCGAAAGAGACATCTATTATCTTAGTAGGGTCTTAAATTAAGCAAAAACTAGCTATAGTACTATAGAGAAACTATGTCTCTACTTATATTTTTCATGTACAAAACTGAAGTATTATATAAAACCAGATGATGTTTATGTTTCATCTCATTTTGATGTAATTAAACATATGCTTTCAAAGCCAATCATGCATAGCAGAATTGGCAAATGGGACTTAGTGCTCACTGATTACAATTTAGCCTTCAAGCCATTGAAGGTCATGAAAGGTCAAATAGTTTCAAATTTTATAGTGGATCACTCTGTGAGTGAAGACATCACATTAAGTTACGTTGAAGTCCAATCATGAAAGTTATTCTTCGATGGCTCAACACACAAAGAAGGAAGTGGAGTTGGGGTTCTTATAATTTCTCTTGAGGGAATTCCAACAAAATTCAAGTATAAATTAGAAGGTCCTCCTTGCTCGAATAATGAAACTGAGTACGAAGCATTAATTGCTGGACTTGAAGCTTTGTTGGAATTGGGGGCAACTAGAGTCGAAATTAGAGGAGACTCAGAATTGGTCATCAAACAAATAACAAAGGAATACAAGTGCATAAAGGAAAACTTGATCATGTATTTTATTATTGCTAATAGATTACTCAAGAGAATTGAGTATGTAGACATTAAACATATTCCCAGAATTAGTAATCAAGAGGCAAATGACTTGGCTCAAATAGCCTCAGGATATAAAATATCCAAAGAAAAACTCCAATACCTTATTGAAGCAAAAGGGAGAATAATGGCTACCAAGTTGTCACCTTTAGACCTGGAAAATTCGAAACTTGGCTATGCCAATACAAGAGAATTTGAAGTATTAAGCATAGACGATTTGGCTGATACAGATTGGCGAAGTCCAATAATAAATTACTTAAAGGAAACTTCAATAAATATAGAGAAAAAGATCAAATACAGAGTGTTGTCTTATATACTAATGGGAAACAAACTATTCAAGAAAACCCCAGAAGGAATCTTACTCAAATGTTTAGGAGAAAATGAAGCATACTTAGCATTATCCAACGTACACAGTGGGGCATGTGGGGTACATCAAGCAGGTCACAAGATGAAATGGTTACTGTTTCGATATGGCATGCATTGGCCCACTATGCTCAAGGATTGTATAGAATTTTCTAAAGGATGTGAGGAATGTCAAGTTCATGCAGGCATCCAACATGCTCCTACAAGTGAGTTACATTCAATTGTTAAGCCTTGGCCTTTTAGGGGATGGGCATTAGATTTAATTGGTGAAATTTGACCAACTTCGTCCAAAGGACAGAAATATATCCTTGTGGGTATAAATTATTTTACAAAATGGGTCGAAGCAATACCTCTAGTGAATGTTGATCAAGAGGCTATCATAGAATTCATCCAAAAACAAATAATTTACAGGTTCGGAATACAGAAAGTATTACAACGGACCAAGGTTCAGTTTTCACAGGACGAAAGATGCAAGAATTTGCACAAGAGATGGGTTTTAAGTTGCTCACATCTACACCCTATTACGCTCAAGCGAATGGTCAAGTAGAAGCAGCCAATAAAGTGATAATAGGTTTGATAAAGAAACATGTGGGGCAAAAACCAAAGAATTGGCACAAAACTCTGGACCAAGCTTTATAGGCATGTCGAACGTCTCCTAAAGAAGCAACAAATACTACCCCATTTCGACTCACATTTGGACATGATGCAGTGTTTCCAGTCGAAATACATTTGTAGTTAGTAAGAATCTAAAGACAAAATGAGATCCCTTCTGACTAGTATTGGGAGATGATGATGAATGAATTAGTAGACATAGATGAAGCTAGGCTACATGCTTTGGAAGTTTTGAGAAGACAAAAAGAAAGAGTAGCCAGAGCATACAGCAAAAGAGTTAAAAGTAAGTTGTTTTCAACTAATGACTTGGTTTGGAAAGTTATATTACCCATGGATAAAAAGAATAAATTGTTAGGGAAATGGTCACCCCATTGGGAGGGATCCTTTCGTGTTTTGAAAACCTTTTCAAATAATGCGTATGAAATAGAGGGATTAGCTGAAGATAGAAGGATTTTGAAAGTAAATGGGAAATACTTAAAAAAGTATAAACCGTGCTTGAAAGATATTGGAATCACTATAGAATAATAGAAGTAAGACAAATAGTAAAGCCAATATGGTACCATAATAAATAAATGCCAAGATGGCTTTGTTCGAATTACAAAAATATGTAGCAAGAATCCCTGATAACAGAGAGCATTAAGAGAATACACTCAAAAAACTAAAAAGGAGCATTTCGTTTCAACTTAGCAAATTTGCTCTTACACAAATTGATCTTGCACTAGTTAGAATTTCTAACACCTTCGAGCGCCCTAATCTCCTCATTAATTCGTTCAGCCACCTCCATTTATTGAAAACTTTTTGAAACAAGAGTTTCAAGCTCTTTATCATCAACAGTCTTCGGGGCTGCTTGCTCATTTCGAGCGCCCCCAATTTTCTTCTGAAGCTCTTCAATTAGGGACTCCTAGAACAAGATCGATCGAGCAAGAACATCGTGCTTATCTTTAGCTTGAATCTGTGTGCGCTCCAACGTTTCTGCCTCTTCAGAAAACTTTGAAGTTTGATCATAAGCTTCAGATAAAGCCTCATGCTTGGCTCGAATCTTGGCATCAATATCACTTTCCCTGTTATATTCGTTGCTAACTTCGTTGAGCAAAATTTGCAGGTCATGTATAGTTTCTCTCACTTCAGAAGGGCAGATGCTAAGATCAATTTGAGTAAGCAACTTCTTCATAGAATAATAGGCTGTGACATCTTCTTTCAGAAGAGTGAAAATGTCAGCCTCGAATATAGTCTTGTTCACTTGTTGAAGAAGTTGGTCAACAGAAGTGAGAGGAGCATTATCTTTAATTTGGCTCGAGCCCTCAGACTGGTTTCTGCCAGAAGAAGAATCCCGTTGTGCTAGCATTAATTTGATATACTCCAGGGGATTTCTTCTTTTCAATTCTTCTTTTTGCTCTTCAGTTAAAAATGAGGGGTCTTGGCTTCTTGCTGAGCAGGCTCCAACAGGTACAGAAATCTCTGCTTCCTCCTGCATCACTTCTTCCTCATCGCCTTCTGCGAAATATTATCTCACACTTTGTGCCTCGCTTTCCTCCTCTGATTGGTTAGCAAAGTGAACTCTTTGGGGAGAAGAGTCACTAAGAATCTCAATAACAGGAGTTTCGAGCACTACATTCTGTTCGCCAGCTGTGGGAGTTTCTTTCGAAGGGGGTGAAGTTTCTTGTTGATTTGGAACTTCGGCAGTCCCAACAAGAGTTGCAGCAGTAGATGAGCCTTTGTTTAGGGAAGTCCCGCTAAAACCCCCTAGTGGAGAAGAAGTGGTAGGATTTGAGGTTTGGCTCTCAGGGGCAGGAGGATCAGAGGGAACAAAATGGAAACTCTGCATATAAAATGGATGGTTAGCATAAGGAAGGTTCACATAGGTATAAATTCAAAAGTATTATTTACCTTTTGATTGTCAGAGGATACATTGCTCCAATACGCTCTGAAATCACATTTTTTGAAGATTATGGTTACGAAGGAACCTTGGATTTGAGTTTAAGAGCATCTGTTTTTATTTCGCCACCAGATAGACTGGTGGGCTAGGAACTTTCGCCAGATTTCTTGGCTTTATTCTTTTTATTTAGTTTGAGGGGAGAAATGTCTCCACTTTTTTTTATTCATCATCAGAATGGTCACCTTCGCGTCTTCGTTTTTTAGGAGACTTAGGAGGTAATCCACTCGTCTGAACAGGCGAAAAGAGATGGTTAGTCAATTAGAAAAAGTCTTTAAGAAGGAAAGAATAAAATGAAGTATTACCTTTTTTGTTTTCTTCTTTTTTGGGGTGTCATCTTCTTGGTCAGGAGGAGGGTGTTCAGTTGTTGCAATTGGTGGTTTTGAAGTGGAAGTAGAGCTTGACTTTGGGACAAATTTGTCCTTCTTCAAAGTTTTTAGGTCAAGAGTTGAAAGAGTTGTGAAGTAATCAAGGATAAAGCATAAAATAAGAAGGGATAAAGGAATTTCGAATTTCTTCAGTTCCGCACCTTTGCGGTCTTGAGATGTAATAGACATTGCTGACAAGTCATAGCGAAGGTGCCCCCTGAAATTGTCTAAATCACACTTAGCCCACACTACCCTTTGGGCAGGTTTTTTGGCATCATTTTCATATCTATGAAAAGTGTTACCACAAACAAACCACAAAGGATATGGAGGAAAAAAGGCCAAAGCCAGCTCTGAAGTAGGTAGGTTAGGAAACCTTGGTGGTTGATTTTTAAAAGCCCACCTATACCTACTTTCAGGTTTTACATAAGGAAGAAATTGAATTTTCGAAATTTGTTTTTTAAATTTTTCCTCCAAGGTTTATGCTGCTTCGAAAACAGTTCGATGCAGGTTTATGGGATTATAGACAGTTTCAAAGTATTTCTGGAATGCTCGAATTTCTTTGATATGAGTAAATCTACCTTTTTTAACATGTTCTTGCACAAGGGAAAAAGCTGATGTCATATGTTGTTGGATTTGGAGGGTGCTGAACATATTATTCGAATAATAAGCCATCCACCAATTGTAAAAGTCTTTTGTCATGTAAAAAGAGGGGTCGAAAGAGATCAATGAAAATTCAGCAAAGCCAGCATAGCGTTGCTGGCGAGTTTTAACTTCCTTGAAAGAATAAGGTACTCCTGCTACACATATTTCCCTTTTCCTATTAAAGAGAGGCTCAGGAAAAATTTGGCATAGTCCGAATTGACGGGCTACGAAATTAGGCTGGTATGCAAGGATGCACACTTGACTCTTCACGGGCGTAATTCTAAAGATTATAAGTATGGGATTCAAAAAAGCACACCAGATGTCTCTAATTACTTCTTCCTCAATAGCTTCTTCGAGGGGCATGGTGAACCAATTTGGACCACAGCTTCGATTTACAACATTAGGGTGCTCTTCGTTAATTACCCCATAAGTTCAGAGAGATGGTTCGAACGTGGCATTCAACAAGAGTTGAAGTAGCCAAAAGGGGCCGGCAAGAAGTAAATTGGTGCCAGCTTCGTAGGTTTTCAATTTTGAGACTGCAGCGCCTATACTTTCATATAGACTTGCTAGCAACATTTCACTTATGCACACCCTTCGACCATGGTGAAGTTGATTCGCAAGGGTGATAAATCTGCTAGCAACCTGTAAGGATTTGCTGCAGAAAACATATTTCGATAGCCCCAAAGCCAGAAAATCTATGTGTTCAATATCAGAGACTTCTTCTTCAGAATAATGATAGAGATTGATATACTTTGAAAATCTAGCATTCTTGACATCAAAATCTATGAGGTTGTCTGCATCCTCATTTGGATCGAACGCTTCCCCAATAGGGGAAAGTCCAATGATGGCAGCAATATCGAAGAAGGTGGGTGTTATCATCCCACAGGGAAGGTGAAAAGTATTGTAGGTACTATCCCAAAAATATAAAGACGCTAACAGGAAAGGTTGGCTATAGCTAAATCCTAGTTTTGATATTCGAATGAGATTCAAAATACCTAGGTTTTCCCATTCCTGGGATTTCTTATTTTCTACCTTTGATAGCCAATCCTGGTACAATTGGTCTGATGAGGGGCATGAACGAAAGGGTTTGAAATTTTCAGTGACATAATCCATATTAAAAGCTTATTTCATGGGTTTTGAAGTTTCTGCCTCACAAGATTTGTCTTTTAGGGTTTTTGAGGTTTTAACCACCGATTCATTTTCTTTAATTTTTAAAGGAGCTGAGTTGTTAACAATGGGTTTAGTTTCAAAATAAACAGGGAAAAATACTTTTGTTTTTTCTAGACGTTCAGTAGAAATCATAGGACCCATGACACCTAGGGTTTTATCAAGAACAGTTGTAGGAATGATTACCTGAGAAGCGTAAATAGCTTTCTGTTCTTGAGTAAGTTTGGGAGTTTTTATGAATTCCTGGTTGTCAAGGTTGATGATCTTACTCACTGGTTTGTGACTAGAGGAAGGAGCGTTCTTTAGCTTTCCAGTTTTCTTGGATGAAGGCGATGATGCTGAAGAAGGAGAAGACATTGTAGGAAAGATTTCAAAAGTTTTTCTGAGAAAGAGAGAAATGGGTTTGCTTGGAGATTTAAAGGATTTGGAGAAAGGAAGTTTGGATTCTAGAAGCTGAAACGCTTTTATAGAGGTCTTTGGCGGTTCATGAAAATTTTTTACCTTTGAAAAAAGTAGAATACGTGTAGCCTCCTTATTGGAAAGAAAGAGAGGTGGTTTTTTGAAATTCCTAGGGAAGTGACGTTTTATGCTAATTATTATCTATAACTGCTATGCTTGCACGTTTAAGCATGGTGATTGGACATTTTGCAGAAAGTTGGCTGATAGCTGTAACATCATGTACAGTATAGTCATCATGAGGTTGATATCATCGAAATTGCATGAGTAATTCAAAAATAAGTATTTCTTTATATCTGTCGAAATACACGTTCTTGAGGGGCAATTTGTTAGCTGGCAATTTCGATAAAGAGATATTTAATGCCAAAGAGATATTTCAGATAGAGGCTAAAAGTTAAGACAAATGCAAAGAATGTTGAATTGAAGAATGATTGGTTAGAAAATTAGAGTTGTTACTCTAAACCTTTCGATTTCGAGTAAGGTGTGGGTTTCTATTTTTTGCATCTCCATGTTTTTATTATAAGAGCTTTAGTTCAAGAGCTGAAGCGGTCCAAGGGAGAATGACTTATGATTTGAATCGAAAGAAACAGAAATCCACTTTGCTAGCATGAGATTCAAAATTCAAATAAAAGGCGCCATTTACAGGGGACGCGTGGAGACCAGTAAACGAAAGATGCATGCATGCTTCGAACGTGACATAATTTTAGAGCAAGACCGTTAGGGTCGAAATGCTATAAATAGGTGTTCTAATGTTAGAATTGGGGTGGTGTTCACTTGTGTACTAAAAAAAATCTCACATACTCAAATTACCGTGATCTAGGGAAAAGAGTTTGAAGATAACATGTACGTATTGAACATCATCATGCTTTTCATAATTTAAATTCAAGTTATTTAACATTCCTTTCGCCTTTACAGTTTCTTCGTTTCTGAATCCTCTTGTTTTCCCTTTACATTTCGTTTTATACGCTTTATGTTCCAGAAAACTTTACATTTCGCTCAAACATTTTATCTTTTCAGAAATTTTATTTTATTGTCTTGTTCTTTCATTCCAACACTTTAGATTTCCAGAAGTCTTTATTTCATTATCAAAACCCTTTACATTTTGTCTGTTTCGCATTACACAGTCTTACATTTAATTGTCAAAATTCTAAGTTTAAATCGAAACCTTCTTTTCGCCTACAAATAATTCAGTCATTACATATCCTTAGATCAATTTAGAGAAAAGAGTTTTACATTACAAGATACAAGCCTGTAAAACAATGGATATAAACAAGAAATTTAATTATGGCACATGTCCTAGGATCAATCTAGTCGATCCTGCAAGTAACCAGTAATTGGAAGACTAGCGGTTGTTTACTAGAAATCACTGTGAACAATGTGTCTTTCTTATAGTTCTTACACAAGAAACTATATAGTTGGGCTAGAACAGCGGAACCCCAACTATATGTTCCTATCTTATCAATGTCCCCAAGCAAACTCAAGTTCATAAAATTTACGTTATTTCCTGTACTCTCGGGGAATAATAGACTCCCAAACAATAACATAACATAATTTCTTGTCTTTATAATTGTTTCTTCCTCAGTGGAATTTTCGTTCAAACCAAGGGAATAATAATGCGCTATAAGTGTGGATAAAAATATACCTTGGCCTCTTGCACTAGGACCTTCCACCATATTTCTACCCAACATCTCCTCGTATACAGTGTTTGCTTGTTGGACCGGACCATTAACCGCCTTACCATTAATCGGAAGACCCATCAACATGTAAACGTCCTCAAGTGTGATCGTACATTCACCTACGGGCAGATGAAAGGTGTGTGTCTCGGGTCTCCACCTTTCTCACAATGCAAGAATAAAATTTGAATTTATCGTACATTTGGAGATTTTAATAACATCCCTTAAACTGGCACGTACAAGGTATGGAACGATTAATGGATCGGGAGTAATATAATGATGTGAGGAGCATCTAAATTTTTTCGTGTCCTAAATATAACATGAAAATAATTTGATGTATAAGAAAGTGTAAAAAATATTAATAACATGATAAACAATGAACGTAAGAATAAGAATATAAAGGATAAAACTTACATAAGTAGCAACGTTTTCCATTTTTGCTCGGTGAGATTCTCCTAAAGTCAAAAGACTCATGCTTGAATTTTTTCTGATGATATGAGAATTGTATCAGAGGTAGAGGTAGAGGTAGAGTGAAGAGTGGTGATGGAAAAAACACATATGAGGCGCCTTATTTATAGGTGATTCAGTCAACAAAGGAATAAATGAGGTGGTTGGGGCCTTGCATGCATGAAGGCTACGTGTTAGAGAGGAGCCAAGTGGGATGGCGTCTCCTCTCTAAAAAGGTACATAGGCGCCATTCAAGGTGGATTATGGCAGGCTAGGTGGAAGGACTATGCATGCAGACTAAGGTGGCATCTAGGTGGCAGGCCTATTTATGACTAGGCCTATTAGAAGCCAAGTGGGATGGGGCCTCCCTTTTAAATTTGTACATAGGCGTCATCTTATTTGGCGCATACAATCATCTACCACCTCTATATATATCTCACACAATCAAACATTTTCGTACAATCTAACATTTCAATCACTCAAATTTCAAACACTCAAACCCAGATAAAATGTCATTTGTACCACAATATATTATCATTGTACATTTCAATGGTGATACGTATAACAGTGAGGTAGCAGGTTTTTTATTCAGAAACAGCTAAGATATCCAATTTTGTCTAAATAGCAATGCAAATTTTTCGAATTTCAAAAAAAGACTCGAGACCAAACTTCGGCGAGGTCCGACGTCACACATTTTCTACCAACACCCTGTTTTTACTGGTGAGAACCAAGTAAAATTTTACAAGGTAGCTGTTGAATACGATGAAGACCTGCACAACATGTTTTGTAATCATGAATATTTTGGGTACGACTCGATTGAGTTTTACGTTGTGTTCCAGGATACAGAGAGGGTTGATCCTATGGAGGAGGAACAAGCTGAAGTGGATGTTATTGACGAAGAGGAGGAAGCTGACGAGATGCAGTTCAAAAACATGGTAAATGAAGATTCAGAGGCCGATGAAGAACGCCAATTGCCTCCACATGAGACCTACACACCACCTTCGTACATGACCATCCTCAATATTGGCACAGATGACCTATCATCTGATATATTCTGCAACCCTCATGTGCAGTCAGATGCAAATTTAAAAGTCAAAGACAAATTTCGTTCAAAAGAAGATTGTGTTCGAGCAATAAAAAAGTTTCACATGATAAACAACTATGACTTTCATGTGGATCGAACAAATGCAGACAGATACAGAATCATTTGTACCAACCCTAAGTGTAGGTTCCATCTAACTGCATCGTACAGGTTGAGGAGTGATTCCTGGGTGATAGGTTATATGACGGAACACACCTGTTTTAATTCCACACAATCATAGGATCACCACAAATTGAGTTATGATCTTATTTGTCATGAAATATTACCTCTTATGAGCTGAGATCCGTCATTGAAGGTGAAAACAATAATCTCGCACATCACTATAATATACAACTATACCCCCTCGTATGGAAAGGCCTGGTTAGCAAAAAACAAGGTTGTTGAGAAAATTTATGGTAACTGGGAGGGTTCATACAAAGAGTTACCTCGCTACATGAAGGCACTACAAACGTATGCTCCTAAAACAGTTTATGTTATGGAGATGGTCCCAGCATATGCCCCAAATGGTACCTGTGTCAGCGGGCATGGAATATTTAGTAGACTTTTCTGGGCTTTTCGACCTTGCATCACTGGGTTTGCACACTGCAAACCTATCATATAGATATATGAAACATGGTTGTATGGAAAATACAAGGGCAACCTACTGATGGTCATCGCACAGGATGGTAACAATAACGTATTCCCAATCACTTATGCTCTTGTCGAGGCAGAAACTGAAGCAGCTTGGAGTTTCTTACTAAAGAATCTTTGAACACACGTAGCTCCACAATGTGATCTTTTTCTTATTTCTAACATACATGCCTCAATTGATAGTGCGTACAACAATACCGCTAACGGTTGGCACGACCCATCGTCTACACATGTTTATTGCGTAAGACATATCGTTCAAAATTTTATGCGCGAGATCAAAGATAAGAGTCTTCATAAAACAGTTATGAACACAGCGCACATACTAATACAACCACGTTTTAAATATTATCGCAGCCATATCAGAATGGAAAATCCACATGCAGGTGCGTGGGTTGATAATCTGCAAGTGGAAAGGTGGACACAGTCATACGACAATGGAGTGCGTTGGGGCCACATGACAACAAATCTAGTCGAATCAATGAACAGCGTCTTCAAAGGCATAAGAGAACTCCCAATAACTTCTTTGGTGAGTACAACATATTTTAGGATGGCCTCGTTGTTTGCAGAGAGAGGTGAAAAGTGGAACGCGGTAGTACAATCGGGACAAGTGTGGAGTGAAAGCTGCATGAAATTTATTAAGGTTGAAAGTGCCAAAGCTATCACTCATCTTGTTACAAGATTCGACCGACATAACCATAAATTCATTGTCAAAGAGACAATCGACCACAACGAGGGTTTGGCTAGACAAAAGTACATGGTTAAACTACCATCGCGTTGGTGCGACTGTGGAAAGTTTTAGGCCTTTCGAATTCCCTGCTCTCATGTCATTGCGGTGTATGCACATGGTCATCAAGATGCACTACTATTTCTTTCTCCCATTTACAAGTCTGAGACCTTGCTCAACGTATACAACAATGCCTTCGAACTAGTAGCAAAACCAGATTATTGGCCTGCGTACGAAGGGGAAGTAGTTTGGAATAACAGTCAAATAAGGAGAAATAAAAAGGGTCGTCCCAAAAGCAAATGCATAACAATTGAAATGGATGACCTTGACAAACTAGAAAGAAAGTGTGGTCTATGTCGTCAAGTCGGACACAATCGAAAAAATTGTCCCCAACGTGCTACAAGCTCGACATCCTGAAATTTGTATGGAATTTATCTGCACTTTTTAATATTATAACAAAAATTCTTCTTTTCATTAATAGCATTTCTTACAAACATCAATACGCAAACAACAAAATAAAAAACTACACGATTAAAACAACAACAGAAACAACATGAAACTTAAAACAATAACTAAAACAACATGAAAAATTATTTAAGACACTACAACCGTAAAAACAATTTCATCGGAACCATACATCATCGCAATAATGTCGACGTCTGTTTTGACTTCCTCCAACCAAATTCTAGGTTGTCCAGTTGTGAAGTTCATGGTTGTTCTCTTCCTCTATATCCTTCCAATTTCTTCACCAACTTCTATTTCTCCCTTTAACCATCGTATCAACTCTTTCTTCAGTTTGGTCATGGTAAATATGTGCCAAAATTTCATTTTCATCAGAGGTTTGGAGACCGAGAAAACAAAGTATCCATCTCCGGTATGGATGTATGGTGATGTCATGACAGAAAAATAAGAGAGAATATGAGATGAGAAGTTGAAAAAATGTGAAGAATGAAATAGACATGGGTGTTGTATTTATAAAAAACAAAAATACACGTATGAGCCATCTGAAATGGCTCCTATATGTAACCTACATAAGGGAGGCGCCATCTGGGATGGCTTATCCAAGAGGAGGTGCCATCTGGGATGGCTTATCCAAGAGGAGGCGCCAACTGGGGTGGGTGGCGCCTATGTGCATTTTTTTCAATGTATGAGCCATCTCAGATGGCGCCTAAGTGTTAATGTGTCCTGAAAGTTGGTTATTTGCGTAAATGTTTTCAAAACATGGTTATTTGCATTTTTTTTAATACTTGGTTATTGCCAAAAAAAATCGTAAACTTCTGGTAAATGGCCTGGAGTTGAAAAACCAGAAACAGAACAGAAATAACAACTCTACTCAAAAAATCCCATGTATTCAAATATTGTGCATTTGGTCAAACTGCAAAAATGAGTATATTTCCACATCCTTTTTGAGTATATTGTGCATTTTGGTCAAACATGAACAAAATGAAGTTAACATTAAAATGTCACCTAACTACTTGAAATAGCCTAAAAAGTGTCGCCGGATAAATTTATCGATGGCACCCCTTTTGACTTTTCCCTATTTTTTTTATTTCTACTTGGTTCAACTTGTTGTATTCTTGCATCCTTTTCATGAATTCGTCTCGCCATGTCTTTCATGGTTCTGTGATATGAAGTGCCCACTCTAGTGATGTAGGTGGTTTAAGGCATCCCGGTTTTAAATAGACTTGAACAAAATGTCGTGGATTTGAAATCCACCCAACACATATAATACGATCACTGGGATTTGGTGTAGGATCAATGCGTAGAGGGGAATAAGTCTTCGAAAAACCGTATCTTGTCAGATTAATACACACCCTATCATACGCACTTGCAATGAGATGACCTGTTTCAGGGAAGCGCATCCATTTATTCTCTGGTACAAATCTAACCTTAGCAGGTGCAAGTGCGTGATATATTTCCTCAACCTTCTCGTTATTCCCTAGCACATGTGTGTATAATTCTCTATTTTTCGTCAACTCTATGGTCAGGGTATCTCGCACAATATTTTAATACTCTTCACGGCTACCAAGCAAAAAAGAAACAGCTCGAAAACCATAATTATCGTCACCACTCACATTGACGATCCGTTCAACGTACTTGTGCATGAAAACTGGCATGTGATCGATGAATGGTATATTTGATGGAGTCGGTGTAGGTGGTGGTTTGATAATACGGACACCTTTGAAATCACTTTTTTTCAATTTCAGTGTAGGTGAATCGGGAAAAACTTTGTCAACATGTTAAAAATACGAATGACTCCTCGTAGTAGAATTGTCTCTCGGTGTCGGCTTAACTTCTTTGGTGCACCTGTATTTTTTACCTGTTGGGAGGGTGGTTTCAAATCTGTGGTCTCTGGAAACGCAATCTTCCTCAAATCTTCTTTTATGTGGAGTTTGGCAGCGTCATCGGCTTTCAAAAATCTTGCTTGTATCGCTTCCTATTTGGTAAAGATGGAGATATTTGACTTATCACTTTTTATTTTCCCGTCATCGTCAAAACTAAGTCTCTTCCAATAACTAGAGACCTCGTCCATACGTATCAGCTATCACCACTCATCTTCTTAGATATGACACAAGCACAAGGGAGACCATATGTTTTCAAAATAGTGCAACCACACTTTGAGATGTCAGCACCCACATTAGAAGCTCTTTTGGTATCATGAAAAATATTAAGAGCCGCCCGAGAGATGTTACCAACCAACTGAGAATATAGCATATTTTCTTTGAAACTGTGTTTCAACACCGTGATACTACGACCAAATTTCGTTTGTATCTCGTTATGCTGGTTTAGTATCATATGGTTCACACATTCCCAACCCGTAATCAAATCATCCTTGCTATTTCCCAACTAATTCTTCAAACATGCATGCGCAGACTCAATTCGATTTGTTGTTGTATTACCGAGGTGCATAACCTGATCCGTCCATGTACAAATAACCTTCTCCTTAACTTGATCAAGAATTTTTCTTTCAACATATTTTAATAGATCGGGATATTTCACACAAACAGCTCGGAATTGTAAAACAACATCAACATACAACTCTTTTGTAGATGCATTTATTATAACATTCCATGCAGCCATAATTTTCTCCACAATAACATCTGACTTGACCAACTTTCCATCTTCACCAGCAACCTGTTTTGACCCCACCGCAGGTTTAACCCGACTTCTCACATTTTTAGTAATATGGTACCTACAAAGTAATGTGAAAGAAGTGGGAAATACGGTTGGAACGAAATTCATTAATGTCGTATCTCGGTCGGTAAAAATGACTTTAGGCATATCCTCTTGGTCCTTCAACATTGACCTACACACCTCTAAAGTCCATTTAAAGTTGTCTTCTTTTTCGCACTCTAGAAATGCAAAACCAACAGAGTGCGTCTTCTAAGTCGACGTAACACCAACAATTTCCAACAACGGGAGCCAGTACTTGTTGGTTTTGTATGTCGAATAAATTATGAGCAGGTAGGAAACGTGTTGAACAATTTAGCAGAATCAGGATGGTTCCAATAAATGTCTCTAACTGTTACTCCATCACCACCCCGTTGGTGCCTACAAACATAATTGTTCTCATCTAGAACTTTCAAGAGGTGTTGCATTTTGGTTCGATCCTCCCGAAGGGATAACTTGGTTTGATAGTGCTTATTGTACACTTGTTTGATATTTGATGTGCTTTTGGGTATTTTGTGCTTCAGAGTTGCAAGAATGTTTTTGGGCGGTACCAAATTCAAAGTCATTTGGTTACCTGGTTCAAGGTATTCCGGATTGTGGAAGATATTGTGCGTCTCGGCTATCTCAGATCATTTTGAGCCAAAATTCGATATTTCTCGGTTCGTATGGCTATCGCAAGATTTTCTATTCAAAAATCTATTTTGGTTTGATTCCATGAGCATTAGGATCATATCAATTTATTCTCCGGTTTATCTATTCAGATCGGAGGCCGTTTCGTCAAGAAAAAGGCTTTATTTGCCTATTTCTCAATAAAATGAATTTTGGGTTTTTAGTGCATTTTGGGTGCTCCGGAAGGCATATCTCTCAACTCTTTGGATATTTTATGATGACTTTTGACAGGAAATTCCCTCTCATTATTATCTAAAACTTTCATTCACAAGCCGAACGCATATTATATGGAAAAGGTCCCCAAAGAAATTGATTTTTCAAGTGGATTAAACTGAACTTTAGTGTTGTGTCGTGCGCTCAGTGCACTCAAAACTTTGTAATTCCTAGCTGGAAAATAGAAACTAAGCGAGGCTAGTGTCTAAAATTCCATATCGAAATCCTCTCCGACTTTCGTTTGCAACTCCAAAACAAATTCCTTACCATTTAAGAGCAATTTTTTAATTCATCAGAGTTGTTTTCGAGCTGAACCGAGCAATTTTCATCTGATACGCGAAGTTCGAAAAATCATATCTCGCTCGATTTTTATCGAAACGAGGTGGGACAAGTGCCAAAAGTTCAAAAATTTTGTTGGCTTCATTTGTCTCAGAGATAATCAAGTTCAAATTTTGCATGTGTCGGACGCCTGAAAACTGTGCTGAAACTTCAAAAATTTGTATCGCCTGGACCGTTTGCCCGATTGAGCCGAAATCGCGTCCCGAACATTTTTTATTTAGAGTCCGACTTTAAATTCTTGACGGATTGGGCTGTTTTGAATTAATTACGAAAATTATTTGGATAATCGCGATTTGGGTTTAATTGTGGATCCAAGGAACTCTAAGGCCCAAATTTGCACACTTTAAATAAATTTTTGCCTTTACAATTCAAGGACACACAATCATTTTCTCAAATTTCATCACAAATCACTCAAAATTCTCTCTAACTCTCTCTCAAACTTCCAAGGACAAAAAAGGAAAATAAGTAAAATTTGAACCTTCCCTCCTTGCTCAACCGATATACTCCATCACTCTCCTCAACCGGCCCCCGCCTTGCGCGCCGCCCTACCGACCAACTCTCCTTCCTTCGGTCATTGGAACCGGCCTCTTCCTTTCATTTCCAGTCGGATCGCGTCGGCCTTCTCCTTCTCTTCGCGTGTCTGATCGAACCACGCTCTACACCGGCAAGCTTGCGCCAGCCTCCTCCCTTCATCTCCTTGCTTGACCTTCACCATAATCGGCTTGATTCCTCTCTTTCTTCATCAAGGAGCTCGGTCTCCTCTCTATTTTCACAAGGAAGACCTTCCTACTTCAATTTCTTCAAGAATTCAAGACTTTTCTCTCATATTATCATCAATTGAAGGAAGATTTGGTATTTTCTTTGAAGAGTACAAGGAATTCCTTTTCAATTTGACTCAAACTTAAAGTTCAAGTAAGTGATTAATTCAATTAAGCACTTATTTTAAGTGATTTTTCACTTTTAACTTTCCTTGAAATTGAATAGTCGATTTGATTGCATTTTTCGTGTGGATTTCGATTCTTGAATTTGTTTTGCCGAATTCTTTGATTTGATTCCGATTTTGTGACGTTAAAGTGTGTCGGTGTGAAGGAATTTTGTACATAACACACATACACTTGTGTAATTGTTTTTCTTTGCATTAGGCCACTAATTTATGAATTTTGCATCATCTATCACATGCTCATGCATTGGAGAGCATATAGATTGATTAAATTGCATTGGAACATGTGAGTTAAGGTATAATTTGCATTCTTACTTGTGTCGAAATGTAGCATTCATAACATTTTGACTTTTAGGTGCAGTTGCATTGTACATAACACATATACATGCACCTAAACTCACACTTAGGATATAAATTGCATCCTTACATGTTCATACATTTGCATATGGAATAATCAATGTGAGTTTGTGTGTCGATGTTCAATTTTTGTTACGTTAATGTGTGTCGAAACCTCACTTTCACTCACATTTTCACATGTATGATTTCACAACACCAACACACGTCACATACTTGATTCTTAGGGACATAAATACATGTTTTTCATGGATTATAGATAGGATTTGCATTAAGTATATATCGTTTGCATATGATATCACATACATTTGCATTTCATCCATCATAATGTCATAAAAAGATACATGAAACATGCATTATCATGCATTTTTACACATTTTTTATTTCAATTTTCAATCAAACATGTACATAGCTTGTTTCTTTTTGTTTTAACTTTTTGATTACATGTAGTGAATTAAATTCCGATTCATCTCACATTTCAAAATTAAAACAAACTTGAATCGGAATTTAATTCAAAACATGAATTTTGTGGTCGCGTAAGCATTTTTTAGCACTTTTGTACACCGACACTCACTCTTCCTTGAAAGTCCGAAGTAACGGTACATGTTCCCTATATTTTGGCACATTCCAAAACCGATTTTGGAGGTTTCGGAACCAAATTTCAAGCACAACATGCCAAAACGGAGTGGCTGCCCCGTCACTTTAAGGTCCAAAAAATGCCACTTCCACTCAGAATTAATTAAAACCGCTCACGTTTTTGAATTTGTTGACGCTTTTGCAAGAAACCATGCGATTCTTAATCAATTCTGAGAAGTTGACTTTTCGCTCCGATTTCGAAAAAACGCTTTCCCATTCTGATTTTTGTGATTTTATTTCACTTATTACATGCTTATACTAGATTATAATTATATTTGTAATCGATTTTGAATTTGGTGCTTTATTTATAGCACTTACTTTGTTAATTTTGACACTTTATTTCATGTGCAAGGTACTTTGACCTCTTTTACATGAGATATGGACTTCTAGCATCCTTATTTTGCGCTTGCACACATACGTGTGAATTCTATTGTCTGTTTTCTTGGATTGACACCTTCTTACAGGTTACCTGATCATGAATGCGTATGAACGCGGATTCTAATACTTGTATGTGTGTACATTCTATTGTCTGCTAGTTGGGTTTTACTCCTTTCTTACAGGTACTTTTGTTTGAATGCGTACGAATGAGCATTCTACTGCTTGTACACATACGTGTACATTCTATTGTCTTCTTGTTGAATTTTACTCCTTTCTTGCAGGTGCTTTTGTTTGAATGCGTACGAACGCGCATCCTATTGTTTGCTTGTTTGGTTTTACTCCTTTCTTGTAGGTACTTTTGTTTGAATGCGTACGAACGCGCATTCTACTGCTTGTATACATACGTGTACATTCTATTGTCTGCTTATTTGGTTTTACTCATTTCTTGCAGGTGTATGTGTATCAATTGTGTACGAATGCACAATTTGATGCTTGTTTTGGCTACGAACGTGTGATACTTTGTCTGCTTTGTCTGGATCATTATCTTTTACAGGTTTATTATTTTAGATGCATACGAACGCGCACGCCGCATATGCTTTGATGCCTCTACGCATTTTTCACCGGTTTACTCTTATTGCTTGACTGCAGTACTTGAAGTTTTCCAAAGTATTTTTAGCTCGCAGTGCTCTACGGATTTGTTATCCGTTTGGTATTAGATATACCTTGTTTATCGCATTCTTTTACATCTTTCCTAGATATCATGAAAAGTAGGGGTTTATCGCTTTCTTTGCCATGATTAGGATAGGAGCGTTGGGCTCAAAGTCGCTATTTAAAGACCTGTAACTAGGCATTTTGTAAACTGTGTGCTAATTGTGTTTGGTTTGTTTAAAATCCTCTTCCATGCATAGGTAGGTAATTCTCAGTAAGTGTTTACATTTGTGCTTGCATAGGTCAGAGTAGTTAGGCAACCCAGAGTGGCACCACCAAGCAAAGTCCCGCTTTGATACTTATATATATATATATGATGATTTGATGGGCACGCGAAAAGGGTCCGCAATTGACTCCCGCACAGTTCTAGTCCGTGTCAGCTCAACACACACGAACCGTGTTGCTTCCTTTATCGAGTCAATAATAAAAAGTGGCAAGAGTTCCCTATTCTGACTCTCCACGTTTTCCAGTGGTTCGCATTTATTGTTGAACTCGCATCATTTGCTCTTCACACTTGACAATTCATGTCATGCGGTGATACCACTCACGGGAATTGGAATGTGTTGGTTCCTGGTTGCTTCCAGCCATCGGCTTACTGTTGTAGGCTAAGGGACATCCTCCTTTTCCTGCACTTCTATGACATTTATTTATGCGTTGCATTGCTTGTGTGCTTCTGCCAAATCACTTGATTGCTTCATCCCTTGGTTCTACAACCAAGACGGATATAGGATAGCTTTCCCTTTGGATCGCTCGGTTAAGATAGCTCTCGAGCCTAGACATTAGGATATGCATCCTTTACACGTCAAAATAGGTAGAGATTCTCTTTTATCCTTAACCATAGGTCCAATATTTGCATGACAACATTAAGGCTAGTACTAGTTAGTTTCCCTTTTGTTTTGCTTGTTTCTTTTTGCATCCTTGCATGTAATAAAACTAAAACTTGCTTTCTTTTTCTTTTGAAAACTAAAACACCTAATAATGGTTCAAAACTCCTTTCTTAAAGGTAAAAGAAATCAACCAATGCAAACTCTTTTTCGCCTACGGACGCTTTCTTTTGTGTTTAAAACCTTTTGCAAAAGTAAAAAACACAAAACCCACCAAAACAAGTGAACCGAACTACGACGCTCTGACTTTCCCAATGCACGAGGGAATACGTAGGCATCTTGTCACGGGGCTCGACCGAGCAAAACTTCATAAATACTTCCTTCTTTTCCCTGTGGTTTCTTTATTTTCCTTTTCTTTCTCATGCATTGTAGTGATTAAGCAATAGATAGATATAACACACCCCTTAGATAGAAAATAGAAGTTGATACCATAGAGTACTACGGACGTGTGGGGTGCTAATCCCTTCTCCTCGCGTAACAGACTCCCTTAACCAGATCTCTCGGTCGTAAGACCGTGATTTCTTTCCTCTCAGGTTTACTCGATGTTTTCCTTTCTCCTTCGCGAGATAAAAAACGTTCAATGGTGACTTTATTGATATATCTTATCAGTCGTTGTTCAGCCGGGTAGTTTCACCTGGTCAACTTTAGATTTAAATCATGATTGTGTTCACCGCTAACCATATTAAATTTCCACTTCTTGTTGGCCATAAGATAACCACGCAAGCGAAACAGACAACCACCTTTTCTTGTATCGATGTCCTCGCGTTTAAAATTTTGAATGTGAGCTACGTATTTCTCGCTCCTTTCGCGTGTCAAAGTTACAAACGCATTTCTTTTATTCATACCGTTATCGGACCTTGCTATCACAATACCAAATCCTAGTCTCATTGCCTCTAAACGAATCTACTGCAATCGTCCCGTAACTCAAATTCTTCAACATTTTTAAAATGTTCACAAACATCTACCCCTTAATTACGAGAGGCGGAACTACGACCAGCGAAACAACTTCAGTCACATCGGGTTTTGAAATATTATCGGGGTGCACCATACCTATGTTACATAAATAACATAATTATAAACATGTCACAGTGAAAGCTGCTAAAAAATATAACACAGAGAGAAAAGCGAAAATGGACTTCTAGTTTTGTTCAACCAGAAATCGGAAGTATACATCCGGTTTAGACGTAACCTTATTTCTTCAAAAAGTAACAGATTAATGTAGTGAATGAGGGATAAAAGGAATAAAATATACCTGAAATTCTATTTTTTTGAGCTATTTTTGATATGATGAACCACAAAAATGATGAATTGGTGTGGAAAATGGATTGACAATGGAGAGAGTTTATGAGAGGTTTAAAGGAGAAAGAGTGGGATGATGGTGATCACCATGGTTGCTGTTTTAAGCAACCTGTGTCGTGCCCAAAATCGGAAGTATACTTCCGGTAGTATACAAAATGTCCAGGTGGCAACACAATTCAATGTTCCCGCTACTATAACCGGAAATCTACATACGATTTCTAACCGAATGTGCATCTCCGATTAAGTTTCTTACAATTTGATGGGTCACACCATATTTTAACTGATTTATACCAAATGCAATACGAATAAAAATATATACTTTCAATTTTTAGAAAAGTATTTTCGATTTTCCATAGAGTGTCTCACTCCACCGTGAGATGATTAAGAAATTCACTAGTTTACTTTCAAAAATACATCATGCTTTATGTTTTCTTTTACGAAGAAATATGTCACTTGGTTTGGTTTAAGACTAAGGACCAATTTTCCGGTTCCACTCAGGCGCGTGATATAGTGGAACCATGATCTCGTTCCTTTTGTTTTTTCCTTCCTTTTTGTTGGCCTTATTGATTATTAGAATCAATATTGTTCCTATACCCTTTTATAAAAATTAAAAGTGTGTTTGGAATGTGAGAGGTTTTACATGTGTTGTGTTTAATTCGATGAAAGAGAAGAAATATTTTATAGAGAAATATTTTCAAATTTTAAGTATTTAGTATATTATATTATATTATATTCAATAAAATATATTTAAATTTAATTTTTATAAAACAAATTTATGATCCAAATCTTCAATTATTAAGATCTAAAATCAATTTGAGAGACTTTGTCTATACATTTTCTAATTTTACGTTTTTTCTTTTTATTGTATTTTTCTTTAAACTTTGAACAAATTAATTAAATAAAATTTAAAATTATTTTTCATATAAAAACAAAAAATAGATGAGAAATTGAAAATGATTGTCGTAGAAGATATCTCGTGTGGTATCCCATAATCAGAGATGCGTACATGCAAAATTATCACTCCAAAAGTCACGTCAGTATCTGAGAGAGGTGAAACTATTACAAGTGTGAATTGATTAATGAATATTTGTGTGTGACTCATAGTCACTTATAAATGGGTCACGGATAGAACCGTCCCAGTTGAACAACTTGAATTATAGAGGATATTTTGTGCATATTAATGGTTGAGATGAGAACGAGAATTATGCTACTAGGTGATGCTCTAGAGTGGAGGTTCGCTTATATGTTAGTTGAGGAAGTAAGTGCGTTGAAAATGCGCCCCTGAGAAAATGGGAAGCTCCATTATGGTGTTAAATTGAAGTAGTTGGTATTGGAAACATGTGCATTTAATGTTCATTGTGAAGCCAAAATGTTTTCTTGGAGTGGATCTCTATGTATGCCTGTGCACCTAGAGTAGGAGGGTGACATGCCTAGATTCATCTGAGTACGCCGCAGTGTCGTTATAGCACGGATGCCTCATCTTGGTCGTTAGACATGGTTGTTAGGTTTAACTTTGGAAAAATGATGAAGTTTGCTTTGATACTTGTGATGAATCTCATGGAGAATGAACTACTCAAAATGTCGCTAGGTATATACGATGTTCATTCAAATTTAAAACCATTGAGGGTGAAATAAGGCGGTGGTTGGAATAATTTATTTCTCTTTTTTATTTGAAAACTTAGTATTCGGCCTTGAGAACGACTAATCCAAAGGGAAAAACCCCATCGCCCACTACTGGGAGGGGCTTTTAAAGAAAAAGAAAAACTTTGTATGGATTGACCCAACACAATAATTTTGTTAGCACCTAGTAGGATTTGAACCTGAGACCTTGAGACAAGCACTCTCTCATGACCCAATAATTCACCAACAATCCAATGATCAAGATGTAATACTCACAATACGTTTTTTTATTTGTTGGCAATGAAACAAACACAAAAGACACCACCAACTCTTGAATTTCTTGAGCATGTTGCTCAATATCCTGGGTAGACGCTGGAATCTCGGGGAGTTCATCCTAGTACACTAATGAAGATAGTATGGATCTTGTTCTTCGGGATATGAATCCATCTTCATAGCAGGTGATTCATCTCAGAAGTAATAAGCATGTGTAATTTATACAAAATGTGTGGATTTCTTCTACATGAATGTTTGTTCTATAGGATGGGATTCACCCTTCCATTTAATGATTTTGATGTTTGAGTCTTGAACCATTTAGGGGTTGCTTCCTCATAACTGCACTCTATAAGTTAGGTATATGGGTGTCATAACTATGGCTCAAATCCTGGTCGAAGAAGCCCAACACTCTTTGACTCAACAGGTGACAAGGGAAGAAGTTATTTATGTGTTGAATCAAATGCACCCTTTTAAGGCACCTGACCCTGACGGATTCTAGGTTATTTTCTTTAAATTTTTTGGCATATATCCAACTTATATTAGATACTTTTGTGACAAGTAACTTTCACTCCTCTCTTTCCGAGACTCTTATTGAATTAATTCCTAAGGTATATTCCAAAATTTTAAGGAATTCAGTCCCATTAGGTTGTGCGACACTATTTACAAGTTTATAACGAAGATTATGGTTACCAAATTGTGTGATTATCCAAATCAGATAATTGGACCCTTCCAGAGTAGTTTTTTCTCGTAAAGGGACAATTGATAATGCTATTATCCTCTAAGAAGCAATTCATTTTATGCATAAATCTAAAAATAAAAAAAGATGACATGGTGTTCAAAATAGATCTTGAAAAGGCCTATAATCATCTTAATTAGGATTTCTTAGAATTTTGTTTGAAGCAAAATGAGTTTCCTCTCATTACTAGACAAATATATTTCCTAGATGCAATCAGGATGATGAGATGACTCTACAGTGTTTGTGAAACTGTGAATTTGCTACTCGCTTTTGGAAATCTATTGACTTTCTGGATCCACTATCCTTCCAAGAGGGTAGTTTAAATGATTGGATTAGACATGACATTAATGTTGTCTCTATCTTTTTGGTTGCTTGTTGGTGGTTGTGGTGCGCTAGGAATAAATTGTGTCTTGCAAATGAAGTGGTATCTTCCTATACTTTGAAACTCATTAAAGTGAATTATGATAATTTGTTAATTAAATTTTTCTCAAGTATAATATATCTCATCCAATTATCAAAATCATGTGGAAATGCATACAAAGGTAATAATATGATTTTGAATGTTGATGGTAGTAGCCTTGACAATCTCGACGTCTCGGGTTTTGGTGGGTTAATTCAAAATGCTAATGGTGTTTGGGTTCGCGGTTTTGCAGGTAATATTAGTAATTCCTACATCCTTAATAATGAGTTAATGATGTTATATCATGGTTTGTGTATGGCCTGAGAACTTAGCATCAAAGACTTGTTTGCTATTTTTACTCAAACTCCGCTATCAAACTTATTTTAGAGTTTGTTAATGCTTGACGTCACTATGTCGCGATTCTTCACAATATTAAAGAACCTGTCTCTAGGAAATGGAGAGTTCAAATATTTTATATTCATAGGGAGTGGAATGCTTGTGTTGACTACTTGACAAAACGTGGAGCAGATAATGATGCGGCGTACCATCCTTTTGCAGAGCCTCCTCTTAGAATCATCACTCTCCTGCTAGTTGATGTTAGTTGATACTAATGAGACTATATTTTCTAATAATTCATGCTTTTTTTTTACCTTTTCTTTTTCTAGTATATAAAAAAAATCATTTTCACCATTTAAAAAAAAAAACTAATGAATCATCTAAGCACAGGTCCAAGCCAAAATAGAACCGAATTGGTCGAGCAGCCAAATTGGTCGAGCAGCCAAAGTGTAGCTTCTGATCTAAACGCGCTTCCAGTATATTTCCACTACTAATCCAAACATGACATAAGTCAATATAAATAATTGGAGAAAGGGGCGTATCAATAATGTTTGATATATATTAAAAAAATAGGTTGGTTAAGCTTATTTATGAGGAAGGGAAACTTGAGATTTAAAGCTCTTTGTCATGTGTAGTGTAGAAAAATAAATTGTGTTGTTTCAACATCAAGCTATTATTACACTCATTACATGCCTGCAGACTGCAGTTGTTCAACAATAATAAATGCCTGATGCTCGTACGTGTGAAATAAAAATGGTGCTTGCTTGCATTAAGAATTTTCTCGGGCACCTTCGCCATAATTTATAGTTAGGTATATTTAAAATTTCGCAAGGGGTCAGTTAATTAAAAATTCATAAGCAACTTCATGTTAAAATTTATTTTTAATATTTTAACTAATGTGCACCAATCAATTTTTCTTGATTACCTTATTTAAGACATGGATAAAAACAAAAATTCATGCTGTTCATACAGTGGAACTAATTTGGGGAAATTCTTTTTGTGTTAGATTTTCTCTGTGTATGATAGTGTCTGGTTTATTCTTTCTTTATATCTTTTGACTTTGCCACATGTTGACAAGAGAATGAATGTACAAGTGGTAAAAATGGTTTATTTCAGTTTTTTCTCTCTTTTTCTAAACAACTTAAAATAATATATTTTTCTAAATTTTTATTGTAAACATTGCAATAAAATATATAGTTTCTATGTATTTAGCTACAATAAGAGCATGCACATAGGTGTATTTACACCTTTCTCACACATAAGTCAAAGAAATAGTATCAGAATTTTATGAATGTTTGATATTGTGTATCGTATTTTATTTTGTAATTGTTCTTCTGTCCATAAACGCTCTTTGTTAATTAAATTATATATATATATATATATATATATATATATATATATATATATATATATATATATATATATATATATATATATATATATATATATATATATATATATATATATATATATATATATATATATATATATATATAATTTAAGCTATATTATAGTGTCTAAAAAGTCTATTTTAAAATTTTTGATAAGTTATATGAATACTTAAAAAATGTAGATTAATTATTTAAATAATTAGAAAAATAAAATAATATAAAAAAATTAGTGCAAACCATTTAAAGTATCGACATGGATGCAATGCATACTAATGCTCTAATAAAAGTATTTCAAACTGATTTTAAAAACCCCATAAAAGATATCCAATGTGTTTATTTATTGTTTTGCTTTAAAAATATTGTTCTAAATTTTTTTATACTTATTTTTTTCTTACATAAAAGAAACAGTATTGGGACGGATCATATAATTTATAATATCATCCCGTCAACATACTCCCTCGTTGAGAAATTTAATTTTTAAATTAATTAAATAATTAATATATTTGATCTATATGTAGACCAGATACATTAATTATTCAATGTATCTAAAAAGTAAAATTCTCTTATAATTTGAGACATGTTTGTTATTACTATTGTTTTTAAAGTCTTGAGCCGATTAATTCAAGACAATTATTAGCGGATAGTTCATTAAAAATAAAACACACTTTTGTATGAATTACTCAAATAATATAAAGATTAATTGTTCACATTTAATTGAGATTTGATTTGTTCTCGCTCTAAATTACAGTAATTACAAGCTCTAAATTACAATATCATATATAATAAAATAGTACAAAATTATAAAATCTAATTGTAACATAATACAATCGAATATTTTATAAGGAAATAACTTCATTGTCTACTACATTTAATTTCAAGGAGTAAAGATTATTTCAATATTGAGATATCCTTCTTCAATATCAAAACTATCTGCAACAAAATCAACCGCATTTGCAATATCTTCTTCGTCAATAATATCATGAATTTATTTTATTTTCTACTTTCTGTTTTTTATTTAAATATTTTAATAAAATAATCAGAATGATATTGTTTTGATTTTTTTTTTAAAAAAAAGTGTAAAAAAAATTAAAAATTAAGTAAATAAAAAAAATTGAGTAAATTAAAAAAATTAAAAAAAAAACAATTAAACCACCGATTTTGAAAAACTGTCAATTTTCTGATTTTCGCCGTTCTTACCGATTCGTGCCGGTTCAACGACATATTTGATCCAACAATTGACCATACTGATAATTTGGTCGATTCTCGGTCCTATCGGCCGGTCCAAACCGATTTTTAAAACACTGGTTCAATTGTTTAAGAAATTTTACTAATTAAATACTTCTATTCTATGCTAATACGGGTGATAATCAAACATATTTATACAACACAAGTGCACAAATTCACTCTCCTTTTGATCTAATTGTCTTATTTTTTCATGATAAAATAAGAAAATTAAAAAATACGGGACTAATGAATAAATTATAAATTTTGTTAACCAAGAAAAACATTTCATGATAAGAGAATATATGTGATTGATTCAGTATCACATCGCCTATGAATGAGTAAAATCTTAAACTTATAAGAGAGATTACTTATATATTTTATGTCTTAAGGTTTTTGATGGATATGCAATGTCTTCTTTCATGTAGTCCTGGAACATTGGTCTAATTATTGCTTCTACTTTCTCTAGTTTGTCCAACAGATCGTATCAGAGTCTAATTTAACTTAGTAGAGGGCATGCCTTGAATCAAGTGCGAGTGGTTGAGACTCGTACTTGTGGGGATAGATTGTTTAACTATAGTGCATGTGAATAATACTCATATTTATCAAAAGATTGTTAGATCTGTTTTTCTCGGTCTTTCCAATATTGAGTTAGAAAATCATATATTCTCGAATGGACCCTACAACACTTGTTTTTTAAAATATTGTAAATTTCTATTTTATGTTAGAATTGGTTTATGATCCTTCACATATTTTTCTGTCAAATGCACTAATATGTTAAACATTTTCAAACCAACTATACAATTATATTATGGAACCTTGCCATTGTTATAAGACCTAGATAAAGATATAAGAGTCAATGTTGAACTATAATTGGAGCAGATCAAGAATTAGAGATCTCCGATTCATATTCAAAAGGCCTAAATCTTTATGTTGAAGAAATTTTAGTCCAGTGAATCGAGAGATGATTGTTTAAACAAGGAAACATACAAGAATCAAATGTCAATTTTCACATACGGTGCCACTATTATGCGAGGAAACCATAATAATCACTGAGCTCCTAATTTCCTGAAAGAGGAGATGAACTGCAAGATGTCAACGATGAACTTGAGCTTCCGGATCCCTGAAAGAGGAGATGAACTTCAAGATTAACACTTTAATGTCCAAGCCAATATACAAGTAAGATGATTGAATAAAGTTTGAATTTAAATTATACTTGAAAAATGACACGTTTCGCTCTTATATAATATGACACTTATAATAGATCTCTAATCTTTAGGCATGGAATATTGTGATCCGCCTAATGGATCTTTGGTTGTGATTACCGACATTATAGACTAGGATATTATCCCTGCTCTATCGATGACCAAATTGATCAAAGTGCTCTCTAGGTCATAGATTTTGGGCCTTCCGAATGGCCCATAATAAGACTTATAAAATTTAAATGACCAAATCTTGAATGCCACAACCAACATCCATTGATGAGTTGGAAACTTTGAAACACTCCATTTCTTCACATGTAGAACTGATTTAAAATGTTGTATTTGTTGACAGTAGAGATTTCAAAATCAATTTGTTATTGGCATCATATAAAATTTGATATGTTATACTTCATTATAACTTGGAAGCTCTTTTCTAAAATTATAAAATACTTGGAAGGTTACTTTTTATTCAAGGAACAAAAAGTACATTCTATGAGATACCCCCTCTGTCCCAAATTATAAGAGAAATGTACTTTTTTGATACATTGAATAATTAATGTATGTGGTCTATATATAGTCCAAGTACATTAACTATTCAATGAATCTAAAAAGTAAATTTCTCTTATAATTTGGGATGGAGAGATTAATTGATTTTGCATCATCTCTTTTGATCACCATCTTTTGAATGCCTTCAAATAGCAAAGTTTTAACTATTCAACAAATCAAGCTTTGTCTTCTTTAGTCGTGTCTAAATCAACTATTCATTCCATGTTTCCAATCATATGATTGTAACATCATATTTTAAGAAACTGATTTTTTTTTATTTGGACCAGCCTTAATGGCTATCACCAACAAAAGGAAAATATATAAATATAAAATTGAATCTATAATTGGTGAGTGCAACTAAGAGAGTGGATAAATTAGGTTTTATGATATTTCTGTTATTTTGCATATGTTTTGATTCTTTTGTTTTTTCGAAAGAATTAAGATGAACGAATGAATAAATGTGTAGAAAAATAAAAGTGCATCAACAATAAAGAACACAAAGATATATCCTGGTTCCCCTTTCCAGACAAGGACAACCCAATCCCTCCATGCCATATGAAGGATGCTCCTATGTTAGACATTTGTACAACCTCACACCTAGACTATCCTACAATCTTTTAATACAACACACTAAACCTATGTTGGACTTTGAATCTCCCCGATTCAAAGGACCTTTTTCCAACAAACAAAAAGAACACTACTTCCTATTTTGAAACACCTGCAGAAAGTATAACCACTTTATTCACATACAATATCACCATACACTTGGTGAATAATTTACGGTATCCAGATAAGTCAAACACATACAGTTTGTATGCGTTCCAATATCTTGAAAATTTAATATTCTCTTTAAATGAATAATTTAAGAGTATATAAAAATTAAGTATATGAATACTTGAAAAAATAGTAATAATTGTTTGAAAGACATGATTGAAAGAGATTATTTGAAATATGAAAAAATCTTGTTTTAAATACATCACTATATGCCTATTGAATGAGTAGTAATGCTTGGAAAATGATCATGAGAATTTGCAATGATTTGGAAAAGTTATAATGATCACATGCAATGAAGAGGTATGACATTGTTTCATATTTTTCAAAAAGTTTCTGGTGTGAATAGATTGATTTATGATGTCATTCGATATAATCAATTAAACCGAGTCAACTAATTGAATGTATCTATCAATCGATTGACTACTTTAATGTTTTGGGCCGACCATATATACCTCGATTCGGCCATGCCTCCATGGATGGTACCACCATAAGACGAAAGTGTTCCGAATTCATATGAGGTATTCATTATACTTCTAGAATATTCTAGCAGTTACTGGTGCAGTAGTGTTAGACATCAGTCGACCAAAATGACTCCTCCTACTGGTGATGTGAATCTCGATACTAACACTCTTTAGCAACTTGATCTAATCCTACCTCCACCGCGAGTGAGAAAAGTCCAAATGATGTCGCTTCCGATTCCATCTCCAATTCTTATGGAACGACCTAAAATCTCACACAGTTTTGACATTCTTGAGGAAAGCCTTGGATCTCAAGGCGTGAACGAGTTGATCAATGACATTTACAATATTGTTCAACAACAAGTGTAACACCCCATTTCTACCCGGTAATTATAAGTAAAATCAGAGTATAAAAATTTCAAACAAACATGGGATATTACACTTTCAACTTGAAAACCAATGGCATAAAGCTCATCATAAAAGATACATAACACATGTATCAGGGAGAAAATCATAACAACCATTTAGTCTTAAAAATAAATCAACTTTAAAAAATAACCACGCAACGGATTTTTCAACTTAAACACCAAAATGAATCATAGCATCTTGCTCAACATAAAACAACTTAAATCGAAACAAACTTCTCAAATAACACTTGTAGTTCAAATAAAAACAAAATCAAATATGCGTTCATTCCCCCCCCGCGTGCTACGTATCAGATCAAATGACACCAACTCGAACTAACAACTGTAACAGCTACTAAGCATCAGCTAATCTTCCTAATTACCTGCACGTTACCCACGTACAGGTAACATCACAACAGAAGGGGTGAGATATCTAACAATATAATGAGGCGTGTGATAATTAATATATCATAATTCAAATACAATAAATCAATGCTTCAGCAATTATTCATACAACTAGCAAACAACTTAATAATAACAACACTGCAACTTTAATAAATCATTATAATGAATCATGACATAGAACTTCGATTCATCACCATTTAACAACAACAACAACTTCAACACACAACTCAATATGCAACTCAATGACAATGCACATGCATGTGGTACCATTTGGAGCAAAACTCCCAACTTAAAATATGTCAGTTTATCGAGACATTAACAAGGCATAAGCCTTCAACTTTCAATGTGGTGCCATCAAGGCCAAGGCATAATCCTTCAACTTAATAATGCAATGTATGTCATGCGACCTCAACTTAAACAACAAGTTTACAACAATGCAACATAATAACAAATCAACCGCAATTCAACATTGGCCATAGGCCTACAATAATATTTCATCAACTACAAAACAACTCATCAACGTTGGTCATACGACCTACAACTCAATTCATTCATATACCGGAACGATTCAACACAATTCAACATTGGCCATAGGCCTACAACTTCATCAACATATCAACAACAATTTATTAACAATAATAATTCAAGCAAACAACTACGACAAATACTATACAACTTAACGGTTATGAATCTACACCTAAAACATTTCATTTACCACTGATATTTAATTACTAAGTTTTACCTACAAATCATTTAATTCATTCAACTACTTAATTTTCCATTACTAAGATATCTTTTATATTCGACATACTCGACACCGTCCCAATTTGTCAACCAACCATAAATAACTATACACATATATGAGTTGCTCCGACAATTTCTATTTAATTTCGGCTAACTAATGTTACCGTTTAAAGTTATCAATACTACGATTTGGTACTAGTTTTGTCAACTAGTAATTCCCTACTGGTTTCATTTATATAGTTCACTGTTGTTAAAATACTCCCTGCTATACAATTTCATCACTTCATGTTAATACTAATTTTTTGTTCTAATCTGACTAGTATCAACTTCCTGTTAAATTTCCTTGCTATTTATTCTCATAAACTTAGGCACAGTAATTTAATTAAATCTTCAAGGTAATATTTATTATTTTATGTATGTATGTTCCTAGTTAATTCTCATAGTCCTTACTAATATCCAATTGCTAACAGACAGACAAAGAATTAATCACAAAATGTACAAAAAGTGACATAACAGGCAAATTACGTGGTGTTGGACAGCAAAACAAAACAATAATACTCCTTGGCACAAAGGGTATCGTTCGACACCTTTTAATTGTGCCTACCTGCCGTTCGACAGGCTTTCTTTTCTCCACCGTTGTCACCTTCATTGTGTGTCGATCGACATATGTTTTACTTGTCCTCCATGTCGATCGGCAGGGCCTTTTTTGTGACGAGCGTCACACTTTCTTCAACCTCCCAATTTCTATTTGTCTTCCGCTTAATCGTTTCGATCCCAATTTCCATCACAGATCAATGCATATTTATTTTCACACAGACAATAATATCAATTGATTCCAATCACTACATATATTCCACACCACAGCCAACACAACCACAAATATATTCATCAAATTAACACCGTACAAATAGAACAACAATCAATTCATGGCAGATTCATACACCCTAATCCCACATAAAATTTATCATAAACCCGATTATAGATATTGAACCCCATCCTTACCTTGGATTGAAGGTAGCCCTACAGAGTTCCAGTCGAAAATTCGCTTTAATTCCGATTAAAATCTCTCACGGTGACAAGTTTCCTCAAACCCTTGTTTTCCTCCAAAATTCTTCACGCATATTGCTTTCTTCTTCCTTTTCTCACATATGCTATTCTTTTCCTCTTCTCATCAAAACCTAATTCTTGTTATTTTCAACTTAACTAATATAATACACTATTATTCTTGTTGGGCTTAACATTCACACCCCACCTTTTTCTACCAACAACATTAATTAAGCCCAACAATTATCATAATTATTATTCTAATATTATTTCTACCACTTAATTAACCAATTTATGAAATAATCCCATAAAAACTTAAATCGATATTTCACAACTTCGACCATTATCCAAAAATATTCCAAAATATTTAATAAAATAAATAATTAAGTATTGGGCGTTACAACTCTCCCCCACTTAGAATATTTCTGTCTTCGAAAATCTATCCGACACAACCATCCTCAACTCCGCTTCCAACTCTCTGACCCTCAGTTGCGTTTGGCAACATTTCAACTACTACCTTTCCGATATAACAACTCAACATGGTTAAATCCAATACGCATACGTTAATATTCCAATACTCTTGCTATATAATCCTCACTACTTCAATAATACCTTGAAACATTAACTTACAAAGTAGTAACAACTACCACTCGCTTATACTTGACTATACAACAACATAGCATTATCTTGACAATCACATCGATACATCACCCATCGCTTTACTCACCATTAAGATAGCAAGACAATTCCATACCATCCAATACGATTCCGTCCACTATCAACAAGATATTAAGGGTGATAAGTTCCTCAATTTGTCAATAGACAGCCGACAATCACCATGGAGTACAAACCATCGTTACCAATATTAATAGTGTTCTTTTCCCACTTGTATTCGTATCACCAAAAGCACCATAATTCCATAATTAAATAACTTCCAAAATCATTTGAACAAGCTAACATTGATGTCTTGTAGCTACATACTAATACACCTCGGACGATAACATCAGGCATAATTCCTTTACACCATTACCAGCACCTCCTATTCTTGGAATCATACTCTTCACATTTCCAACCATGACTCGCGGTTCAAAAGATTACAACAACCCCAACAATTCCTACAAATTTTTAATCACTTACCAATAATTCTACAGCAAGACCTACCATAATCCGTCACTTAATCACTGATCCAACATCGACATCTTACGCAAGGCTACTCAACTAACAACTTCGCAGTCCACCAGCAGCGCTGATACCTCGCAACTTTCTAAATTCCATCTTCTATAAATAACCATCAACTACATCTAATCATCCTCCTTCAATATGCTCCACCTTGATTAACATCAAAGTCTTGAATCTATGTCACCTCGGGAAATAACACAACTTAAACAATACTTGCATTGTCGCCAACAGCAGCATACCAATATCCTACAACTGAAACATATCCGAAAACCAACGTTTCTACCCCACTTAGCTTCAAACCAACTCCTGCAAACAATCAACTAGAAAAAAAACAAGTACGACAGTGTTCCACACACTTGTCGCGTACAAAGGAAATAAACAACATTAGACAACACTGGTCAGACAAACCGACCTGCTCTGATACCAACTTGTAACACCCCATTTCTACTAGGTAATTATAAGTAAAATTATAGTATAAAAATTTCAAACAAACATGGGATATTACACTTTCAACTTGAAAACCAATGGCATAAAGCTCATCATAACAGATACATAACACATGTATCAGGGAGAAACTCATAACAACCATTTAGTCTTCAAAATAAACCAACTTTAATAAATAACCACGCAGCAGATTTTTCAACTTAAACACCAAAATGAATCATATCATCTTGCTCAACATAAAACAACTTAAATCGAAACAAACTTCTCAAATAACAATTGTAGTTCAAATAACAACAAAATCAAATATGCGTTCATATCCCTGAGTGCTACGTATCAGAGAAAATGACACCAACTTGAACTAACGACTATAACAGCTACTAAGCATCAGCTAATCTTCCTGATTACCTGCACATTACCCACGTAGAGGTAACATCACAACAAAAAGGGTGAGATATCTAACAATATAATGAGGCGTATGATAATTAATATATCAGAATTCAGATATGGTAAATCAATGCTTCAGTAATTATTCATACAACCAACAAACAACTTAATAATAACAAAACTGCAACTTTAATCAATCTACATAACGAATTATGACATACAACTTTGATTCATCACCATTTAACAACAGCTTCAACACACAACTCAAGATGCAACTCAGTGACAATGCACATGCATGTGGTACCATTTGGAGCAAAACTCCCAACTTAAAATATGCCAGTTTATCGTGGCATTAACAAGGCATAAGCCTTCAACTTTCAATGTGGTGTCATCAAGGCCAAGGCATAATCCTTCAACTTAATAATGTAATGTGTGCCATACAACCTCAACTTCAACAACAAATTCATAAAAATGCAACATAACAATAAATCAACCGCAATTCAACATTGACCATAGGCCCGCAACAATATTTCATCAACTACAAAATGACCCATCAATGTTGGTCATATGACCTACAACTCAATTCGTTCATATACCGAAACGATTCAACACAATTCAACATTGGCCATAGGCCTACAAATTCATCAATGTATCAACAACAATTTATTAACAACAACAATTCAAACAAACAACTATGACAAATACTGTACAACTTAACGGTTACTTATCTACGCCTAAAACATTTCATTTACCACTGCTATTTAATTACTAAGCTTTACCTACTAAATCATTTAATTCATTCAACTACTTAATTTTCCATTACTAAGATACCTACTATATTCGACATACTCGACACCGTCCCAATTCGTCAACCAACCATAAATAACTACACGCATATATGATTTGCTCCGACAATTTCTATTTAATTCCGGCTAACTAATGGTATCGTTTAAAGTTACCAATACTACGATTCGATACTAGTTTCGCCGACTACTAATTCTTTGTTGGTTTCATTTATATAGTTCATTGTCATTAGAATACTCCCTTCTATACAATTTCATCACTTCATGTTAATACTTTTTTTTTTTGCTAATCTGACTAGTATCAACTTCATGTTAAATTTCCTTGCTATTTATTCTCATAAACTTAGGCACAATAATTTAATTAAATCTTCATGGCAATATTTATTGTTTTATGTATATATGTTTCTAGTTAATTCTCATACTCCTTACCAATATCCAATTTCTAACAGACAGACAAATAATTAATCACAGAACGTACAAAAAGTGACATAACAGGCAAATTATGTGGCGCTGGACAGCAAAACAAAACAATAATACTCCCTAGCAAAATGGGTGTCGTTCGCACCTTCTAATTGTGTTTGCCTGCCGTTCGATAGGCCTTATTTTCTCCATCATTGTCACATTCATCATGTGTCGTTCAACACATGTTTTACATGTCATCCCTGCCAAACGGCAGAGCCCCTTTTGTGACGAAGGTGATGTCACAACACTGATATCCGTCTTATGAACAACTAACAGTACAAAATTTAAATGCAAAAAATAATAAAAACTCAGTGAATTGTTTACCCAGTTCGGTTCCAACCAACCTACTCAGGGATGAAGTCCACTATTAGCAGTATTAATTCATAGTTAAACTTCCTCGTTTACACTCCTCACTTAATCATTACCCAATGACCCTTCTACCTAAGAAACCTATCCTAGATATGAGAACCTCCGCTCACTCCCTAAGTCACACACAGTGACAATTAACAAGAACAATTATTGAAGACACTCTTCAAAGACACACAATCCCTCTTGCTTCAAAGCTTATGGTGATTGACAAAGTACAACTCAACTAATGTCCTACTCAAGTATCAATTAATACTAGAGAGGCTAACAATAAAAAACCAACAAAATAACAACCAGCAATATAAAATACTAAGCTTAAGTTCTTTTGGAATGACCAACTCATAAAACAGGTTTTGCAGCCTATTCTTAGAGTTACAACAGCTAGGGTTGTTACACCTTTGAGTCTTCAGCGCTTCCTAATATTTCTCCATGAAAGCAGGATTAAAACTCTCCAATTATATTGCTGAAGATCGTTCCAATGCTTCCTTAATCGAAGCATACAATAACAAACAAACTGACTCCAAAAATATCTGAACTTAAAACCACTTCAGTCAGTTTCACATGTCAGGACATACGTTGTGACATCTGTTGTTTCAGTAAACTACATGGCCTTATTATGAGAAGAATGTTTTACCAAAAATGTTGCCAATCAACTGAACCAACAAACTCCCCCTTTGGAAAAATTTGGCTAAAACATTACTTGGGGTACAAGCCATACAAAACACAACATCACAATTAACACTAACAGTTAAGCACATAACAGGTAAGCACAGTAAAATCAGCATCACAAAGTATTAGAGATACAACGGCAAAAATATTAGATGTTCAAACACCAGTTAGAATATTCACAAACGCACACATATTTTGCCCCCCTGGACACAACATCAGTTTTCACAGATGCACAATTAAAAACTTCTTGCCCCCTTGCACAACACAATCAACATTTGGAAGCACACATATGGAAACACACAGATGGAAACACACATATTTTAGCAGCTGCTCCCCCTCAACATAATCACCATCAGTCCACCTCAGTCATCAGGTGCACCAGGACATTTACTCCCTCTTTTTAGCCACAATATGCAAAAGTTGGTGTAGATGGGAGCAATAAATAATTGCTACATTCTTCATGGATGCAGATGCCAAGTTTTCCTCTCAAGGTTTCGAATTGATTTTCATCTAGTGCTTTGGTGAAGATATATGCCAATTGTTTTTTAGTAGTTACATGTTCCAAGGTAACTATTTTATCTTCAACAAGATCTCTTATGAAGTGGTGACGAATGTCTATGTGTTTGGTTCTGCTGTGTTTAATAGGATTCTTGGAAATGTTGATAGCACTTAGGTTGTCACAGTATAGTGTCATGACATCTTGTTTGACATTGTACTCTGTCAACATTTGTTTCATATAAACTAGCTGAGATCAACTACTTCCTGCATCTATATATTCAGCTTCTACAGTTGATAAGGAGACACAATTTTGTTTCTTGCTAAACCATGAGATAAGATTGTTGCCCAAAATGAAGCATCCTCCAGATGTACTTTTTCTATCATCTGCACTTCCTACCCAGTCAGCATCACAATATGCACTAAGAACACAGTTGGATCCGTGAGAGTATAGCATGCCATAATCAGATGTCCTGTTGACATATTTCAGTATTCTCTTCACTTGATTGATATGGCTTACTTTGTGTTCAGCTTGGTATCTATCGCAGACACCAAAGACAAAGGCAATGTCTGGCCTGCAAGTTGTGAGATACAACAAGCTATCTATCATACTCCGATAGAGACTTTGATCTACACTAATACCTTTTTCATCCTTAGTCAACTTCTGATGAGTAGGAGCAGGTGTTCTTTTGTGACTTGCATTTTCCATTCCGAATTTCTTGACAATATTCTTGGCATATTTAATTTGATAGAGGAATATTGAATCATCCATTTGTTTAACTTGAAGACCAAGGAAGTAAGTTAATTTCCCAACTAAACTTATTTCAAATTCCGACTGCATTTGTTTGACAAAATGTTGGACCATTTCATCTAACATTCCACCAAAAACTATGTCATCAACATAGATCTGAGCAATCATGAGACATCCTCCTTCATCTTTGAGAAACAAGGTTTTATGTATGCCACCTCTCTTGTATCCATTTTCAACTAGGAATTCAGTCATCCTTTCATACCAAGCTCTTGGAGATTATTTCAATCCATACAGGGCCTTTTTCAATTTTTATACGTGGTGGGGTGTTATAGGATCAACAAATCCTTTTGGCTGTTCCACATACACTTCCTCATTTATATAACCATTTAGAAAGGCACTTTTCACATCCATTTGAAATATTTTGAATCTTAGGATGCAAGCAACTCCTAGTAGTAGTATGATTGATTCAAGACGAGCTACAAGGGCAAAAGTTTCATCAAAGTCGACTCTTTCTATTTGAGTGTATCCTTGGGCAACTAGTCTTGCTTTGTTTTTGGTGATCACTCCTTTTTCGTCAGACTTATTCTTGTATATCCATTTTGTACCAATTACATTGATTCCTTCTGGTTTTGGAACTAGATCCCAAACTTCATTTCTTTTAAATTGTTCTAGTTCTTCTTACAACACATTGATCCAAAATTCATCTTTTAGTGCTTCATTGACATTCTTAGGATCAACTTTTGAGACAAAGATGAGTTAGTAATGACTTCTCTTGACCTGGTGGTGACTCCTTTGTTTGGATCTCCTATGATGAGTTCTTTAGGGTGATCTTTCTGAATCCTGATGGAGGGTCCTTTGTAGACTGGATTGTCTGCAAGTTCTTTGTTATTTGGAGTAGAGTCCTCGTGGTCATCTGGAGTGTCTCATGTGGTGTCTTCTAGAGATGTTTCAACATTGCCCAAGACATTTCCTCATTCCATCCTCTATCATCAATAACTACATTTATAGATTCCATCATAACTTTAGTTCTGGAGTTGTAGACTCTATATGATCTGTTGTTTATGGAGTATTCTAGAAATATTCCTTCATCACTCTTGGGGTCTATCTTCCTTTTTTGTTCACGATCAACTAGAATATATCATTTGCTTCCGAAGATGTGAAAGTATTTGACAATAGATTTTCTTCCCTTCCACATTTCATATATAGTTGTAGATGCACCTTTACTCAAAGTTACTCTGTTATGTATATAGCATGCAGTGTTCATGGCTTCATCCCAAAAATGGTAGGGTAACTTCTTAGCATGAATCATTGCTCTAGCAGATTCTTGGAGGGTTCTATTCTTTTGTTCCACAATTCCATTTTGTTGAGGAGTAATGGGCAATGAGAGTTCATGACTGATTCCTTCAGAGGAACAGAATTCAGCAAATTTTCTATTCTCAAACTCTTTTCCATGATCACTTCTGATCCTAATCACATAATTGTCTTTCTCCTTTTGGATCCTTTGGCAAAGGTCTTTGAAGACATCAAAGAATTTTGTTTTATCTCTGATAAAGTTTATCCATGTATATCTAGAATAATCATCCACCACCATATAAGCATACTTCTTTCCCTCAAGACTTTCCACTTGCATTGGTCCCATTAAATCCATATGAAGGAGTTCTAGGAATTTTGTTGTGGTGAGATGTTGAACCTTTTGGTGTGACATCTTAGTCTGTTTTCCAATTTGACATTCTTCACACACTCTTCCTTTTTCAATCTTCAGCTTAGGGATTCCTCTTACTACTTCTATAGAGATGATTCTCTTCATTCCTTTTAGGTGTATGTGTCCCAACTTTTGATGCCATAGTTTGACTTCGTCTTCCTTTGCTAGAGAGCAAGTTGAAGAGAAGCTTAAGTCTTCAGGTATCCATAAGTAACAATTATCTTTTGATCTTATACCTTTTAGTACAGCTTCACCCTCCTCATTTGTAACTACACATTCAGATTTTGTGAAGTTTACCTTGAATCCTTGATCACATAGCTAACTAATACTTATCAAATTTGCAGTTAGACCTTTGACAAGTAGCACATTTTCAAGGTTTGGAATTCCTGGACACTCCAGCTTTCAAACTCCTTTGATTTATCCTTTGGCTCCTTCTCCAAAGGTCACATAGCTTGTAGAGTGGGATCTAATATCCACTAATAAGTTTTTAACTCCAGTCATATGTCTTGAGCATCCATTGTCAAAGTACCAGTCATCTTTAGTTGAGGCTCTGAATGACGTATGAGCTATGAGGCTGTTAATAGTAGCTTTGGGAGCCTATTCTTTCTTTTTATTTGTAGAGGGAGTATTTTGGTGGATCTTGACTTGAGGTACTGGTTCTGGATATCCACGCAGCTTATAACAAAATGACTTTATATGACCAAATTGTCCACAGTAGTGGCATCTCCAGTGTTGATATCTTCGTTTGGAGTATCTTGTATTCCTACTTCCATGATGTTGAGACGAATGTTTCAACATCAGCGATTTAGTCTGAACATTATTCAGGTTTGAATGAGATTCACTATTGGTCATTTCATTAAATCTCAGACCACTCATATCATTTGTCACTCTTCCAGTCTAAAGTATTTTGTCTAATGTGCCAGATGCACTATTCAGCATTCTGACAGACTTGGATAAGTTGGTAAGTTCATATTTGAGCAGAATTACTTCTTGTTCCAACTTGAGAATGGTCTTTAAGTGCATTTTCTTTTCAGCTTTCAAGTGAGTTGTAATTTTCTTCTGATCCACCAGTTCTTGATAAACTTTGTCATTTCTAAGACATCCACTCTTCTGGGAAGTGGTCAGATCATCATAAGCTTCTTCTTTTCTGTCAATATATTCATCTGTTTTGTATATCCCAATCAAGGCTATCACTTGTTTGGACGTCTCTTCTTCACTTTCACTTTCAGTGTCTTCATCTGACTAGGACACTGCAAGTCCCTTTGTTCTTCTCTTGTGAAATGTAGGGCACTCAACTATGGAATGACCAAAGTCTTCGCATCCATGACATTTTGTTCTTTTGTCTTGAGTAAATTTATCAATTGGTCTGACTTTTCTACTAAAATCTCCAGATTTTCTGATGCCATGTGAGATGTTCCTGACATTTGGTCTTGAATTATCTTCCATTTTCTTCAACACTTTTATTAAGTTGTCTTCCAAGAATGACTATAGTATTGGATAGTCCTTCCTCAGTGTCCAAGTCATATTCCTCGTCTATTTCTTCAGTATTTGACTTGAAGGCTATGCTCTTAGGCTTTTTCTCCGACCTCTCATTAATGCCCAACTCAAATGTTTGGAGAGAACCAACTAGTTCATCCACTTTCATGTTGTTGATTTCTTGAGCTTCTTCAATGGCTGTCACTTTCATGTCAAATCTCTTAGGTAGAGATCTGAGAATCTTCCTTACCAGCTTCTCTTTTGGTATCTTCTCACCCAAGGCACTGCATGCATTAGCCACCTCAAGAATGTTCATGTGAAATTCTTGAATGCTCTATTCTTCTTTCATCCTTAGGTTCTCAAACTTAGTGGTGAGTAGCTTCAACCTTGACATCTTAACTTTGGAAGTGCCTTCATGAGTAGTTTTAAGTATTTCCCAAGCATCCTTGGACACTTCCCACATATTAATCAATCTGAAGATGTTTCTGTCAACTCCATTGAATAATATAGCATTCAAGGCTTTTGAATTTCCAAGAGCTAGTTCATCATCATCCTTTGACCAATTTTCTTCAGGCTTCAACTCACTAGTAGGTTGATTATCTGCTCCAATAATGACAAGATGTGTCCATCCTTTCAAACATAGCTTTCCACGCCTTGTTGTCCAAGGACTTTATGTAAGCTATCATACAAGGCTTCCATAGGTAATAGTTGGAACCATCCATTATGGGTGGTCTATTCATAAATATTCCTTCCTTATCCATGTTACCAGAAAGTATCTTCCCTAGATCTCACCCAGAGACAGAGCAGGATACCTGCTCTGATACCAATTGAAATTCTGGTATCAGATATGAGATGTCGAAGGTGATGTTACGACACTGATATCTATCTTATGAACAACTAACATTACATAATTTAAATGTAGAAAACAATAAAAACATAGTGAATTGTTTACCCAGTTCGGTTCCAACCAACCTACGCTTTGGGGCTTCCAAGTCAGGGATGAAGTCCACTATTAGCAGTATTAATTCAGATTTAAACTTCCCCGTTTATACTCCTCACTTTATCACTATCCAATGACCCTTCTGCCTAAAAAACTTATCCTATATATGAGAACCTCCGCTCACTCCCTAAGTTACATGCGATGACAATTAACAAGAACAATTATTGAAGACACTCTTCAAATACACACAATCACTCTTGCTTCAAAGCTTATGGTGATTGACAAAGTACAACTCAACTAACGTCCTACTCAAGTATCAATTAATACTAGAGAGACTCACAATAAACAGCCAACAAAATAACAATCAACAATATAAAATACTAAGCTTAAGTTCTTCTTGAATGGCCAACTCAGAAAAAATGTTTTACTGCCTATTTATAGAGTTACAACAGCTAGGGTTGTTACACCTTTGAGTCTTCAACGCTTCCTAATCTTTCTCCATGAAAGCAGGATTAAAACTCTCCAATTATATTGCTGAAGATCGTTCCAAAGCTTCCTTAATCAAAACATACAATAACAAAAAAGCGACTCTAAAATATACGAACTTAAAACCGTTCGATCGGTTTCATGTCAGGACATCTGTTGTGACATCTGCTGTTTCAGTAAACTTCATGACATTTTTCTGAGCAGAATATTTTACCAAAAATGCTGCCAATCAACAGAACCAACATTAACATTCACACCGCACCTTTTTTCTACCAACAACACTAATTAAGCCCAACAATTATCATAATAATTATTCCAATATTATTTCTACCACTTAATTAAACAATTTATGAAATAATCCCATAAAACTTAAATCGATATTTCACAATATAAGATAACCGAATGATATAAAATTTGATGATTTTATTCTTATTTTATAGTTTTTTTTTAATTTTTAAAATTGGTATCCGGCCTTGCGACTGACTAATCCAATAAATATCAATTTCACCGTCCATTAACGGGACCCCATTTAATGTCCGAACAAAATTGTATATAATTGTCCCAATATAAAATTTGTTAACACCTAACAAGATTCAAATTCAAGACCTTAGAATAGTACACTCTCAAAATCCAAACTCCACCACTAAATCCATTAAAAAAAATCAACCAACTAATTAACTACACATTAACTAATTTCAACACCAAATTACAACTAACAACTAACAAAACTTTGTACTTGAATTAACAACTAACTAACAATCTAAGGGAGTATTAAAGTAAGACTTTTTTTATTAGCTAAAAAAGAAGACTATTTAGGATTCAAATTTTTAACTTTTGAGAAAATTTCAAGGATTATCCGATGCTTCTTTTCTTAATATAATTACAAAACAACGATACACGCAATTTAAAATCACATCGCAATTGCAATGTTATGCAACTTAATATATTATTACATTAATAATATTGTGACCGCAATTATGAATCAATTTGCATTATAAAACTATGAAGTTAATTACCATAAATTAAAGAAAAAACATACAAGAAGTTGATTATCCGATTTTAGAACTTGTAATAGCAAAAGTAAACAACTATGTCCACATGGTACCGTTTATACATGTCACAACTCACAAGACTCTACAAATCTAGCTTTGGTGAAGCTGGTTTCCACACATCCCTTGTTTCACATTTGACAGTATTAATTAATTTACCCTAACAAATCCATTCCTTGTCGGTGTATAACTACACTACAAATTATAGCATCCAACAACCATCACCGTCATGACTCATCCACGACCCTTGCTTTCCCTCCTTCTAATGCCACTTCCAAAACCAAACAAAAACAAACAACATCATCAAAATAAACAAAAACATAAAAAATAAAATAAAACATCACAAATATTAATATTAAAATTTTGTTCCAAACTTAATTAGAGCTAAAGAACTAATTATAGCTAAAAGTTTAGTTAATTAATTTAGCATGGATATAGACGAATAATTGAAAATAAACGTAAAAGGATAGGTTTCCTAATATAATAACTCGAGTAGTTGCATTCTATGAGAGAGAAAATAAATTATTAGTATTAGGAGAAGAGAGAGAGAAAGAGAAAGAACATTTTAACTCATTCTGTGTACTGGTTAGCATTCTTCACACTCTTGGTTTTCAAGTCTTCTTTACTACTGGTGTACTATTTCACAGTTCACACATTCTGAGTTGTCTTTCACTGAAAGCTTTTTATTTTTTATTTATAATTATTATTTCTGTTAGTTTCTGAATTTATACAGTTCATTGATTTTACTAGCTGAAACAAACATTGTTAAAAGGTACTTTTTCTTTTCTTATCTCTCTCTTAAACTTTGCAATTATTGTAACTATTACTACTTTTCATAACCTAAACAAACTCTCACTCTGTCACAGTTACTACTCTATCATTGTTATCTTCTTTGTTTGTGGTTGGTGTTGGATTTGAGTTTGATTAATTGTTTTTTACAGTTAATTGTGGAGTTTCTGTGTGGAAGGAAGTTATGGCAGGAGGTGGTGGTGGTGGAGCTCCGGCGCCGAAAGCGGATGAGCCACAGCCTCATCCACCGAAAGATCAGCTGCCTAATGTTTCTTACTGCATAACAAGTCCTCCTCCTTGGCGTGAGTTGCTGCATTCTCTTTTTTTTTTTTTTTTTAATTTGCTAAGAACCTGATTCTTAGTTCATTGATAAGGAATATTTTAAAGCATTTTTTTTTATGATGGTTGCTTTATTTGTTTGTGCTTATGCATGCTTAACTTTTTATCCTAGTGTTTAAAGTTTTCTTTTTGTTAATTCTTTCTTTTTAGTTGCCTGGATAAGTTTATGAGGGGACATTATTCAATTTACATAAAAAATTAATCATTATTTAAGTAATTATGATTCTATATTTAGCAAGGCATGTGGAGGAAATCAGGTAATAAGGGGAAAAATCAGGAAGATTCCTTTATCTATTAAGTGTATGTTTGGTTTCACCTTTGTAGACCCAAAATTGATTTTGGATGTTTAAAATTGATTATGATGTGTTTGATTGCTCTCAAGTAGAATTGATTTTACTTGAAGAAATGGTTTGTAGCTTTTGAGTCTAAAAGTGATTTTACGGTGAATAGTGTTCAACTCATTTTTTCTTTTGCAGGAGTTTATCCAAACATAAATCAATTTACATTCAATTCACTTTTAGCCATAATCAAATCAACTTAACATAATCAATTCACTCAAAATCAATTTTCTTCAATGCAGAACTAAACATACACTTAGTCGTCCGTTTTGGCTTATAATCTTTGTTATTCTTTTTGGTCTTATGCCTCCTTTTCTAGGACAATGGGGCTGGTTAATCTTACCAATGATTGTCTCGATTAGGCCTTGAACTCGGCATTCTTAACTGATTAACCAAGAGTTGTAATTTTTCTTTTTATAAGTGATACTATTTGTGTTTGTATGAGGGAATCGGTTTCTGGATTTGTGGTTGTGACCACAGTCAATGTATTTTTACTTCATATGTGATTGGAAGTTGGAACCAATTAGGAGTCCTATTTCCCATGGACTCAATTTTTTTTAACTTCTTGGTTTGTCTAAAGAAACATGACTTCACATATTTGATGAAATTGGAACATTATATAACACCGTGGAGGTCATGCAGATGAAAGCTTCTGATAGAACTATTGTTTTTATGGATGAACTCAATATCATATCGATTTTATGGACCGTTCCTATTCTTCAGTGAGCTTTAGGTTGTTGAAGATATGATTTTTCTTACTAAATTTGATGTGAAATTTGGGTGCATTCTGATGCAGCTGAGGCCATACTTCTTGGTTTCCAACATTATCTTGTGATGCTGGGTACGACTGTGTTGATTCCTACTTCTCTTGTTCCCCAGATGGGAGGTGGAAATGTAAGCATTACAAAATTAAATGAAACAATTCTCTTGATGATTCGGAGAAAATAATTAGAAGTTTATTTTCCTTTTTCTGTAGGAGGAGAAAGCAAAAGTTATCCAAACAATACTATTTGTGGCTGGAATCAACACATTAGTGCAAACTCTGTTTGGTAGTCGATTGCCAGCTGTAATTGGAGGGTCTTATACGTTTGTTCCAACAACAATCTCAATCATTCTCGCTGGTCGATTCAATGATGAGCCAGATCCTATAGAGGTTTTGCATGACAACAATTCTTGCTATTCATTGTGCACAAATATTGGATAACTATTTTTATTTTTGGGTACATAAACTGTTTGCTCCCTTTCTTCCCCAACTTTTTTATTTATTCTTTCCTCTATTCAGAAATTCAAGAAGATAATGCGGGCAATCCAAGGTGCTCTTATTGTTGCTTCAACCCTTCAAATAGTACTTGGATTTAGTGGTCTTTGGCGTAATGTTGCAAGGTTGGTCTCAAACTCTTAGTAAGTGATTGTGTTATGCTTTCTTGGTCTTCCATATATGGATTGAAAATGTCCAAAGTGGAGTATACGCTAGATTGCGCATCTGAAGCATTGGTATTTTATTACGAAAGACGCTTTCTTGTATTTATGTTTGTTACATATTATACTTACGAAACACATTCCATTACATATTTCTAATGTACCCGTGCCTTAATTTTTCTTAATATTTATGTATCTTGTATTGTATCTGTACTCGTACTCAGTACCATACCCCTATTCATGCAACTTAGGCACATTGTCAGTTTAATCTCAACTGCCCTGATGATTGAATTTCATACTTTGGTGACGTGCTCGAGTGATTTGTGATATGGAATTTGTATTAACTATCTAGTTTTAAGTAACTTAGAAGATTTAAGTAACATTATGTTCTTGTGATTGATCATAATATTCGCCAATGATGCAAGCTCAACTTCTTTCTTCAGGTTCTTAAGTCCACTTTCAGCCGTTCCTTTGGTATCTCTTGTTGGTTTTGGGCTGTATGAGTTGGGCTTTCCCGGGGTAAGCTTTATATTACATATTTAAATTAATTGTCCGTGTGCATTGTTAATTGATTAAAAGTGACTTGACATTGATGTTTGGCTTGGTTATAGGTTGCTCAATGTGTAGAGATCGGATTGCCAGAGCTTATATTGCTAATATTTGTTTCACAGGTACAGATTTTTGAAGTGTCGGACACGTAATATTTCTGTTCATGTTTCTTTATATTTTAGGCGTGATGGTTTATGTGGGTCTTAGATTGCTAACAACAGTTATCGGTTGTCATGCAGTTTGTACCCCATGTGCTCCATTCAGGAAAACACGTTTTCGACCGTTTTTCTGTTTTATTCACAGTTGCAATTGTGTGGTTATATGCTTATATTCTGACTGTTGGAGGGGCATATAACCATGCTAAACATAAAACACAGATAACCTGCCGCACCGATCGTTCAGGCCTAATAGACGCTGCTCCATGGTGAGTTGTGGAATTTGGAATTCCATTGACCTGTTACTCCTCTACATGGTTTTCTTCTTTTGCAACTGATTATTTGATGGCAATTATCCAATGTCCTTAAGTTGTGGAGTACAGTGTACTCAATATAAGTCTTTCACACTGTATCATTTGAGTTTTTTTAAATATTTTATTTATCCGATTACTTCATAAAACTTTAAAATTGCACCTTCTGCCAGTGTTATTAAACAGTGGCACTTTAGCAACATAATTTGAACAAACCACTATAATCCTCCATCCTTTAGATGTCTATGTCAAATAGCTGCTATAGCAGTGCAGAATTTCAACAAGCAACTATTGTATGTGATTTGCAATTGACAACTCAGGCGTGTATTAAGAGAGTGCTGGTATTCCTTAGTGTCGCATATATCATGCTTGGACCTTTTTCTTTTTTCTATACAAGTCAATTTTTTGTACCTTAGAGCATGTGCATAACAAAATTGATATTTTTAAAGCAAAATTTAATTGCATCCTTGAGATATTAGCTTCTTATACTCCGGGATATCGGGTTTGCAGGATTCGTGTTCCATATCCATTTCAATGGGGTGCACCTTCATTTGATGCAGGCGAAGCCTTTGCCATGATGATGGCATCCTTTGTTGTTCTAGTAGAGGTAATTCCTTTATTTGTACCACTTTTCTATTACACTTAATTGCTTATATTTTGTTATCACACCTTGTTTTATATAGATTATCTGGCCCAGTGGCTTGTATTACTTCTGTTTACTGATTATTAGTGTTATGCAGTTTGCTTATTTGCATTTTCGTTGAATAATACTGCCTCACTAGAGTTAAATTTTACATTTGATTTGTTACAAACAGTCCAGTGGAGCTTTTATTGCTGTTTATCGGTTCGCTAGTGCAACACCATTACCCCCATCGATTCTTAGTCGTGGTATTGGTTGGCAGGTATGATATTCTTGCATTCAAATATCCACAAATCAATATAAATGCATTTGTAAACAATAGTACTTCATAGTCAACACTGATAATTATTCATTTTGTATTCTCTCTTCAGGGTGTTGGCATTCTGCTATCAGGATTGTTTGGAACCGGGATTGGATCTTCTGTATCTGTGTAAGAATCTAACCATTCTGTTTGTTCACCCTACATAATTAAGAGGAAAACATCCCTGGTGATGAGAGAGTTGTGTTTGTTTTTGTTTTCTTATAGAGAAAATGCTGGTCTTTTGGCTCTAACACGTGTCGGTAGTCGAAGAGTGGTGCAAATATCCGCCGGGTTTATGATTTTCTTTTCAATTCTAGGTAAGTTGAAACTCTTAAGTGCAATATTCTTAACCTGAGTATCTGCTTTTCCCTAATTTAGTATAATTCTTCAACACTTACTATTTTTTCTTTGCTCTGTAGGGAAATTTGGGGCAGTATTCGCTTCCATCCCCCCTTCCATTGTGGCCGCACTATACTGCTTGTTCTTTGCTTATGTTGGTATGTCTGATTTAAGATATTGAGCCTGTGAATAAACGATGCAAGTCATGAATACTGCTTTTCAGTTACTTTGATGCTTACAATAACCATAATGTAACTATCCGCTTTTAATGATCATTTGCAGGTTCGGGAGGTCTAAGTTTTCTTCAATTCTGCAACCTCAATAGTTTTCGGACAAAGTTTGTATTAGGCTTCTCAATCTTCCTGGGCTTATCTATCCCACAGTACTTTAACGAGTACACAGCAATCAATGGGTTCGGTCCAGTTCACACCGGAGCAAGATGGGTATGCCTCTATTTTTCTATTCTTGTCATGCACTTTTTATGTACCTTGGTTACACTAACATTTTGATGTTTACCTGAGTGCAGTTCAATGATATGGTAAATGTGCCATTCCAATCAAAAGCATTTGTAGCTGGAGTTGTGGCATATTTCCTGGATAACACACTGCATAAGAAGGATTCGGCTATTCGGAAAGATAGAGGAAAGCATTGGTGGGATAAGTACAGGTCCTTTAAAACAGACACAAGAAGTGAGGAGTTTTATTCACTTCCTTTCAATCTAAACAAATACTTCCCATCTGTGTAATTTTGGTGTGGTTAATTTCATTTGCTTCACAACGTTCTAAAACGTCGGTGGTTTGATCTTGTTCTAAAATGAAACTGTATCTTATCACATGATATAGTTATATCAAGTTCCCAATTGCTATAGAATAGTCTGTTTAAAATGTAACAAAAAAAACATTAGTTTTATTGTTTTTCGGTCTGTAAATGCTGACCTGGGAAGGGATTCACAGTATTAGTGTATGCTTTATTTATCATTTATTTGATACTTTAGATATATTATATAGTTTGAGAGCCTAGTTGTGAAAAAATGGAGAAAATGAGTTGTGTGAATTTGAATCTGCACTCCAACATGTGAAAGTTCTTGCATATATGACAGTGAACATTATAATTACTTATAATACAAAAGAAAAAATAGAGTATTATTTGTGTTGTAACATAATGCTATATTAGGAGAGCCCAAAATTTAGATGAGTGGCTGAGATGAGATAGGAGCTGAATGGAAGCTGCGCAGGAGAAGATCTACATCCCAATTTTCTCTATGACATTTCTTCTCTATCTCATGATAGTTAAAGAATGAATGATACAACTTAATCAACAATCTGCAAGATATATTATATCTTAGTTTTCTCAACTACATTGAAGTAATTGCAACACAAACAGTTAGAAGCAAAAATCAGGGAAACCGAACCAACTTAAGAATACTGACTTGGTCAACTTGCTATCACAATTCACAGTAGAGACAAGAATTGAGTTGGGCCTGAGAGGAGCAAATAGAGGATGATTTAACTTGCCATTTCCACAATTATATCTGACATGCTTCAACTTTTTTGGCACTTTTACTAGAAATTTTGAAAATTACAAGTGCATATTAGAAATTTTGAAATTCATCGATTTTTACTGGAGCTGGTTAGGGGTTATCTTAATTTTTAATACTGGAAATTTGGTTGGGGTTATACGATGTTCAATATTGACAATACTTTTTTGAAACGACACTTTGAATGAACCTAGCTGCAACTTCAACCTGGTTTTCACAACATTTCAATTTTAGATGCTCTGAACACCATTCATACTTAGTTCAATAGTTCAATAGGAATCATATGGTATTTGTGGTGAAGAACTCTGTAAAATATGTATAGGAATTCATAAAAGAAACGGTCGGCTCTAGACCACACAAAGAAAGAATTTTATCTGCAATCATACCAAAAATTTGAAATTTTCGATAAATTATGTTTCGTCCCGAAAATTGTAGAAACATTCGGTTGGTTTTTTTAGTTTCAAAATTTACGGTAAATCGCCATCGAAAATTTTGAAATTGCAAACAATATCCGGTAAAGTGCAAAAATTAAATATCGGAAATTTTGCTATGGGTCCCGAAAATTTCAAAATTTTCGGGATCTTGATCAATAGTATTTTTTTTTAAGAAATATAATTTTTTAGTAAATAGTAATAAGAGCATTTTTAGAATTATAAAAATTGAGAGAGGGTGCCAGATATTGTTTTAGAGAGAAAATTTTACCCTATACTCTTATAGTTATTCTCATACCCCTACAAATTTTCTAATATTCCAATTTTACTATTTTACTATTTTTACTTTTCTATTGAATTTTTTACTATTTTCACTATTCATCTGAATGCATTCGGAAAAGACAAGTGAAACCTGAAATTTAAGAACCAGATAACCCAAGATGGAGAAATCCGGTATGTATTTTATCATAAACCGGATAACCTTTTAAAGCTAAATTCGGATCGCGTTTTTTTCCCGGAAAACTAGGCCACAAGTTATCCGGTTAACAACATTAACCAACCAGATATCCTTTGGCTGTGAGTTCCGATTTGTAATAAAAAGCCAACCGGATAACATGTGGTATAGTTATCCGGTGCGGTTTTTACTATTTTTTTATTTTTTTATTTTTTTTATAATTTTGTTAAACAGGTGTTATTCCTCAAATATGCGATAAAAATCAGACATGCGTAGATACCATTGATATGTTTACATCTGCACAACGTTTTGCTACAAGAGAAGAGGCGATAAGATGGATTAGGGAGATTGGAATCAGGAATAAAGTGACAGTTATAATAACACGTTCAGATACCAAAACAGGCAACAGAGGAAGAAGTGATAAAGTAGTATTTGGTTGTGATAAAGGTGGAAAATACAAAGAAGGAGAAAGTGAAACACAGAGTGCTAGTAAGAAATGTGGTTGTCCGTTCAAAATTAGATCCACACCGTCAAAAGATGGTTTCGGATGAAAGATTAATGTAAAATATGGAGTTCACAATCATGGGTTACCTGATACATTTGAAGGACATCCTTTTGTAAGTCGACTTAATGCAGAAGAACAACAACATATTGTGTTGATTTGACAAAACGTCATGTTCCACCAAGACACATACTTTTGTCATTGCATGAGCGAGATCTAGAAAATGTCACTCGGATCACGCAAATATATAAGCACAAGAGTAAAATACAGAAAGATATAAGGGGGCCTAGAACAGAAATGCAACATTTGTTTAAGCTGGTAGAGAATCGATTATGTATCTTGGAGCGGGAAAAAGATGATTCAGAAGTTGTGAGGGATATTTTTTGGGCTCATCCAGAATCAGTGAAGTTGTTGAATATGTTTCCTGTTGTGTTGATTATGGATAGCACATATAAGACAAATAAGTATAGACAACCTCAGTTTGAAATAGTTGGTGTGACATCCATTGAGTTGACATTTGCTGTTGCATTTGCACATATGGAATTAGAGTAGACTGAAATTTTTTGTTGGGTTTTGGATAAGTTGAAACAGTTGTTTACTAAAGATGAGTTTTGGCCACAAATGGTCTTGACTGATAGAGATCTTGCCTTGATGAAAGAAATTGAAACAGTATTTCCAAAAACAACCAATTTGCTTTGTCGATTTCACATCAACAAAAATGTGAAAGCGAAGTGTAAGGAATATGTTGTGGATGACATGCAGGATTCGATAGAGAAAATGTGGTATGGAATTGTAAGGGCTAGTGATAAGGTGGAGTATCAACAACGGTTGCAACAACTTGAGCATGCATGTGTTGACTTTACAACATTTATTAATTATGTGAAAGATACATGGTTGTCTCTGCATAGACATAGATTCGTCGAAGCATGGATCAATCAAGTGTTGCATTTGGGAAACACCACAACCAATAGGTATGCTTATGCTAATATATCTTGATTTTACTCAAAGTTTTTTATATATTAATATTACGTGTACTTACTTGTTTTTTGATTTATTTAAAGGGTTGAATCCGCACATTAGAAATTGAAGCAAATGTTGGATAATAGTTTAGGTGATATGTGCAAATGCTGGGAGGATATGAATGACAATTTTAAGATACAATTGGGCAACATTAGAGCTTCATTTCAGAAGAGTTTTTATGAAGTCGAACATGCACACACTAGCCCATTTTATGGAAATTTGCGTTGATCTGTATCTAGAGTTGCTTTGAGGCATATTGCTGAAGAGTGGGTGAGGGTTGATATTGTTGGTACAGACACCCAAAAGTGCGGGTGTACTCATAGAAAAGTGTATGGGTTACCTTGTGCTTGTGAGTTAGGGAGATATACACTGAGTGGTGACCCAATACCAATTGAGGCTATTCAAATTCATTGGAGAAAGCTAAGTATGGAAGGCAAACAAGAGGTGGATGCAGATGATGGATCAGAGGTGGACATGACCAATGCAATTCAGGAAATTTGGAAAAAGTACAGGGCAGCAAATGTTTTCGGGAAAAGAGCATTAAAGAGTAAGGTGTGTGAAATTGCTTATCCCACTACATCAAAAATGTTGCCACCGCCTGAAAAAATAAAAACCAAGGGAGAAGTGAAGAAGAATGGGAAGAGACCTGCGAGATATGATGTTTATCATGATCCTTCATATCATGAGTATGTTGATCGAGCGCACTCGAGCTCCCAAAAGTCTTCAAAGAGGGTATGTTCACAATTATCCCAAACCTCTGAGAAGAAATCATGTAGTAAATTCATTACATAATTTCCAACACATATCAGACCATTTATTGATGACATTGTTGATGTGATGAAGGATGGAAATTGTGGGTTTAGAGTCATTGAATTGTTTCATGGTTATGGATCGGATGGATGGTCAATTGTTCGTCGTGATTTGGATAATGAACTTAAAGGTCCTAGAAGCAAGCTGTATGAAAAGTTATTTGGAGCTCGTTTTTCGATAGTGAGAGATTCGTTGATGATATCAAAGTTAGGTCCTCAACCACCAGAGAAATGGATGACATTACTTGAAATGGCTAATGTAATAGCTAATCGGTATAATTTCATTGTTGTCTCTTTGGATTTTACTTATTTAACGTTCTTCCCTATGATGACTTCACATTCACCTAATGTGTCCATTTACTGCATTGGATTTGTAGACGAAAATCATTGGGTACAGGTAATTATTTTTTAAAATACGCATATAATTATTTTTTAAGTTACACATATACTTATTTTACTTATTTGTTTTATTACGCATATACTTATTTACTTATTTGTTCAATTACTTATAACCAGGTAAACATGAATGAAGGCTTTCTGTTACCACCCGTCACATTGGCTTGGAAAAAATTCCGCACAAAAGAGGCGACTTCTTGGATGATAGGATTTGGCGGACGACTACAACATTGGCAGCGTCTTACACCTGTAGTAGCGCCACATATTATTAAACTATAATTGTTATGTCTTTGTTTTGTTTTGTATTCATTTGACATATGACTTTCAGGCTAGATTTTGGATTCAGGTGTCTTTGTTTTGTTTTGTATTCATTTGACATATGACTTTCATGCTAGATTTTGGATTCAGTTGACATATATCTTTCATGCTATATTTTATATTTTATTTTAATTTTTATATTTAGGACTGTGGAAAGTAGAAATATTAATCGAGTGCACAAAATAATAGATAAGTCTGACAGAAATACATAAGTCACGGGATAAAATATAAGTCACAAAATACAATATAAGTCTCAAAAAAATAAATAAACAAGGTAAATCATGGAGAAGGATAAGGTATCAGTCTTCCCTGAGGTAGTGGTCCGCCCTGAGCTACACGTAATGATCGAAAAATCTCAATGAACTCATCGTACTCCTCATTTGCACCGTGACGCTGCAAGTAGCGATGAAGCTCACCTGATATGTATGCTAACCTCTCGTCTTCTGGTCCCTCAACATAAACAGGCACTCAAATCTCTCTCACCTCATTTTGTGGCGGTTCTACCAAACGAGGATGTGACAACATATAATACCAACCCAGATACTTATCAACTACATCATATGGTTGGACATCAAAAACTGCATCACGAATAACATCCAAAACCCCCTAAACATAACTTAACCAGTCTACACCCACATCAAGAGACTCAACAGCAGGAGGATGGTGGGGTATGTACTGTCTGTATCCAAACTGATATAAACATCTGTCGGATAGATATAACATTATTGTACCATACCATTTCAGACCATCCTTGTATAGACATATATCATCAAATGGACGTATATATCGGTGATCCTCAAAAGGATGCCAAATGATATCACTAGGTGTCAATGCATCTAAATGCACCCTGTGTCGATCGACCTTTGTAGTGGATTGCCTGTAACACCACTTCATCCCCCTCGGAAGTGGACTACCTACACCACAAATCCCAGATAGACCTCTCTTCCCAATAGAGAGAAAATACTTGTGGATCCAGCACTGTTACACACCATGAATAATATAAATAAAATTCATAAATAACTAAAGATAATATATATATATATATATATATATATATATATATATATATATAGTACCTGTAATAGAGAGGCATATCCACCCAACCGTTTGCAAGAATAGAAAGAAGCATCACCTAGATAGCAGTAAAAATTAACCAGTGCCGCAACTCCCCAACAATATCTATCACATCCATCCAAATCCCTAAATAGTGATAACTATTTTGCCTCCACCAGAGTAAAGGTTTTATCTGTCAGAATGGTGCAACCCAATAACAACAACATGTACGCTATGGTAGCACAATCAAACCTATTAGTAACCCGCTGACGCTCAAAAATAATCTTTAACCAATCCAATCTGTAGTAAGGACCTCTACAAAACCGGACCTCTTCAGCAATCTCCTTCAACGAAACTACCATAAGATCAATAGCTAATCTAATAACATCATTATCAGTGAATCCTTCTGCAGGGTCAACCAAGTCACCCCTAATCGGCACGTGGAGAAAACATGAAACATCGTCTAAAGTAATGGTCATCTCACCAAATAGCATGTGAAATGACGATGTTTCAGGATGCCATCGCTCTACAAATGCTGATACTAGATGTTGGTCAATCCTCGACAAACTAGTTCTTTGAAGAGAGGATAGACTAGAATTCAGCAACCAGTTCTCTATAATAGGAGGGAGCATGTGTGGAACCCAACCGATCAATTTGCTGCCATGTGCAGCAACCTTTAACTCTTTTTTAGGATGTCTCTCCTGAAAATAATTTATACCGAACATGTTATAAAATATATAAATTTTAACAAATAAAAATTATTCAAAATAAAATGATAACGATTAACTTACCTCGCCAAACTAGAGATGACGAGCAACGTGACCATCATATCTGACCAAAAGAGAAGTATCAGGGGGTCCTCCTGGAAAAGTTGGATGCACCTGATCCCTTGCAGGCGGCTGATGTCCTTCTGCATCATCCGCTTCACGACGACATTGCTGTTCCTCTATTCTTCTGCGCATATTATTGTCACCTGCCGCGCCTCCTCGTCTGCGAACCACTGAAGAAAAAAAAGTCAAAAAATAGATAACCCAATGAGACATTTTCTGAAATACGAAGCAATAAACCGGATAACCCAAGCAGTGGTTATCCGAGGTGTTTTGAAGCGAACTGAATAACCCCATAACGTTAGTTCCGGAGTGTTTCCAAAGCAAATCGGATAACCCCTTAACGTTAGTTCCGGGGTGTCAAAATTTTCAAACGCAAACCGGATAACCTCTTAACATGTTATCCGGTGTGTATAATTTCATTTATGCCAAACCGGAATACTTACTCTTGTGTCCTCCAGGGTGTAAAATAAAGAACCGGACGTGGGCTTGTTGGATTCTCCGGTTTGTCAAAAAAACTCTCTTTCTCTCGATTTACAGAAGTGAAAATGGTAAAAGTAAATAAAAAATTATGTGATTAGTATTTATACAAGGGTAATTTTGTCCAAATGTCAAAATTGTAGGGGTTGAGGAATAAATGTAGGGGTATATGGTAAAATACGTGAGGCTCAAACACTAAAGCTATGTTTGGGAGTTTGAAGGAGAGGGGAAGAGAAGACTTTTAAAAATAATTTTTTAAAAAATTATAAAAAAAAATTAATATTTTTTTAAAATTTATTTTGTTTAGAATAATAAAATAATATTTATCATTAATGTATTTTATGTTTTTAAAATACTATAACAACAAAAATTATATTTGAATAAATTGATGAAGCCTCCCAAAACTCTCCCGAACCCTCATCTAATATAAATTTTGAGTTTCCCAAATTAGGGAATTTTTGGTATTATGAAGAAAAACAAATCCTCCAAAACCCTCGTAAGCAAAATCTTTACTTTTTTCACCAAATCCTTTCTATTTTTGAAAATCCTCCCCTCCCTTCCCCTCCAAACTCCCAAACATAAGACAAACTGTCCAACTACCCTTTTAATTAGTGGATTATTTAAGGAATTCTATATATTACTATTACACCCTCATGAAAAAATACTTTTAAAATTTAGAGATGCATCTTCGAGAAAATTTATCTTGATGCCCTTAATTTTACCTGTCAACTTCTAAGGGTATGTCTTTATCATTATATCCTTGTAAAAAATTATTAATTGTCAGAAATTTCGAATCTCATACAAAAATTTCAATATATTTCAAAATTTTCACAAAAAATGTTTTTTTAAAGAATAAAACCGAAAATTTACGAAATTTTCGATATATTTCAGAATTTTCAAAATTCTTTTTTTAAAAAAAACCAAAAATTTGTGGTGATATTGAAAATTTACGAAATTTTTGATAAAAATACAAAAACTTTCAGTTTTTTTAATATCGAAAATTTCAATGTATTTGAAATTTTCGGTATTAAACTATTTTTTTTTAAAAATTACCAAAAATTTTATAGGAGTACCAGAAATTTTACAAAATTTACTAGAAAATTTATCAGAAGTATCAGAGATTTCAACGGAAATAATTTTGAAATAAATTATTTTAGAGGATAACAGATATAATTTTAGAAGGTGCCAACATAAATTCTCTATCAGATGCACTCTAAACACACACAACCTATATTGATTTTGAGGCACACCCAACTTTGTGTATAGAAATAATGTTGGTGCACAAGGATAAAAGAGATTGGAAGGATGAAAGAGAAAAGACGGCTAGCAAAAGAGTAAAGAAAATAAGGATTTCTGTTTTATTAATGAAATAGGAATACATATTTATACACAAAAAAACCCAAAAATAAATATGCCGGTAAACCCTAATTAAAAATTAATCTTGGTGATCAAGCTAAAAGATACTAAAGTACAAACTAACAAATACTAAACTACCCTTAAACCTAAACTTAATAATTAAGATAAAGAACCAGAAGTTAAACACTTCTGAACACGACATCAGAAGTTTAACAAATTTTGACCAACCAGAGAACATCAACTTCTGGACAGCACCAGAACATCAACTTCTAGACAACACCAGAACATCAGAAGTTCTGGATAGCCTTACTGATCATCAGAACTTCTGACTCCCCTCAAAAATTCTGAATTGTCTTACTGAACATCAGAACTTCTGACTCCCCTCAGAAGTTCTAGATATGAATTATTCTCAACAAATAGAACCCATATTAATTTTGAGGCACACCCAAACTTCAAATAGAAAAATAAAATTGATTAGATTCACTAATACATTTTATAATTTAATATCTTCAAATAATATTATATATTGTATTGGTTAATACAATAATAAAAATGATTAATAAATTATAAATAAAATAAATGATTAATAGTATATACATGCAATAGTAAAATTGACTAATGATCCAACTTTATATTTGTATTACAAATTAATTTTTTATAAACAATATGTTTATTTTATTTTAAAAATTAAAAAAGTACTTTTAATCCTAAAAATATTTTAATGTCAAATTTGAACGTAGAAAGTGGTATCAACATCCCATACCTGTTTATTTAAAGCTGTAACCAAATTATAACAATTTAGTATATTTTGATCACCAAACTAATTTTTTAAAAGAATAATTTAAATATATGTTTTATTCAAATCCGTTTCTACCTAGTTTGAATAAAATTTGAATGAATTGAGTCTAATAAAAATTTAATATGAGTTTAAATCTTATCAACTTGATTAACCTACATTAATTCAAATACTCATTTCTTAATATAGTATTTTGTTAAAATAATGAATTTACCAACTGCTGAGGTCAAAACAAACCATACGAAACCAGAAAAATGAGTAGATAAACTCTAAAGCAAAAGGACATAAAGTGAGTTAGTGAAGTTTCCATCCACGTAAACCCTACATTACATAGTCCATGGATATAGTAAATAACGATAGGTACAGGCACCGGCAAAGTTGTATTTATTTAATACAAGAAATGAAAGAATAATTGAATTGAATAAAGTTTTGAAAGGGAAAGGAACATATATATTCTTGGATTTGGAGGAGCTAACAAAGAAATAAATAGGTTGAGTGAGGTCAATTTTGGTTGGAGTGAGTGAGTGGGACTTGAATTAGAAAATATTAATATAGAAGCTTTGTTGGGAGTTGTTGGGGCCACTTCTTCATCATATCATAATCAAATGCTCTTTCTCTTGTAACGCAAATACTAAAGTTTAAGATAAAATAGAAACTAATCCATATCTATGGAGTGCCCTTTACCACACGCTGTTCATCGCCTGCAAGAACACACCGATTGCGTGTCCAATACATAAAAAATTACTATCTTCCTTCTTTATTGGTGTGGAAATTAAAAATATATGGAAATAAGTTTTTATATTGTGTGTATAAGTACAAGTAATTTGCTCATATATATTATGATTGGAATAAAAATATATAATAATTACAATGAAATAAAGTAATCATAACATAATTACAATATAACTTTAAATAATAAGAGAATTATAATCTATCTTAATATACTCTTTCGAATTTAAGTGGATGGAGTAGTAATCGATTTGAGTTTAAATACTAAAGTGCGGAGGCAATCGGGAGATGAGATTTTATGAACAATCCAATTAGTTAGTCAAAGTGTCAATGGAGATAAGATGAAATTTATCACGGAGATGTTGACGAATGAAGCGACAATTAATATCAATATGTTTCGTTCTCTCATGAAAAATATTATTGTGGGAAATTTGAATGATGTTGTGATTGTCACAGTTATCAGTTGGTGAAAATTGTGATGCCTCTAAATTTGCAAGAAACCAACAAAGACATAATATATCAGAAGTAATATTAGCAAGAGCACAATATTCAGATTCAATGCTAGAGCGAATTGTCAAAGTTTGCTTCTTACTATGCCATAATATAAGATAATTTCCAAGAGAAATACAAATATCAATGGTGGAATGAAGATCAGTCAGATTACCAACCTAATAGATACCAAGGTATGCTCTAAAAATCAACGAGGATGTAGCTAAGTAATTGAAACCATAAAATAAGATACTCTTGATATATCGAATAATTCAGATGACAGTAACATAATATGATACTAGAAAAGCCATGAATCGGCTAACAAGATAAACATCATATGAAATACTAGACCAAGTATATGTGAGGTATATCAGACTACCTATAAGTTGCCAATAGTGTCATCGTCAATAAGAATACCATCTTGAGGTGTAAATCCAACACTAGATTCAAGATGAGTGTGCTCAATTTTACTATCAGTGAGACCAATTTGAGAGACATGTTTAGAAGCATACATATCTTGTTAGAGAAACAAAACATCACTCGAAGATAATACTTCAAGCTCCAAAAATTAACTTAATGGTTAAGATCCTTCATTTTGAAATGTTTACACAAGAATGACTTGAACTCTTTATTGTATTGCATATAACAAGTGTGGTTTTTATCGTCTCCAAGAACTAGTTGTGTTTTAAAGACTGTTCAATAATTTTTATCACTTTAAGTTTGATTTATCAACATATTAATTATTTGGTGAATACTTAAAAAGTAGAATAACAGAAAATAAAATTCCGATGTTTAAACAATAGGAAAATTTTGTCGGGGGTTAGAATTCATTTACTTGTTCTTATGTAACATCTTTGACCATGCAATTCTAATAAGTTATTAATATTATCGTCAGATGCTCTAATTGCAACTCATGGCCGAGTCATCGTCGTGAGATCAAGCCTATTACCTAATAGACAATATCTTAGCCTATTAACTAGGGGCGGAAAAATGGATTTGACCCGCCAGGCATATGCTCGTTTCGCCCACACATTTTTCGGGGCGAACCAAGGTTTTAGGTCCGCACCCTTTAATCTGCCTTTCCCTCCCCACCTCATTATTTTGCAAGCGCGAGCATTAACATATATTTTTGGATTTTAGACTTAAAAGTTTCAGTGATCGTGGACATGCCTCCGCACCACCCTTATTTTTTGTGAGGCAGACCAATGTTTTAGGCACAAACCCTCAACTATGTTTGCCCTGACCTACCTCAATTTTGACAGTTTTTTTGCGAGGCGGCCCAATGTTTTGGTCCCTTAAGTGATTTGAGTGATGTAAAGAATGAGATAGTTTTACATTTCTTTTATTGGATACTATCTCTGAGTTTAGTATGACACCTTGGTCTTTGGGAAATAATAGGTTGTTTGGGAATCATTAAAAGTCACTTTGAAATTGAGTCAAGTCAATAAAAATATGCATTTGTTTAAATTTTCGTTGCATGTGTCGACACATCTAGTTTTCAGGTCGACACATGTAAATCATTTTTAAATCTCGTAGCTTCTGTAAGTCACAGGTCGACACATGCTTGTTTCAGGTTGGCACATACTGAAGTTTTTCTGAAATTGCAGAAATTCTTATTTTATGTGTCGACACATCTGTTTTTTCAGGTCGACACGTTTACTAGCTTTTTAAAGCTTGTAGCCTTTATTTTATCTTTGGTCGACACATATGCTTATACAAGTCGACACATACTATTTGGTTGGTCAACTTTTTAAATTCTTCTAATTCCAAATTTTCCTCATTGCCCTAAAAAGTTCCAAAACTCTAAATACTCATTCATACACTATTCATAACTAAGTGAAACCATAAAATTATCCTATTTATCTCCTTACCTTCAACCTCCAATCTATGAATACACACTAACATTACATTGTAGCAATGTTCTGTTGGGGTTCCATCTAGAAGAGGATTGTTAGTGTCCAACTGTGTATTGTGTGGAGTTTAGTATAGGTTTTCATCCAGGAAAAACATCGGGTTTGTCCTCCAAGATCATTGGTTCATTTGGAGGTTTTTGTGCAAGATCGTCCGAAAAGGAATCGTTCATGTGAATTGTAACACCCCTTCTAAAATACCCCGAATATATTAATTAATTTAATACTAAAACCAGATTTAATCAGAGTCAACACGGAAATCAAGGGATGCCACAATTATGAAATAAATAAAACTCCAATTAACTCAGTAGCCATGCTACACTGAGGATCACTATAAAAAACAATCAATTAAGTTAAGACCATGTCTTACACATCAGAAATAATACCATCAAATCAAAATGGAATAAACCAAGTCGCAGTTATTCCTAAAGTAATTCCAATAACAATTGAATAATGAATAAATCCTCAACTAAACGTTCCCCAGTGTTACAACCTATCAGAGCATGACACTGACACGCGGACTTAAATATCCTAGCTCTAGAGCCATCCTCACCAACTTCTGAGCTGCTAACTTTAATCTGAAATCATTAAAGTAAGGGTGAGATTTCTCATAATTAACATGCATTATAAGTTTCTCAATCAACATATATCACAAGCATATTATTCCACCCATTCCAGCATAGTTCAGATTCCAATACACAATTACAACCAGACAATTCATTATGCACAACCATTAGCAATCAGAGAATTGCAACACTGGAAGACATCCTAACATGTTACAATTCCATGCTATTACAATGCAGGCACAATGCATGTGGTACCAACACGTGACCAAGTCACCCAACACTGATCCATCATCAACCGGATCATAACCATCAATTCGTCCATAAACACCCGGACACGAATCCAGCCTAACCACCCATCATCACCCGGGTATCGGTTAACAGCAATACAAGTCAAATTCCTCACAATGGGAATTAACTTCACCAAAAATGCATATGCACGCACAACACCAGCATGCAACATTTTATCAGTCTATGAAATACACCAACTATCATAACTGAACCAAATTTCAAACATGATATTCTCAACAAATTATGCACACAATCAACAGCATAAACATGCCTTTCATTCACACCATTCAGATATCTCAACGTCACAGGTACACTACCTCTTATACACCAAATACACATCGAATAAATAATCACTTATTTCGAATTCGACACATTTTCAAAATAATTTTAAGTTATGGGAAATTCTTTCATTTCATAAAATAGAGCATTTAATTTAAGAAATAACGTCCAAAACGGCGACTAAAACGGACTTACGGTTTGAAAGTTATGAATTTTCAAAGTTTAGTATTTTTCAAAAAGTTACAGTGGAACCCGGTTCCTCCCTCAAACCGGTTCCTGCGATGTCTGAAAACATGCCCCTGAAAAATGGGAACCCGGTTCCTACCCTCTGGAACCGGTTCCCACGCAAAATAGCCAATTTTAAAAGTTCTACATGGAACTCGGTTCCTACCCACGGGAACCGGTTCCCGACTCTGAAACAAAAGCGCTATTTTGACAGCATTTACCCATTCCAAATCACTTCCAAACATTCCCATATGAATTGCAACATGAGAAACACCAAAATACATCCATTTTACACCACTATAACATCAAACAACATTATTTCATCATTCCTATTTATTATTTGACACACTAATGGTTTCCGACCTACAATCCGACACAATAAAGACAATTCTATGGAAACCTAGAATTTCTAAACCGGGATTCCCTAACACGCTATGATCTATATGGTTGAATTCAAAGCCGATAATACACAATAATTAATCGAAATCACCCCTTACCTTGTGGGTTCTTCGACTTCCAACACGAAATGACTTTTCTCCTTCCTTTCCTCTTCTCAATTTCACGTACTGTGAGTTTCTCCCAAAAGTGATTCCTTTTTCTCTTTTTCCTTCATTTATTCCTTTTATTATTCTAATAAAATAAAATAAAGTAATTAATGTGAGTAGAGTCTTTTACTCCTCACACCCTCACTTTATTCATCACACCACCAATAATTCCATTTCCTTATTTCATAATTAATCCCAATAAATCCAATATATTAATAAATTATATTCTCAATTAAATTAATAATTAAAAATCATAATTATTTAATAATCGAATTATTTGGGGTGTCACAACTCTTCCAAACTAAAAGAGTTTTCGTCCTCGAAAACATACCTTAGACGAACAGTTCAGGATACGAGTCCTTCATCTGACTCTCCAGCTCCCAAGTGACATTCCCATCTGCTGGTCCTCCCCAAGCCACTCTTACCAATACGATCTCTTTGCCTCGCAACTGTTTCAACTTCCGATCCTCAATTCTCGCAGGTACCGCTTCAACAGTCAAATTCTCTCGTACCTGTATATCATCTACTTGAATCTCATGAGACAGATCAGTAATGTACTTTCTCAGCTGAGATACATGGAAAACATCATGCAAATTTGCAAGTGACGGCGGCAAAGCAATCTGATACGCAACCTTCCCAATTCTTTTGGTAATCTGAAACGGACCAATAAAATGCGGAGTCAACTTCTTTGACTTCAAGGATCGACCAATACCAGTCATCGGAGTAACTCGCATAAACACATGTTCTCTTTTGCTAAACTCAAGATCTTTCCTCCTCTTATCATGATAACTTTTCTGACGACTCTGGGAAGTTCTCATCTTTTCCTGAATCATTTTGATCTTTTCTGAAGTTTGTTGAACAATTTCCGGTCCAATCACAGCACTCTCTCCAGATTCATACCAACACAACGGTGTCCGACACCTCCTACCATACAATGCTTCAAACGGAGCCATACCAATGCTCGAGTGAAAGCTATTGTTGTAGGTAAACTCAATCAACGGTAGATAACTATCCCAAGCTCCACCCTTCTCTAACACACAAGCTCTCAGCAAATCTTCTAACGACTGAATCGTTCTCTCCGTCTGACCATCACTCTGTGGATGATAAGCGGAACTCAAACGTAACTTAGTACCCAAGGCTTCTTGCAATCCCGTCCAGAACTTAGATGTAAACCTTGGATCTCGATCCGAAACAATACTAGAAGGAACGCCGTGTAAACTCACAATCTTCTCAACATACAATTCTGCCAACCTCTCCATCAGATAATCCATTCTTATCGGAATGAAGTGAGCAGATTTCGTCAATCGATCAACAATAACCCAGATAGAATCACAATTCTTCGTTGTCGTTGGCAAACCAGACACAAAATCCATAGAGATTCCATCCCATTTCCATTCCGGAACAAATAACGGTTCCATCAATCCTGACGGTTTCTGATGTTCAATCTTTGATTTCTGACAAACCAAACACGCATACACGAACTCAGCAATTTCCTTTTTCATTCCAGGCCACCAAAACAACTTCTTCAAATCATGATACATTTTAGTAGCACCGGGATGAATACTCAACCCGCTACGATGTCCTTCTTCCAAAATACTCTTCCTAATCTCAGCAACATCCGGAACACACACCCTGTCACCAAACCTCATAACGCCATTCTCATCAATCCGGAACTCATCTCCTTGACCTTGGTTGATCAATGTCAACTTGTCAACTAAACCAACATCGGACTTCTGTCCATTTCTAATCTCTTCCAGAATACCACTAGTCAGCTTCAACATACCCAATTTCACACTATTCGGAGTAGTTTCACAAACCAAACTTAAGTCTCTGAACTGTTCAACCAAATCTAACTCACGAACCATTAACAACGACATATGCAAGGACTTTCTACTCAAAGCATCCACAACAACGTTTGCCTTACCAGGATGATAATTCAAACCGAAATCATAACCCTTCAGAAATTCCAACCATCTCCTCTGCCTCATATTTAACTCTTTCTGATCAAAGAGATACTTCAGACTCTTATGATCACTGAACACCTCAAACCGAGAACCATATAAATAATGCCTCCATAACTTCAAAACAAATACAACAGCTGCCAATTCCAAATCATGAGTCGGATAATTCCTTTCATGTACTTTCAATTGTCTCGAAGCATAAGCCACAACCTGCTTATCTTGCATCAACACACCACCTAATCCCATCAATGATGCATCACAATACACTACAAAAGACTCAGCCGGATTCGGCAAAATCAAGATCGGAGCACTAGTCAACCTCCTCTTCAGTTCTTGAAACCCTTTCTCACATTCAGCATCCCAAACAAACACTTGACCCTTCCTGGTCAACTTAGTCAGTGGCAACGCTAGTTTGGAAAATCCTTCAATAAACTTCCGGTAATAACCTGCAAGACCCAGAAAACTATGGATCTCAGAAGCATTCTTCGGCGCTTCCCACTGAGATACTGCTTCTACCTTCGTAGGATCCACATCAATTCCATTCTTGGAAATTACATGGCCAAGAAAACTCACTTCACTTAACCAGAATTCACATTTGGACAACTTCGCATAAAGCTTCTTCTCTTTCAACAATTCCAATACAACTCTGAGATGTTCTGCATGTTCTTCATCGCTCTTCGAATAGATTAAAATATCATCAATGAATACTACCACAAAGTTGTCAAGATACAGATGAAATATCCTGTTCATATACTCCATGAAAACACCAGGTGCATTAGTAACTCCAAACGGCATAACAGAATATTCATAATGCCCATACCTCGTTCTAAATGCAGTTTTCTGAATATCCTCTATCTTCACACGAATCTGATGATATCCAGATCTCAGATCAATCTTACTAAATACACAAGCTCCAACTAGTTGATCCATCAAATTATCAATCCTCGGCAATGGATACCAATTCTTAATTGTCACTTTATTCAACTGTCTGTAGTCAACACATAATCTCATTGAGCCTTCTCTCTTCTTAACCAACAAAACCGGAGCACCCCACGGCGAAACACTAGGACGAATAAACTTCTTCTCAAGCAACTCCTCCAACTGTTTCTTTAACTCCGCTAATTCAGATGCCGACATACGGTAAGGCGCCATCGACACCGGGCTAGTTCCAGGAATCAAATCTATAGTAAATTCTACCTCTCTCTTAGGTGGCAATTCACTAACGTCTTCCGGAAACACCTCTGGAAACTCATTCACCACTGGAAATCCACCACTCTTTGCTTTTCCCTCCGCATCTATTGAAGAATACAACATAAACACCACAACACCATCTTTCACAGCTAGGTTCATCTATTTAACCGACATAGTCACATCTTCGACACCAACCTCTTCAGGAAAAATAACCGTCTTCGCAAAACAGTTGATATGAACCTGGTTGAATTCCAACCAGTTCATTCCAAGGATGATATCAAGTTGTTCTAACGGTAGGCACACTAAGTCCATACCGAAACCCCTACCAAAAACCACAACAGGACAATTCCTACAAACATATGAAGTAGTCACTGAACCCGACGCAGGAGTGTCAATAACCATACTTCCATCCATTTTAGAAATTTCCAAATTCAATCTTTTAGCACAATCCAAAGCAATAAAAGAATGCGTAGCTCCAGTATCAATAATCGCAATCAACGGTATGTCATTAATAAAACATGTACCTTTAATCAACCGATCATCTAGCTTAGTATCTGATCCAGACAATGCGAACACTTTACCACCAGCTTGCTCCTTCTTGGGTTTTGTGCACTGAGGACGAGTATGACCCTCTTCACCACAGTTGTAACAAGTCACCACTCTCACTCTGCAGTCATTGGCCACATGGCCGAGTTTCCCACACTTGAAACACTTCTTATCATTACTTTTGCAATCCACCATATGATGCCCTGTCTCACCACACTTGTAGCACTTAACGGAAGAACCAGAATCTCCTCCACCAGACTTCTTCCAACCACCGGATCTCTGGTTACTCCTATCATAAGGCTTACCACGATCCATCTGTTGCTTACTCTTCCTATCAACATACCCTCGAGAATTCGACTTAGTGCTAGCAAGATCCTCCTCTAAAATCCTACTACAGTCTACTAGATCATAAAATCTTCGGATACGCTGATACCTGATACCCTGCTTAATCTCGTCACGCAGACCATTCTCAAACTTGATACATTTGGAAAATTCTCCATCTGCATCGTTAGTGTAATGAGCATAATACTTCGCCAACTCAGTGAACTTCGAAGCATACTCACTGATAGTCTTGTTTCCTTGCTTGAGCTCCAGAAATTCAATCTCCTTCTTACCTCGAATGTCTTCAGGAAAATACCTCCTCAGAAAAGCCCTCCTGAACACAGCCCAAGTCAATGCAATACCATCTTCTTCCATTTCAGTTCTGGTAGCAACCCACCAGTCGTCAGCTTCCTCCGCTAACATGTGAGTTCCGTATCTCACCTTCAGCCCTTCAGCACAATCAATTACCCTAAAGATCCTCTCGATCGCCTTCAACCACTTCTGAGCACCCTCGGGATCATGTGCACCCTTGAACAATGGAGGATTATTCCTCTGAAAATTCCCCAATTGTCTGTCAGCACCGATCACAGCTCCCTGCTGATTCCCTCCGAGCACACCAGCCAGCATTCCCAATGCTTCAGCAATAGCATCATCGTTTCTTCCATTACCTCTTCCGGCCATTGTTCTGTAACATTACAAAACAATCTCATCAGCACACAAGTATCGATAGTGTCATCTTACACTAGTCGCAAACAAAAGGGATAACGACACAAGACAAGACCGACTATGCTCTGATACCACTATTGTAACACCCCTTCTAAAATACCCCGAATATATTAATTAATTTAATACTAAAACCAGATTTAATCAGAGTCAACACGGAAATCAAGGGATGCCACAATTATGAAATAAATAAAACTCCAATTAACTCAGTAGCCATGCTACACTGAGGATCACTATAAAAAACAATCAATTAAGTTAAGACCATGTCTTACACATCGGAAATAATACCATCAAATCAAAATGGAATAAACCAAGTCGCAATTATTCCTAAAGTAATTCCAATAACAATTGAATAATGAATAAATCCTCAACTAAACGTTCCCCAGTGTTACAACCTATCAGAGCATGACACTGACACGCGGACTTAAATATCCTAGCTCTAGAGCCATCCTCACCAACTTCTGAGCTGCTAACTTTAATCTGAAATCATTAAAGTAAGGGTGAGATTTCTCATAATTAACATGCATTATAAGTTTCTCAATCAACATATATCACAAGCATATTATTCCACCCATTCCAGCATAGTTCAGATTCCAATACACAATTACAACCAGACAATTCATTATGCACAACCATTAGCAATCAGAGAATTGCAACACTGGAAGACATCCTAACATGTTACAATTCCATGCTATTACAATGCAGACACAATGCATGTGGTACCAACACGTGACCAAGTCACCCAACACTGATCCATCATCAACCGGATACAGTAACCATCAATTCGTCCATAAACACCCGGACACGAATCCAGCCTAACCACCCATCATCACCCGGGTATCGGTTAACAGCAATACAAGTCAAATTCCTCACAATGGGAATTAACTTCACCAAAAATGCATATGCACGCACAACACCAGCATGCAACATTTTATCAGTCTATGAAATACACCAACTATCATAACTGAACCAAATTTCAAACATGATATTCTCAACAAATTATGCACACAATCAACAGCATAAACATGCCTTTCATTCACACCATTCAGATATCTCAACGTCACAGGTACACTACCTCTTATACACCAAATACACATCGAATAAATAATCACTTATTTCGAATTCCGACACATTTTCAAAATAATTTTAAGTTACGGGAAATTCTTTCATTTCATAAAATAGAGCATTTAATTTAAGAAATAACGTCCAAAACGGCGACTAAAACGGACTTACGGTTTGAAAGTTATGAATTTTCAAAGTTTAGTATTTTTCAAAAAGTTACAGTGGAACCCGGTTCCTCCCTATGCAGGAACCGGTTCCTGCGAAGTCTGAAAACATGCCCCCTGGAAAAATGTATGGGAACCCGGTTCCTACCCCACTGGGAACCGGTTCCCACGTACAGAAATAGCCAATTTTAAAAGTTTTACACTGGGAACTCGGTTCCTACCCACTGGGAACCGGTTCCCACGACCTGCAGAAACAAAAACTGCTATTTTGACAGCATTTACCCATTCCAAATCACTTCCAAACATTCCCATACGAATTGCAACATGAGAAACACCAAAATACATCCATTTTACACCATTATAACATCAAACAACATTATTTCATCATTCCTATTTATTATTTGACACACTAATGGTTTCCGACCTACAATCCGACACAATAGAGACAATTCTATGGAAACCTAGAATTTCTAAACCGGGATTCCCTAACATGCTATGATCTATACGGTTGAATTCAAAGCCGATAATACACAATAATTAATCGAAATCACCCCTTACCTTGTGGGTTCTTCGACTTCCGACACGAAATGGCTTTTCTCCTTCCTTTCCTCTTCTCAATTTCACGTACTGTGAGTTTCTCCCAAAAGTGATTCCTTTTTCTCTTTTTCCTTCATTTATTCCTTTTATTATTCTAATAAAATAAAATAAAGTAATTAATGTGAGTAGAGTCTTTTACTCCTCACACCCTCACTTTATTCATCACACCACCAATAATTCCATTTCCTTATTCCATAATTAATCCCAATAAATCCAATATATTAATAAATTATATTCTCAATTAAATTAATAATTAAAAATCATAATTATTTAATAATCGAATTATTTGGGGTGTCACATGAATCACCTTGGAGTGTTTAAAATCTTTGCAAGGAGCCTTGGAGTGTTTGGAATCTTTTCAAAGAAGCAGCAAGCTTTGATCGATATAATTGAAGATATTGTGTTGATAAAGGGCAATCAGATTTACTCAAGTGAAATCCCTTGAAGTGTTTGAAATATTTGCAAGGAAGTAGCTTAAGTGACAAATATGTTGCATCTATCGTGTTGGTCTTAATCTTGCTCAAGATCAAAGAGGAGAAAGGGTTACATCAATAATCAACCTGAGAGTTTGTATAGTTGCTCTGAACTCTTCTTATATATTAACAATTTTGCATAGTAGACTTATCCTAATTCTGTTGTAATTAGGCGTAGACGTACCCACATGCGAGGACGACAATGGGGAACTTTGAAGACAAATTCCTTGTGTCTCTTTTATTTTTTGCTTTTACTTGCTTTGATATTCATTGATCAATCTATCAAATAACATTGTGTTATCAATTAAATTGTAAGAATTTTCTGAATCAATTTTAAGTTTTAAATAAAGTGTTGATATATCTTATAATCACTTTTGATTATAAGTGGTTTTTTGTCTCAACACAATTCAAGGAAAAATTCTGAAAAATTCACTTGCACACCAAGTGTTTGATAAATTGATTTAACTAGCTCTTTTAATATTTCCATTGGAAATAGTCTTGCTAAGTGAAACAACATGAACAATAACATTCGTATAGACAACACTTTCAAAACCTTCCGCGTCGCACTTTGATTAAACATATTTTTCAAAATCAAATTTTATTTGGAACTTTTAAAAGGGGTATCTATTCACCCCACTAGATACGTCGTCGTCTAACAAGTGGCATCAAGAGTCTGGTTCATTCCGGCTTCAACAGTTTTAGGAAATGGTTTACGAACCTAAAGAGGATTATAAAAGAGTCCCAATTTTCACGAGAGAAAATTATAGTTATTTGAAAGCTTGTATGCAAATTCATGTCAACTCATATGACAAATATGATTGGGATGTCATTCAAATTGGTCGGATGATTGGAAAGTTAAGAACATCATTGTACCCGTTCTCGGTGTTGATGAGTTCTATTGCATTTCCCATTGTCAAACCGCTAAACCTATGTGGTATGATCTACAAGTAACCTATGAAGGAACTAATAAAGTCAAACAATCTAGAATTAATTTACTTAATTAAGAGTTTGAACTCTTTCACATGAATCAAGGGGAAACTATTGCTCAAATGCAAAAGAGGTTCTCACATCTTATTAATCATTTAAATTTACCAGGAAATCCTATTTCCAATGCTATTGCTACTACAAGGTGTTGAGATGTCTTACTAGAAATTGGCATACCTAAAGTCACCGTGATCAAGGAAGCCAACAATCTCACGACCCTCGATCTCACCATATTATTTGGTGAGCTAGAAGAACACAAGCAAGAACTCAATTGCTTGGAACAATATCAAAATAAGCTTGAGAGAAAGAAGAAAAAGGATAAGGACAACTACAAGGAGGAAGTTGTGAAATCTAAAGCTCTTATTATTTCAAGTCCAAAGTCTTCAATAGAAGAGCATTGTAATTATAAAAGAAATGGTAAAAACCATTACAATTCGGAAGACGAGGAGGTGATTTTATTTGTTAAGAGGTATAATAATTATGTAAAGAGAAAGAATAAAATAAATCTCAGAAAAAGAAGCATTGAGCTTGGAGGAAAAGTGATAGCTTCCAAGGACAAACTCAAAAAGAAAGATCTCGACTCTAAAAAAAGGAAAAAGTGGAACCAATCAAAGAGCTATGATAAACCAAAAAAAACATATGTGACTTCGGGAAGTGATGTTGAATCTTCTAGTGATGAGAAATTGAGTGATGATGGAAATATTGCCAACGTTTGTTTCTCGAAAAAGCTAAATTTATGAACTTGGTCTTCTTTTTATGTTCATAGCACATCTAGCTATGTCTGAATCTCATGTTCTTGATATTCATGTGGAAGTTTTGTGCTTAGCTCCATTTTTTGGCGGTGAGGTTGTATTGTTTCACTTTATTTTTTTAGTTAGATTGATCTTTCGTTTATACTATTAAATGTTTTCTTTAGTATATGTTCACTTTCAAATATTTCAAATTGAATCCGTGATCATTTCAATTTACATTCTTATAGTGGATTTAGTTAAAGTATGCATTTTGTGTGTATATGCTTGCTTGTTGATTTATTTGTTTATGCTCCATTGTGTTTATTTTACTTAAAAAGCAAAACTACACGAAACATTGTTTATGAACTTATTCATTTTATCATTTCATGTAAATGTATCATACTGAATATCTAAAAGATAAAATTATTTGTTTAGGTCGGCTCATAGAGTCTATGTGTCAACCCATAAACCAAGTTTTCAAAATCTATTCAAAAATCCTTTAGTATGCATCGACACGAAATACGTATAGGTCGATGATAAGTGCCAAAATGTAGTTATTTTGTATATATGTTTTGTGGCACTTATCCGTTCTTGTTTGTTAATAATCGGTGAATAACCCCACTTTTTGTTGTAAATACACTTTATTGTATTTTGTGTACATGTTGTACCGTTTGACTAGTTTTAATGTATTTTTGTAGGTATTTGTTGCACATTTGAAGCATAGAGGAATAAAGTGTCGAAGACACGGCTCCGGATGCGCGTTTTCGCAATAAAAGTATATTTTTTGGAAGTTTTGTTCAGGCCAGGACGCTGAGCGGGAATTGGAGCGCAAAAATGAGGCTTTGACACTGTTCCGGCAGAGACTTCATTTTTGAGGCCGTTGAGCGGGATTAAAGCGGTTTAACGTGTAAATATCTGAGGCCGCTGAGCGGGACCTACTGAGATTTGTTTTATAACTTCATTTTCAACACTTTTTAGGTTATGGTTTTGGGGTGGATTTTGATCCCCATTTCCATCAACCTTTATTTTTGGTAGTATAGCTTAGAAAACAACATTAGGGTCTTGCTTATGGATGATCGGAGGTGGATTGCTCTTCGATTGGCTCTGACAAACAAGTGTAGATCTGTGGTTTATCTCTTCTCCTCTCTATGTACTTCTCTATTTGTTGGGTTTGTATGTATATTTACCTTGAACTCATGTATATTTGTCGCCTTTGGCGTTGTATAAAGCTTGCTTTACAAATTTGTGTTGGTGATTGTTTTAGGTTTTTACCTTGTGTTAGGGATTTGAGCTTTGCTAGACATAGATTGCTTAGATTCTTACCTAGGATGATTATCTGTTTGTTTATGAATGCTAGAAATGGATTTAGAGTTTACATTTACTTAGAGTATCTATGATCAATGCCTCTGTGTTGGTTGTTTCGAGCTAGACATAGTCTTTACGAGTGACACGATTAACTTCTGTGTTGGTAAGGTAGGCCAGACATGACTATCGAGGTGATGCAGTTGAATTCTCAATTTGGGTTACAAATATCTTGGGTTGTGAGAGGTATGTGATGACACAGACGAGTATCGTAGGCTTAGTATAACTGGACGGTAGATTTAAGTCTGTGACGGGTAGTATGCATTCGTTTCAGACAAGTTGTCTATCCTTTATAGTTTTTGTTCATTTACTTTTTGTCTTTTCTTTACAACCATTTAATCCCAAACTCATTAACGATAGAATTGTCGAACGAAGAATCAATAACCAATCTCTGTGGACACGATATGATATAACCTAACCGGTATATATCACCCTGTAAAAATAAATACTTTACTTTTTGCTTGCCTGCTATACCTGCATTCGAACAGTCAACACATATATTAAATTTTGAATCTCTTTCTCAAACATATCAGTACAAGTAGGCACATAAGGCGATTGTGTCAACACAAATCCACTTGTGTCGACACGTGTACGTTGATTAGGGAGAATCTTAATATTTTCATTTTTCATTCTCTTTCATTACCTTTAATTATTCATTCACACAAATTATTCCTCTCTCTCTCAAAAATTTTGGTCAACATTTTTCCCTCTACTTTAATAGAGTCATAAAACCTACTTCAAAAACCATAATTGTATTCATCTTGTCAATTATTCAATTCATTTTCCTTCAAGGTTTCCCACATTCAAGGTACACTCATTCATAGACTTTTTGACATTTTAAGTATAAATTGAATGTTGCTTACTGTTTTTATACATTTATCATTCTCATAACATCATTCTCATAAACTAAAGTAGCATTTCTCTCTAAAACTCCATCTATTTTGGTTGGGGAATTTTGTACAACACCTTACAGGCAAGTTTGTTTTTGTGAAATTTTCCATGTGTCCCAAGATTGCAAGAGGAATGGGTACTGGCCATGGTAAAGGAAAGGTTGGGTCTTCATAAAATGGTTTTGAAAATGTGTCTGATCTGGTTAGTGAAGAAAACTTCTATTTCTATGATGAAAAATGTCGTGGAAGGATTGTTTCCAAACAAAACTACCACAAAGTGCATATTGCAGAAGAATTTCATATCCCTGATGTTCGTAGCAGGCTGGATCATCAAGAAATTAACTACTTTCTTTATCTAACTCAACTATATAATGAAGATTTAATTCACATCTTTTATACGGGGTTACGCAAAAGGGACGGTGTTGCATTCAACTTCGAGATTCGAGGTAAGCTTTATACCTTCACTAAATAAATGTGGGCATCTCTTTTCAACAATACAATAGGGAATGAACCAAGGGTTAGATATTCGAGTGTTTATTATAATTTCAAATGGATAATTAATTCAAATGAACACTTGAAGGAACTGTGTGATGACACCACATTTTGCACCCTAAGGGAGGTGTCTTCTCACGGGTTGATAATTCTAAAATACAACTTGTGTATATTTTTCTCAATAAGGTCAAGATCAATTGAACTTATTAATTTGTTGCTAGAATGTTGACTATCAAAGATTGCAACAAAGACACTGCATTTTGTTATCAATCCATGATTGCTAAAATTCTAAATTTCTTCAATATTAGTTTCCTAAATCTCCCTATGACCTATCCAAGTTCTATGTTGGAATTCTCCATGAGGATAATACATAACATGAATATCATTGGGATTCTACAAGGGAGGTGTACTACTTTCAGACAATTCAAACAAACCGAATAATTTACAATTATGATGATCCTGCTAAGTATTATGATGTTGTTGATGACCAAGGAAATGATGATGGTTCTGAAGACACAAGTGGTTCTCCACAAGATGAAATTCTCATGCTTGATGCAAATCATGAGAAGGATGAAACATGGCTAAGTGCTATTACTGCTCAATAACATAGCTATGAGCAACCGTGGTTGAAAATTGGCAACAAAACTCCCGGAATGCACAAGGAGGAAACTACAAAGGATATGAGGCTAGTTCCTATGACTATGCTGATGGATCATATGAAAACATGTATGAATCCGACATGGGTAACAATTCTTATGTCTTTTCTATGCTTCAAAATAAGCAAATTCAGCAAAACAAGCATTACGAAGAAAAAGTGAACTAGTGCAATGCTCAAGTACAATGACAAAATGATTTTCAGTCTGCACAGAATGAGCCTTTTAGACAGCTCAATACAAAATTGGATAATCGATAAAATAATTTTGAGCTTTTTGCTTCAACCGCTACTGCTCAATTTCAAGCTCTTCATGAAGATATTCAAAGGACAAATGAAGGTCTTCAAGGGAAAATCAACAATCTTCATACCATTGGTGTCTAACAAAGTGAAGAAGCTGCTGCATTTTATGGAGAAATACGTAGTCATGGAAGGACCTATGAAAGACGTCGTGGCGGCCCAAATCATTGTTGATGTGTCTTGTTCCTCTTAGTCATTTCTCATTTTCATCATCTTTTACATTGGATTTGAAAAGACAATTTCATGTGTTGTTATTTCTTGTACTTGGATCACTCAAGTGTTTGTGTGAACAATGTTTGGCTATTTGCTTGTTTTTGTTATATATTGTTTAGACTTAGTGGTAAGACATATGTAATGTTACATGTATGTTTACACTCTCCTATGCAAAATTTCCTATTATATGATGTATTATTATTTTTGGGGTGAAGGATAAGATATTTCTAATTGTACTATTTGTCTCTTTTTGTTGTTATCAAATGGGGATAAGTGTTATAACAAAGTTTGTTTCTAATAATATATTAAAGTTTTGATGATAACAAGTATAATAAAGTTTTTTGTATAGAAGTTATGATCCTCTAATTAATATGATACTCTTACATGCTTATGTTTAGTTTCAGAAGATGTTCTGACTCAAGTGCTAAAATGGAACGTTACACCTTGTTGAGCAGAAGATGAATTTAGAAGTCCTAAGGAAGAACTTCTGGAAGTAAAGAAAGCTTCTGAGTGAAGATTAAAATACAACTTCTAATAGAAGCATGCAAGCGTAAACCTCTGATAGAAGCACCATGTGTAAACTTCTGATAGAAGCAGACAAACACAATTCTGATAGAAAAAACCAATAGAATGTTATGATAAGAAGATATTCTAACAAGACCTACAGAAGATCATTATCTAAATATATGTCATCTTCTAAAAGACAAAACCTTCCACAGTAACATTAACCTACTGAGCGAAGAAGACAAAATAATTGAATGGTTCCACTTTCAAGGATTATTTAGCAAACAAATCACGTGAAGCTAAACAAAGTCATAATAACATTTTCCAGTAACCAAGACACGCTACATGCAACGGAAAATTTCTAGAAGCACTATATAAGGCATTCAAATTCAAAGGAGAAGAAAAAACAACGCATAACAAATCATAATAATTATCTTGAGTAAACTCACGCTGCAAAAATATAGAGTCATTCTTGTAATCAGTTTACTAAACCTTTGAGCTTCATATTTTGTGTAAACTTCACTTTGTGAAGAAAAGCTTTTTAGAAGCAATATTGTACACAGTCAGTCAGAAATCATTTATTTGATAGTTGTTTCTTGAGACACCAGTTGGGTCAGTATTCTCGAGAGGGATAGGACTAGTTGGGTCTTATAGGTGTTAGTCACTTGCAGTTGGCTTGTGCATAGTTGTTCCTTGAGAGACTAGTTGGGTCAGTATTCTCGAGAGGGCTAAGACTAGTTGAGTCTTAGAGGTGTTAGTCACTTATAGTTGACTTGTGCATAGTTGTTCCTTTAGAGACCAGTTGGGTCAGAATTCTCGAGATGGCTAGGACTAGTGAGTCTTAGAGGAAGTTAGTCACAACAGTTGGTTGTGCAGTGTAATCATTTGATTATAGTGAATTAAGTCCTCGTTGAGAGAGGCGAAATCACCTTGACGGGTGGACTGGAGTAGTTTGAGTTTCAAACGAACCAGGATAAAAATCCTTGAGTATTTTAGTATTGTTGTTTGGGTAAAAGAAATTAAAAGAAGAAAAATTTATTCAACCCCCCTTCTAAGTGTTTTTCCAAGTATTCAATAAGATCTATGCCATGACTAAGTAATGGAAGCACATATTCAGGGGGAGCATCATTGAAAAGCATCGTCATTTTTGCCATCATAAAAAAGGGGAAACTTGGTCCCTTAAGTGTTTTGAGTGATGTGAAAAATGAAAGAGTTTTGCTTTTTCTTTTATTTGATACTATCTATGAGTTTAGTATGGCATCTGGCCTTTGGAAAATAATAGGTTGTTTGGGAATCATTAAAAGTCTCTTTGAAATTGAGTCAAGTCAATATAAATCTGCATTTGTTCAAATTTTTGTTGCATGTGTCGACGCATCAACTTTTTAGGTTGACACATGTAACTCATTTTTACAACCTGTAGCTTCTGTAAGTCACATGTCGATACATGCTTGTTTCAGTCGACGCATACTGAAGTTTTTCTGGAATTGCAGAAATTCTTATTTTATGTGTCGACACATTTGTTTTTCAAGACGACACATTTATAAATTTATAAAGATTGTAGCCTCCATTTATCTCTGGTCGACACATAGGCCTATACAGGTCGACACATACTGCATAAAAATCAAGTATGTGTCACCGCATACGATATACAGGTCGACACATACTATTTGGTTGGTCAATTTTTTAAATCCCTCTAATTCCAAATTTATCCCTCTTTCCCTAAAAAGTTCCAAAACTATAAATGCTTATTCATACATTATTCATAACTTAATGAAACCATAAAATTAGACTATTTCTTTATTCATCTTCAACCTCAAATATATGCATACATGTCATACCCCAATTTTTGACCTAATATACCACCTTACATTTGCATCATTGCATCACTAACAATTCAGATAGCATTAATCGGGTATAGCATTCACAGGTCAAAATTAGGGCTTCCTCAGATTTTCATCTGATTCAAGAAACCATCAATTAGGGTTTGATTTTTTCTCACCTCATTTGATCTATCTTGATCAAATCATCAGCCTCAGATCATCAGATACCCATTTCTCTCACAGATCAATCAAGGATCGACCAATTAGGGTTTTGATCGGGCATGAGAATTCTCTGACTTTTTGAGCAAGAAATGACTTTTTTGGATAGAGATTGGTCATTACATCTTAGATACAACATCTTGACCTAATTTCTGGATTCAAAACATCACAGAAGTTCACAGACTTCATCAGTCAATTCCAGAAACATCTGATGAATTTTCATCTGCACAGAAAAGTCAAAATTTGACTTTTGGTCAAATTTTTCAAAACAAAACTTTTTCAATCATCAAAATACTTCAAATGATCCATCATGATCATCAAAAATCAAAGAATTTGAAAAAGTCAACAAAAAGTCAAAAGTTTTTATACTTCGAAATTTTTCTAAGTGTTGAAATTTCTTATTTTTTCCAAACTTCATGCCATTTTTTCACCTAGTTCCATTTTGAATTGGAAAAAACTCAAAACATGAAAGTTGTAGCTTGTGGAAAAATATTTCCAAAATGTCCAAGAACTCTCAAATCCATGGAGTCTAGCTACACTTTTGAAATTGAAACATAAGGCTCCATGAAACTTGATTTTCAAAAGTCACAACTTCAAATTATAGGTCATTTTGTGTTTTTCTCATTTAGACCACTTGCCACCTTGCCAAATTGGGATATGAACTGATAAATATCAGCCTAGAGTAATAATTGAAAGGATTGGATCAAATTGTGAAAATTGCACATGGTGAAAAAAGGAAGGTTCCTTTTCCTTTGCAAAATGCCTTTCTTACCCCTTAAGCAATCCATGATTCACCAATTGCCATGTCCTTGTTGCCTAACAATTCAGAACCTCTTGCCTATAAATAGCTCACCAATTCAAGTTCAATTCACACCAAAGCATCACAAATCTATGCTTTCCTTCCACTTTCTCCAAATTCCAAAATCATAGTTCAATTTGCCAAACATTGCAATTTTTAAATTTAGTAAGAACTATGACAAACTTTGGTGTCTAACATATCATAATATCCATATGGAATATGTTTGAACATTAAAATCAACATAGAGCAAGCTAGAATTCAGAATCACATCTCATGCCATTTTGCTTTCCAAACTGCCATAACCATCGTATTTGAACTTTGGCTTGATTACTTTGAGTTCTGATCATCCCAACACGATCCATATACATCATAAAGGTGATTCAAATCAAGAACAACAACCTGTAACACCTCTAACCACGATTTCCAGTTTCTATTTCAAGCTTGTGCAGGTGGACTTGAGTAGAGTAATCCAAGCATGCTCATGAAGTGCAGACCATCCTCATAGCTTCCACATAGGCCGTTGAAGCTGTAGCAATCACAAAATCCGTTCTGGAAACGCGTTTGCATCGAATTCGATCCTCACTTTCACAGGTAAGAACACGAAATCCATTCTCATGATTCCTTGCCTCAATTGAAAAAAACTCACGGCCATTCTCTTTCTGCACTAATAACGATCATTAACCCTTAAAAAAATCCAAGAATCATCAACCACACGTCATTTAATTTGAATTCTTAGATTCTAGGGTTCTTCGTATTTCCAGAAATCAAAACATGTTAGGCTAAATATAAATGAAATTAACAACCACCTCCGTGTTCGTGATGAAAAACCGAGCAACTTTGATGTTTACATCATTTAATTTCATTAAGAAACGAAGATTTTGGATTGAATTTGGCAAACTGAAAATCAAAACCACGAAGAACAGTTCGCGCGTGTTCTTCATCTGTTTTCAAATTTAAATTTTCAAATAATCCAACATCATATCAACACGTGTTCCTGGTCCACTAACACCCCAGCGCGTTTGGTCTAGTGGTTGTTTGCTTGCTCTTAAAGCTCGTTGCCACGCGTCCCACCCAATGGTCCTGGGTTCAACACCCATCAGGACCATTCTCTTTATAACTTTTCTAATTTTTTCATGTTTTTTCATCAAACTTCCACAATTTTTTTGACCAATCAAAACTTCTCATTTTGAGATGATTTTTTAAACACTTGTCAATAAATACATCTATTTTATGATAATGCAAAAAATTTCAGAAAAAAACTTTCATCTGATTAGATTTTAATCGAGCCGAAAACGACGTTCTGAACACTTTTTCAAAACTCCCTAAAAGGTGAATTTTTCAAAGTTTTCGACTTCCGATTTTTTTTCAAAACTTTTCATAAATGAACCTCACATTTCAAAACATTCTCAAATCATTTTTCAAAACTTTTTTCATTAAAACTTACATCTTTTTACCACGATCGATCCGATTTAAACGATAAAATCAAATTTGTTCTTTCTCGAATTTCTCGATCGATCATGGCCCACCCTTATGGTGTAAGTCCCAATCCTTTATGTACATACTTAGTTTTACTTGTACATACTTAAATAATCATTGTCAATATTCAAACATAAACAAATTTCTTTCGTTTGTTTTCATTCGTTTGTTTATACACCGATACCATTGGTATTGAAAGGAGCATTATTCCCTGTGAAACTGCTTTCGAACCAATGGGCCTCCTTTACGGTGTAAGTCCCATAACATTCTTTTATGTACATAATATTTCTTTGTACATACAATTTCCATCTGTATATAATACAGATACTTCTTTTATACTCAAGTACAGACAAACTTCGATCGTTTGTTTTCACTTCACTTGTGTATACTCAAACCAACATTCTTTATGTACAAACAAAACATTCCTTGTACATATCAATTTCTTTTCATACAAACTTTTATCTGTACATAACAGATACTTTTTTGAAAATACTCAAATACAGATAAACTTCGATCATTCGTTTCTGTTTCATCTGTACACTTTACACTGAATACCATTGGTATTGAAAGGAGCATTATTCCCCGTGAAAACTGCTTTCAAACCAATGGGCCTCCCTTACGGTGTAAGTCCCAACCCTCCTATGTACATCCATCTTTCTTTGTACATAAAAATTCGTTCGTGTACATATTTACTTCCTTGTACACATTCAAACTTGTAAACAATCAAGTTGCGCTCGTTTTACACGTTCGTTTCACAGACACTTGTTTATATTTCATAAATCTGTAAATAAACATCATGCATTGTTTATATTTCCTTCATAAACTCCTGTGAATACATATCACACACACACACACTTGTTTATACAAATTGTCTAATCATAACATAACAATTAGACTAATCAATAGGTTCCCCATCATTTAGCCTCCACTTGGGCTTTATACAAGACAATCCATCCTCAAAGATGGGTCACCTCCTCTTAGGCTTCATATAAGAAAACTCTCCCAGCTTAGCCTCCGCTGGGCTTCATACAAGATAATTTATCTCCAGTTTTAGCCTTCTCTTGACAAAGAAACTCTCCCGCAGAGTTAGCCTCCGCTTAGGCTTCATATAAGACAACACTGCTGAGTTAGCCTCCTCTTGGGCTTCGCTCAAAAGAACTCCTCATTGAGTTTAGCCTCTTGGGCATCATACAATGAAAGAGACAGGAAATCTCTTAACAACCTCCTATTGGGCTTCCAATACAAAGAATCACCCGCGCTAAGATAGAACCCTGAAAGGATGGTTTCTCGGTGAAATCACTTTCAAAATCCCCAGAGAGTAAAATTTCCCGGTGAAATTGCTCTTATTCAAAAAGGATGGTTTCTCGGTGAAATCCCTTTTAACACAAAGCCAGCCATACCCTATAGCTTCCTCTTGAGCTTCATACAAGGACCCTCGATGACCCTCGGAATGCCTCCTCTTGGGCTAACAATACAAGGACCCACGGGCTTCTTAAAAGCATCCCTTTAATCCAATCAATTTCTCCTTGAGATTTAGACATCTATCATCTCTATGGAAGAAGTATCTCATCTATCACATCACATACAGTCAAAACTTTTCAAACTATTTTCAAACAAAAACATCTCTTAATTGTAAGTGGTAACACTTGTACACTCAAGCAAAACACCCAATGCTTACAGTTAAAAGATTCAATCATCTTTTTCAAAACATCTTTCTTAAACATGTAAGTGGTAACGCTTGTATACTCAAGCAAAACACCTAATACTTACGACGAAAGATTTTTATCAATCAAACTTTTCAAAAATGTATGTGACAAAATAGATTAGATACATTTTTCATTAAGATGACATTTGTCTGTCTCTTACTAACATCCCGTTGCTTTCCACTAGCATAAGTGGGAACTACGATTGCTCTGACTTTCTCAACATCCTTTTGAGAATACGAGGCACAAGGTCTCATCCTTGCCGAGCAAATTTCTATCTCCCTCAGACCAAACAAACCATAGAACCCTGTAGATCCGAGCTACAAATGCTCTGATTCCCACTAGGGGATATGTATGCAGAAGATCCACAGATCTTTGCGAGCACAATAATAACAAACACTAGAATCCCACATAACCTGTCTTTCTTAAAATTCCAAAGGAGAAACTTTTCCAATCATAGAAATAGCAATTAAAACACACAAACATATCAAATATATTCATATATAAAGCTATAGATAACTATATATGTTTAGGGTGCTCCATCTATTCCCTTTATATAACAATCCCCCTTACTCAGAATCTCCCCAATGTGTTGCGTCTAGTTTGCGCTAGTCGTTACACATACCAATATCAATTGAGGGTATTTCAGCTTTTCCCTTTTTCATAATCATTAAATCATCTTTCTTGTGTTGAAAATAATAAAGCTTGATGCTCGCGGCATCTTTATAAACAAATCAAAAGATTAAATCGTTACGCCGTAAGATCCGAATTCACGTCGATCCTCTAGCGCCACCTTTAGCGAACAGAAAATGGCGACTCACTGGGATACGCTGAAATTTTTTTTCAAGAAAAAGAAAACGCGTTACTCTGCCCGAGAGCACCAAGCTTTTTTTGTTTTCAAAAAGAAAAGAAAGGGGATAAGCTTTTATGTTTTGCATATATCTGTTTTTCTTTATTGTGTGTTTTCGCGATTGCATCTGATGGAAAGAAATCCTAACCCGGATTTAAGAAACATTTTTAAGATCTAGATGGAGATATTAATACGTGAGCATTTCAATGCTCTCGAAGTTAATATTTCCCGCGCAGTGGAGGTTGTTTTGGGGGTATTGTGTTTAGCAAGTAATTGCGAAGACACGCTTCGAGGAACTTAAGAAGTCGAGTGGTGTAGAACACATAAACCATCCCGCCATTAGGATGTAGTGCAGAGATTATTCGGTGTAAGCCTAGAGTAATTGTCATGCGATACTACGATCAAAGTAGTTTCTTGAAAATATTATTGGACCATCGAGTATTCAACAAATCCAATAATGTTTTGAAGGGAGTGTTGAGCTCAGATTATCGAGAACCCGCTTTCACGTATGAATAAGCCCTTAGAACTTAACCACGTTGATTCTTATCGTTGGCTTCATGCTCGTGACTTCAACGCTTGCCCGTGTAACTACTAACCATGTTTGCCGCATTCATGCATTCATTCATTCAAAAAAAAAAAAACTTCATTTTCTCTTTCCATTTCCAAAGAATTTAGAGATTTTTCTTTGTAAAATATTTTAGGTTTGAGTGATGGACATCAGAGGAAGATTCACCAAGAGATACAGTTTTAGAATTCCTGACGTAGGAAAGTTGAAAGAGTTAGCATCCTTGGTAGAAGATCCCTCGGATTTCAGAAAACGCTATGGAACTCTTTTAACTCTTCTGAACGCTAACGTTGATGAGGGACTCCTCAAAACTTTCGTTCAGTTTTACGATCTAGTCTATCGTTGTTTCACTTTTCCTGATTATCAGTTGATGCCTACTTTAGAAGAGTATGTGCATATCCTAGGTATCTCAGTATCAGACAAAGTGCCTTTCAATGGTTTGGAAGCCATTCCTAAGACACCAGTCATTGCAGCAATGACTCACTTATAGAAATCTGAGATATACAAAAACCTAACTACCAGAGGAAAACTCTTAGGACTGACTTCAAAGTTCCTAATGGAGAAGGCTCTCAAATTCTCTGAAGCTGGTAGTATGGTAGCCTTTGAAGCTATTTTAGCTTTGCTCCTCTATGGATTGGTGTTGTTTCCCAATGTCCCAAATTTCGTTGATATCAACGCCATAAGGATCTTTCTGATTGGAAATCCCGTTCCCACTCTGCTTGGTGACACGTACGTCTCTGTTCATCATAGGAATCGTCAAGGAGATGGAACTATCGTGTGTTGTGTACTCTTTTTCAAATGGATTGTCTCACACCGCCTAAATCTCCTATCTTCCGCAAAACAAAGACGAGTGGCATTGGTCAAGAAGACTCATGTCTCTTACAAACGATTTATATCCATTGGTATACCTTGGCACAATGAGATGGAAATCATTGAGAGTCTGGAGAATTTGCCAACGTACTCTCATTGGAACGAAAGGAGGAATCAACTATAACCCATTCCTGGCGAGACGTCAACTCGGATACGCAAACTCTGGTAAACCTCTTGGATTTACAGTAGAAAGCTATTTCTACCATGAAGGAGAGGATTCCCAAGGATTGAAGGCTAGGATGATCAAAGCTTGGCATCACATCCGAAGGAAAGAAAAGGGAAAGCAAAGAATTGTGTAGCCATGGAAACCTACACTTCGGGTAAAGAAAAGAGCTAAGGAATTTCAATGCCTTACGCTTATGAGGATCCCATGTTCTCAATTGCTTCTAAATCAACAAATTTTCCGTCGGGTGGAGAATACCAAGAAGCCTTGACCAAGATAAGGTTTGAGAAAGAAGCTTTGGAAAACAAATTCCTTAAGGCTAACCTTGAGAATGAGAAGCTCAAGAAGCAAGTCAAAGATCATGAAAAGACGCCTACTTCCGTGATGAATGGCTCATGGAGAAAGATGAGAAGATCCGCCAAGGATAATGCAATCCAGATACGCCAAAGAAAGAAAAAGAAAGCTTGAGGAAATGACAACCACGATCCCGCCTCCCAACGAGTGGAAGAGAGTCATCGCAAGCTAAAAGCCGAAAAGTCGAACTAAAAGCTCACTATGGGAAGGAAATCAAGATGAAGTCGCATCAAGTTTTGATCGCATCCGACGAAGACATTTAATTAGTTCAATTTAGTTTGTAATTTTATCATTTATTTTATCATTCGTGTGAGCAATGCTCCAACAAAAACAATTGTTGTAATCTTCTTCCATTTAATCAATAAAATTTGTGTTTTCCATCCAAATATTTGCCGTAATATCTCTTTTAGCGTAAATTCTTTGAAATTCCTTTTCTTTACAATCATATTCATGCATCATACTTTGCATTTAAGTCTATCATCTAGAGTCTAAACTTTCAGCTTTGAAATGTCTTTCCGATAGAAAAATGTCAAGTCGTCGCCTTAGAGTTTCTCGATCGGTCCGCAGCCAACTCGAACGCACGATACTAGATCAAAAGAAGAAAAGTAATGGAGAACTTTGAGCAAGAGAACGTTGAACTTAGTATAGTAACAACACTACAAGAAGAAGTGGAAAGACTCACATCCTTGGTCAACTCACTTGCACAACAAAGTCAACAAGCAAGATCGAGCAACAAAACCAAGCAAAGAACTTCAGAGGATACTACTACTCCGCTTCAGCAGCCAAGAGTTCACCTTTCAAAGATGCCGAGGGCTATCCATGGGAATGCCTTTCAACTTCATCGGAGTTCGCCAACCGACTTCTCAAACAACCCCGCCGAATACCTACTTTGCAAAGAAAACGCTACATTCACTCCACAACATGGAATAACTTTTCCACAAGTAACAATGTCGGTTTCTCAACCGATTATGTTAAACTCAGCTTCCGTAGTGCACACTACCACAGACGAAGAAGTTCATCACACTCCAGGAAATAACACGAAGGGCTTGTGGTTCAATGGAGAATCTCCAGAACAACTCCTCAAAATGCAACTGAGATAAAAACGATTCGAGGAAAGAATTGTTTGGAAAATGCCGTGATCCGTGCTTAGTTCCTCGCGAAGAATACTGCAAAATTCAAAGTCCCTGACTTTGAAAAGTACAAAGGAAACTCTTGCCCGCAAAGTCATCTCACGATGTATGCCAGGAAAATGTCTACGTACAATGAGGATCATCAGTTGTTGATCCATTACTTCCGTGATGCCTCACCGCCGCACTAAAGTGGTATATGGGTTTAGACAGACGAATATCCAAACATTCAACGACCTAGGCAAAGCCTTTATCCAAGAATATAAATTCAACTTGATATGGCTCCGATAGGATCAACTCCTCCATGTCTCAAAAGGAAAGAGAGACATTCAAGGAATATGCGAACGATGGAGGGAAATTGCGCCCAAGTCAACCCACCCTTGGAAGAGAAAGAGATGACTAAGGTATTCTTGAATACTCTAGGCTCATTCTATTATGAGCGAATGATCGCTAGCGCTCCCGAGACTTCAACGAAATGGTAAGGATGGAATGCGATTAGAAGAAGGGTTCGAACAGACGCCTAACCAAGGAAGTGGATCTTCTAGTGGTACAAAGAAGGTTGGAACCAGCTTCCCAAGGAAAAAGAACATGACGTAGGAATGGTATCCCGAGGAAACCACGCAAAATGTCATTCAACAACGATGTAGTCGCCATAGCACCCGCCACAACACAACTCCAAACACAAGAATTGCTCCGCAATTTCAACAAAATCAACAAACTCAACAGCCTCGCCAACAGCTCAAGAAGATAACAATCAAACCAGACGCCTCGGGTCACTCGACCCAATTCCCATGACGCATACGTAACTTTACCTCTACCGATAGAAAGGAATCTAATACGCATAAGGTTACCACCTCCTCCCCGAAAATTACCATGGTGGTACAAAACGGACGATCTTGCCCTTTTCACCAAGGGCACCAGCCATGACCTTGAGCATTGCATAGCATTGAAGGCGTATACGTAGATTGGTGAAGACTAATCTTCTTTCCTTCAAACACAAGTCCGAATGTGCAAGCCAATCCACTTCCCACCATAGTGGACATTCAAGAATCTAATGCTAAGGAATACAGACAGTACCTTGTCACAGACGTAAACTTAGTCGAGGAAACTTGGTGCATCTCCATGAAGCATACAAGAAATGAGTACCTTCACTAAGCACAATTACGCAGCTTGCTATATCTCGCCCAAGAATATCCATGGATGTCCCACCATAAGAGCAGATATCCAAAGATTTGTTAGACATTGGTGACCTACAAATTTACGTAAATAGAGATGACCATGACGTAAATACAATAGGGCATTTTCCGCATGAGCTTTTAGTCTCGTGATATCAACTCGAAAATCCAAGTAAACGCTAGGATCCCTTGTTTCAACATACCCGAGCATGTGGAGATCGCTCACAATGGTTCCAACATTCCAGCATCTCCTTTGGTGATTTGCCCACCTGGTCCTGTTCCATACAGTTCTACCAGAGCAATTCCTTACCAGTACAATGCAACCTTGATGGAAGATGAGAAGGAGAAACCCATGCCTACACTTCCAACTAATGTCAATATAACAGAAATCGGACGAGTAACGCAAAGTGGACGAGTACACACTCCATTGCCACCAAAATCGCCTTCAGCTCCTGTTGTTAAACAAAACCTAGTTAACATATCTTCTGAGAATTCTGCAACGATTCCCATTGTTAACCCAAGAGCAAACATTGGTTCTACTGATGGAACCAACATCAACTCAGACTTTGACGAGATACTGAAACTAATCAAGAAAAGCGAATACCGAGTCGTAGACCAATTGATGCAGACTCCTTTGAAAATTTCAATACTGTCCTTACTCCTCAACTCCGAAGCTCACAGAGAAGCTTTGATGAGAGTACTAGACCAGGCGTATGTGGATCACGATGTGACTATAGACCAATTTGGAGGGATCTTCTCCAACATAACAGCCTGCAATAATTTGAGTTTTAGTGACGAGGAACTTCCGGAAGAAGGGAAAGATCATAACTTGGCATTACACATCTCGATGATTTGCCAGACAGATTCCCTATCCAATGTATTGGTGGATACAGGTTCATCACTAAACGTAATGCCAAAACGACGCGCTTAGCTTACAAAGAACGCCAATGAAGTTCAACGACATAATAGTAAGAGCTTTTGATGGATCAAGGAAGTCAGTTATTGGGGAAGTTGATCTCCCGATGACGATTGGCCCGCACACTTTCCAAATTACCTTCCAAGTCATGGACGTACCAGCTGCATACAGTTGCTTACTAGGAAGACCTTGGATCCACGATGCAGGAGCAGTAACTTCTACTCTCCATCAGAAATTAAAATTCACAAGAATGGAAGGTTGGTGACCATCAGCAGAACAAGCTCTACTTGTAAGTCATCTATCCAGTTTCTCCTTCATCACTGCCAATGACATTGAAGGGGCACATCTCCCAAAAATCCGTTAGAAGATGAATCTACTAAAAACAGATCATCTATCTCTTCATATAAAGAAGCTGCACAAATGGTGAAAGATGGCAATACTCAAGGATGGGGACAAGTTATCAAACCACAAGAATGAAACGAAGCCGGACTTGGGTTCACACCCGTATTCTCCAAAGAAAAGCGGAAAAATGAAGCACTTTCCCCGATCTAGGAAGTATTTCATAGTGGAGGTTTCTTAAACCCTGTTCCGCAAGAGGTTAATGTTGTAACCATTGAAGAGGATGAAGATGATCCATCTGAATCTGAAGAGTGGAGCACTTATTTGAATAGCCCTGAATATGTGTCTCAAGAGGAATCATATGCACCGACTGATCAATTCAAAGACATGTCCCTGCAACAACATGAAAATCCGCCAGTCCCTGCTGAAGTTTGTGATTCCTTGGGAGAACCAAGTGGTAAATTTGACTACATGGTGAAATACTCTGCGCCAGAAAGCTCAAAAATCCGGATCGAAGATATCCAACCCACAGGATGGGGTGATGATCTTGAATACCCTAGTCAATCAGAAGAGGAATACTCGTCTTCTCAACCTAATCAGCAAATCGAGATCCCAAACGAAGATCTCTGTTTCAACACGTCTGTGGATTTCACCAAGCCAGATCCTGGTTATCACTACATCAACATGATCACTGAAGATCAAGAGTATGACTCAGGATACGATGCGTAGAGTGTCGCCGACAACGAGTCTCTTCACTTAAGACCGAAGGAACATCCCAAGATTCAACACAAAGATCAACAGAAGTACAAATGCTATATCTCATACTTCCCGATCCGCTAATCAAGAAGATCGCTTTAGCAAAGACCAAAGGCAAAGGCCATCGCCCGTAGTCTTCAAAGCCTGCCACCAAAGAATCAAAGTTTACTCGAGGTTAAACCAAGCGGAAAATTACCCGAGTACCTCGACTTCCAAGGAGTTCGCACACTGGAAACCCGCAAGTTAGGACTAATGTTCATAGCTCTAAGTAGTTTATTTTTGCTTTTTGTTTTGAACTCTCACTTCGCCCAAAGCGAAGAGATGTTTTATAGGGTTTAGCTTTTAAATAATTTCTCTTCGTCTTGCCCAAGACGAATGAGTTTGTGTTTTAGGGCCCTGTTTCATAGTGTAAATCATGAATAAAACGCGTTGTTTTGTTTCCACACTCTGTGTTTATTTTCATTTTTACCCTTTTCTGGAAATGATAATCCTAAAAAACACAAATAAAAAAAAATCTTCAAAAAAAATTAATCTGCATACACTTTCAAAAAAAAAAAAAAAAATTTTTTTTAATCAAACATAAATCAAAATTTGCAGATTAACAAATGGACAAATCCATTGAAAGCAGTAACTCTACGCTCTCTTCCAACTTTGAAATCCCCTGTGAATTCGCTGAAAAAAAAGTTGAAGAAAAGAGATCCCGGATGAAATTTCTAGATTGCTAAAGCACGAGGAAAAGATCATTCAGCCTCATAAAGAACCTCTAGAAGCAATCAACTTGGGTTCTGAGGAAGATAGAAAAGAAGTAAATATCGGAGCTTCACTCAACAGCAGTGTCAAAAGCAAACTGATAAATCTTCTCAAAGAATATGTTGATGTGTTCGCTTGGTCCTACCAGGACATGCCAGGGTTAGATACCAGCATCGTGGAGCATCACTTGCCATTAAGACCAGAATGTCCGCCAGTTAAGCAGAAACTGAGGAGAGTTCACCCTAAAATGGCTGAGAAAATCAAAAAGGAAGTTCAAAAGCAGCTCGACGCTGGTTTCCTTGTTACTTCTGAGTATCCTCAATGGCTAGCCAACATAGTGCCTGTCTCCAAGAAAGACGGAAAGGTCAGAATGTGTGTTGACTACCGGGATCTGAACAAGGTGTGATACGGTGAACTGACTTTGTAGGATTTTTGTATCCAAATGTGCGGATAGCAAGAGTCGCCACCGACTTTTATTTTTATCCAATTAAGGGAAGGTAAAAGTAATGTAAAAGACCTTCGTTAGATTCTCGAGTTCGGGAGAATGGTTATGAAAAGGGAAGGTATTAGCACCCTTTCCATCCGCAGCTTATTCTACGGCTCTTAGTTGCTCTTAGATAACTTTTTAAAATTGCTTTCGTGTGTTTGACAAAGATGTTTTGAAAAGGTATTTCGCTTTGACTTTGTAATGACTCATGTAGGAGTGTATACAAAGTGTTCGGAAATGTTTGTTTTGAAAAGAATTTGAACTTTAAATAAAAGTGTGGTGTGAAAAGCATTTGATAGAGCGAGCAACTAAAAGACTTATTTACCCACCGTAATTGGTCGCTTTGTTGTACTTTACATTCCTTTAGAATAGCGCTAGCCATACCATTAGTTAGTAGGTAGCTCCATTCGCTGGATGTAAGCGGACATTCGGGACATCGGATGGTCATAGAAGGCAACTTGTAGGAAGTACCCTAGCACATTCAAGGACTATCATCATTTTCGTAGGCAACAATCGAGGGTCAAGATCATGTATTCGGAGGCGACATCGTGGGTCTTATGATCTTTGTATCGAAGGGACTATGATGATTTGTTTGGAAGGCGACGGTGCTAGAATACCTCTACGTTCGAGGGGCATGACCATTTTGAAATCGAAAGGCATCGAGAGAGAATTACCCTAAGGGGTGCGTGTGTGAAAGAAGTGTGTCAAATTCGGATATTTTATCTTGAAGATTAGTGTGAGCTATGTCCAATTATTATCTTACCATACACGCCTAATTACTAGCAATTGATAAGGGTGCGGAAAGTAAAAATGCGGAATGTAAAGTGCGGAAAGGTAAACCTACGCTATGACATGGCTTTGGGGCAGATACATAATTTAAACTTGCGGAAAATAAAAACCTAATTTAAACTATTACATCCCATGAGCAGTTACATTATTGGAAAATAAAATAATAAAATGATAAAGAGAAAATCGTCTGAATCGGATCAACCTGTACAAAAGTAAGAAATCAGAAAATGCAATATGAATCGAACAAAAGAGAAAATGTTAGAAAAATGCAAATTTAAATATGAGAAAATTAATATATGCTGGAAATATGATAAATATATTAAAATAATTTTTTTGGGATTTTTTGGAAAAGATTTAATAATTAAAATGCAATTAATAAGGATTTAAATGCTAAAATAAAAATAAAATAAATATGCATGCAAAAATTATATTTTTTAATTTATTAAATTAAATAAACATTTTTATGAAAATAATGTAAAAAGAAAAAATGTTTTTGGTAATTTTTTAATGCAGAATAAAAAATATGAAAAGAATTAAAATTGAATGCAAAAATATTGAAATAATTAGAAAATAGGAAAATAGAGTTTTGTAAAAGTGAAAAAAGGGATTGTCTGAACCAGGAATCGAACTGGGGACATCCCTTTCAAACCTTGAAAACCAGCGCTTTGACCAACTGAGCTAGCACGTTCTACTGTTTGGAAACGGAGTTAGTGGATTATACGCGTCGCCTTCCCATTGTCTCCTTCTTCGCGCCAACGATCGTCTTCTCCGATTTGAATTTTTAAAAAATCTGCGTCGTCGGCCATGGTTCGACGCTATGTTCCTGGCAAAACTGAAAATCAAGCACGCATAATATAAATACATTCTAAAGCCATGGTTCGATTGGAAACATCATTCCGAATGCAATGGTACTGGTCTTGAGGTCCAATTTTTCCTAATAAGCCAAGCCCTAAATCGAGCTCAAGAACCCTAGTTATGGCATATTACGTTTCAGGCCATGGAAATGCAATTAACCTGCCCAGATCGCTTGCAAACTTTGTTCTAAGCATGAAACAAACATCAAAACCTGTTAATAATGCATGAATAATGAAACACGATTTTGAAAAAAGCATGAACAAACCGATTCGTGATTCCTTGATTCTGGATGGTTTTGAATGATGTAAGAGTCTGGATCGATTCAGGAGATGTCAAGCAATGTGTTGGACACCTCAAAAACGATTGAAAACGGCTGGAAATAGGGTTCCCACTTGCTTGTGCACCACGGTTTTTTGAGCTTTGGAATAGGGTTTTTAGAGCAATTTTTCCGTTCTTTCTTGATAGGTATGCATCATGTATTTATACTGGATGGATTTGGGATTGAATTTGGAAAGAATCAATCAATATTCAATGGAAATCAAATTTGATATTTCCATGAAAATCAAATCTTCAAAGCTTGATCAATTTCAATCCAATCTTGCCTTTCTTGCTCCAATTTCAAATTTGCTGGCATTTGTGAGTTAATTGGACCTTAAGGAAAGAATAAAATCAATCTTTGCCATTAATTTCAATTTTATAATTTATTTTAAGATTTAATTTGCATTTAAATGAATAAATTACAAATTAAATAGAAAAATAAATCAAAAATTCGTGGCTTTGGGCTTGGACACTCCTAATTGCTTGAGGAACAAGTTAGGATGAAGAAAAAGTAGGCCCATTTGCAAAAGATTTGATTTTTTGAAGTATCTCTCTTTGTGCATTCTTCCAAAATTGCCCAACTTGTGGATGGTGTAACTTGCTCAATTTTCCACATTTTTGAGTGTTCTTGGACTTTTAGGAAAGATCTAAGAGTCCTCTAACCAATGTCTTTGGTCTCATCTCATTTGGAGTTACCATGCTCAATATATCTTCAAAACAAAAAGTTGACTTTTTGTTGACTTTGAAAATGACCTGTAATGTTTTGAGCTATACCTCTCAAATGAAGCATTTTTTGGACATTCTTGTGAGACATGAAGTTGTAGAGAATTGAATTTCCTTCAAAACAAGAGGTGGTGGAAAAATTTCTGAGAAAGTATGAGAAAGTTATGATCAGTCAAAGTTCAGTTGACTTTTCATCTAGAAACCCTAATTTAGAAAGTTTGACTTTTGGGCCAATCTTGAGTTTTCTTGATGAATCATGATCAACCCTTGATCAAATGATGTATGTAACTTCAAAATGAGGATGTTGACCAAAAATTATGAAGTTTGACTGTATGTTGACCCTAGTTGACTTTTTGTCCAATACACCCGATTTTCAACCATCTGAGCAATTGTCCGAGGAAACTTGACTTGTGAAGCTTAAAAACTTGACATGGAGAATCTTTGAAGCATATGAGGAGGCATGAAGGCCATTGGAGATGTTGGAAATCTATCTTGACTTGAGAGATACCAAACCCTAGTTTGGGTTGATTGTCTAGGAGAGAGTTTGTCTGATCAACTCTTGAGGAATCCTTGAGTATGGATGCATGAAATCTTTTGAGTAGATGGAGGGCAAATTTTGGGGTATGACAGCTGCCCCTGTTCAATCTTCTTGTACTGGAAGGTTAGATTGACATGCTTGTCTTTCGCGACCTGAAGGTAGAAGATGATTGAACACTCGAGTACACCTGAAAATTTGCACTCGCTGTTGGTGGATGATGCGGGAATGGGCTTACAGATGCCATTTGGAGAAGTTGGAGACTTCGCTGGGGAACGAGTCATACGCTAGACTCGAGGTTGTTAATAGGAGAGCCGACAGAGATGGGCTTAAGATGCCATCTGGAAAGGTCGATGCTGGGGAGTGAGCCATACACTAGGCTCTGTAGACGTTTCTGGAAGGAGCATGGAGATGGGCTTAAGATGCCATCTAGAGGGAGCCATACGTTAGACTTCGTGTTCATTTTTTTGAATGAAGTTATTGGTTTGTATTGATTTTTAACCATATATGCATCATTCTGAAAGTGAAGCACTTGTTGATAAGTAGTCGGAGATGGGCTTAAGATGCCATCCAAGGCAACTGAGTCGTACGCTAGACTCTATAGTTGCTGTTGATAATAGGAAGGGGTCAGAATAAATCTTCGTGCCGATTACTCGAGGGAGATAGTAGTTGGCAAAATGTGGATAGCTTCCCCAGGCATCGGTGTTGATCCATTGCTCGTTATCGGAGGATAACCGAGGTGGTCTTTCGATAGTTTTCCGCCGGTTCGAGGCTTAATCCTCGACCGTCGGAGGCGGTCTTTCGATAGTTTTCTGCTCGGGCTTAACTCGACCGTTTATGGCGGTCTTTCGATAGTTTTCCGCCGGCTCGGGCTTAACTCGACCTGCTTGGCTGAGGATCACTGCTTTTGGAGAAAACAAGAGAAACTTTGATAGAATATTCGTTAGTTTTATGCGAAGTATGATGCATGACAGTGTATATGAATGACATATGCATGAAGTATGATTTTATGAGTAATGTATGAATGATAGATGCTGTGATATTTCAAAACATATCCATCTTGAAGAAGATGCGGATATTCTGTTTGAAGATTTCTGACTTCTTCTTGGGGAATCGTGTAGGTGAGAACCCCGCTTTCGAAGGAGAAGAAAGATATCCTGGATTCCTCCGATGCACTATCTGACCAAGTCCTGGACCTAGACATTGTTGAGGAAAGTAGAGATTTGAGAAGCTCGTTGTTTGGAGATCTCATAGACCCTGTTGAGGAGAGTCTGGGAGACAATCTGTTGGGGACCTCGTATGTAGATCTTGCTGAGGAAATTTAAGAGGTGCTCTACTGGGGGATTCCGAGTGTAGATCTCGCTGGAGAGCATTTGATAGTTGTCGGAGACCGGTTAGAAGAGTCTGAGTCCGTTGTAACCTCCGGCTGGGAATAAAGGTGTATGTTTCTCCGATGCACTATCCGACCAAGTCTTGTGTCCGATACCGCTGGGAGAAGGGGAGGATTGAGAAATATCCGGGATGAAGTGTTACCGCTGAGACCGATGTAACGTTGTCGTTGAGTGGAATCACCAGGATTAACATATACTCCGCTGGGGAAGGTGTGTGAGTGACACCTTTATGCTCTGTGGGGAACTATTTGTTGACTTTCGTCGTCATCCCAATTCTGGAACCCGTAGTAAGTACTTTTGAATGTTCACTTTTCGTATGTTTGTGATTAGATTCTTATTGTCAAATGCGATAGTCATTCAAAGCAAACGTTGGACTTATTGCAAATAACAACAATGTAAATTATAAAGAGAAAGAATTTTGAGTTTATTTGAAAGGTGGCGATGGCCAAATAGTTTGTACACAAGAAAGGTAAAAGCTATGCGGAAACAATCTCGTTAAGTTCCAACTATGCTAGTACTATATATTTCAACTATCTCATCTCCTTGCTGCCAGAAAGTGAGTAGACGATCTTCGCCATTTGAACCTTGAATGCTAATAGTAGTCCGGAAGGTGATCCGAAGAGACATAGTCGACGCTTAAATCCCTAACTTTTGCCTAGACCGCCTTTCGGTTTTCACCATCGATACCTTTTTGCCCAAGCCGCCTTTTCGTGTTTTCGACTTGTACATGTTTTGTATATATCTTACTTTTTGCCCGAACCTTTGGTTCGCCAGATGCCCTTATTTTTGCCTAGGTTCGCCGACCTAGCGGTCTCTTTATGCGTAGTATTTTTGACTATGTCTCGTCACTGTGTGGGAAGTCTTCACCATCCATGGTGCTAAGTATCATAGTTCACCGAAAATACTGCCTTGATTACAAACGGTCCCTCGTAGGTGGGAGTCCATTTGCCCTCGATCACCTTGTGGAAGAATGATGCGCTGACTACTAGATCACCGACTTGGTAGACTCGTTTGACCTTCCGTTAAATGCTCCGATCATTCGCTTCGATAAATCTGTCCGCGGCGATAGATGCGAGTCGCTTCTCATCAATCAAATTAATCTGGTCAAGCCGAGTCTGACCCAATCGCTTCGCTTAACTCGCCCCGGAGGACTCGTCGAGGGTATCTCGAACCTCGATGGGTAAGACGGCCCATACCGTGATACGAGAGAGAAGGGGTTGCCTCGTTGATGTTCGTGTCAGAAAAGCGATAACCATGAAGAGCAATGGAAACATCTCATGCCAATCTTTGTAAGTCACCGCATGTTCTAGATGATCTTCTTAATGTTCTTGTTGGCGGCTTCCATCGCGCCATTCATCTTAGGTCGATAAGGAGAAGAGTTGTGATGCTTGATCTTGAACTCGCGCGTAGTTCAAGGATCATCTTATTGTTGAGATTGGAACCGTTATCCGTGATAATCCTTTCAGAGTGCCATACCGATGATAAGATTATGTTTGATAAATCGAGCCACAACATTCTTGGTAATGATGCATACGAGGTCGCTTCTACCCACTTGGTAAAGTAATCGATTGCTACAAGGATGAAACGATGTCCATTGGAAGCGGGCTTAATTTCTCCAATCATGTCAATGCCCCACATTGCAAAAGGCCAAGGAGAAGTTAAAACATTCAGAGGTACCGAGGTACGTGCACTTTGTCGGCATAACCGCACTTGTGACAAGATCGAGCATAGGGTGACAATCGCCTCCATGGTGGACCAATAGTAACCTGCTCTCAAAATCTTCTTAGCTATGGTGTGTCCATCGGAGTGGGTACCAAATGCGCCTTCGTAACTCTTCCATGATACGCATTGCTTTTCTCGTCTACACATGAGTAAGCACAAGTCGTGGTTGCTTTGTATAAGATGCCGCGAGAAAGAATTTGGAAGCGAATCTTCTCATGAACTTCTTATCATTAATGATGGCTCCTGGATATTCCCGAGTCTCAAGATACCTCTTCACATCGTAGTACCAAGGTTTCTCTCTCGATCAAGCTCATAACAATATGCCGGTTCGTCAAACTTCTCAATGATGATCCGGGAGCCTCGTTGTCCCATCTAACCTTGAACATAGACGATATAGTAGCCAATGCGCCCGCTAACCGATTCTCTCGTGGAATATGATTGAAAGTGATCTCTTCAAGTAGGGAATCAAACTCGTAACATGCTCTCGATATGGAATGAGATTCGGATGCTCAGATCCCACTCGCCTTAACTGACCGATCACTAAAGTCGAGTCTCCATACACTTGTAAGAACTTGATTCTTAAGTCAATAGCTTTTAAGACCCATGATGCACGCTCAGACCGCCATGTTGTTAGTGCAATCAAACATAATCTCGGTGAAAGGCGATGTCCGCCAGTAGGGATGTAATGATGGCGCCAATGCCATTACCAAGTGAGTTTGAGGCTCCATCAAAACCATAGTTCATCGGGATCCTTGTTCGTGTCCTTCGTCTGGCCTCGGTTCTTCATAATCAGAATTAGTAAAACATCTTCGCTCGAAATTGAATCGCATAGATCGATAGTCATCTACGGCTTGATGAGCCAAATGATCGGCTACTACACTTCCTTTGATCGCTTTCGAGAAGTGTACCGATGTCATATTCGGTCAAGATCATTTGCCATCTTGCTATTCTTCCGAGAGAGCTTTCTCAAAGATGTATTTTATCGGATCCATCTTGAAATCAACAAGGTAGTCAACATATACGCCTTAGTCGAGCAGCCCAAGTTAAAGCGTAAGTTTTCTCGAGCCGTGAGTATCTTGTTTCACACCGGTAAACTTTTGCTAAGGTAGTATATTGCATGCTCTTTTCGACTGCACTCGCCATGTTGCCCCAACACACACCCTATTGAGTTCTCTAACACCGCAAGTACATGATAAGAGGTCTTCCTTCGGGCATCGAATGGGAGGATTCAGGTACTCCTTGATTTTGTTAAAAGCGATCCGCAATCGCTGCTCCATTCCACTACTTGATCTTTCTTTAATAACTTGAAGATTGGCTCACAAGTAGCGCTATGTGCAATGAATCTGCAATGTAGTTCAATCGCCCAAGAAACCTCGACCTCCTTTTCGTGCGGGCGCCGCATCTCTTGAATGGCTTTAACCTTGGCGGGTCAACCTCAATACCTTTACCATCGACAACAAACCCTAGGAGTTTTCCTGATCCGACCCCAAAGGTGCACTTGTTAGATTCGCCTCAACTGCTTCAATCACAAATAGTTTCGCAAATGATCAAGATATTCTTCTTCACCTGTGATCGAGCTATCATGTCGCCGACGAGACCTCTATCTCGTGATGAATCATGTCATGAAATAATGTTACCATAGCACGATAAGTGGCGCCATTCTTCAACCGAATGGCATAACCTTGTAGCGTAGTACCCCACCGTGTAACAAAAGTAGTCTTCCATGTCTTCGGAGCCATTTTAATCGTTGTAACCGAAAACCATCCATGAAGGAGAAAACCTTATGCGAGCGGTGTTGTCAACCGTAACATCAATATGAGGAAGTGGGAAATCATCTTTCGGACTTGCTTTGTTTAGATCTCTCAGAATCCACACACATTCGCATTTTGCCACCCTTCTTAGGTACGGGTACCACATTTGCAACCCACTGGGGATAGGAAGTAACGGCTAAGAAACCTGCGTTGAACTGCTTCATAACTTCGGCTTTGATTTTCTATGACATCTCAGACGATGCGACGAACCTTCGTTTCACCGGGAAAACCTTCTTTGTCGGCAATGGTACCACAATATCAATGTCCAAACCTGTATGTCTTCGTATGACCAAGCAAAACCTCAATATAGTCTCGTAGCATCCGAACCAACCTTTCTTTGACATCGTTCTCAAGACCCGCCCTATCTTGATTTCTTTTCTGTTTCACAAGACTCAAATTCACAACCTCAACTTGCTCTTCGTGTGGCTATATAATTCGCTTCTTGTCAGTAGCAGGCAAGTTCTCCGGCACTTCACAATCTTCCTCACTTTCGCCTTCGCTTGGTAGATCGGATTATCAAGTCATATTTAGCACTAGCATAGCTGTTATTAACTAGATTCGAGTGATTCCGCAGTTGTATCACGGGTGTGTAAGAAACACATAGCTTTTGAAGGGTGATAAAGTAAAAGAAAGAAAACACAATTGAATGCAAAAGTCCAACGATTTATTGAATGAAAATACGCAAACGATGATAATAACCTCGCAACGAGCCATGATGCCCGGCAAGGCACTAGGCTTTCAAAGTTTATTATTCAAAACATAAAGAAATACGAAAAGCAAAACAAAACAAGAGCAATTACTCCTAAAGGAGATTGGTATGACGCCTTCGCCTTCCAATTGTCGAGCCCATGATCCGAGTTGAAGATCCACTTGCTGATGTCAAGTCGTTGTTCACGCCTTCTATAGCATGGATTCCACTGCCGATGCGAAAGGAAGTTGGCCGCACGTCACGGCGTATCATCTTCCGACCCTTGATGGTGAAGCCTAAACCAGCCTTTGTCAAATTTGAAAGGAAGATCGTGAGCTGACCCCAAATAGTACTCTTCCTTCTTCAACAGCAGCTGAGCATCTTTCAATGAGGCCATCCTAGGCGGAACTTTAGCATCTTCAGAGGACGGAGAGTCAACAGCATGACTGGAATTGTTTCAAAAGCTTGACAGGAGTCTCAAGAATTCTCCTTCCATCTCGAGATAGCGGAATGACCGCAGATGACCGACCATATACTCTTCTTCACCACATACCGTGATAACCTTCCTTTCACCGGTACTTCAGCTCGATGCAGAGGTATAAGCCCGCCCCATGTATCCAAGGGCCCGAGTAGGCAAGAGTAAGTCGGACGGATGTCCATGACAAAGAAAGTAGAGTCAAAAGTCCGGGAACCGACTTTAACAGAGTGAGCTCTCCAAGCATCGCTCGCTTAGAACCATCAAAAGCTCTCACGATAATGTCACCGGTCTCGAACCAACCCTTCGACATCAAGTCGATCAAAAGCATCTTCGAAAGATATTCAGAGCGTAACCAGATCCACCAAAACATGAGATAGTAGTGCCCTTGCATTCAGAGATGTGCAAGGCTTTGTTATGTTTCTTTTCGGCAGAGTCAAATCAAGATCGAGAAGCCTAGGCCGTTGTTGGCAGCCAGTAGCAATACAAACTTCGAATCGATCAAGAGTAGTGTCTTGCACATGAGCATTCTTCGAAACTTCACCAAGGCATTAGCATGAGCCTCGAGCACAAGAGCAAAGCGAGCATGGAAATTTTGACGGAGTCTCCCTAACTGCTCCACAACATTGTAGTCACTCTTCTTGATAATCTTCGAATTTCTCCATTTCTTGTTTGGAGGTGTCTTCAAGAACTTCCTTTGGTACTTCCGTTGAGCAGATGAGTCACCGGTTCTTTCCTCTAGCCGGGATATTGATGGAGTATGGAATGCGAATGAGTCGCAATGTCTTTGGAGGAGAGATCTCGGAGAGAATACCTTCCGGTTCGTCACCTTACTTGATCCGTGATGTTGCAATGTCGAATAGAAGCTTCAATGGTCGATCTTCAATGGTCGAGGGTCTTGCTTGACGCCATGATAGTAAACATCACCCATAGTTCCAAGGGATAGCCTTGTCGAGGAATATGGAATCGGTCTTGGAGAAGTGATAATGAGAGGTGCCACTCTAGGCACAGGGTCAGCAGAGGAAATCCTTATCGTGTTAACATCAGCATAGTCTTCTGGGAAATCGTCACCCCATCCGGTCACTTTAACATCTTCCATAGCAATCTTGTAACTATCAGGAACAGTGTACTTCACCATGTAATCATATTTTCCACTTGGCTGCCCCAAGGTATCCCACACAGATGGTGCGGTTTCATTCACATCTTCGATCTTCAGCTTAGACATATCTTCACACAGCTTCTGCACAGGTGGTTTCAGAAATAGTATCTCACGGTTATCCATCATACACTGAACTCGTCTTCTCAACCAAGCGCAACCATCAGGCGCAGATGGGCACCAACGACAATCCTTTGGGCATCCTGGATTGACACCGGCTTGCAACAAATTTTTCTTAACAGTCATCAAAGGAATGGTCAAGTCATCTATGTCGAAAATATAAGTATCGCACCAACAAAGATTGGAACTCTTGTCATGGTTAGGCATAGGCATTGATCACATTCGAGTCTCAACAGAGGATCAAACTCAATGCTTAGATTCAATCATATCTTGAATCTTGTTCTTCGTGAGCCCAACAATTGTTAGTGTCGTGCCTCGTGTTGGAATGGTAAGCACACTTAGCATTAGGATTGTACTTTGAGAGGAAGTGTTGACATTCGAGGAGGATCCTCAAGGTAATCAATTCGATTTCAACATGTGTTGCAAGGCTTGCGACAAAGGCATGTTGATCTTCAGAACTGCCTTCGTGGCGCTCTCGCTACGCTGCTGTCTCACCGAGGTTGTGCCGATGTAGGATCGAGATCACAACCGCCTACAGATTGAGCGGTCGGTCTTGGCTCGGCTTTTCCGACCATACAAGATTAGCTTCTTTCTTAGCACCAAAAGATCTCTTCAAAGATTTGAAGATGACTCTACATGGATCTTCCCACTCTTGATACCACCAATGCGCCGTCAATATCAGCCGGTGAACCGAATGAAGAATTTCCAATCGATGATTGAAGAACGGCCTCGCTGTTCCCATGAACATATCAACCAACTCCTATTGGACAAGGGTGGTTGAACTCGCCGCTAGATCTCTCCACTTCGAGCATACTTTGAACTTCTCATCACGACCCATAGACATGCTTTGTAGTTGCATGCGAGTGGGTGTCAATTCAAGATTGTACTCATATTGTCTCAGAAAGCATCACCAAATCACCCAAGTACGGATACGGTCATTCTCTAGCCGATAGTACCATTCCAACTGGTTCCGACAAACTCTCTTGAAAATAGTGCATCCACAACTTTCGTCATCAGGGATTGATCTTCGGACATAGGACTTCAAATGCACTTTAGGGCAAGACATCCCATCATACTTGGCAAAAGTAGGAACTTTGAACTTGGGAGGAATCACAACACCGTGAACAAGACTCGATCATCAAAGTTCAGCCCGACATCTTCGTGTTTTCCACAAGATTCAGCGATCTTCAAGTTGCTTGTACTTGTCATCTTCCTCGAGTACGCCATAATCGTAATGATCCTCTCCTCCTTTCTTTGGTTCATCACCTTCATCACCCTTGGTACTCCCCGGTATGGACACTTCCTTCAGAGAGCTCAATACGGCCGACCACTTTAGGACCTCCTTTGAAACGCTCTACCCATGTTGAGGAGACCAACAACCTTCTTCTTCGTTGATGAGCTTCTTCGATCTTCTTGGCCTTGGACCAAGTTGGTGAACATCTAAACCGAGCATTCGAGCCAGATCTTTGATCTGCTCAAGAGCCATTTCTGCTAAAATAAATAGCGAGCAAATGAGAAAACCAATCTCCAATGTACCTGTGATGCAATGTTATGCTATGCGATGTTTATGCGAATGCAATGCAATGTTTTCAAGGACCTAAGAGATTTAAATTTGTTAAACAAGCAATGAGCAAACATTTATTAGTACTTTTCATTATTCTTTTTTCTTTTAAGTACAAGAGATAGTTCAAAACAATAAAAGAAATCATAAACATCCTAAAGCTCTAAGTCTCCCATGGGCGCTTCCTCTTGGTGCCGATGTAGGCATTGATGTTTCGCTCCTCATGAAGTAGCTTTGTCAACTCTAACACTTTCTTCTCGCCATGAACACCGAGCTTCAAAGGTATCCCTTCTTCTTGTCAATCCGGATCTCTTCAAGTCTTCAAAATCAGAGGCATGTCGATGGAGAACAAAGATAGGTACGCCACCTATAGCAACAGTTCAATAATTACGGTAAAACAGCGAATGGCATCATGAGGTTTTGAGCTCGAGCTCACCCATTTGAGGTAAGGTTCCCAAGGAATGGAGTTCGTGCCCCAAAGTCTTGGTATCGCCTTCTTTACCATGCCCCAAGCATGTATGAACCTTCGCTTTAATTCGAGATCGTGGTTGTAGTCGAACGCAATATCTTGGAGAAGCATATCATGCGGACCATCTCTTCAAAACCAAACCGACGTAGAGCTAAGGAAGGGTTGTAAGTAATACCTCCCTTATACCAAGTAGTGGTACATTAGGAATTCTCCACAACGCGATGAAGGTGAAGTCCTTTTGAGAGAAAAGACTCCAACGGATATCCGAATGAGAGAGTGACATCAATCTTTGAGACCATCTCAACCTTTGTTCATTCTTCAAAATCGATGGAGGAAGGTGCGAAATAAACCACCTTGAAAGTAACGGACACAACACATGAGAGTTCCTTGTCGCTTAGTAGTACGAGTGGAGAGAATGTAGGATGTCTCCAAGTAAAGTAGGCACGATGTAAGGAACAACTTGATGGCATTGATATCGATGAATTGATCCGAGTTAGAAATAGAACCAAACCATAAATTAGCAAGGCCACAATGTTTTCAAATGCATGGAAACTCATAACTTTGAGGAATTCTCGGCTTAATCAGAACTTGAAAGTAAACCCTTAACTCCACTTCTAGTTTCCCAATTGGCTTCAATGTCCGAGCGCTTAAGATGTAAGGCGATGCGATGTTCGAACTTAGGAACCTTTTCTAGACCTGAATGGCATTTGGTCAAGAATAGGTACCCAAGTAGCTTAGAGAATTCTTCCAAGGTAGGAACCAACCGATAATCGGAAATGTGAAGCAATGGTGTTTCGGTCAAAGAACTGAATAGGACATGCATCATATCTTCTTCAAAACCGAGATAACCAAATCAAGTAGATAACCATGTCTTTGATGAACCGAGCATGGTCGGGAATTTCAAACCAATTCTTTGAGTTGAGAAGGATACCCATGAAGTTGATTCGGATAGTCTTCCTAGAAGCCATAATCCCTACAAAACAGAGCAAAGATAAATCCCTAGGTCCTTGAAATAGTTAGAAATGATATGCAATGTGAATGATGTCATGATGTCATGTTTAGCACACACAAACAATTCATACAATGAGCCTAGGGTTAAGGCTTGCATGAGGTATAGGTGATTACCCCACCAAAAGTTTGAGTTGGTTCATCCTGTCCTATAATAGTAACCGGGTTCTAGGAATCTCATATCACAGATCTTTCTCGTAGGTGCTTATTTCAATAAGACGGCCAAGTGGTCGATCGAAAATGTCCCAAAAGTCTGATCTCAATGAGCGTAGCATCGAGTATCAACCAACCTCGGTCTACACCAAAGCCGGCCATCTCACTACCTTCTAATGGCCAAGATGGGTCAATTAAGGTTCTAAAAGTTTAGTTAGCTTGATGACACCACGCAGAAGCCAAATACTATCTTCAACTTGGGAATGAAGAGTATCGGACAACCAAAGTGTCACGCTAACGTAGCCATCATGTTGACCGCTTAGTTATACGCCTAGCGGTCGCGATGATCTAATGCCACTTACCTAAAAGGAAACCCGATCCGTGTAGGATCCCCCAACAATATAATACCCAAGCAACCCTTAAAGATAAAGCATACAAGTCAAACAAAAAGCGATAAAAGTTATCTAGAAATCCCTAAGGTAATTCTCTCTTTTGGGTGTGTCCCCAGCAGAGTCGCCAGTTCTGTGATACGATGAACTGACTTTGTAGGATTTTTGTATCCAAATGTGCGGATAGCAAGAGTCGCCACCAACTTTTATTTTTATCCAATTAAGGGAAGGTAAAAGTAATAGAAAAAGACCTTCGTTAGATTCTGAGTTCGGGAGAATGGTTATGAAAAGGGAAGGTATTAGCACCCCTTTCCATCCGCAGTTTATTCTACGGGCTCTTAGTTGCTCTTAGATAACTTTTTAAAATTGCTTTCTGTGTGTTTGACAAAGATGTTTTGAAAAAGGCATTTCGCTTTGACTTTGTAATGACTCATGTAGGAGTGTATACAAAGTGTTCGGAAATGTTTGTTTTGAAAAGAATTTGAACTTTAAATAAAAGTGTGTGGTGTGAAAAGCATTTGATAGAGCGAGCAACTAAAAGACTTATTTACCCACTCAGAATTGGTCGTTTTGTTGTACTTCTACATTCCTTTAGAATAGCGCTAGCCATACCATTAGTTAGTAGGTAGCTCCATTTGGATGTAAGCGGACATTCAAGGGACATCGGATGGTCATAGAAGGCAACTTGTAGGAAGTACCCTAGCACATTCGAATGGACTATCATCATTTTTCATAGGCAACAATCGAGGGTCAAGATCATGTATTCGTAGGCGACATCGTGGGTCTTATGATCTTTGTATCGAAAGGACTATGATGATTTGTTTGAAGGCGACGCTAGAATACCTCTACGCTCGAGGGCATGACCATTTTGAAATCGAAAGGCATCGAGAGAATTACCCTAAGGTGTGTGTGAAAGAAGTGTGTCAAATTCGGATATTTTATCTTGAAGATTAGTGTGAGCTATGTCCAATTATTATCTTACCATACACGCCTAATTACTAGCAATTGATAAGGGTGCGGAAAGTAAAAATGCGGAATGTAAAGTGCGGAAAGGTAAACCTATGCTATTACATGGCTTTGGGGCAGATACATAATTTAAACTTGCGGAAAATAAAAATCTAATTTAAACTATTACATCCCATGAGCAGTTACATTATTGGAAAATAAAATAATAAAATGATAAAGAGAAAATCGTCTGAATCGGATCAACCTGTACAAAAGTAAGAAATCGGAAAATGCAATATGAATCGAACAAAAGAGAAAATGTTAGAAAAATGCAAATTTTAATATGAGAAAATTAATATATGCTGGAAATATGATAAATATATTAAAATAATTTTTTTGGGATTTTTTGGAAAAGATTTAATAATTAAAATGCAATTAATAAGGATTTAAATGCTAAAATAAAAATAAAATAAATATGCATGCAAAATTATATTTTTAATTTATTAAATTAAATAAACATTTTATGAAAATAATGTAAAAAGAAAAATGTTTTTGTAATTTTTAATGCAATAAAAATATGAAAAGAATTAAAATTGAATGCAAAATATTGAAATAATTAGAAAATAGGAAAATAGAGTTTTGTAAAAGTGAAAAAGGGATTGTCTCGAACCAGAATCGAATCGGGGACATCCTTTCAAACCTTGAAAACCGCCAATAACTAGCACGTTTCTCTGTTTGGAAACGGAGTTAGTGGATTATACGCCTTCCCATTGTCTCCTTCTTCGCGCCAACGATCGTCTTCTCCGATTTGAATTTTTAAAAAATCTGCGTCGGCCATGGTTCGACGCTATGTTCCTGGCAAAACTGAAAATCAAGCACGCATAATATAAATACATTCTAAAGCCATGGTTCGATTGGAAACATCATTCCGAATGCAATGGTACTGGTCTTGAGGTCCAATTTTTCCTAATAAGCCAAGCCCTAAATCGAGCTCAAGAACCCTAGTTATGGCATATTACGTTTCAGGCCATGGAAATGCAATTAACCTGCCCAGATCGCTTGCAAACTTTGTTCTAAGCATGAAACAAACATCAAAACCTGTTAATAATGCATGAATAATGAAACACGATTTTGAAAAAAGTATGAACAAACCGATTCGTGATTCCTTGATTCTGGATGGTTTTGAATGATGTAAGAGTCTGGATCGATTCAGGAGATGTCAAGCAATGTGTTGGACACCTCAAAAACGATTGAAAACGGCTGGAAATAGGGTTCCCACTTGCTTGTGCACCACGGTTTTTTGAGCTTTGGAATAGGGTTTTTAGAGCAATTTTTCCGTTCTTTCTTGATAGGTATGCATCATGTATTTATACTGGATGGATTTGGGATTGAATTTGGAAAGAATCAATCAATATTCAATGGAAATCAAATTTGATATTTCCATGAAAATCAAATCTTCAAAGCTTGATCAATTTCAATCCAATCTTGCCTTTCTTGCTCCAATTTCAAATTTGCTGGCATTTGTGAGTTAATTGGACCTTAAGGAAAGAATAAAATCAATCTTTGCCATTAATTTCAATTTTATAATTTATTTTAAGATTTAATTTGCATTTAAATGAATAAATTACAAATTAAATAGAAAAATAAATCAAAAATTCGTGGCTTTGGGCTTGGACACTCCTAATTGCTTGAGGAACAAGTTAGGATGAAGAAAAAGTAGGCCCATTTGCAAAAGATTTGATTTTTTGAAGTATCTCTCTTTGTGCATTCTTCCAAAATTGCCCAACTTGTGGATGGTGTAACTTGCTCAATTTTCCACATTTTTGAGTGTTCTTGGACTTTTAGGAAAGATCTAAGAGTCCTCTAACCAATGTCTTTGGTCTCATCTCATTTGGAGTTACCATGCTCAATATATCTTCAAAACAAAAAGTTGACTTTTTGTTGACTTTGAAAATGACCTGTAATGTTTTGAGCTATACCTCTCAAATGAAGCATTTTTTGGACATTCTTGTGAGACATGAAGTTGTAGAGAATTGAATTTCCTTCAAAACAAGAGGTGGTGGAAAAATTTCTGAGAAAGTATGAGAAAGTTATGATCAGTCAAAGTTCAGTTGACTTTTCATCTAGAAACCCTAATTTAGAAAGTTTGACTTTTGGGCCAATCTTGAGTTTTCTTGATGAATCATGATCAACCCTTGATCAAATGATGTATGTAACTTCAAAATGAGGATGTTGACCAAAAATTATGAAGTTTGACTGTATGTTGACCCTAGTTGACTTTTTGTCCAATACACCCGATTTTCAACCATCTGAGCAATTGTCTGAGGAAACTTGACTTGTGAAGCTTGAAACTTGACATGGAGAATCTTTGAAGCATATGAGGAGGCATGAAGGCCATTGGAGATGTTGGAAATCTATCTTGACTTGAGAGATACCAAACCCTAGTTTGGGTTGATTGTCTAGGAGAGAGTTTGTCTGATCAACTCTTGAGGAATCCTTGAGTATGGATGCATGAAATCTTTTGAGTAGATGGAGGGCAAATTTTGGGGTATGACACAAGGCAAGTCCGAAAGACGATTTCCCACTACCGCATATCGACATGCTAGTGGATAGCACTGCAAAATTCAACGTCTTTTCCTTCATGGACTCCCGGCTACAATCGATTAGAATGGCTCCAAGACATGGAAAGACATTCATCACACACCTTTTGCTACAAAGTAATGCCGTTTGATTAAAGAATGCAGGCGACTTACAAAGGGCAATGACTACTCTTTCATGACATGATGTACAAAGAGATCAAGTCTATGTAGACATGATAGCAAAGCGAATGTAAAAGAAGAGCATAGAATATCTCTTAAAGTTGTTTCAAATTAAGGAAATTTCAGCTCGAATCCTAACAAATGCACCTTTGGGGTAAGATCCGAAAACTCCTAGGTTTCATTGTCACCAAAGAGGTATTGAAGTCGACCCGACAAAGTCAAAGCTATTCAAGAAATGCCTACGCCACATACGGAAAAGCAAGTAAGAGGATTTCTGACGGTTGAATTACATCTCCGTTATCTCTCGATGATCACACTGGGCCGATATTCAAGCTTCTCCCAAAGATCAAAAGGTTGTGTGGATGTAAGATTGCCAAAAGCATTTGACAAGATCAAGGAGTACCGGAACCACCAATACCGATCCCTCCAGAGAAGGAAGACCCTTAATCTTGTACCACCGCATTAGAAGAGTCCATGGCGTACTTGGACAACAAGACGAAACCGTAAGAAGGAGCATGCCATCTACTACCGAGTAAGAAATTCACAGATCGTGAAACTCGTTACTCCATGCTCGAGAAAACATGTCGCTTTGGTGTGGGCTTCAAACGCTCCGCCAAGACATGATCAATCACACGACTTGGTTAATATCCAAAATGGATCCTATCAAGTACGTCTTTGAAAAGCCTGCCTTAACAGGGAGAATCGCTCGATGGCAGATGTTGCTATCCGAATATGACATCCATTACCGCGCTCAAAAAGCGGTCAAGGGAAGCATTCTCGCCGATCACTTGGCTTATCACCGCCAATGAATCCCAATCTCAAATATGACTTCCCAGACGAGGATGTTATGTACTTGAAAATGAAAGATTGCGACGAACCGCTACACGGAGAAGGACCAGATCCAGAAACCAGATGGGGCCTAGTCTTTGATGGAGCAGTTAACGTTTTTGGCAATGGAATTGGGGCAGTCATCATCACTCCCGAGGGTTCTCATATCCCGTTTTCCGCCAGGTTGCTATTTGATTGCACCAACAACATAGCGTATCAAGCATGCATCATGGGTATCGAAGAAGCCATCGATTTGAGGATCAAGATCCTTGACATATATGGAGACTCAGCCCTTGTGATCAATCAAATTAAAGACAAGTATGAAACTCATCATCTTGGTCTACTTCCCTACAGGGATTATGCGAGACGATTGTTGACTTTCTTCAACAAAGTAGAGCTGCATCATATCCCTCGAGATCAAAATCGAATGGCAGACGCCTTGGCTACTCTATCTTCCATGTTCAAAGTCAACGATTGGAATGATATGCCCAGAATTCGCATCATACGCCTTGAAAGACCTGCATATGTATTTGCAAAAGAAGCAGTCTTCAACGATAAACCGTGGTTTCACGACATCAAACGTTTCCTTCAAACACGAGAGTACCCACTTGGGGCATCGTACAAAGATAAGAAAACTCTGAGGAGGCTTTCTAGGAATTTCTTCCTGAACGAGGATGCGCTATACAAAAGAAACTTCGACATGGTTCTCGCCGATGCGACGACAAGAAGCGTACACAATCATCCATGAAGTGCATGAAGGGTCCTTTGGAACCCATTCAAATGGGCATGCAATGTCCGAAAAATCTTAAGAGCGTAATACTATTGGATAACGATGGAATCCGATTGTTGTAAACACGCCAAAGATGTCACAAGTGCGATCTACGCAGATAAGATCCATGTGCCACCGACTTACTCAACGCTCTCTTCTCCGTGGCCTTTCTCCATGTGGGCATTGACATGATCGGGATGATCGAACCAAAAGCGTCCAACGGACATCGCTCATTCTAGTAGCCATTGACTACTTCACCAAATGGGTCGAAGCGTCTTACGCCAATGTTACCAGACAAGTGGTTGTGAGGTTCATCAAGAACAACCTCATTTTCCTATGGAATCCCAAGCAAGATCATTACGCATAATGGATCGAACTTGAACAACAAAATGATGACAGAATGTGAGGAATTCAAGATCGAGCATCATAACTCGCTCCTTACCGGCCAAAGATGAACGCGCTGAAGCACCAACAAGAACATCAAAAGATTGTCCGAAAATGGTCATCACTTACAAAGATTGGCACGAAATGCCCATTTGCTCAGATGGGTATCGTACCAAGACGCACTTCAACAGGGCAACCCTTTTCTCTAGTATACGACATGGAAGGTTCTCGTAGAAGTTGAGATCCCATCAATGAGGGTTCTCATGGAAACAAAGCTATCTCGAGGCCGAATGGTGTCAAAGCAGATACGACCAACTGAACTTGATTGAAGAAAAGCGCTGACCGCCTGTCACGGACAACTCTATCAAAGAAGAATGAAGAAAGCTTTCGACAAAAGGTCCGACTCGTGAATTCCTAGAAGGTGACCTCGTGCTTAAAAAGATTCATCTTTTCAACCGATTCTAGGGCAAATGGACTCCCAATTACGAAGGCCCATACATCGTCAAAAGAAGCTTTTAAGGTGCTATGACTCTCACAACCATGGACGGTGATGAACTCCCATCCTGTAAATGCCGATGCAACAAAAATACTTTGTCTAAAAACAAAAGAACAGCTCGGTAAGTCGAAAACCCAAAAGGGCGGCTTAGGCAAAAAAGAGCGCCTCGATGGATTGAAAACCGAAAAGGCAATCCAGAAAAATTAGAGACAATAAATGAAATTATCCCGATAGATTGAAAACCGAAAAAGCAATCTAGGCAAAACAAGGATACAAAATGACAAAGTAATCGCATCATCGTATTTTGTCCATATGAAGAATTTTCCATCAACGGATCTTCAATCAACTCTTCAAGCAACAAGCACTTGGAATTCAAAGTTGTTAGGATAGTAGTGGTTATTTGCTTTCAATGTAGCCTTTTCCCAATACATTATCGTTTCCAACTTTTGTAAATAGCTCATGGAATCACGATTTGGTGATTACCATTCCATCAATAAAACTTGAGCTTTGTGCCTTTTGTTTGCAATTCCTACTTTATTCTGCTTTGCAAAATAACGCTTTTATTGTGAAAATCACTTTTGAAACTAAAATGTTTTAAATGAATTTTACTTCAAAATTTTGAAGCAAAAGCAAAATTTTCCTTTGAACTATGAACACGTAAAGAACTTCAACAGCTCCACGAGTGTTTCAATCAAGGATAAAAAAGCAGTCTTCTCCTCAGCAGAAATCATCAAAGGACGGTATTCTTATTCAAAAAAAAGAATCCCCAACCGAGCTGCCAATGAAATACCTTTCTCAGAAAGTTTAAAGCATGCAACTCAAAATCTTCATTAGTGAACATCTGCACCATTGCTGCAATTTTCACCAAGTATTTGTTCGAACTGTGACGTGGTCCTTTTCCCAAATATCCCTTTAAGTGTCTTTGCCAAGTATTGTTAGCATGCATATAACATTCATAACATTCATACATAATAGCATCATTCATTGCATTTTTGCATTCCTAGAAATGTTTGCTCCCACATCACTGGTATAAATCATACTTACTCATATGATTACGAGTCTGTCCCCGGTAGAATATCTCCAAGTAGAGAATACATTTTCTTCTCTCCACCACATTCCCCAGCTGAGATCATTCCTCATTGGGAATAATGTCTTGATTGACTTTTTTCTTTCCAGTTCGTTCCTGGATATAACCCTGTCTATAATCAACAAAGCAATAAGCAATAGCCTCATTGTCTGAGCCGCTTATCTTCATTCCTCAAACACTGCCATAAAAGTTTGTCCTCTCAACAAAGTCAAAATTGTGATTGTATGATAAATTTCCCAGCAGTTGTTTTTCTGTCAAAAGGAAAACCTGTGCCTTCCGATCAAAATGCCCGCATCTTCTCAAAAAGAGAGATTCTCGGCAAGATTGTATCCAAAAAAATAAAAACTCATTTTGAGTTCTGTTTTCTTTCATCTGTCTGTTATTCACAAAGCTGAATACACAACAAATTTTTTCTCAAGATTTACCTTGTTATAGTTATCACTTCGCTGATAATTGATAACATCTTCAGAATTCATTACCATGAACTATCACAAAGTTGATAATTGGTAATATCTTTTTCACTTACCTTAAACATTGTCACGAGGCTGACAGAAGGTAATCTCTTTGTTTCCCAAAGTAAAACAAACATTCACATGTTTTGTGAATCATTCTTTACCCAGCAGGGACGTATCCACAAAATTTTTCCCCACCATGTCATTTCTTTGATAGTTATCTGGGTGAAACTTGTTCAATCATTTTTGCATCATTCCGCATCTTTTGGTATCTTAGGTCCAAAATTTGCGTATTCTGATATTTAAGTCTCTTTACACCTATCAAAACGAAGATATTCATATTCATCTCTAAGGTTAAAGAAACTTAAATAGGGGCATCTGTCATACCCCAATTTTTGACCTAATATACCACCTTACATTTGCATCATTGCATCACTAACAATTCAGACATCATTAATCGGGTATAGCATTCACAGGTCAAAATTAGGGCTTCCTCAGATTTTCATCTGATTCAAGAAACCATCAATTAGGGTTTGAGTTTTTCTCACCTCATTTGATCTATCTTGATCAAATCATCAGCCTCAGATCATCAGATACCCATTTCTCTCACAGATCAATCAAGGATCGACCAATTAGGGTTTTGATCGGGCATGAGAATTCTTTGACTTTTTGAGCAAGAAATGACTTTTTTGGATAGAGATTGGTCATTACATCTTAGATACAACATCTTGACCTAATTTCTGGATTCAAAACATCACAGAAGTTCACAGACTTCATCAGTCAATTCCAGAAACATCTGATGAATTTTCATCTGCACAGAAAAGTCAAAATTTGACTTTTGGTCAAATTTTTCAAAAGAAAACTTTTTCAATCATCAAAATACTTCAAATGATCCATCATGATCATCAAAAATCAAAGAATTTGAAAAAGTCAACAAAAAGTCAAAAGTTTTTATACTTAGAAACTTTTCTAAGTGTTGAAATTTCTTATTTTTTCCAAACTTCATGCCATTTTTTCACCTAGTTCCATTTTGAATTGGAAAAAACTCAAAACATGAAAGTTGTAGCTTGTGGAAAAATCTTTCCAAAATGTCCAAGAACTCTCAAATCCATGGAGTCTAGCTACACTTTTGAAATTGAAACATAAGGCTCCATGAAACTTGATTTTCAAAAGTCACAACTTCAAATTATAGGTCATTTTGTGTTTTTCTCATTTAGACCACTTGCCACCTTGCCAAATTGGGATATGAACTGATAAATATCAGCCTAGAGTAATAACTGAAAGGATTGGATCAAATTGTGAAAATTGCACATGGTGAAAAAAGGAAGGTTCCTTTTCCTTTGCAAAATGCCTTTCTTACCCCTTAAGCAATCCATGATTCACCAATTGCCATGTCCTTGTTGCCTAACAATTCAGAACCTCTTGCCTATAAATAGCTCACCAATTCAAGTTCAATTCACACCAAAGCATCACAAATCTATGCTTTCCTTCCACTTTCTCCAAATTCCAAAATCATAGTTCAATTTGCCAAACATTGCAATTTTTAAATTTAGTAAGAACTATGACAAACTTTGGTGTCTAACATATCATAATATCCATATGGAATCTGTTTGAACATTAAAATCAACATAGAGCAAGCTAGAATTCAGAATCACATCTCATGCCATTTTGCTTGCCAAAACTGCCATAACCATCGTATTTGAACTTTGGCTTGATTACTTTGAGTTCTGATCATCCCAACACGATCCATATACATCATAAAGGTGATTCAAATCAAGAACAACAACCTGTAACACCTCTAACCACGATTTCCGCTTCTATTTCAAGCTTGTGCAGTGGACTTGAGTAGAGTAATCCAAGCATGCTCATGAAGTGCAGACCATCCTCATAGCTTCCACATAGGCCGTTGAAGCTGTAGCAATCACAAAATCCGTTCTGGAAACACGTTTGCATCGAATTCGATCCTCACTTTCACAGGTAAGAACACGAAATCCATTCTCATGATTCCTTGCCTCAATTGAAAAAAACTCACGGCCATTCTCTTTCTGCACTAATAACGATCATTAACCCTTAAAAAAATCCAAGAATCATCAACCACACGTCATTTAATTTGAATTCTTAGATTCTAGGGTTCTTCGTATTTCCAGAAATCAAAACATGTTAGGCTAAATATAAATGAAATTAACAACCACCTCCGTGTTCGTGATGAAAAACCGAGCAACTTTGATGTTTACATCATTTAATTTCATTAAGAAACGAAGATTTTGGATTGAATTTGGCAAACTGAAAATCAAAACCACGAAGAACAGTTCGTGCGTGTTCTTCATCTGTTTTCAAATTTAAATTTTCAAATAATCCAACATCATATCAACACGTGTTCCTGGTCCACTAACACCCCAGCGCGTTTGGTCTAGTGGTTGTTTGCTTGCTCTTAAAGCTCGTTGTTACGCCCCACCCAATGGTCCCGGTTCAACACCCATCGTGACCATTCTCTTTATAACTTTTCTAATTTTTTCATGTTTTTTCATCAAACTTCCACAATTTTTTTGACAAATCAAAACTTCTCATTTTGAGATGATTTTTTAAGCACTTGTCAATAAATACATCTATTTTATGATAATGCAAAAAATTTCAGAAAAAAACTTTCATCTGATTAGATTTTAATCGAGCCGAAAACGACGTTCTGAACACTTTTTCAAAACTCCCTAAAAGGTGAATTTTTCAAAGTTTTCGACTTCCGATTTTTTTTCAAAACTTTTCATAAATGAACCTCACATTTCAAAACATTCTCAAATCATTTTTCAAAACTTTTTTCATTAAAACTTACATCTTTTTACCACGATCGATCCGATTTAAACGATAAAATCAAATTTGTTCTTTCTCGAATTTCTCGATCGATCATGGGCCACCCTTATGGTGTAAGTCCCAATCCTTTATGTACATACTTAGTTTTACTTGTACATACTTAAATAATCATTGTCAATATTCAAACATAAACAAATTTCTTTCGTTTGTTTTCATTCGTTTGTTTATACACCGATACCATTGGTATTGAAAGGAGCATTATTCCCTGTGAAACTGCTTTCGAACCAATGGGCCTCCTTTACGGTGTAAGTCCCATAACATTCTTTTATGTACATAATATTTCTTTGTACATACAATTTCCATCTGTATATAATACAGATACTTCTTTTATACTCAAGTACTGACAAACTTCGATCGTTTGTTTTCACTTCACTGTGTATACTCAAACCAACATTCTTTATGTACAAACAAAACATTCCTTGTACATATCAATTTCTTTTCATACAAACTTTTATCCGTATAACACGTATACTTTTTTGAAAATACTCAAATACAGATAAACTTCGATCATTCGTTTCTGTTTCATCTGTACACTTTACACTGAATACCATTGGTATTGAAAGGAGCATTATTCCCCGTGAAAACTGCTTTCAAACCAATGGGCCTCCCTTACGGTGTAAGTCCCAACCCTCCTATGTACATCCATCTTTCTTTGTACATAAAAATTCGTTCGTGTACATATTTACTTCCTTGTACACATTCAAACTTGTAAACAATCAAGTTGCGCTCGTTTTACACGTTCGTTTCACAGACACTTGTTTATATTTCATAAACTGTTGCAAATAAACATCATGCATTGTTTATATTTCCTTCATAAACTCCTGTGAATACATATCACACACACACACACTTGTTTATACAAATTTTCTAATCATAACATAACAATTAGACTAATCAATAGGTTCCCCATCATTTAGCCTCCGCTTGGGCTTTATACAAGACAATCCATCCCCAGCATGGGTCAGCCTCCTCTTAGGCTTCATATAAGAAAACTCTCCCACGTTTAGCCTCCGGCTTCATACAAGATAATTTATCTCCAGCAGTTTAGCCTTCTGGCTTCGTAAAAGAAACTCTCCAGAGTTAGCCTCCGCTTAGGCTTCATATAAGACAACACTCCTGTTGAGTTAGCCTCCTCTTGGGCTTCGCTCAAAAGAACTCCTCATTGAGTTTAGCCTTCTGGGCATCATACAATGAAAGAGACAGAAATCTCTTAACACCTCCTATTGGGCTTCCAATACAAAGAATCACCCGCTAAGATAGAACCCGAAGGATGGTTTCTCGGTGAAATCACTTTCAAAATCCCTAGAGAGTAAAATTTCCTGAAATTGCTCTTATTCAAAAGGATGGTTTCGGTGAAATCCTTTTAACACAAAGCCACCATACCCTATAGCTTCCTCGAGCTTCATACAAGGACCCTCGATGACCCTCGATGACCCTAATGCCTCCTCTGGGCTAACAATACAAGGACCCACGGGCTTCTTAAAAGCATCCCTTTAATCCAATCAATTTCTCCTTGAGATTTAGACATCTATCATCTCTATGGAAGAAGTATCTCATCTATCACATCACATACAACAAAACTTTTCAAAACTTTTCAAACTATTTTCAAACAAAACATCTCTTAATTGTAAGTGGTAACGCTTGTACACTCAAGCAAAACACCCAATGCTTACAGTTAAAAGATTCAATCATCTTTTCAAAACATCTTTCTTAAACATGTAAGTGGTAACGCTTGTATACTCAAGCAAAACACCTAATACTTACGAAATATTTTTATCAATCAAACTTTTCAAAAATGTATGTGATAAAATAGATTAGATACATTTTCATTAAGATGACATTTGTCTGCTCTTACTAACATCCCGCTGCTTTCCACTAGCATAAGTGGGAACTACGATTGCTCGACTTTCTCAACATCCTTTGAGAATACGTAGGCACAAGGTCTCATCCTTGCCGAGCAAATTTCTATCTCCTCGCACCAAACAAACCATAGAACCTCAGATCCGAGCTACAAATGCTCGATTCCCACTAGGGATATGTATGCGAAGATCCATGATCTTTGCGAGCACAATAATAACAAACACTAGAATCCCACATAATCTGTCTTTCTTAAAATTTCAAAGGAGAAACTTTCCCAATCATAGAAATAGCAATTAAAACACACAAACATATCAAATATATTCATATATAAAGCTATAGATAACTATATATGTTTAGGGTGCTCCATCTATTCCTTTATATAACAATCCCCTTACTCGAATCTCCCAATGCGTATGCCTAGTTTGCGCTAGTCGTTACGCATACCAATATCAATTGAGGGTATTTCACTTTTCCCTTTTTCATAATCATTAAATCATCTTTCTTGTGTTGAAAATAATAAAGCTTGATGCTCGCGGCATCTTTATAAACAAATCAAAAGATTAAATCGTTACGTGCCAGAAGATCCGAATTCACGTTCGCATCCTCTAGCGCGTCACCTTTTAGCGCGAACAATACACACTGACATTAAATTATTGCAATATTCTATTAGGGTGCCATATAGACGAGGATTGTTAGTGTCTAATTGTGTATTTGGTGGAGTTTTGTAGGGGTTTTCATCCAGGAAAAACATTGGGTTTGTTCTCCAAGATCATTGGTTGATTTGGGGGTTTTCGTGCAAGATCGTTCAAGAAGGAATCGTTCATGTGAATCACCTTGGAATCATTGAAATATTTGCAAGGAACCTTAGGGTGTTTGAAATATTTTTAAGGAAGTAGAAAGTATTGATCTATAGAATTGAAGAGCTTGTGTTGATAGAGTGAAATAGGATTTTCTCAAGTGAAATCCATTGGAGTGTTTGAAATCTTTGCAAGAAAGTAGCTTAAGTGGTGAATAGGTTGCATCTATCGTGTTGGTCTTGATGTTGCTAAAGATCAAAAAGGAGAAAGTGTTACATCAACAATCAACCTGAGAGTTTGTATAGTTTCTTTGAACTCTTATTTTGTGTTAACAATTTTGCATTATAGAATTATCCTAATTCCATTGGAATTAGGCGCAGACGTACCCACACATGAGGACATCAGTGGGGAATTGTGAAGAAAAATTTCTTGTGTCTCTTTTATTTTTTACTTTTACATGCTTTGATATTCATTGACCAAACTATCAAATAGTATTGTGTTATCAATTGAATTCTAAGAACTTTCCGAATCAATTTTGAGTTTTAAATCAAGTGTTGATATAGCTTATAATCTTTTTTGATTATAAGTGGTTTTGTGTATTAACACAATTCAAGGAAAAGTTCTGAAAATTCACTTGCACACCAAGTGTTTGATAAATTGATTTAACTAGCTCTTTCAATATTGCCATTGTAAATAGTCTTGCTAAGTGAAACGACATAAAAGATAAATAAGTTGCAAGTGATTCAAGGTTGTTAATTCAAGTTATTATTCACATTCCATATTGATTTTGTTTTACGATTTGCATACCTAAGTATCCAATAACATTCGTATAAACGACACATCAAAAACCTTCTACGTCGTAGTTTGATAAAACATATTTTCAAAACCAAATTTTGTTTGGAATTTTTAAAAGGGGTATCTATTCACCCCCATATAGATAAGTTGTCATCATCTAACAAAAATTAGCTACTTTTACTCATTGTAACTTTACAATAAAACCCTAGAAGAAAGAAGTTGAAAAACATATTTCTCATTCGATTTTCCTCTCTTATTATTTCTCGTTGTGATTTGCGGCGAGAACCTAGTTTCTATGAGGAGAGAATTTAATCCTCCAACATCGTATCTCCCAAATATATTTATCGGCACCGCTATTTAATGTGTTTGAAAAGGTAGGGTCGCTAAACGCACCTCCCAAACTCGCTTAACTTACTTATTTTCTTTCTTCTTGGTTAAGTAATTCCAACTATTCTAGGGCTATCCTTTTCGTTTATGTCCGCTAAGAGAACCACCCATGATCGCTTAGCCACCAAACCATTCACTCAGCTTGAAGTAATTTAACCTTTAAGTGTTTGAACTATCTTTTCTCGCTAAGCGCGTCTGCATTTCGTGGCTTAGTAAGGATGCACTTTTTCTCATTTAGAGAACCTTGATTTTTTGGGAAAGTTCTTGGCGGGGTATCTTGTGTGATTTTGGTGATTTCTTGATTCCTTTTGCAGGTTTTCAATCAATGCATAGTTAAAATGTCCAGACATGCATTTTATCATTTTTCATTGATCACTTAGGGATTTTTCATTTGATTTCTTGTAAAACAAGTTTAAAATTGTCCATGTCTTTAACATATTTTTGGCACTTGTCAACTATCCAATTTATCTTTTTGTTTGTCCTCAAACAAAATCCATTTAAATGGTTTAGAAGAATTCAAATGAATTAATCATAAATTTTTTAAAAAGCATTGTTTTATGACATGATACTTTTATAAAGCAAGTTAATAATCAACATTATAATTATCATCAAATCATAACACACATATTGAAAACTTGCTTTTTCAAAGTAAGATTTAAAAAACTTGTCTAGATCAACAATAAATTTATTATCTGAACCAAATTCTCACTAATATATCTCTAAGACGATTTAGTGTTCCCCTCTTTGTTGGACTATGCATAATCTATAGAAATATTTTGTATTTTATCTCAAAAGTATCACAAGATAATCATGGATCATGGATCACTAAGATTTTTCTTTAGGTTGTAACGTGGCTGGGCTACAAAAGTTATTTGTTTATCTTTGAATTCAAAAAGGCTAAAGATATAAGGCTAAAGATATTTGTTTACCCTTGCAACATGGTGTTTTGTCAAGTAGTTTTTCACTCTGTAACAACAAAAGCCTTGATGATATCCATTACTTCAAATATATCTAGTAATATAAAGAATAATATAACATCCATATAGTTAGTATGTAAGTTCAGATTGCGCCTAAGAGAGGGGTGAATTAGGTACTTAAAATTTTTATCGATTTTAGTGATGCTTGGATTATTTTTCAGGCTTATGGTGAGTTTATGAAAGAAGTAAAATACAAAAAAAATAAAGAACACAATAATGTATCTTGGTTCCCCTCACAGTCTGGGAGTACTCCAGACCCTGTTCAACACCAAAGATATTTCATTATTGTTTTGACTTGTACATGACCAAAACCAATAACCACCAAGAACAATCCTCTCAAAGTAACTTCTCTTGCTTCCAATAATCCTGGACAACAGGGTTACACAAAGTATATTTGAATTTTATAAGAGTTTGGAATGATATAGACAATGTATCAGTCACTTGATTGATCTTCCCTTTCAAGTAAGAAATTCTCAATAGTATACAAGTTCTCAGATGAATGTGTATGATGCTGAAATTTTCTAGATAAGTTTGATATAGTATGCAGAAAAATTAAATGAAAATTTTGATATTAGGAACACTTGTTTGCCAAAAATGTTAAAACAAAGGTTCTGTAAAGGTTGATATAATCGGTTACCATTCTCAAGTAATCGGTTAAATTGGGAGTAAAAATTCTAAAAACTTTAGAAAAAATAGTGTAATCAATGCCAGTGAATTTTAACAATATTTATGCATATGTATGAAAAGAAATGTAATTTTGAGCAATAAAATATACCAAGGCATGAATTGAAAACTTATACCATAAATCATAAAGATTAACCAATTAAAACTAGTTTTTAAAAGTACAATCTTGATCCATAGCCTTCTTGATTTTTTACTTATCCTTCTTTGATACACATGCATTTTATCTTCATCAAAACATAAAATTTTGGAGAAGTTTGATTTGACCATACATGTTCTTTCTCACTATTTCTTTAAAACATGAGGTTACACACATCTAACCCACTTAGACTTGTATGATTCTTGACTTTTATTGACTTATTTTCACTATACGGTACTAAAATAAATTTTTTGAAAACAATTAGTTCCTTGCCATTCTATAATTCATACATAGATAACCAAATATCAATTATGAATGAAACATTTAAAAGAAAAACCTTTTATCATGCGATTGTTTATGACTTTTGTCATCAACTTAGCCTTTGTGTTTCCCATACATTTGGATTTGTAGGTCAGTTGAATCATTTGCCGACAAACAATTTTTCAAAACGGAAACTTTTGAAAATTTTCAAACAAACACTTAATCATGAAAATAATTTAAACATATCCTTGCATTCCACCACCTGTAGAAAAGTTTGGTATGTCCCTAGGTCATTAGAATAGGGATGGTGTTATGGAGGATATCTCTTAGTAATAGAGACTTTGCATAACCACTACTATTCACCAGGGGCCACTAAGCGAAAAATAGAGTTCACATAGCCAACTTCTGCAATTTTGGTGTACATGTTGTACTTGTCTGGATTTCAATCACAACATACACACATATGAAAATCACACATGCATTCAGTCATAAATTAGGTCCTAAACACACTTCAGTGTTTTAGAAATTTGGACATGCTTAACATTAGGATCAGGGGTGTTTAAATCCAAACCAATTCAAATAAAAAATCGAAAATCGATCTAAAAAATCAAAATTTATCAGATGTGTTTGGATGTCATTTAGTGAAAACCGATCGGTTTGGATCGGATTTCAGATTAATTTTTCAAAACCGATCCAAACCAAACCGAATATATATATATATATATATATATATATATATATATATATATATATATATATATATATATATATATATATATATATATATATATATATATATATATATATATATATATATATATATATATATATATATATATATATATATATATATATATATATATAATTATTTACTTTTTATTAGTATGATATGTTACGTAAATTTATTATTAGATGATAATAATTTTTTTAATAATATCTATTAGTTTGATATATTCTATTTATTTTTATTATTTCAATCATAATCGATTACTCTCATTTTGTAATATTAACTTTTAATATACTATATGTTATATATTATATCAAATCTATGATTTACTAGTAGTATTATAATATTAATAAAAATATAATGTATATTTTGGATATCCAAAAACCGATTCAAATTAAACTGCATAAAATTGGATCGGATCGGGTTGGATTTTTTTAATATATCATCAAAAACCGAACTCAACAAATACTACATTTATTTTTAGATCGGATGAATTTTTGTCTTAAAACCAATCCAAACCGAACCGCGAATACCCCTACTTAACATTACAATAAATAGAAATTAGATATAGTTCACAATGATGGTGGCAGAATGCAATAACAAGTTGATGTTTGAATTGGATTGTGTTGTAATAGTTAATTAAGATTATCATTCTCTTGTAATATAGTAATTTCTAAAAAGGTTTCAAGTTGAACTTGGATTGTGTTGTAATAGTTAATAAGGTTTTCATTTATTTTGCAGGTATTGTTGCATGTGTGGAACATCTAAGAATAAAATGTCGGAGGCACGACTCATGATGCACATTTTTGAATGAGTTCAGGAATAAAAAGCTCTAGGAAGCCTGCTTAGCTTGTTTTGTAGCGTGCTACAACCCTTTTGAGCAGATTGGAAGAAACTGAGTTTTTGAGCCTGCTTAGCGCGATGAGGCCGCTTAACGCGGTCTGCTGAGTTTAGTTTTACAAAACATATTTCATTTATTTGTTAGGATTATGGTTTTGGGGTATTTGTTCCCAACATCATCAACCTTCATTCTTTGTAGCTTAGAGTTAAGAAAACAACATTTATGGTTTGTAATCAGATGATCCGTGGTCAGGATCTTGGTTGATCGTGATTGACACCGTGCAAAATTCAGTTTCTTCTCCATTTCTTCTTTTTGCAACCATCATTTGTTGTGGTTTTGTTTGTAAGTATGCTTTGTCTATATGTATATTTATTACTCGTGATGTTGTATGAAGCTTTTCTTACAAATCAATGTTGGTGATTGCTTACTTTATTTGGGGTTGAGTTGCTGCAAACATGTACGATTTGAATCTGAATTTAGGATGAACATCTATTGGGCTTAGACTATAGAGATAGGTTTGAACTTAATAATCAAGTGGGTATCGACTCTTAATGCCTCAGTGTTATCTGCGTTGTGCTGAGAGACTGTCGATGCGATTAATAGGGTCGATATATCATTCCGCGTTAGAGATAACCTCTGTGTGAGTGATATGTGATGATATTGACGAGTAGTTTACGTTGATTATAACTGAGTAGCAAGTTTAAGTATTTAACGAGTATATGAAATTCAATCCCGAGAGTTCCTTCCTTTTCGAAGAATGAATTATTTATCTGTTAATAATTTTACTTCCTGCACTTTACACTTTAAACCCATTTTAACCAAACTCATAAACGCGATACTTATCGAATGAAAATTCGGTATGCACTAATCCATGTACAGACGATATGATAAAACTAAATAAATACTAATATTTTTTTGCCGTTTTACCGCTTCAATAATGTTATACTCACATCTTGTAATAAAAGCTCAAGTTGATAGTCAAACTCGCTAGGAAAAAAATTTGGGGACAAGAATAGGCTGCATGGTTTTAGGATTAATTAGTATAAATCATGGTGTGCACTTTTCTAACTATTTTCTTTTACTTTCTTGCAATTTATTTTATGTGCTTAAATATCTACTTCATCTCTTTTATTAAAATTGACCAAGATAAAATTGATAATTTTATAAAAAGTTATCAAAAACCATATATCGCAATTCCTCATCTCTTGTGTTTCAAGTCATTTGTTCAACACACCTTTGAAATGTTTAAAAGATCTAGGAAACAAATTCAATAAGATTAAAATTTTATTCTCATTTTCTAGTTTCACTTGAATATTGTCAATTTATTCACAATAATTTTGACTTTGACATTTTAAATGAATATTGTTGTTGTTTCAGACACAAGTGATGTTCCAATGCCTTGTTAATTTATAAAGATTCTAACTTTGTTAACATATGCATCAATATCTTTCCCTTTTAAATTACTTTAAATTTCATTCCAAAACACAAGATAATGACACTTTTTGACTTGTATATCATATTCTTTTCTCTTATAGAGTTATAGTGACCGTCATATTTGCCTTACATTAAATGCATCCACACGGAAGGTGAGAAAAATTTACAAGAAGAAAGGGGGATTGAACTATGTATGGTGAATTATTTTTCTTCTTAAAAGTAACTTCAGAAACTGATCAAGGTCAAAATTTTATTAAGAGTTGATAGCAGCAGAATAAAATAATGTGCATAAGCAATAAGTAAAATCACACCTGTTTACAAACTTCTCATGCAAATCAGCTCAATCAATCTAGAAATAGACTTACATTGCTCAATCAACCTAGCAAGAGACTTCCACTAAAGAATAGATAACAAGATGCACTCGATAGACAACCATAGGTGCACAAAGAATACAACACAACAAATATAGAGGAAAGTTTATCGACCAATTCAAAGACTATGTACAATAAATCAAAAATATATACGAAAGTTTATCGACCAATTCAGTCTTGTTCTTGTTGTTCTTATAATTATTGTTCTCTTCCTTCAAATCTTCAATTCCTTATATAGAGGAAATAAAAGATTCATTGGAAGATGACATGCAAAATTGTCTTTGCAGAGAAGAAACTTCCAAGAGAGAGATATTAGAGGTTGATACTATTAAGATCCTAAATTTTTGGGTAAAAGCTTTATCCATGGTGTCTTTCTTAAAAATGGAGTCCACAAGGATGTTGGAGCAGACTAGAAAGGTCGTGCCAAAAATCCTTGAGCATTGCACTAGGGGTGTGTTTGGTTTGGAAGAGAAATTGTGAAGAGAGAAATAGATATGAGAGAGTGTAAGAAGAGAGAGAAATATGAGAAATAAAGTAGACTTCAGGTATTGCTTGGTTTAAGAGAACAAAAGAAGAAATAGAGAAGAGAGAAGTGTTGCATATTTTTAAAGTACTATAATGTCCTTATGATAAATAAAATTTTTAAAACAATATATTTATAATTTACGAAAAAAATAGTAACTTTCCTATATTAATTTGTTTCTTCTCACTTTCTCTTCATAATTGAAGAGAAATATAAAAGGTATGAGACTCACTCCTTTTTAGTCTCTCTTTCCAACTTCTCTGCTTTCCAAACAAAAAAAATTATTCATGTCTCTTCAACTTCTCACCTTTTCTACTTCTACTCTACCAAACACGCCATATGAGATCCTAGTTGAATTTCTCCATAAATAGGATTTTGACAAGATTGAACTGCTTTACATAGAGTACGGACCAGAGGCATAATACTTCGTTTCCCAGGTCATCAGAAGCTGAGTTTTCAAGTGTTGAGTCATCAGATTCAGACCCGTCAGAATTTGAGTCATTTGATTCTCTTCATAAGCTATTAACAAAGTTAGAACCAAATTATTTTTAGAGCTTATAATCCTGCACACTTAAACATATATTATTAAACCCAATTTTTCTCTAAGTACTTTGTCATCATTAAAATCCAAAGAGTATGAGCAATTTTGTTCCAACAAACACAAGAAATAAAGAATCTATAACTTATGTCTAAACAAAAGTTCGAAACAAGATGAAAATAGAAGATAAATAACACTAATGTTTGTTGACACAATTCAATCTAAAAAGATATCTACATTTATGGTTGATATCACTATAAAGAGTCTTTACAAGAGTTACAAAAAATTATAAGAAATTAATTTCTCAAGATAATTAATATCCTCTCTCTCTCCCTCCCTTCCCCGTTATCCAAAATTTAGAATCGTTAAACCCCACTTAATTTAGAACCCCGCTCAAGAGTATTTCCTTACATTATTTTCAAATGAACTTGAAAAAAACAAATTTAAAAAGAGACATAAGAGATAACATGATTTTAATCATGTCTAAGAGTTTAATTTAAATCAACCTATGCATGAAACCAAATTTGTTTACTATATAATTCGAATCATGCGATTAGAATTATTCAAATCACTCTACGAAAATGTCTAGATAAATCAAATTTATCCAATTCTAAAATATCCCTCTTATTCTCGGCGGACGTGAGTTAAATATATTTTGATAGAAAAATATCTTAGTTAGTCTCTCACTATGTAACTCAATACAATTATCTTCATAAACTTATCTGACTTTGAAACTATTCTTTCCTTAGTGCTTAGATCGGTTGCAACTCTTTAAACTTCTAGAGTGTATTCTGCTTCAATTGAATTAGTATCATCCCCCTACAAACTCAAGATTCTCAAACCAATTGACTCGAATAGTTATAACTGTTTTTTGGTACACCATGTAAGGTGAGAGGATGATATCCTAGTCTAAAGAATGGAAGCTCAAACAAAAGAACTTTATGAATTATTTATTTAAGTAATTGTTCATTCATTATGCACCACTCACTAAAACTAGTATCATTTAAAATATGAGAACCCACTTGGTGCTCCCCTCCCTCATGCTATATGTGGTCCATGAAATTGAAAATAACTCCACGCTGAAAATGTCCAATTCATCTTCAAGCTGAAAATGAAATCCACTATAATTCCTTGTTGCTGTGCTATTCTAGAATGATGATGAAAAACATGGAGAATAGTATTCAATCTAAAGACTAAAATTTTCATGCAATGCAATATCATTTTTTATTAATCATTAGACAGGGAATGCATGTTGTGGCCTACTATGTTTCTTTCACAGCTAACTCCTTTTCTTTTTCTTCTCATAAGTCCATATCATTATTAGTTGTTACTCAACAAGTGATCATATCATACCAAAACAAAAAAAAACAACATTTCATTATCTGGTTACAAATATGAATTTATTTATTTGTTTGTTTATTTTGATCATGTATATGCAATAGTACTATTACACTATTAATTTAATGTTCAAGATTCAAATGTTGGAATCATTTAGAAAGAAACTAGACTATAATGAGACAAAGATATCAAACTTTGGATCTCAATATCATAAGTGACGGCACTGACCCGTGAGTGAGAGAACACATGGCCGGTTATGGTCTGACTACAATCCGAGAAAGGTGACACTCCCCCCGCCATGTATGACTCTCGATTATCTAATTTAATTACAAAAATATAAAAAATTGATTAGTATTTACGTCTAATAATAATTAACTTGTTAGATGAAATGGGGACTATGATAATAATAATAAACTTGATAGATATTTGATTAATTTGTATATACAAATTAGTCAAATATTTATCAAGTTTATTGAGGTCCATGAGAGTTAGGGAGATATTGGACTTATTTAAAGATTAATCGAATAAAATAATAATTTGATATTTTACTTGTATTCTTAAGTTTATAGCGTCATTAATTAAATTTTTTATTAATACGGATCCATGTTCTATGAAAATAGTGTATATGTGGATTAGAGAAATAGAAAATATTGTAAAACAAAAAGATCAAGTAGGAAATAGAACTTCATTTATCTTTCTATAGAAGGAAAACTCACTCATCACCTGCGTAATCAGATGAGACAGACTAAATTCGATAAATTTCATCATTTTGGGATATAGGATTCATGTTTGCTTATAAATATCACACATGTGTTTTTTTATACATAATCAATCAAATAAGTTGTTTACCTATTTGTATCCATTTATTGTTTTATTCAAGATCATCTTAAATTGTTTTGAGGTTATGCGTTGGTTAGTTAAAGCTCAATCGTGATAAAACAACTATGGGCCTTATTTAGTCATTATTTAACAATGATACACCTATTACAAGGCCCTGATTAACTACAATTTTACTATGAAAAATTTGAAGTTATGTCTTCTAGTCCATCTTGCACACCCTCAAATAAGCAACATGTCCTACATTGAAGGACAAGTATTTAGTTTCAGTAGTAAGAACACAAAGGCGGGATATGGGTTACTAGACTAATCATTCATTTAGCCATTTCCCACATGTATTGCCTAATTATGCAATATACATACCATGACCTAGTGTATCTGTGTCTACCTTTGTTGGTTCATCCACACCAAGACAAGAGTTTTAGATCCATGGTTTTATGATTGACATAAATTTTGCTAAAACTTAATTCTGAACTTATGTTGAGCAAGATGTCACAACATTTTGACCAATTGTCATAACATGTTCTGTTGTCATGTATACTAGACATATGTTGAGCCAAATGTTTTGACATCTAGGTCTATTGTACAACATGCGTTGCAGTTATATTTCTTGAAATATTTAATTTGGTTAGTATTCACATATAATAATAATTAACTTGTTAGATGAAATCGGGACTAGGATAATAATAATAAATTTGACAAACATTTGACTAATTTGTGTATCCCTTAACACAAATTAGTCAAATATTTAGTCACTAATTTGTGTTCATAGGTTTATAGCGTCATTGATTGAAATCTATCTATTATAATATATTAAATCTAAAGTATCAGATTATTTTGTGACATATCACATCAATTAAAATCTTATATTTTTTTCCACATCAATTAAAATTCTACGTGTTATTCTTAGAATCGAATCTAATAACAAATTTACACAATTGTTCTTCATCACTCCAACTTCTACTCTAAAAGACATTGGTTACAATAATTTTTTTATTATTTATCCTCACAAAAATTACTCATAATTAAATACAATTATCACCCCTTAAATTCTTATTTTAATTTTAATAATTTTTCATTGTCTTTCAATTATATCATTCAAAGTTCTCATACTTATCTATATTGTGAGACATAAACTATTTCAAATTATAATGACTTATACTCTACCGACACCTCCTGAATTATATGCATTATCCATAATAATTATAATAACAAATGTAATTTAGATTAAAAAATACATTAATTGATCAACTGATTCATTTTAGTATGAGATATAAATAATTGAAAGATGACAAAATAGTTCTTAATTTATTTGTAAAAAAATATAAGATTGTTATAAAGTTTAATCATACCAATAATAAATATCTTAATTTTGACACTATCAACATTACCAATAAACTAAATATGTATAAAAAATAAAATAAATTATATATAATTACATATACTTATTTCTAATAACAAATATATAATCAAATATTTTATCAATAATATGATCACATTTAAAACTATATTATTACATTCTTTATTTAGTTTCATATCATAGACGTAGATTATTAATTATAAATATAAATTTGAAAAATTAAATTCTTTATATTATATCATTTCATACATAATATTTTAACATGTGTACTCTCAAATCACATCCATAAATATAATATGTATTTCAATTTTTCGGATAACGCATAATTTTTTATGTCCTTATGTATATATTTTTAAAATATCTAATAAATTATCTCAATAACATTACATATAATCATATAGAAAAATAAAATATATTTGAAAATATGCAGATAAAAATCAACATATTAATTTTATTATAATTAATTGTCTTGAATATGTAATTTGAAATAAAATATTATAAATATAAAATAACTACACATTTCTATTAAAATAAAATATATCAATTATAATTAAAATTTCAATACAAAAACAAATAAATGTACACCAGCGCATCGCGCGAGTCCTAATCCAATTTCTATTAATATGGAACCATGTTCTATGAAAATAGTGTATATGTGGATTAGAGAAATAAAAAATACTGTAAAAAAAGATCAAGTACGAAATAGAACTCCATTTATCTTCTGTAGAAGGAAAACTCACTCATCACCTATGTAATTAGGCAAGACAGACTAAATTCGATAAATTTCATCGTTTTGGCATATAGGATTTATGTTTTCTTATAAATATCACACATGTGATATTTTATACATAATCAATCAAATAAGTTATTTACGTATTGGTATCTATTTATTATTTTATTCAAGACCATCTTAAATTGTTTTGAGGTTATGTGTTGGTTAGTTATAATTCAATCGTGATAAAACAACTATGGGCCTCATTTAGTCATTATTTAACCATGATACACCTATTATGAGGTCTTATTTAGCTACAATTTTACTGTGAAAAAATTGAAGATATGTCTTCTAGTCCATCTTGTACACCCTCAAATAAACAACTGTCCTACATTAAAGGAAAAATATTTAGTTTTAGTAGCAAGAACACAAAGGTGAAATATAGGTTACTGGACTCAACATCCATTTAGCCATTTCCCACATGTATTTCCTAATTCTGCAATGTAGATACCATGACCTAGTGTACCTATGTCTACCTTTGTTGGTTCATCCACACCGAGACAAGACTTTTGGATCCATGGTTTTATGATTGACATAAATTTTGCTAGAACTTGATTCTGAATTGATGTTGAGCAAGATGTCACAATATCTTGACCAATTGTCATAATATGTTCTGTTGTCATGTATACCAGACATATGTTAAGCCATATTGGCCTATTGTACAACAGGTGTTGTGTAACACCCATTTTCTAACCCCAAATAAATATAGCATATATCAGAGTAAACTAACATGCATACATATAAAGGGTGTCACATGTCGTTTTCCATACAATAGAAAACCATCAAAACAAACATAACATGCACCTGGTCATAATTCATAGCACATATTTAAACTTCATACTTCATCAAATTATGCATATCACAACGAAATATTTCTTTTCTCCAATAATATTAATGATTATATGTCATACTATAATAATAAAACAACATAACAATGAATTCATAACATAATCGAGTCAAATGAATCCAAACATTGGCACAAAGGCCACATCACATATTATCTCATCATACAAATCCAAAACAAATTAGAATACATAACAATATCTCATAACAAATATGAGTTCAAATACCCCCATGTTACATGACCAGAGTAATGACTCACTACCTAGAATAACAGATAAGCTAACTAATCTCCTCAACTAGTCTCGTGCAAAGCACCTCTATCCTCAGAACTTGCAAAATATCGCATAAAACATCACATATAACAGAAGGGTGAGAATTCAAAACATTATCAAAATGTTTATAATTAGAAGTAATATAGAAACAAATATATAATTAACAATTCTCTATAATTCTCTATAATTCTCTACAATTCATGTGATATTCCATATAATATTAACATCACCAATGTAGCAATTCAAGTAATCATTTAACCAATTACCACATTTCCCTATTCACATACACATTTATCAATAATGCATAAGACTCCAATGCAAAATGGATGTAACTCATGCATGTGTTACCATCCATGAACATCAAGTTCATCTCTCTACCAATTGAATTATCTTAGAATTAGAGTCACACTCCAGATCTGTACAAGACCAAAGTCACCATATGTGAACCCATAGTTTCACCGCCTATGTTTCCAATTAAGGATCAAAGCCAACTCCTAGAGTACAATCTCCGCATGTATGCATGTGCAATTTATCGACAACATATGCAAATTAAGATTTTTTTTCACCAATCCTAATTATGCATGCATGTCACAATAATTCAACACATTGAATTATCCACCTTTTCACAAATATCATTTATCATGATATCATCACCAACAAAACAACACACATAGTATTTACTATAATCACACATCACAAATAACATATAGCATGCAAGCCCACTCATGTTATTCTCAATAATTCACCAAAACACAACATACATATACTAAATTCAAGGATCATGTTCCTAGCATTTTCATAGTATAAATCATCTCAACACATTTTCATAACATGTAGCAATTAGAATAAATTCATGTTATACTCAAGCAACATCAATTTCTAATACTTACATACAAAATTCAAGTGTTAAATTTCTCATCAAAATAATTATTAAAATTCATGTAAATTAATGATAAATCATAATCATGCAATCCCCTAAGCCATTCATGCATAAAAAATAAATAATTTTTCTGATTTTATCCCACTGCGCTACGCGACACTAATCCCGCTCAGCGGCCTCACGATTTTCAGCAAAAATCTACTACGAAACAGTTCTGTCCAGCCCACGAATTTCACTACCAAAACATGTTTTAATGCTAATTTATCACTAATTAAACATAATCTAACATGTATACATCATAGGGAACTCATTCATAGCATCAAATCTAGTTTTTCTCATCATGAACCCCAAATCCGCAATTCAATTTGAATGAACAAAACCTTAAATTTGAAATAGTCATTCCTATAGCATGTTACTAATCACTACCCAATCACATACAAATCAATATTAATGAGGATTATCCCCCTTACCTCTTGAATATTCAACTTCTAGAATTCTCCTTTTCTTTCTCGTTTTCTCCTCTTATCTTCTATTCTTCTATTCTTTTGTGTTATGACAACAATACCTAATTTCCATTCTTACTACTCTATTCTCTTAATGGACTTAACTCACTTATCCACATCAATTCTAATAATTAGGCTCATTACTAGGTATTTACTATTCTTACTCATAAAATTCAATTATCTAAATATCATATATATTCAAATAATCCAAATATTCATCAAATTACCCAATTTAATTAATTATCATATAATATTATAATTAATAAATAACTATTAAAATTTGGGATGTTACAATTCTCCCCCACTTAAAATATTTCCTTCCTTGAAAATTATCTCAAATGAACAACTCAGGATATGAATCTTTCATCTGGCTCTCAAGCTCCGAAGTCACATTACCATCAGGGGAACCTCCCCAAACCACTTTCACCAAAGCGATTTCCTTACCACAGAGTTGCTTCACTCTTCTATCCTCTATACGCATAGGTAATGTCTTAACCATCAAATTGTCTCTTACTTGCACATCATCTAACGAAAAAACATGAGACATGTCATCCATATATTTCCTCAACTGAGATACATGGAACATATCATGGATGTTAGTAAGTACAGGTGGCAAATGTATCTGATAAGCCACTTCACCCACTTTCTCGGTAATCTGATAAGGACCAATAAAACATGGAGTCAACTTATGTGACTTGTGACTTCAAAGCTCTACCAATATCAGTTACAGAATAATCTCTCAAAACACATGATCTCTTTTCTCAAAGCTAAGATCATTTCTTCTCTTATCATGGTAACTCTTCTGACGAGTCTGGGTTATCTTCATCTTTTTCCAAATCATCGTAATCTTATCCATAGTCTGCTGAACTATCCATACTCTCACCAGATTCATACCAACACAAAGGTGTCTTACACCTTCGTCCATATAAAGCCTCAAACGGTGTCATTCCAATACTCGAACGAAAACTGTTGTTATAGGTAAACTCAATCAAAGGCAAATAACTATCTTAAGCACTTCCTTGCTCTAAAGCACAAGCTTTCAAAATATCCTCAAGTGATTTAATCTTCCTTTCAGTTTGAACATCAGTTTGAGGATGATACATCGAACTCAAACGCAACTTCGTACCCAAAGCATGTTGCAAACCTTCCCAAAAATGCGAAGTAAACCTTGAATCTCTATCAGAAACAATACTCAATGGAACACCATGAAAACTCACCACTTTCTCAATATACAACTTAGCAAACTTTTCCATCGGATAATCCATCAAAATTGGAATAAAGTGAGAAGACTTTGTCAATCTATCCACAATAACCCAAAGAACATCATGACTACCCAGAGTCCTCGGAAAACTAGAAACAAAATCCATTGAAATGTTATCTTACTTCCACTCTGGAATGGATAACGGTTGCGACAAAACACACAGTTTCTGATGTTCAATCTTAGACTTCTGACAGATCAAACAAGAATACACAAACTCTACAATATTCTTCTTCATACCAGACCACCAAAATAACTTCCTCAAATCTTGATACGTCTTAGTAGCTCCAGGATGAATACTCAAACAACTACGATGTCCTTCATCAAGAATTCTCTTCCTCAAATCTCCAACATCAGGAATACAAGATCTATCACGACACTTCATGATACCATTCTCATCAAATAAAAAATCACCACCTCGGCCTTGATTAATCAACGTCAACTTATCCACCAAAACCAAATCAGATTTTTGACCTTCACGAATCTCTTTCAAAATACCACTAGTAAGCTTCAACATACCAAGCTTAACACACGAAGAATTAGCTTCACAAACCAAACTCAAATCTCGGAATTGCTCAAGTAAATACAACTTTCGCACTATCAACATTTACATATGCAAGGACTTCTTACTCAAAGCATCAGCTATAACATTCGCTTTACCCGGATGATAATTCAAACCAAATTCATAATCCTTCAAGAATTACAACCATCTTCTTTGCCTCATATTCAACTCTTTTTGATCAAACAGATACTTCAAACTCTTATGATCGCTAAACACCTCAAATCTCGAACCAAACAATTAATGCCTTCAAATCTTCAATACAAACACAATTGCGACCAACTCTAAATCATGCATCGGATAATTCCTCTCAGGAACTTTAAGTTGCATTGAAGCATAAGCTACCCCTTGCCCATTATGCATCAACAAACCTCTCAAGCCTATCAAAGAAGCATCACAATGAACCACAAATGGTTTTTCTAGATTAGGCAAAATCAAAATAGGAACGGTTGTCAACCTTCTCTTAAGCTCTTGAAAATTAGCTTCACACTGCAAAGTCCAAATAAAATATTGACCTTTACTTGTCAACTACGTCAAAGGTAACACCAACTTAGAAAAATCTTTAATGAACTTACGATTATAACCCGCCAAACCAAGAAAACTTCTAATCTCAGAAATAGATTTCGGAGCTTCCTGTTGAGATACAGCCTCAGTCTTCGTCGGATCTAGAGAAATACCTCCACTCAAAATCACATTCCCAAGGAAAGTCACTTCCTTCAACCAAAAATCACACTTAGAAAGCTTAACATACAACTTCTTCTCTTTCAGCACATATAACACAATCTTCAAATGCTCAACATGATCCTTTTTGCTTTTAGAATAAATTAAAATATCACCAATGAATACAACAACAAATTGATCCAGATACTCATAGAAGATCCCATTCATATATTCCATAAATACACCAGAAGTATTAGTCACACCAAACAACATTACAAAATACTCATAATGTTCATACCTTGTCCTAAAAGCAATCTTTTGAATATCCTCATCCTTCACACAAATATGATGATACCCAGACCTCGAATCAATCTTACTGAAAAGACAAGGTTCAACCAACTGATCCATCAAATTATTAATCCTCAGAAGTGGATACTTGTTCTTAATAGTCACATTTTTCAGTTGTTTATGATCAATACATAACCTCATGGAACATTCCTTATTCTTAACCAACAAAATAGGTGCACCCCACGGCGACACACTCGGACGAATAAACCTCTTCTCAAGAAAATCTTCAAGTTGACTCTTCAACTGTTTTCAATCAGAACCAGACATCCGATACAGAGCCATCAAAACATGACTCGTTTCAAGAACTAAATCAATCGAAAACTCCACCTCACGTTATGGTGGCAAATCACTTACATCATCAGAAAATACCTCCAGAAAATCATGAACAACAGGAAACTCACCCATAGTTATCTTCTTACCGAGATCCAATTTTGCCAACAAAACACCATCTTTCACAAACTCATCCACTTGCTTAGCAGATAAAAACAAATCCCTCTCGACACTAGAGTCAAGAAAGATATCCGTCTTATCAAAATAGTTGATAAAAACATGATTGTATTACAACCAATATTATCCCGTACTATCAACAAGAGATTAAGGGTGATTAGTTCCTCAATTTTTCAATAGGTAGGCGACAACCATAGTGGAACATAAACTATCATTACCAAACTATAATAGCTTCCTTCATATGTGCTCAAATCTGCACTCTTGCAATCAACAGAACACCGAATCAACGCTCCACCACTGAACAACTCAGAGAAGTGAAAGCTTCTCCCCCACTTGTTTCAAACTCACTCCTGCAAAAAAGCGGTATGAAAACCACAAAAGTACCGATAATGTTTCACACACATATCGAATACAACAGGGAATAAACACATTAGACAACTTGGCCGACTGACCGGCCATTGCTCTGATACCATTAATGTAACACTCTTTTTCTAACCCCAAATAAAAATAGCATATATCAGAGTAAACTAACATGCATACATACAAAGGGTGTCACATGTCATTTTCCACACAATAGAAAACCATCAAAATACACATAACATGCACCTGGTCATAATTCATAACACATATTTAAATTGCATGCTTCATCAAATTATGCATATCACAGTAGAATATTTCTTTTCTCAGATAATATTAATGATTATATCCCATACTATAATCATAAAACAACATAACAATGAGTTCATAACATAATCGAGTCATATGAATCCAAACATCGGCATCAAGGCCACATCACATATTATTTCATCATACAAATCCAAAACAAATGAGAATACATAACAATATCTCATAACAAACATGAGTTCGAATATCCCCATGTTACATGACCAGAGCAATGACTCACTACCTAGAATAACGAATAAGATAACTAATCTCCTCAACTAGTCTCATGCGAAGCATCGCTATCCTCAAAACATGTACGATGTCGCATAGAACATCACATACAACAGAAGGGTGAGAATTCAAATCATTATCAAAATGTATATAATTATAAGTAATATAGAAACAAATATCTTATTAACAATTCTCTACACTTAATGTGATATTCCATAGAATATAAACATCACCAATGTAGCAATTTAAGTAATCATTTAACCAATTACCATATTTTCCAATTCTCATACACATTCTTCAGTAATGCGTGAGACTCTAATTTAAAATGGATGTGACTCATGCATGTGGTACCATCCATGAACATCAAGTCCATCTCTCTCCCAATTCAATTATCTTAGAATTAGAGCCACGCTCCAGATCCTAACAAGACCAAAGCCACCATATATGAACCCATAGGTTCATCTCCTATGTTTCCACTTAAGGATCAAATCCAAATCCAAGAGTACAATCTCCCCATGTATGCATGTGCAATTCATCGACAACATATGCAAATTAAGATTTTCCACCAATCCTAATTATTCATGCATATCACAATAATTCAGCACATTGAACTATCCACCTTTGCACAAATATCACGTATCATGGTATCATCACCAACAAAACTATACACATAGTATTTACTATCATCACATATCACAAATAACATATATCATGCAAGCCAACTCATATTATTCTCAACAATTCACCAAAACATAACATACATATACTAAATTCAAGTATCATGTTCCTAGCATTTTCATAGTATAAATCATCTCAAAACATCTTCATAACATGTATCAACTAGATACAATTCATGTTATACTCAAGCAACATCAATTTCCAATACTTACATATACAATTCAAGTGTTAAATTTCTCATCAAAACACTTCCAAAAACAATCCAAAACTCATCAAAATAATTATTAAAATTCATGTAAATTAATGATAAATCATAATCATGCAATCCCCTAAGCCATTCATTCATAAAACAAATAAATAATTTTTCTGAGTTCAGCTCATCGCGCTACGCGGCACCAATCTCGCATTTCACTACTAAAACAGGTTCTAATGCTAATTTATCACTAATTAAACATAATCTAACATGTATACATCATAGGGAACCTATTCATAGCATCAAATCTAGTTTTCCTCATCATAAACCTCAAATCCCCAATTCAATTTGAGTGAACAAAACCTAGAATTTGAAATAGTCATTCCTATAACATGTTACTAATCACTACCCAATCACATACAAATAAATAATAATGAGGATTCTCTCCCTTACCTCTTGAAGATTCAACTTCTAGGGTTCTCATTCTCTTTCCCTTTTTCTCCTCTTTTTCTCCTCTTCTCTTCTATTTTTCTCTCCTTTTGTGTTATGACAACAATTACTAATCTCCCTTCTTACTAATCTATTCTCTTAATGGACTTAACTCACTTATCCACATCAATTCTAATAATTAGGCCCATTACTAGGTATTTACTATTCTTACTTTTAAAAATCCAATTATTTAAATATCATATATATTCAAATAATCCAAATATTCATCAAATCACTCAATTTAATTATTTACCATATAATAAAATAATTAATAATTAATTAATAAATAAGTATTAAAATTTGGGATGTTACATGTTGCAATTATGTTTCTTGAAATATTTGATGTGATTTTGTGAGATCCTATTGGATATATCTCACTGATTTTCGCAAGTCAAGAAGATTTTATTAGGAACAATGCATAATTGATTCAGTTTCATTAAAAGGGATCCTTGAGACTTTTTAGGAAACTTTGAAGATTTGTTCGTATTTTTGTGTGAAGATCTTGCAGTTGATTTAAAATAGAAGATTAGATTTTATTTGAAAAGTCCAAGCATATTAAGAGTCTATAAATAAGGACTTGCTAAACCTAAAAAAACAAATATTACAGCAAGAAATATCGTGGGTGCAATATAAGGATTTTGGGATTTGAGAGTATTTTAGAGTCTTTGTGTTTTTCTTTGTATGACACTCATGTATCTTTTATACATTAAAGTTGACTGATTGTTCTTAGTTTAAAGCTTTTAAGCAAAACTAAGTATTGTTATCACTCATGATCTTTTAAGCAAAGAGTTGAGTATTGTTTATTTAAAGTGTAATATTCTATTTGGTTGTTTTGTTCTAGTCACGGGTTTGTGATTGTAGGTATCATTGAGGTGATTGAAAGTTAGAAGTGGATCTCATATCTAGAAGGTTTCTAGGTAGAAGTTGCACAAGGTACTGATTACACGAGAAGTTGTAAATTGAGATTGTTTAGACTTTGAACTAATACTATTATAGTGAATTTCCTTCCTGGCTTGATAGCCTCCTAAGTAGGTGACGTTACGCCGAAGTGGGTTAATAATTGATTGTGTTGTTTAATTTCCTGTAATTTATTTTCTGCATAATCTCCAATTTACAAAGTGTTTTCTATCATCAGATGATGTTATAACATTTGTCTTGATAATGTGTTGGTGTTAGGACATCAGTCTTGACATATATATGGAAAAATCTAGAATTTCAAGACTCGTTGATGAAAAACCTTGGATTACTTACCCACTTTACAAATATTACATACCAATTGTATCAAGAACCCGTTTGATAGATAATGATGAGATGAACCAATATCAACAGTGAGGTAATACCTTGTCTCATACTCAACTTCAACAATGGTTCCACATCCCTCTTAGAATATGTGGTACCAAATAGTTGGAGTTTGGAAGGATCTCATAGACAACATTTTTTAGATCCTATTCCAGTTTGGGATGGAAGATTGATAGTGTGATGATAAAATTGCTATAAAAGCTACTTGATTCATCATTACAAGTATCTGTTACAATGGATCAGATGTGTACTTACAAGGTTAGCACTCCAACACCCAAGTCAGTGAGGTATAAAAGGTGTAAGTTGAAAGAGTAGATGAAATTATACTTGTTATAATGCAAAACTGAGTTTCTATATGGTTGTCGGTTGAAACCACTCTCGATAGGTCTGGCATGGACTATGGGAGACCACTGAATTGTATCCGTCAACTTTAAATAAGCGCGTATATTAACTACGATGTGCACCCTTTAGGAAAGATATTAGGGGTCTAAAGGTTATACATAAAATTTGGTGACCATTTGGTTTAGTATGATCGGGAGAGAAGACTAACGCGTTGGAGAGGTAAAGCTAAGGCACATAGAGTCAGAGAGGAATTATAGAACACGAAGAGGAATCGAAAGCTAGAAATTATCAAAAGGTAACGGGTTTATCATCTTTATTATATTTGATTTAAGGTTTAGATTTGGTCGAATTGCCTTAGGTTTTGGTAGAGATGAAATTAGTGTTGGATGATGAGATTTTGATGAATTAGAGATGCATAATAGTACCCAAATGATGTGTAATGGATCTATTAGAATAGATCGGTAATAGATAATGATTACTTGTGAGTAGATGATGTTTTAAGAACTGTAATTTGATGAAATCGAATAGAAATTGGAATGGTATAGTGCAGGAATCGCAACAGGAAAATCCTGTTCGCAGAGAATCGCCAGACGACGAGGGGTTGTCGTCGGGCGACGGGTGTTTCGCCATGCGAAAGTGGAGGCGAAGGGAGGCATTGGCTAGTTTCTGAAGTGCTTCACGAGTAGTGTCATTGGGCGAGGTTGGACGCAAAGGGAGCGTCACCAGGCGACGGAGGGTAGTCGCTGGGCAACGGATGACAGAATGAGATGCATATCTTTGAAATCTTAAAATGATCATAACTTTAGTTCTAGAGCTCGGAATGAGGTGTCGTTCGAAGGGTTGGATAGCTAACACAATGAACTATAAATATATGGGGTAAAATGAGGAATAATATGGATAATTCTAAAACCTAAGTTAAGATAGAATTACTTTTCCCGCGTTGAAACACTATGATGTTTTATGATAGTGAAGTATTATGATGATCTTATGATAATGTTTGGTTCGTAATGATGATTATGTGACGTATATGATGATGTTATGATGTTGTGTGATTACTTTGATGATGTGATAATGTTTCGTGATGAATCATGAATGGTGATATGTGTCGACTAGTTGTGGTCGTATTATTTATGTTGTTGTGTATCATTGCATTCATGGCATAGTTCGAACTTCGGTCCAATGATGGTGATTAGGACAATTGTCCTATGTGTATATTTTGCTATGTCTATTCCTTATGTCTTATATTATAACTAGTACTTTCACCTCGTGCGATGCACGTGCTTAGGCGAGACTTTATATTAAATTTGGCGCCTAAACGTATATTTTATTTTAATATATTATTTATTGTAAGGATCATACTTATTTTCAGGACTTTCCGTTTGAGCAACACACTTTTGTTGGAGACACACCACTTGTCCACCTAAAACCTTATGGTGATAGGTGAGTGAGTTCACCCACTTATAAATTCTCAAGTCACCACATTCATATACAATATGAGACTATTTTTTTTATATTACTCACACTTGTATTATATCTAGTAGAAACAACAATTCAATGAGCCAATTCAAACTTCATAGAAAGGTTAAGGAAAGGAAGGGTTTTTTTTTTGTCAAAATCCCTTTTTTTTTAGTATACCTCGATGGTCATCAAATGCATGCACCCTAAGTTCATAGATAAGGTGGTAAGGAAAGCCTACAATAACATGAATGAAATATCTTCTACTGCAAATGTATTTAACAATTCATTCAAGAGAGAGTTGAAAAAATGTTATCCAATGAAGAGGATCACATATATAGCCTCCATCCTAGACATGAACTAGCCTAGCGATCATATGAAAATTGATTTAAAATTGGCATATTGACCGATGAAATATAAAAAGGAAAAGCAATCATGTTTCTAGTGTTTATCCATTTACCTTAGCCAATGAAAAACAATATGTAGTAAATAATATAAGAAAGAAAGAAAGAAGTCCCCCCAAAATATGTTTCAATTAGCTTTCAATAAAGAAACATATGGATGCAACTCGTAATAAATTTCCACATAATCATAATAACCAAAAAGAATCGTTGAACCAATAAAACTAAAATGTGTGATGCTTATCATTTCTGACGTCACATGAAGTTTGAGCGTTGTGCTCCAAAATTGCAGCGAGATGGAAGTGGCCTTGGAAAAATGAAATCCTAATGGGGGATATAAGCTTCATGAGTTGCAGGAACTTCAAATTCTATGGTTGAAAGTCCAATAAATGAAACCACGTCAACAAGATTAAGGTTCAGTATACCCCCAAGAAAAGGCGAATGAGTTAGAGTTTATTGATTAATTGTAACACCCCATATTCATTTTTCTTTAACTAATATTCATCTATCAATATTAAGGAACATTGTTATTAATCATGTATTCACATACGAGAAATTAGGGATAAATGCATTACTAGTAACAAAGTGACATATTTATCGGATGTTATATATAAGTTAAATGTTGACCCAAAGTTTCAGAAAGTTATTTTGAAAACAATTTATGAAAAATCATTTTTTGCAGTTTTGGAATTTGTTGTTTCAAAAAAGAAACTTGTTTTTATATTTGGAAAACCGGTTTCTATCTTGTGTTTTTGTTTCTAAAATTAACATTTAGTAGGGGAAGTTAGTTTCCATGTTTTGGGATACCGGTTTCTAGCGCGGAATTTTGATTTTCCTACTTGCTATCTTGCCAGTTTGTTGTGTTTATTTTGTGTTGAGTTGTGACACATTATAAATACACCTTTTTGTAATATGTTGAACAGTAATACCATTATGAATAATATTTTATCGTCAATTACTTTATCTCTCTCTATTCTCAATTACCCTTTAAACTTCATCTTCCTCAAGTAACCATTTCACCCAATTTTACCATTGATTTGCCAAGATAGCTTTGTGTATGTTCTAACATCTGGTATTAAGAGCCTCGATTCTGATCCATTAATCTACTGCAAACATGTCAACCACCGATTGAATCTTTATCAACCACTCAATCCTTGATTCCAAGAATTATGACAAATGGTGCAAACAAATGAAAGTTTTGTTTGGGTACCAAGAAGTTTTTGAAGTGGTGAATGATGGAGTTACACCACTTGTTGAAGAAGCTACAACAGCCCAACATTGTACCCCAAAAATCGCCCTCTTCATTTTTCAATAAATAATTGACTTACACTTAATCTATAGGTGCATTACATGCATATCATTGATCATATGGTGATGAGATTCAGAGCATCTCAAGTTGTGGAAGAAACTGTGTGTTTCGACTGATTCAGACTATTTCGAGCCAGAAATTGATATTTTTCGGTTCGTATACTTAATGCATGATTTTATGGTCAAAAGGTCATCTCGGGATGGTTCTACAGGTGTTGGGATCTTTTCAATGTGTTTTCCAATTTATTTGTTCAGATCGAGAGCCATTTCTTCAAAGAAGAACTCCGACAATTCATTTCTTAATAAAGTGGAATTTCTGGTTTTTGGTGTGTTTCGAGCGCTTCAGAATTCATATCTCTCGGCTCGTTGGGTATTTTCGGATGATTTTCGACTGGCAAGTCCCTCTCAATATTATCTCCAACTTTCATTCATAGGTCGGAGGATAATTTTTTGAAGAAAGTCTCCAAAGAAATCAATCTTTCAAGTGAGATAAACTGAGTTTTATGGCTGAACCGTGTTCACGACACGTTAAAAAATTCATAACTCCTGGCATGGGATATCGAAGTTGAGCGGGTTTAGTGTCTAAAATTACTTCTCGTAGTCTTCTATACGACTTTCATTCACAAGCCAAGAGCTAATTCCTTACCAATCAATACCAGAATTTTATTCTTTGAAGGTTAATTTGAGATGAACCGAGCATTTTTCATCTAGCGCGCAATGTTAAAAAAATCACATCTCACTCGATTTTCATTGAAACGAGGTAGGACTGGTGTCAAAAGTTCACAAATTCTGTTAGCTTCGATTATTATGAACATCACAAGTTCAGATTTTGGTCAGAAGATCCTCGTTCGAAGCAATTTCCCCGAGTGGCGCAATAAAAGTTCAACATGTGTCAGATGCCCGAAAAGTGTGCTGAAACTTCAAAAATTCATATCACCTCAACCGCTCGTCCGATTGAGTCAAAATTTTGCTTCACTTATCAATTTTTCGTTCCGGACATTTTTCATTTAGAGTCCGATTTCAAATTTTGCACGGTTCCTTATGTTTTGGGCTGTGGACGAAAATTATTCAGATAAATGCAGATTTGGGCCTAATCTTGGATCCAAGGCACTCCAAAGCTCGAAATTAACACCTACAAATAAAATTTGCCTCTCACAAATCAAGGAGGAAGAATCATTTGCAAAATTTCACACTCCAAGTGCCGATTTTCTCTCTCATTTTCTCTCAAATTTCTCAAGAACAAAAGGAATATTCTTTCTTCCTTACCAAGCCAAGGCCCTTCCTCCTTCATCTCTTGCCCTGACCGATCGATCGGCCACTACATCAGCTCCGACCATCCGCCCCTGATCTCTCCATCACCGACCAAGTCTCACCGGAAAATTGCCCAGCCACATCGAAAATCGATCAGTTTCTCTCTCTCCCTTCCGCGTCGGGCTCCTTCTCCTCCGAACGGTCCTCTTCCGCTCACGTCCGGTCATCCTCCAGCTCCGGCCGTCTCTTCTCTCACTGCAAGCTCTTCAATTGGACTGCTCGTTGGAACTCATTCCCTATGCCTCGTACAAGCTCGGACCGCCGTTCTCCCTCTCTCTTTCAAGCTCGGCTTTGTAAGTCCATAGTGCGCCTAAGAGGGGGTGAATTAGGTCTTTAAAATTTTTATCGGTTTTATGAATACTTGGAATAATTTTCTGATTTGATGCATGAAGTTTTATGAGTGTTTCTCTCTTTTCTGGTTAATATATTATGAAAGCGATAAATGCGGAAAAGTAAAGAACACAAGGATGTATCTTGGTTCCCCTCACAGTCCGATAGTACTCCAGTCCCCTTTCAACACGAAAGAGATTTCACTATAGTTAGAATGATTATACAGCCTATTCTCACCAATGGTGATGCTTACTATCTAACCTATAGGGAGATCAAAGGCTCTTAAAACCTTTAAGATCTAAACACTAAGTGCAAGAAGAACAATCTCCTTCAATGCATACACTTACTTCCAACAATCCTGGACAACAAGGAAATACAAAACACACAATCTTAATTCCAATAATCCTGGAAAAATAAGATGTGACACAACAAGAATTTTTGAATAAGAAAATTTTGTAGTATATAAATCCTATGAAGGACTTCTTTTCTTTCAAATATTAAACTCAAGAACAATATACTCTCTTAAGTGCTCAAGATACTTTTATGAATATGATATGAAAATATTATTCAAAAAGTATCACTGTATGAGAATTTTGTTTGAGAAAATATGCAGAGAGTTTTTTATGATTATTTAAAAGAGGTGATTTTAAATTGAAAAATCAATATCAATTTATAGTAAAGTAAAAAACCTATTCATTTATCATGACAATGGTTAGAAATATGAACAAGTGAAAGTTAAAAGATACAAGTGTTGCCATGAAGAGCTATTTCTCAAAAGATGCATGAAAATACTGATTTTTCAAAATATGGCATCATGCAATCGATTGCACTAAAGCTACAATCGATTGCATCTTTGTAACATTTTAAAAAATTGAAAATTTTAACTATGACAACCGATTGTCATATTGATGCAATCGATTGCATCATTCCAGAATGGTTTTCTACAAATTTTTCAAAGGATACAATCGATTGATGAAAAGGTGCAATCAATTGCATCAATGCAAATTTTGAATATTTTATTATTTTGCTAAATATATCAATATAATTTTTATCAAATTTCACTAGCATCTTTGTCAAAGGTTAATAAAATATTTTCTTGAATATTTATGCATGAGAAAATAGTTTTGAGCACTAAGATCATAAAAGTCAAGATTTTCATATACCTATGTAAAAGTCTTGAAACCATGAACTTGACAAGAGATCTTTTTCCATTCTTTTTCTATGATCATCTTCTTCTAAATTTGTCTTCATCAAAACTAATATTTGGAAAGGCTTGACTTCACATTCTCCCCCTTTTTAATGATGACAACCCATTGAAAGTTGAGATGCTTGAATATTTAGAACAAATGAGAATCTCTTATGTGAATTCTCCCCCTATCTTTGATAACTCCCCATTGATCAAAGATCTCCCTTGATTTAAGATAATTTTACATCTTTGGAGCTGCAATAGTTAGAGACAAGCATACACATACACATATATATATCTTCTCCCCCTTTGTCATTAGCAAAAAGGATGAGAAAAGACTTATAAAGTATATAGTGAAATTTTGAAAATAAAAACAATTTATACTGATGAGTTTTACCTCATGTAAGTGAATTCATTAAACATTCACCCTTGATGAACTTGAAGCCTTCGTCACAAAATTTTCTTTCTAGAAGATTTTGCTTTAGTCCTTCAACATAAAGTATATCTTCAATGGATGTGAAAGTTAGAGTGCTCCAACTTTGTCTATGCCAAGAATTCTTCCTTTAAGGTATTCCCCATATGTAAAATAACCCTTGGACTTTAGAACTAGATTTGAAAGTTATTTTATGTCTCCCATCAAATGCTTAGAACCACCACTTATCAAGACACCATAGATTTTAAGTGATCCTCAAGCCAACCTACAAAATAAATTAAGTTTGATTTGATACCCAATGTCCTTTGGGTCCATCATAGTTAGTTCCCTTCTTAACCTACACATAATGACCATTTTTCATGATAAAGTTTCTAACATAGCAAGCATTAGGTGTATGGCCAACAATACCACAATAAAATAAAGTAGGTACAAAATTTCTTATATATCTAGGAGTATAAGATTTATTCTTAACAAATACTTTCCTTTTATGATAACAATGAACGTTTTGTGCTTTATTCACTTTTTCCTTATTGGATTGGTCATTTGCCTTAACAAAGATAGTTTTACTAGTACATGGTTTGTTAACTTTTGAATAACCAATACCACTTTTATCATTAGAAAATCTTTTTTTTCTAAGGACATTATCCAATCCAATTTGTCCATTTTTTAATTGGACAATTTGGAAAGAAAATGATTCACACTTTTTGCATGTAAGATTTCTTTTTTCTTTTTCAAGAAAACTTTGTTTTTCAATTTGAAACTCTTTTTCAATGATGTCAATATTTTCTTCAAGATATGATATATGTTTCTTTTGAGTTGTCACCTTTTTATACAAAATCTTACATTCATTAAGTAGTTCATTAATAGCATTTAAAGAATCATTATCATAAGAAGATATTTCATTACTAACCTCTTCTTCTTCGACATTGGAATGATGTGTTGCTATTAATGCAAGATTTGAATGTTCTTTATCTGATGATGAACTTATTTCATTATCATCCCATGCTACATATGTTTTCTTTGACCTTGAGAAAATATGCAGAGAGTTTTTTATGATTATTTGAAATAGGTGATTTTAAATTGAAAAGTCAATATTAATTTATAGTAAAGTAAAAAACGTATTCATTTATCATGGCAATGGTTAGAAATATGAACAAGTGAAAGTGAAAAGATACAAGTGTTGCCATGAAGAGCTATTTCTCAAAAGGTGCATGAAAATCCTGATTTTTCAAAATCTGGCATCATGCAATCGATTGCACTAAAGCTACAATCGATTGCATATTTGTAACATTTAAAAATTTTGAAAATTTTAACTATGACAATCGATTGTCATATTGATGCAATCGATTGCATCATTCCAGAATGGTTTTCTGCATATTTTTCAAAGGATACAATCGATTGATGAAAAGGTGTAATCAATTGCATCAATGCAAATTTTGAAAATTTTATTATTTTATTATTTTGAGAAATATATCAATTTAATTTTTATCAAATTTCAATAGCATCTTTGTTAAAGGTTAATAAAATAATTTCTTGAATATTTATGCATGAGAAAATATTTTTGAGCACTAAGATCATAAAAGTCAAGATTTTCATATACCTATGTAAAAGTCTTTAAACCATGAACTTGACAAGAGATCTTTTTCCATTCTTTTTCTATGATCATTTGCTTCTAAACTTTTCTTCATCAAAACTAATATTTGGAGAGACTTGACTTCACAGGCTTCATCATTCTTCAAGCAATCAAGGCCTTCCTTCTTTGCAAGATTTGGCTTAATTCCTTCATCAATTCACCAATTCTTCTTCAATTTGACTTGATTCTTCGAATTCAAGTAAGTACTTATTCAAATAAGCACTTATTTTAAGTGCATTTTGCTTATTCTTGAATTGATTTGAGGAATTGCTTATAATTGCTCCGATTAACTCATATCTTGTTTAATTGCTTGGAAGTTGATTGATTAAGGCTTTGATTTGTGAACGTTATTGTGTCGAGATATAGAATTTTTGCACATACACTTGCATGATGCAATTTCTTTGTACATAGGGCATTTGTATTTGCATTTTAGCTTGTAATTTTCATGTTCGTGCATTAGATTATATTTGCATTGAATAATTGAATCGAATTCATGTGTTTAGGCTTGATTTTGTGAACTCGAAAGTGTGTTGAGGCCTAGTTTTATGCACATTTTTATGTGTTAATTGGTGCATTCTTGAACAACTAAGTTGATGCATTATAACATGTTGCATTCCTGATTCTTGAGTGATTTTAATTCACATATTGCATCATGTTTAGGTTTGGTATAGGTTGATCATTCATGTGCTTGCATATTGTCATATGTTCATGCATTTCATTCATAAAAAAGCATAAATACATGAATAAACATGCATATTTTTGCATTCATTTCAATTATAACTTTTCCGATTTTTGCATATCCATTTGTTTAGAATTATTTGCTTCATGTATGGATTTAATATCCATTTTTTTCTCATTTCAAAACAATAAAACAAAATGAGAATTAAAAATTAAATCGACACATGATTTTCACTTTCCATAAGCATTTTTATGCATTTTTGTTCATCGAAACTCATTTTTCTTCAAAGGTCCAAGGTAGCAATACTTGTTCTCAATGTTTTGGCATGTTTTAAATCCATTTTTGATGGTTTCAAAACCGAATTTCAAGTGCAACATGCCTAAAACACACTTGCTTCCCCATTCATTTAAGATCCAAAAAAACTTCGCTTCCACTCGGAATTAATTAAAATCGATCACATTTTTGAATCCGTTGGCGCGTTTGCAAGCAACCATGTGATTTTCAATTAATTCTGACAAGTTGACTTTTTTTGCTCCGATTTCGAATAACTGTTTTCCCAAGCCGATTTTTGATATTTTATTTCACTTCTTATATGCTTATAATAGTATATCATTATGTAAATATTCACTTTTGAGCTTTGTGCTTCCGATAAGCACTCCACCTTGTTATTTCTAACACTTTGTTACTTGTACGGGGTACTTTGAGCATTATACTTGAAATTTGGATGTGTATGATACATATCTTGATCTTGCACACATGTGTGTGCATTCTTTGTCTGCATTGCTTGGTTTTTACCTTCTTGCAGGTTTATCCAATTTATTTGGATGTGTACGAACACACTTCCCGATCTTGCACACATGTGTGTGCATTCCTTGTCTGCATTGCTTGATTTTTACCTTTTTGCAGGTTTCTTTGCGTCAGATGTGTACGAACCCACATTCTAATATTTGCGTATGACACACATTCTTTTGTGAGCAATGTCTGGATTGTGATCTTTTGCAGGTGTATTGGACTGTCTCAGATGTGTATTAACGCACATTCTGATATTGCATATGATATGCACGCCCTTTGTCTGTATTGCTTGGTTTTCACCTTCTTGCAGGTTTATTAGCTTAGTTCAGATGTGTACAAACACACACTCTGGTCGTGCATATGAAATGCACATCCCTTGTCTGTATTGTTTGGATTACAATCTCTTGCAGGTTTATTTGCTTCGGATGTGTATGAACGCACATTCCGATCATGCTTATTGACGCCTCTGCGCATTACTCACCAGATTTATTTATTGCTTGTCAGCAGTACTCGAAGTTTTCCGTAGTATTTTTAACTTGCTTTTGCTTATACGAATTGTTATCCATTTGGTATTTTCTATTCCTTTTGACCGCATTCTTTAACCACTTTTCTAGAGAGCATGAGAAGTAGGGTTTTACTAATTTCTTTTTCCATGAGAAGTAGTAATAGAGATACATGATGTGGCTTTCGTAGTTGGAGCACATTCAGGAACCCCTCTAGTTTATTTAAAGACCCGGTTAGGACAATTCAGCATTCTGTGTGCTAATTGTATGTCGTTTGGTTAAAATCCTTTCGTGCAAAGGGAGGTAGCTTTCATTGTGTTTACTTTTGTGCTTGCATATAGTCATGAGTTGTTAGGCAACTTGATATGGCACCACCAAGCAAAGCCCTGCTTATGATACTAATGATATTGATATATGATGATATGAAAGGCACGCAGAAAGGGTTCGCAATTAACCCCGCACAGTTCAGTCTGTGTCAGCTCAGCTCACGCGAATCGTGATGCTTCCTTTATCGAGTCAATAATAAAAGTGGCAAGAGTTCCCTATTCTGACTCTCCATACTTTCTCATGGGGTTCACATTCACATGTTGATACTCGCACTCATATGCTCCTCACACTTGGTAATTCATATCAAGATGTGATACCTTTCTCCCATAGGAAACTCCTGTTTGACACGTTTAATTCCATCTATGTCTATGGTTTTCCTCCGAAACAAGGCTCTTGGTTGACTCCGGTGACACGCTACCGTCGAGGCTATGGGACTTCTTTCATCTTCCCCCGCATGTGTGTATCATCATTTGTTTGCACTTTGCATTTGTTTGTGTGATTCTGCCAAAGCACTTGCTTGCCTCATCCCTTTGTATCCCTTGTTTCTTCAACCAAGGTGGATGTTAGGATAGTTTCCCTTAGGATCGCTCAGCTAGAGTAGCTTTCGAGCTTAGACTTTTCATCCTTGACCTTAGGGCCAAATTTGCATGATAACATTAGGAATAGAGCTAGGTAGTTTCACTTAGATGTTTTCATTCCCCTTTTGCATAATAAAACTAAAATTTGTTTTATTTTCTTTTGAAAATTAAAACACTTAATAATGGTTCAAAACTCCTTTTTCAAGGTAAAAACAACCAACCTCACTTCAAATCGTTTTATATTCGGACCTTTTTCTATGAAAACCTTTTCAATAAGGGCGTTCCTTTTCAAATCCAAGCAAGTTGCTAAGTGTGCGAGAGGCCGAGCATAAGACTTACTATAAGCTGCAACGTCAAGCACCAGTTGCAACTTAAGGATGCGGAATGGAATTTCCCATAAAAAACATTGCAACCCACCAAAATATATGAGCCAAACTACGACGCTCTGACTTTCCCATTGTACAAGAGAATACGTAGGCATCTGGTCACGGGGCTCGACTGAGCAAACTTTGTAAATACTTCCTTCTTTTCCCAGTGTTTGCTTATTTTCTTTCTTTCACATGCATTTCCTTTTAGCATATAATATAGGTGTTGCGATTAAGCAATAGATTAACACACCAATTAGATAGAAAATAGAAGTGGATACCGTAGAGTACTACGGGCATGTGGGGTGTTAATACCTTCCCCTCGCGTAACTGACTCCCTTACCAGGTCTCTTGGTCGAAAGACCATGATTTCTCCCCCTTAGGTTTACTCGATGTTTTCCTTTCCTCTCGCGGGATAAAAAATGTTCGATGACGACTTCATTGATATTCTATCAGATGAGTTTGTCCAATTCCTTCACCCAACAAGGTACATTTAAGAAAGAGAAGAAGAAAGAATACAAATATCTCTTCTTGATACATTTTTGCGTCGACAATGAAAACTTAGAGAAAATTGGTGATTGTACGTCGGCAAAACAAGCTTGGGAGATTTTGAAGAAAGCATATGAAGGAACTGACAAAGTGAAGGTTGTGAGGTTACAAACTCACAAGAGGAAGCTCGAGTTAGTGCAAATGGAATAAAAGGAATCAATCAACGACTATATTACGCATATAACGCGTTTGGTGAATCAAATGAAGGCTTGCGGTGAAACCATTTTGGTGTAAAATATGGTGGCTAAAATCTTGCGTTCTTTAATGTCAAGATTTGACAACATAGTAGTGGCAATAGAAGAATCAAAGGATCTTCTCACTATGAGAAATGAGGAGCTTCAAAGCTCATTAGATGCACATGAACAAAGGATGGATGAAAGCGGAAGTGACAAGGCAAAAGAGGAAATTGCGTTGCAAGCACGGTTCAATGAGAAGAACAAGAGATCAAAAGGAAAGTGTTCTTCAAAGGGCAAGGCAAATTTCCAGAATTTTGGTGGAAAAGATCAACAAAATTAAAAGGGCCCTAAAGCACAAAGAGGAGAGAGCAGCTCCAAGGGTGGTGTTCAAGGAAACAACAAAAAAAGAATTAACAATAGTAGTTCAAAATGCTACAATTGTCACTAATTTGGTCATCTCGCAAGATATTGCAATGTGAAATTGAAGGAAAATCAAAGGGATGAGGCCAAAGTTGCAAGGCAAGAGGTAGAATATGATGATACACTTATTTTTATGATCACGGATAAGAACTATGGCATTAGAGAGTTGTTGGACAGTAGCAGGAGCAGTTGTCAAGGGCTGGGCAACAGTGTTAACAGTGCATAATTTTCTGCACAAACGCGTTTGGAGCGAAATACAATGGTAATTGTTCGATATGGACTCCAAGACAGTGATGAGTGGTACTTGGATTCTGGTTGTTCAACTCATATGACGGGTAGAAAGGTTTGGTTTATGAAAATCAATAAAGCCATAAAGAATAGAGTAAAATTCGTGGATGACACCACTTTAGCGGTCGACGATGTGGATGATGTTTTGATCGTGAAGAGGGATGAGAGTCATTACTTGTTCAAATATATGTTGTACATTCTTGGAATTAAATGTAATCTCTTGAGCATTGGCCAATTACTTGAGAAGGATTTCACAATTCGCATGGGAAGCAAGATTTTGCGCGTTTTTTTTACCGAAATGGAGTTTTAAACCTTAGAGCACACATGGTTGCAAATCATACCTTCAAGGTAGAGTTGAAGGTATTGGAGCACAAGTGTCTTGATACAGCAACAAGTCATGATGAGTGGTTGTGGCACTACCGTATTAGACACCTCAATTTTAGAGACCTCGATGCATTACAAAGGCATGATATGCTGACCGGAATGTCCAAGATCAGTTTTCCAGCTGAGGTTTATGAAGAATGTGTGCAAGGGAAATAACACAAGATTAGTTTCAACAAGGATACGTGTCATAGGACCAAACAACATCTTGAGGTGGTGTATTTCGACATGTGTGGTCCAATGCAAGTCGACTCATATGGCAGAAATAAGTACTTTATCACTTTTATTGATAATTTTAGTAGGACACTATGGATTTATCTTATAAAGAGGAAGGATGAGGTGATTGATGTGTTCAAATGTTTTAAGTCCATGGCGGAGAGACAAAGTGGCCACAAGTTAAAAATTCTCAAAATGGATGATGGAGGTGAATATACATCAAGCGAGTTTGGGAATTATTATGATGATGAGGGTATAGTGTGTGAAGTTGTTCCACCTTATACGCCTCAGCAAAATGGTATTGTTGAAATAAGAAATCTCTCAATTATGAATATGGTTCGTAGCATGTTAAAAAGGAAGAACTTTCAGAAGGAACTATGAGGCGAAGTAGTTTCTATAGCTTCCTATTTGTTGAATATGTGCCCTACTAAGAAGTTGGACAAAGTGAGATCGGAAGAGGTATGGTCTGGTCATAAATCGAGCTTAGGTCATTTGAAGGTTTTCGGTTCAATAGCATTTCGATATATTGTGGGTAAATTTTGAAAGAAGTTGGATGACAAAGGAGAGGTAATGTTTCTTGTTGGTTATCATGCTACCGAAGGCTACAAATTGTCTGATTTGAGTAGCAAGAAGATCATGATTAGTCGAGATATGCTAGTGGACGAGTTGAGGCTGTTTGACAGCACAAAAATGTAGATGACAGTAGCAGAAACCAATTTCTCAACAAAAGGAAACTGATTTTCCTCACAATTTTTACATACTGAAGGCACTAGAATGAAATTTCTAGAAGCAGAAACTGGTTCTCCTAATCCTGGAAACCGGTTTCGACCAAAAAATGTAGAAAATGTAGAAACTCAGCAGGTTATAGAACTAGTCCAGAATTTGATCGAATATGAGAATGGTGAATCCAGTAGACAAACGATAAGACATAGAGGTCTACCTCAGGGGCTCCAAGATTGTGAAGTATTCCATGAAAATGAGATCAACAATGATGGTGATCTTATACACTTTGCACTTATGGTCGAATCTGAGCCGGTGAGCACATATGAAGCATTAAGTAATTCAAAGTGGGTGTGTACAATGAAAGAAGAGCTAAAATCTATTGAGAAAAACAATACTTAAGAGCTTGTTGATTTAGCTGAACGAAAGAAGGCAATCGGAGTAAAATGGGTCTATAAAGTGAAGACAAATCCTAAAGGCGAAATTGTCAAACATAAGGCTCCACTAGTGGCGAAAGGATTTTTGCAAAGAGAAGGTATAGACTATGATGAGGTATTTGCTCTGGTGGCTATATTAGAGATGATATGGTTGGTTGTTGGTATTGCCAACAACAAAAATTGGTCGATGTATCAAATGGATGTAAAATATGCATTTTTGAATGGTCCACTTGAGGAGAAAGTCTATTTAGAGTAGCCCTTGGTTTTATGGTGAAGAATCAAGATGAAAGGGTCTACAAGTTGAAGAAGGCACTCTATGGTTTGAAACAAGCACATAGAGCTTGGAACAGATGCATAGATACTTCTCTTATTTAGGTTGGCTTCAAGAAGTGTGTATCTAAACATGGTGTTTATGTGAAAATGGATGTAAGCGAATGTGTGATTATACTTTGCTTATATGTGTGTCATCTATTGATTATGGGAAGAAACGAAGAGTTCATTTCCAAGTTCAAAGGTGAGCTTATGGAAGAATTTAAAATGAGTGACTTTGGAACCATGACTTACTTTCTTGGTATGAAGTTCCACAAGTCAAAATTGGGACTGCTCATGCATCAAAGAAAGTATGCTCTTTAAATATTAAAGATGGGTGATATGGAGAATTGTAATGCTGCCAATACACCAGTCAAAGCAAGGTTGCAGTTGTCCAAGAGTGAAGATGAGGCAGATGTGGATCCAACTCAATATAGAAGGTTGATTGGATCGTTATGTTACATGTGCAATACGCAGTCAGATTTAGTATTTAGTTTCGGTATTGCAAATAGATTTATGGAGAGACCAAAGGTTTCTCATTTGGCAGAATTTAAGAGGATCCTTCGCTACATCAAAGGTACTCTTGGCTGCGGAATTTTCTTTCCCACAATTGATATGGGCAGCATTTGCGAGTTACTCGGTTACATAGATTCTAATTGGTGCAGAGATAAAGATGATCGAAAGTCTCCAACTAGTTATGCATTTATGGCCGACGGAGCTCCAATCTCTTGGTGCTCTAAAAAGGAACCTGTGGTGGCCCTCTCTTCTTGTGAGGCTGAGTATATCGCTACGTTGATGTGTGTGTCAGGTTATGTGGCTGATGAATCTGATTAAGAAGCTGGACAACAATGATGTAAAAGTTGTTACGCTCTTTGTTGACAACATCTCAGCTATTAACCTTGCAAGGAATCCTATAGCACATGGGAGGAGCAAGCATATAAAGATGAGGTTTTATTACTTGAGGGAATTGGTACATGCAGGACAGCTGAAGCTAGCTTATTGTCGAAGTGAAGAACAACATTTAGATTTGTTAACGAAGGCGATGACAAATGAAGTGTTTAAGAGACTTGTGAGGAGTTTGAACATGAGGAATGTTGAGCACTTGACTTGATGTGGTGTATTGGATGTTATATATATGTCAAATGCTAACTAGATGCTTGTGGAAGCTGCTTTGGAAACAACTTATTGGAAAAGTCATTTTCTGCAGCTCTGGAACTTGTTGTTTTGAAGAAGAAACCGGTTTGTAGTGTTTATTTTGTGTTGGGTTGTGACACATTATAAATTCACTCTCTTGTAATACGCTGAATAATAATGTCATTGTGAATAATCTCTCTCTCTCTCTCTCTCTCTCTCTCTCTCTCTCTCTCTCTCTCTCTCTCTCTCTCCCTTTAAACTTCATCTTTTCCAATTAACTATTTCATCCAATTTCACTATTAATTCACTAAGATAATTTTGTGTATGTTCCAACAATATTGAGCGGTTAACTAGTAAAAAGAGGGGATTTATTGAAACTTGGAGAAAGTTATACAATGAAACAATGTTTTAGGACTTTTGTCCCTGTGTGATTCAATTCACAAAATATTGTTACTCAAATATCATTAATATAATGAGGAGGGATCAAATTACACCCGAAAAGTTACACCAAGAGTTACACTTGCTCAAAAATGTCACTTCGGATTGATATTTTGTAAAATTAACCGTTGGATTGAAATATATCATCATATAGTTCATGCCTATAAAATTTGAGATTAATCTATAATGATTTACTATACGATCAAGACATCCAAAAATTAACGTCAAAATGGACTTTCATATAACGTTAATTTTGATGTAGTTCAATGACATAGTAAATCATTATAGATTAATCTCAAACTTTATAAGTATGATCTATGTGATGTTATGTTTCAATCCAACGGTTGATTTTAAAAAATATTAATCTGAAGTGACGTTTTTGAGTGAGTACACTCATGGTGTAACTCTTCAAATGTAATTTGATCTCTCCTCTAATATAATTGAATTTTAATAAAGTGAATCGCTTCACATAAAAGTGTGATTCAATTAATGGACGAGTTTCCAGATCCATGAAGACTTAAATAAATTCACATAAAGATATTAATCGATTCATGATGAGATTTTTTTCAGAATTTGATATTCTCTTAATCCAACATTAAATTATGGAAAAATCATAGGACTAAGTGATACTAATAGAGTATACATTAACTACGGGATTCTTCGTTTATAAGAAGGGGCATGGAAGTCATGAAAAAACATGGTTAGTAAGACAAAATACCCAAGGAATGAAGATTGGAGAACTGATATCTAGTGTATATTTTAAATAAAAGTGGGATTGACCATCATGTAACTCCACTTATGTTCTTCTACTTTATTTTACTTTTCCTTTAAGGAGGCCTTACCAATGAAGTTTCAAAGGATGAAAGGATCCACCTCTAACTTACTTACTATTACTATTATGCTTAACACTATATATTAAAGTCCGATATTACCGATCAGAAATGATATCATGACGCCACTTTTATACATTTGTACTAAAATAATCTTCACAAATACGTTAACAGTATTTTTATTATTATTTGATTTTTTTTATTTTATTTTTATTTTTTTCAAAAAAAAATTAGTTAATAAAATATTAAAATTCGGTTAATATAGTTTAAAATTTAATTAATATATATTCTGATATAAAAAAATTAATATGTAATATACCGTTCAGACTTTGATTAATAGTTTATATAAAGTTAGTTAATACAATACATAACTTGGTTAATGAGCTTTCAAACATAAAAATATTAAATAATAAAATGAAATTAGTTAATAGAATATAAAAATGGATTAATACATTTATAATTTACTGTTAGAACATGACTAATATTATGTATTTTATTGATTAGTAAAGTAATGAAAATGGTTACTAAAATATAAATAAAATAATTGATTAATGACGTATATTTTTGTGGTTAATATCCTTGTGAAATTGGTTAATGACCCAACCATATATTGTGTTATAAAATAAATTTAAAAATATATATTTTTTTAAATAATATTATTTTAATAAAAATATATTGTTCATTGTTTAAATACGGTGAACAGTATATATAATGTAGGTATTTAGTGTCAAAATTGGTGTCAAGGTACCATTGTTGATTATTAATATATGGTGTTACGTTATTTAGAGATGATATAAAATCAATACTTATTCAACCTCTTTGTTTTTTAATCTGAACTAATTAAGGATCCGTGCGAAAGTCAATATAAATATTAAATAAATTATGATTAAAAAATATATATAAATATATATACGAATTAAGATGAAAAAAGTTTTAATAATGATTGTCATATAAATATTAATTTAATTTATTATGTTATACTATAATAGTTATTAGGATATACATAAAAATTATGTTGAAAATATATTGAGTATATGGTGTAATAACTTCACACACATAATTATATCAACAACAACAACAAAAAAATACTCATCTATAGTACAAAATCCATGTATATTTTAATATGACAAAAAATTAAATAGTCATTTACCCATGCGTTCATACAGATCACACAATATCGTTATAAATAATAAATAAATATAATATAAAATATATATATATATATATATATATATATATATATATATATATATATATATATATATATATATATATATATATATATATATATATATACAAATTAAATAGTCTCAGCTCGTAGACATAATAGAAAATTAAATAGTTTTGATCCGTAGGACATGTAAAAATATAGAAAATTTCTTCACCCACCTAGTGAATTTCTCTCACACTCTAGAAAAATCAAAAATGTCCTTCGTAAGTTAATTTATGAATTCACCTTGTTGGGTGAATTCGCAAGTTAACTTACAAATTGGCCTTTCTGGGTGAATTTGTAAGTTAACTTACGAATTTACTTTATTTTGGACGAATTCGCCCAATGTCCCAATTTTATTAGGATTTTATTTTTTCGTAAGTGCACTTACAAATTCACCTACATTTTAGGGTGTTTCGTAAGTGCACTTACGAATTCGCCATGTTGGTTCAAATTTATCAGTATAATTATATACCATTTTATTATACACTGAAAAAATATCATATTATGGAATATGTTTATAGTACTATATCACAGAAGATTTTATATGTAATGTTAGTTATAATTTATTATAATGTGGAAAAATATAATATTATGAAATATGTTTATAGTAATTTTTTATGACAGTTTGTTCAGTTTTATTATACAATGTAAAAATATCATATAATGGAATATTTTTATAGTAACTTTTTATCACAGAAGATTTTATATGTAATGTTAATTCAAATTTATATTCGTACAGGTATAATAATTCATGAAGATTTGTATAATATATAAGTTCTTTTTTTAATTCTCAATACTGACTCATCATTTTCAAACAACTAAATAAAAAAGAATATTTTTTTAAATAGTTTACAATATTTTTCCAATTATATTTTTATCTTTTAAAAATAATTATTTTTATTTCCTTTTAAAAATATTTTTATTATTTTTATTTTTGTAAGAATAATTTTTAAAATTTGAGTTTATATTAAACTTTAATTAACTTTATTTAGTATTTATTCGTTTCGTATTATTTGTTGTATTAAGTAGTTATTACTAAGTGAAATATATAATTTGCTTCAATGATTCTTTCCTAAAATTAAAAAAAAAAAAAAAAAAACTTTTCTTGTATAATAGTATTTACTATCGAAAATTGTTATAATTAAAACAACAATTTAATTGGATTCCATTTTCATATGCATTATAAAATGATATAAATAAGAAACAATTACATTTCACTAATTATTACATTAATCGTTTAATTTTATATCATAAATTTACTTTAATAATTTTTAATTATGAATTTAAGTTATTTTTATTAATAATAATTCAATTTAACTATGTTGTTAGAAATATATTATACAAGTAAATTAAGGAAAAAAAAATCAATTGTCTCGTGTATCTCTTCATATAGAAATTGATATCAATAGTATTAATATAGTTTTTATTATAGCCAAATTTGATATATATATATATATATATATATATATATATATATATATATATATATATATATATATATATATATATATATATATATATATATATATATATATATATATATATATATATATATATATATATATATATATATATATATATATATATATATTTTGGAAACTAAAATTCTATGTAAAGATTAATATGTTGTTTATTTACTGTTATACCCAAAATTCGTAAGTACACTTGCGAATTCATCTTATTTGGTTTACTTCGTAAGTGCACTTAGGAATTTACCTTATTTAGTTTACGAATTGGGTTATTTCGCAAGTTAACTTGCGAATTCACCTTATTTCTAAAAAATAAGGTGAATTCATAAGTGCACTTACGAATTCACCTTATTTGGTCTACGAATTCGTATATTTCGCAAGTTAACTTGCGAATTCACCTTATTTTTTAAAAAATCGTGGATTATTTCGTAAGTGAACTTACGAATTCACCTTATTTAGGGAATTCGTAAGTTGACTTACGAAATTGAGGGATATTTTTGGTTTTTCACAAGGGGTGGGAAAGAAACCCATTAGGTGGGTGAAGAAATTTCCAAAATATATGCAAGTGATAAAGAAAGTAACTTCTTGATTTTGCTCACATAAGTCCTCTTAGTAAAATTGTTGTAATCATTAACTTCTATTTTGTCCAATATATCTCTCAATACAATAGCAATGTCGCCCAGACCTACACCATCCTCATCATTCTTTATGGGAAAAAGCTAACATTTTTCCTTAGGGTACATGTTAAACAATTATTTGTAAAAAAAATTTCTTAAAACGCGTGTATTTAATATTTTATAATTTTAAATTGATTTTATTAAATTTAATTATATTTAATTTTTTTAGTTATAATATGGTTAACATGTGTTCTTAGAACACATGTAAACATGACCCTTTTTTATGTTAGATACTAAAGTGTCATATATTTGACATGATAATCAGCACTACTAAATGAAATTTGTAAAAAATGTTGACTGCCATGATATTATCTATATAATTATTTTTATTTTATTAATTAAACAATTCTAAATAATTATACTAATTATCTAAAATATAAATAATTTTCATCTCATCTCATCTCAATTTGCACTACTCCGTAACACAGCATACACAATACACCATATAAATAAACAATAATTTATATATTCATCAATAATTATAAATACTCATAAATAATCAATAATCAATTATAAAATTTGGGGTGTTACGATTCACAATTACAAACTCGTATAATTACTTCCTAAACTTCTTATCCTCAAGGGGCTAAAGAAGTTTAGATGGACAAGCCTAAGATTTTGAAGATTAAACAATCTTTTTGATTTAAAAGACACTCTCCTTTGCTTTCTCAATTGGAAAGCATCACAAAGTATATCATTAAAAAACTTTATTTTTGATAAACCGACTACTAGATTCTTAGATGTTATCTTATTTATTAAATCAAAATGTACATGTCCTAAAGTTCTATGCCATAGCCAAGAATATTCATTCTTATTGACCTAACATTTAGTACATACATTGGTATATCATCCAAGTCAAGCAAATAGATGTTATTAACCATAGAACCCTTAAACACAAGTCTTTTTCTTACCTTATGTTTAATTAAACAACTTAAGGCATCTAAAATAATAAAATGCCCTTTGTCATAATTGACTAACGCTAAGAAATTGTGTTTAATCCTTTTAACCAATAAAACAACTTAAGTGGTAATTACGAAGGTATTCTCCACATCACTTTCTCCCAATATTTTACCACTTGTGTTGTCTCCATACATAACATGAACTCATTATTTGTGATAGAATTTGTTGAACATTGAAGTTTCTCCCATCTTGTGTCTTGAGCATCCACTATCTAAGAACCATAACCTTTTCTCAAAAACAAAAAATTCATACAAACAATCAAATAGGTATAGAAAAATCGCTTTTAGCGACCAATTTAGTGACCGAAAAATTTCGGTCACTATAGCCACCGATTTAGCCATCGAAATTTGATATTGATGAGTAAATTTTAAGATGTCACTAAATCGGTCACTAAATAAATTTAGCCACCGATTTAGTGACTGAAATTTTGTGACCGAATTTTCCGTCTCTATAAAATTTTTTATATAAAATTTAGTGACTGAATTAGTTACTGAAATTTTGTGACCGATATAGTGACTAAAATTTTTGCAAAATTTTTTATAATCAAATTTTCTTTTTATTAATTTTTAACAAATAAAGCATATTGATGAGTGCTAAATTGTTGTGAATTTAAGTGTTAATAATTAGCACTCATCGGCTTAATTTGCTTGCTATTCGTCAATAAACCTCAACTTTTCGTATATATTCGGTATAGTTTACGTTATAATGTATATATTGTGTTATCGTGTAAATATCATTGAGTTTAATTGATTTTATCTTATTTTTAGAGGTATTCAAGCATTGATATTTATTCATGGTTAGATAGAGCATTGGATAAGCTTTCCAACACTTTAAACCAGGCTCAAATCCGAGTTACGATTCTCAAGTTATAGGGAAAATAAGATGTTGATTTTTTTCGGAACTGCACAGACCGCGCTGAGCGCCTACAGACCGGGCTAAGAGCTCCCTGCGATTTCAGAACTCGTTAGACATAGATTTAGAGCTGACATTTGCTGTGGGTATTTGAGATTAATGCCTCTATTTCAGTTGTGTTGGGCGAGACATCATCGATGCGAGTGACACGGTTGACTTCTATGTTGTTAAGGTAGGTGAAACATCACTACCGAGGTAATGCAGTAGGATTCTCAATTTAGGTTGGGAATAACTTAGGTTGTGATAGATACGTGATGACATAGACGAGTATTGTAGGTTGAGTATAAATGGACGATAGGTTTAAGTTTGTGACGAGTGATGTACATTAGAGCCAAATAAGTTGTCTATACTTTTTACATTTGTTTGCATTTATTTTTTGTTGATACTTTTCTTTACAACTCATTTTAACCCCAAACTCATTAACGAACGAATTGTCGAACGACAAAAGAATAACCAATCTCTATGGACACGATACGATATAACCTATATCATTCGGTAAAAATAATACTTTACTTTTTGCTTACCGCTTATACCGCTCCAACACATATATACTTAAACAAAAAATGATACAATTTTTTTATAGTTGTAATAATAAAAATTGTATAGTGAAATTTAATTTATATCGTTAAATCAATTAAACAAAATAGGCTTAAATAGTCTTTTGGTCCATGTAAGTTAGCATATTTTTTATTTTAGTCCATGTATCTTCTTTTTCTTGGATAAAGTCGTTATATGTTGAATTTCGTTTGATTTTAGTCCCTAAAACAAAAATCTGCAGGAAAATCCGCAGTTTTCCTGCGGATTTTAACTTTAGGGACTAAAATCAAAAGGATTGTAACATTCAGGGATCATTTTCATGAAAAAAAGATACAGGGATGAAAATTAAAATCACGCTAACTTACAGGGACCAAAAGATTATTTAAGCCAATAAAATAGTATTTAGTAATATGTATATTCACTTAAAATAACATATTATATTATATTATTTATTTATATATATATATATATATGTTAAAATCCTATAAATAGGATCTGACTAGTTGTATGTATTTATAGAAATTATTGGCTCTTAACTATAAATGTTTTTAGGGCAATGATGAGTGTTTATTAGGAATTTCCTTTTCTAGATACATTGTATTCTATTAAAGAACACATGTTTCTCTATCAGTAATAACAGAAAAAATCATCTTTGTCAGTTTATGCCCGCCCGTCGGGGAGGCTGGCGAGGTCTTTTATGTTGTAGTGTCGAGCATAATTGACTGCTTCCTTCTCCTCGTACTGGATGTATGTCTGGGCCTTGAGGAGGAGGGAATCCAGTGTTTTCAGTGTTTCAATAACAACTGCTTTGGCAACTGCTTTGGCAAAGTCGATGTGGGAGCGTAATCCTTATTCGAGCAAGTCCTTCTTCATCTCGTCAATCGTGGAGACCTGGACGCCCTCTTTGTTGAACCTCTCGATGTATGTGCGGAGGGACTCGTCTTCTCCTTATATGATCGCCTCTAGCGAGGCCTCTGTCTTTGGGTGGCGGCGAGAGGCAGTGAAGTGCCTTGAGAACATTTTCCCCAAATTCTTCCATGAGGTGATGGACTCATTGGGGAGGCTTTTGTACCAGGACATTTCTCCTTTCCTCAAGATTGTTGGGAACAATTTGCACTTGATGGCGCCCCTAATGGCTCGATAGTCCAGCAAGGCATCAATGTTTTTCGATGTGCTCGTCGGGATCAGTAGTGCCATCATATTGTCCGAGCTTCGGGGGTTTCTCTAGATCGGACGAAATAGGGATGTCCGTGATAGCCCGACACAGAGGGCCTCGATTCTCGTCTTCATCGCTCTAGTCAGGAGAAAGGGAGACAGAACGATTGTTTCTCTTGTGACGGCGGAGATTTCTCTCTCCAATCTTGATCTGGGCGACGGAGAATGATCGCGGGAGCGATACGATTCGTTCTTCGTCTTCTTGTGTGAGGGAGATCCCCGATTTTTTCGAGGTGGGGTGTGTCCCCTCTTCTTCAGAAAAGATTGGTCGGGATAATCCTCTTTCCGAGCAGGTTTTCTTGGTGAGGGACTGCAGGAAATGGTGTTTTAGGTCTCTGAGGTGGGGACGATGGGCGGTTCTTTTCCAGAGCCTCAATGCGCTGGCCCTGCTGGAGGAGGAGTTTGTTAGTGTGATTGAGGGCGGACAGAATAGCAGCCAATGTTGGGTCCATGTTGGTCGACAGTGGTTCTGAGGGCTGATGGACGACGAGGTCGTCAGCTTAATCCTTGGGTTTTTGGTTATCCAAGAGGGAATCTTGGTCGCCAACATCTTCAGAATCGGGGGAGGCATTCTTGCCATCCCTGTGGTCAATGAGGTCCTCGAGATGAGAAAAGGTATCATTCCTGTCCATCTTTCGGACAGGTGAGATAACGGTCTTACAGGAAAGGAGTTGATCATTGTTATCAGTTATCTTGTTAGGTTGAGAGTATCTTTGATCTTCTAATATCGAAGAAATTGATGAAGACGGGGAAGACGGTTCTCACAGACGATGCCAGTTATCTAAACAAGTGATCAGAATCGGAGATGGCCAGAACAACTGATGATCCTTTGAGCAAGTCGATGTTAAGGAGGGGGTGGTGTACCTGCAAGGCACTTCGATGCTAAAGTAAGCAAATGTTCAATGAAGAGGATAGAAAATATTAGGGTTTTAGGTGTAAGAAAGTGATACCTTGCCCTCAAAGGTATGAGGGTTTATATAATGATCTTAGGAGACTCTCATTGGTTGCTATATTTGGGCCGAGATATGCGGATCCGAGAATATAGTTTTCTGAGCTAACTAGGTCATATCGGGCGATGGTGCCCATAACTAGCCTTTATGTCGAGCAGAGAAGGCATGACGGGCACGACCCTCGACGGGGAGAGTTGGTCTGATCTTCTCGACACCCGTCGCGCAGGTGGGTTTTGGCTATGTGCAGAACAGGAAAATAAGGCCCTTTAAATGCCTTTTGGTCTGCTCGACATGCTACTAGGCTCAAAGAGATGACTTGCCCGACAGCCATTCGGAAAATCCAGAACATTCAAAGGGCGCAGTACAATTGTAAGGGTTGAAATCCTTTTATAGAAGCAATCCTGAAACTTCAGTTTTGGGCTTCCATAAAGATAGCTAGGGTTCACTTAATTTAATCCTAAAAACATGGTCTTTTCAACAACCAATTTAGGTTTAATTAAGATTAACCTAGCAGCCACGTGAGCATGCTTTCTAATAACAGAAAAACAATATTTAGCACTCAACAAACTTCGAAAAATCTCAGAACAAAGATTCAGAATGTATGTCATGAATGTCATAACATCATTATGACATCGATTTTTCTAAATTTCCCTTTAGCTTCCGCTCGAAATGTCTTTTAACATCCTTAGCGGTAGGATTTATCTTCAATCTCTGAATGTCATGACATCTATCATGACATTGCTAAATCCTAGTTTTACCAAAATTAATGCCAACTTAAAACACTAACAAACTCCCCATTTGGCACATTTTTGGCTAAAACTACTTAACCTATCAGAGTACATATGCAGCAGAAGACAAACTAGTTCTAAGCTTAAATAAACTAGAACCTAGAGATAAGATAAATTCTACCCATACAGAAATCCCACAATTCCCACAATTGCCCACATACAAAATTTAAAAACAGGCCATACAATTTCCCAAAGTCCCATACTACTGTCACACAGTAGTTCTTCTCCCCCTTTTTAGCCATAAAGGGCCAAAGGAAACAATACAATTGCCCCAAGCATTTCAAGCAAATAATTAAGGGAGGTACCAACAATTGTCAAGAGTACAATGCTGTCAACAATAAGTTACAATCATCCAAACAAATTTGGGAAAAGGAAACAACACAAGAACAAGAAAAAAATAACAAGAAAATTGACAAAACAGCAGCAACAGGGGCAAGGAGCAACATCTCAAGTGCTTTCTTCTCGAAGCATGGAAGGAAGCATCTTGAACCTTCTTGATCGCCATCCGAATATCATCATCTTCAAGATCACCAACAGATCACTATCGCCTTTCCTTCATCCTCAACCTCTGTGTCCTGCTATAGTTGAGAGATTAGCTCTTCCAGACTTTGCTTTCTTGCTTCAAGCTCCTTGCAAGTTGCTCTTAGCACAGCAATGACATTTGTCTTCTGAGAATTTTCTTTGATTGATGTCTCAGCAGATGTCATGACAATGTCTGGGACATGCTTCCCTTGGAACAGTTTGTAGTGGAATCCAAGAGCAGGGGCTCTCTTGCAGACTGAATCTCTGTCATCAAGAATGTCTGGATATTGATCAATTATAATTCCACACAGCAGGGAGGGAAAGGCTATTGGTCCTTTTATAGCATAACTATCAGCATGTTTAAGGATCTGATCAAAAATGTAGCTTCCATAGTCAAACTTTGCTTTTGTTCCAACAGCAAAAATGAACCTCCCCAGACCAATGGAAATGGTTGACTTGTGATTCGTGGGAACGCAGTTGGCTGCACCAATCTTGTGAAGAATAGCAAATTTGATACTTAATTTGCTAGCAGAAAGCTTTCCCTTCAAAGGCCAATGTTTTACCTGCTTGGCAGTGATTGTCTGACATACTTGATTGTCAGTTTCTTCAAGCTCAGGTTGAGCCTCATCTGATCTCCCTAAGTACTTGTTGATTATACTTGAGGAGAACTTCACTTTTCTTCCTCTGACAAACACAGTCTTAAAATCTGTTGATTTTCCATCAGCACAACCATTAGACAAGTTCACAATAAACTCCTTCACCAGACCTTCATAACAATTTGAGAACTTCACCACAGTTCTCATCAACCCAGCTTCCTTGATCAGGTCAATCACCTCTTTGCATTCAAGAGCATCTTTGCAGTTCCCTTTCAAGTGCAATTCTCTTCAAACTCACATATTTCCCTATTAGCATTTTCGGGTGGTGAAAGGAAATGTTGTCAATTGGCACTTCAGAACTATGGGCATTTTCCCAAGAGACAACCTTCTTTTTGAATGAATGTCGAGACATTCTAACATCAAAGTCGAATCATCCGATCCGAGGGTGAACTTTCCTTTTCCTTACAATTGAAGTGCTCTTTGCTTTAGGGGTATCACTAACATTCTTGACTTTGCCCTTTTTGGAAGTTCCAACCTTGTTTTACCGATTTTTCTACAACCTTCTTCTCATCCCTAGGAGTCTTGCACCAACTTGATTCTTCTCATGAGAGCTTTGAGCAGACTTTTCTTCCCTTTCCTATTCATTACCCTTCTAGCAATGTTGGGATTAACCTTGGCTATGAGGTCATTATCGAAAACTCCTCATCTAGATTGATGATATGAGAAACCATATTCGATTGGTGTTCTTCTCGGAGTATCTTCAAGAATGCTATCGGATATGTTGTCGTGAGGCAGGGGAGGTTTATCAAAGGCACTATGATTTGAAGATTTCTCAAGAACCTCATCGAATCTCATTCACATTTGCGCAGTTCAATTACATTATCATCGTTACATCCTTCGTGAGCGGGAGCGGGATTTACATCATTTTCACGGGGAATCAACATCATCACCGATGTCTTGACATTCTCATTGACATCGGATCAACTAGCTAGGGCTAGCGACTTATGATGTGGAACCGAAATGCACTTATTCTCATTTAGGATATCGACACTATCCTAGCTATGGCCTCATGCACGACCTAGATCCTTCTCTATTTACTAGTTCGGGGAAGGAGGATGATGGTATGAGGTCTTACGTGAGATATTTGTGCCCTTCTTGTATTTCTTGTGCGTAACTTCTTGACCTTTTGGGTTAGTGGCCATTGCGCGGTGGTGTCACTCTGGCTTGGCTCTAACTTCCATGGGGAGAGATGGAGATCCCGATTCTTGAGATGATGAGGATGATGAAGACATTCTTCGATGGTTGTTGAGAGGATGAAAGCGAAAGGGGTTTCAAAGTTTCTTTTGAGAGAAGAAAGGATGGTACTATTTCGAAGAAGAAACTATTATATGAGGATGTCTCTTCCTATTCTTGGACTTCTTAAAATAAGGAAGGAAATACCTAAATAACCCTCTAAACAAAAGTTGAAATAAAAGTTCCTTTCATCCCTTGTTGTAGGCTAATTGCTACAACTCATATTGCCAACTATCCAATTTGTCCCTTAAAGTCTTAAATTGATCATTCTCAAGAGCTTTAGTAGCAATGTCACAGATAATGTCATGACATCCTGTGACACATGTGATCGATCTGCTTTATCCAAATCATCTTAAATTTCTCCGGTTGCTATGTATTCAACTTTAACATTGTATAAAGTTAAGCAGCTTATTTGATCATGAGATTGTTTCTCAAGAAGGAACATCCATCAACGGGCTTTTACCCAAGTTTTGATCAACACTTTCTCCATGGTTTTCTTGGACGTTCAAATGTGAAGGGGAGTCCTAGTGTGTGCCATTATTCGGTCGCTTTTGACACAATTCCTTGCATACTTGCTTTGTGAAAGAATTGTAGAGCCTTCCATTAATGTGACTGACATTCCTTCAGATACTATGTCATTATCATAGATGGATGCCACCATGATCTTTTCTCCTCTGACAAAGAGGGTTTCATCCAAGACTTCTCTCCTGTATCCTTTGACAATAAGATGCTGGGTTATCCTTTCATGCCAGATCCTAGTACTTTGCTTTAGTACTTTCAAAGTGGTCAGATGTCTAGACATTGAGTGTGACATTCTGATTTCCTGTCCAACTTTATACTTACCACAGATTCTCCCTTTGTTCATGAAAGGTCTTGGTATCCTTCTCGACTCTATGGAACTGATCCTTTTCATTCCTCCGAGGTGTGGATGACCGATTCTTGCTGCCACAACTTTACTTCCTCTCATCTCTGCTGTGGAACTCATAGAGAGTGAGTGGTGCTCGATTCCCACGGTTGTCCTTTGATCGACTCCTCTCATAATCACTACTTGATCACCATTGATTACAAGACATTCAGACTTAGTGAAGCTGACTGTGAATCCCATATCACATAGCTGACTTATGCTAATGAGATTTGAAGTCAAACCTTTTACCAGCAATACTCCATTTAGGCTTGGAACTCCAGACCAGTTTGTGTTTCCAATGCCTTTGATTTCTCCTTTAGCTCCATCTCCAAAAGTAACAAAGCTGGTAGAATGATGTTTAACATCTTTAAGAAGATTTCTATCTCCAGTCATGTGCTTAGAACACCCACTGTCAAAGTACCAGTCTTCCGGCAGAGAAGTGTGAGCTATCAGAGCTGCAGTCCTCTTCTTCCACTTTTGATTGTAAGGTACCTTGATGTTCTTAGGCTTAACATAAGGAGTCTGATTAGGGTATCCATGTAGCCTATAGAAGAAGGATTTTATGTGACCAAACCTTCCACAATAATGACATCTCCATCTTTGAAACTTTTTGTTCATGTTTCTATGATTTTGATGTTGCACCCAATGTTGTGACATCTGTTTTGACATTGGTCTATTAGGTCTGTTCTTCCTTTTGTTATTGACAAACTTCTTAGTCTCCACATACCCCGAGGCGACTATTCCACTTGTGGTATGACATTTTGTTGACTTGACTGTGTTTGTTCCATTCACGCTTATTTGCAAATCTCTTTGCATTCACATGCCCGAGCCGATATTTTGGGTTGTGGACCTTTGACATTGTTTTCCTATGTCTCTTCTTCTTAATGTCACCAATTGCTTTTCATATCCTATACCATGCTTATTTCCTGCATTTTGTCCAAGTGAAGAATTTCTTCCAACTTATCGATGGGATGTCAACATTTTGACAGATCGATCAAGTTTGGAATTCAAATATACTAATATCACTATTGAGGTGATTTATAGTAGTGTTTTCCTCTTTCTCGACCTCCCTTCAATCTTTTCTTTTTGACATGCTTCTCCATTTTTTATACACGTAGTTTTCAAAAGCTCTTCAAATGTCACTTCCTCATCACTAGAATCCATATCGAGTTGTACACTCCAGAGAGTACAAGTTTGGCACATTCTTCCTCGATTCACTTCGAATCACCATCGGACGTGACCATTCCTTTCTTTTGTTTCTTTAGAAAGGTGGGACATTCACTCTAATATGTCCAAATCCTTCACATTCATGACATTGGATTTTACTACCTTGACTTCCTTTTCTTGACTTGGATCTTCTGGATTCATAAGATCGCTAATGTCGATGGAATGTCCTTGACATTTGACCTTGACTTTGGATCAATCCTTCGATCGGTTTGTTGAACTGTCTTCCAAGCATGGCTATAGCTTCGATATCTTCTATTCATCTTCCACCTTGCATCCTCTTCGATTGGATACAAGTGTTATGCTCTTGTTTTTTTGCCAACAGGATTCCGATCTCAAAAGTCATAAGAGATCCAATAAGTTCTTCAACCTTCAAGGTGCTGATGTCTTGAGCCTCCTCTATTGCGTGACTTTCATTGCAAATCTCTTAGGCAAGGATCGAGAATCTTTCTCACCGCTTCTCTTCGACATCTTTTCACCAAGTGCTCCCGAGGCATTGGCAATTTCAAGATATTCATGTGAAATTCATGAATATTCTCATCTTCCTTCATCTTCAAATTCTCAAATTTGGTAGTGAGCATCTGTCTTGACATCTTCACCTTGGATGTCCCTCATGAGTAGTTCGAAAGTGTCCCAAACATCCTTGGCGGCTCACATTGATGAACCAATCAAGATGTCAATACCATTGAATGAGCATTCAATGCTTTAGAGTTCCATAGAGCTAGCTCTTCTTCCTCTTTGCTCCATTCCTCCTCGTGTTTCAAGACAGTAGTCCCATCTTTCTCAAGCTTGGTGGGATGTTTCCATCCTTTATCGCATCTCTCAAGCTTTAATGTCCACCGATCTTAAGAAGGCAACCATACGAGGCTTCCAAGTAATCATAATTAGACCCATCCGAATAGGTGGTCTTCCTCCAAATCCTCCTTCTTTATCCATTACGCCGTAAACTATTATCCCTAGATCTCACCTGAAATAACGGGTGCCCTCCGATGCCAATTGAAATTCTGGCAGCGATACGTGATGTCACAGAGAATGTTATGACACGATCCGACACTATGTTAACAATTCACACGAAATACTGCGAAGAAAGAACACAATAAATTGTTCACCCGTTCGGTTCAACAAACCTACATCCGGGGCTACCAAGCCGGGAGGAAATTCACTATTAGTAGAATTAATAAAAACCACCAGTTTATCTCCTTCACTTAAAACCTACCCAATGCAACTTCAACCTAAGTCCTACTTAGATCCGAGTACCTACTCACTTCAATCACAACGGTGATATCAACCTATTGACTAATTGAATTGTGAAGACACACTTCAATAAAATATCTTGATCTTGCTTCAAAGCTTCAATCAAGAGACAAATACTGTGCTTTAAAGCTTTGGAGATAAACTACCCTTACAAGAAATCCTAGTCCAATGCACTTATCAATTGATAGTTGCTTGGCACAAGAGAAACTAGAATTACACCAACCAACTAATCCTAACGTACAAAAACAAGCGCTATCTCTTTAATACATTCAAAGGGCGCAGTTGTAGGTTGAATTCCTTTTATAGAAGCGATCCAAACTTTTTGGGCTTCCATAAAGATAGCTAGGGTTCACTTAATTTAATCCTAAAAACATGGTCTTTTCAACAACCAATTTAGGTTTAATTAAGATTAACCTAGCAGCCACGTGAGCATGCTTTAAAACAATATTTAGCTCAACAAACTTTACGAAAATCTCGAACAAGCAGTTCGAGCGAATCGTCACATCTTATGACATCGATTGCATTTCCAGAAGCTTTAGCTTCAGTTGTTTTAACATCCTTAGCAGGTAGGATTTATCTTCAATCTCTGAATGTCATGACATCTATCATGACATTGCTAAATCCTAGTTTTACCAAAATTAATGCTAACTTAAAACACTAACAGATTTCAAATACAGATTTTTCATTGTAAACACATCTTTGTATTCTTCAAAGGTTCAGAGTGATTTTGATTATCCAGAGTCCATAGTTTCTTGTTCAAAGTCCAGAACTTCACTTGTCCATAGTCCATAATGTTCTAACTTAGAGTCTAGAGTCTATTTATCAGATCTTGCGCACTTAACAAACCATTACATTGCAAAATTGTTCTTCATACATTGTATACTTTGTTATCATCAAAACTCAAAGATTAATTACACAACTAAACTTATTCCAACAAAATACTCTTTTATTTCTTCTAACAAAGCAAGGGTTTTTATTAAATACGACCCCTCTTTCACTTGAAGAAGTAGAACTAGTAGTAGATATAGAAATAACTTGTGCCAATTATCCCTTAAGATTTTGATTTCCAAGTTTTAAAATGGAAAAAATAACACACTCCATTTTTAATACCTTTCCATCTAAACTATCAGAAGCATTAAAATGCTAATTAATGAGAGATACATGCTCTTCCTTTAAATAATTTAAATTATTATTAAGATTATTATCTCATTTTCATGTTTTGAAATAATTTTTCTTTGGAGAGAATTTTTCTTAAAAGCTCTTAATACGTCTGCATGCATTTCATTAAACATTTTTTACAATTGTTTATAAGAAAGTTTAACTTTAGGATCAAAACTATATACCTCCGAGTCTTCACTTTTCTTGTGTTCCATCAAGCACAGGATGGAACATTCATCATTTGAACTTGAATTGGAAAATGAATAGGAGCTCCCATATTCTTCTTCATGTGCAATATAGGCTCTACGACCTTTGGCATGTTTTCCTTTAGTCTTGTAGAATTCCTTATCCTTTTTCTTATGATGTTGGTTGAGACTCTGACATATTGTTTGATAATAACCTTATTTTCTGCATTCAAAGCATGTGATATCTTATTCTTTTTTTTTCTTATGTTCCTTCTTTTGCGGATGAGCTTATGTTTCCTCATATATTAATTGTAACGCTTGACGATAACCCTATCTCTTCTTCTTTAGAAGATTCTTTGTCAAAACTACCACTTCCATCCTTGGCTTTCTTTGTCTTTGACGACGAAGCTTTCAAAGAAAGATCATGCTTTTCTTCTTTGAGTTTCTCTTTATTTTTCGTGATTACTTCACTTGCGGTGATCCATCTCAGTTCATTCTCATTTTCGGTCGACTTTTCAAACAATTTTCCGATATCCAAATTACTAAGATCATTTGATTCTTTGATGGTCGTAACCTTTGGTGATCATTCCTTGCACATAGACCTTAAAAATTTGTTAGCATAATATTTGTTATAAAAGGACTTTCTCAAGTTGTCTAAATTGATGATTAAATGGAGAAAACGAGTATGCATGGATTCCACAAATTCATCGGGCTCCATACAAAAAATTTCATAGTCCTCTATCAACATATTGGTTTTAAAATCCTTTACATCTTCATTTCCCTCGCAAAGGACTTGAAGAGTGTTCCACATTGTTTGTGCACTCTTATGATGTGAGATAGAGTAATATACTTTAGCTCTTAACACATAATATATTTATCGCCTTCAAATCATATGATGTCTTTTTGGTTTCATCATATGTCCAATCTTTTGGGAGTTTAACAGAATTATCGATTAGATTTTGAGAATAAAAGGCATGTCGGTAATCGCTACCCATAGATACCTGTCAACTGACATTACGTGAACATATATGTTTTTATTCTAATAAGAATAATAATCTCCTTTAAAAAATGGTTCTCTATTATACGCTCCCTTCGGATCATCGTCATTCATATTCTCAAAAAATGTAGGCGCTTAGACCTAATCAAAAGATCGGCTCTTAGGTCAATTGTTAGGCAAAAATATGAAATATTCGACGGTGTAGTGTGGGTGGGAAATATACCTCCCAATTAAAATTTCTGTTGAAAATTATTTGAAATTTTTTTATCAGAATAACTGCTAACACACCTAGATTGACTACGACGATAAATTTGCAATATACTTTATCCACAATCGCACTTTACACGAGCATTCCAAACACACCAAGATCAATTATCCATCATTAAAGAAAAATTTAAAACATGCCTCATCAAATTATTTCTAATTCTATCATCTATTCAAATAGCTGATGTTATGACCAAAACTCTTCCTAAATCATTTTTATTATCTTCTCTCGGCAAGCTTGGGACTTGTTCCAATTTACAATATTGCAACTTATGAGTGAGTATTATAAGAAACTAGTTAATTAGTAGTTTTAAATTGGACAGACAATTATAGACTATATTACTCTTTAATGATGTATATACCATATATCTCTTTTAAAGAGTGCCTCTAGAACAGTAGTTGACATTTTCCTAAAATATAATAATATTATTTTGAAGATGTGAATTTCCAGTATAAACCAAGTCTTGGTAGTAACTAGAAGAAGAACTACATTTACCTTTTGAATAGTGACATTTTGTTAGGGATGTTCAACAATTTTTAATAACCACACCTTAATCATTTTTAAATCATTTTAATGATTTTAATTTATAACAAAAATTATATTTTAATTAAAATTAACTATAAAACTGGTTATAAATTTGGTTATGATTATATAATCAGATTTTAAAGAAAAATCTAATTTTATAAATAAATAAATAAAAGAAAATATTTTTTTAATTTTTAATATAAAAAAATTTAGATTTTAGATAATAACCGGATTATAACCGAATTTAAAAAAATTTAACTGATTAAAAACCATTTAATTATATCCGATATATATATGAATGGATATACAAAATTATTAAACATTAAACCGATTAATAATAATTCAATTAAATTCAAATATTTTAAATAAATTTAAATTTAATTATAAATTTGATCTTCACAACCAAATATTTTACACACCCCAACATTTCACTTCAGCACCACAGAATTTAACGCCTTATATGCACATTACATCAACTCAGCTGCCAAGGTCCCCTTTGTTTCCGTCATCCCTCCAATCACTGTCTCCCACGTTCCTCCTTGTTTCATAACACTTTCACTTTTTTATTTTCATTTTATCCCTGTCTTGCTCTAAATTGGCGCAACTCACTTTCTCAGCCAATACTACCATGCCATCTTTTTGTCCTCCAAAGTGTTTCTTTCCACAAATACATTTTTTTTATTTTCAAAAATAAAGTACTATGGATTCTCAACTATAGAGATTGATCAAGTAGAATGATAAGAGCAAGCAATGATTCTCAAACACTGAAGTTGATAATGTATAAAGTAATATTCCATTTAAATATTTTTTTTTTTATTCAATTCTTTAATCATCAAAATTTCACTACTAAAAGAAATGAAGTGATGGAAGATTTCAATTTGCATCCCAATAATCCCAATATGAGTGACAATTATAAATTTACAATTCTTCACCCCCTCTTTAATATTTTTTTCATATACTGGTCACTTTCTCTTTCATATCATTACATGCAAATTATCATGATTCCTGCAAATATTTATAAATAAAATTTTAAAAATAAAAATTTCAAAAATTAACCCAAAAAAATAAAAAACTAATCTTCTACGATAAATCTATTAAGTATTTTGACAATTTAATATATGCTTATGAGAGGCATGACAACTAAATTTTAAAATAATTATTTATATAATTTTTCTTAACATTATATATATATATATATATATATATATATATATATATATATATATATATATATATATATATATATATATATATATATATATATATATATATATATATATATATATATATATATATATATATATATATATATATATATATATATATATATATATAGTTATCCATATAATTGTATTATAAATGAGACGGCCTTTGAAATGTCTTTAGAAGGACTTTATTTAATATTTTTCATAAAAAGTTTTGAATTAAAAAATTACAAAACTTACAAGTTGATATTTCTAATTTTTTGTATAATTATTTAGTGAGTTGTTTTAAAGAGAAATAATTAAAATGTTGATTTAATTGAGAAAAAGTTAAAAATTGTATGATTAAAAAATAAGATATCTGAACCACTTCATGGAATCACTATTTGTACCATTGCTTATTTTAAATCTACATATAATTACAGGCCTATACCAAAACCTTATTTACAAGTATTTATAGGCCACCATGTGTAGAATTATTATATTAAATATGCTACATAGCATAACATAGCATCTAGAATGTGTTTTTTAAATATGTATATCACTTTGTTTGACTCTTTGTAAACTTGTGGTGTTGAAGTGAGTGGCTGCTATAAATATTCTAGTAAAGTACTTCTTTTACATTCCACTGCATCTTCTTTCTTAGTATACATCCTCATCTTAATTAGAGTTTGAGAGAGAAAGAGAGAATTGATGGGAAACTGCCAAGCTATTGATACAGCAACTCTTGTAATACAGCAACCAAATGGCGAAGAAAAAAGATTATATTGGCCAGTATCCGCTAGTGAAGTGATGAAAACAAACCCTGATCACTATGTTGCTCTTCTTATCTCCACAACATTATGCACTTCAAAAGATAGAGAAAATTGTTCCAATAAAAGTAACAACAACACTAATCCTGTTCGTATTACACGTATCAAGCTTCTTAAACCAACAGATACACTTATGCTTGGTCAAGTTTATAGACTCATCTCAACTCAAGGTTCATTCACCCTTTTCTTTTGCTTCTTTTGTTTTGTTCTTTCTCTTTGTAAAGTTTTGTTTGAAATCTGAGTCTTATGTTGTTTTTCAGAGGTTACAAAGGGTATGTGGGCAAAGAAACAAGCAAAAATGAAGAGAAACTCATCAGAATCAGCCCAAAAGTCAAATCAGATTAAGGAAAGGATTGACAAAGAAGCTGAAAGGTCTGAACCTCAAAACAATAAGGTAAATCTTAACCAAGATTTTGGTTTTATTTTTTACTTTTGTATTCGGACAAGAATATCTTTAATAGTACTTTTTTGTAATGAATCCTTACTTGTAAAAACCTCTATAGGTTGAGTATCGACTACTGAGATTTGAGTTTTGAGAGTCTATTTTTTTTTTAAGGTTTAAGATTCTAATTCTATTAGATAATAATATTTGTGTTAAATTAGTCTATACAAAACTTTATACGGATTTTAAATAGGTGTTGAATTATTTGGTTGGTAGGTTAGTTAATTATAATTTTGTGAATAAATTTTCAGGAAAAGAAATCTGAAAAACATGAGTCAAGGACAAAAGGAACAAGTAATGGTGGAAATCATAATAAGTCAAGAACATGGCAACCCTCTTTACAAAGCATCACTGAATCTTCCAGCTGATATCTGTTTTTCCAATCTTACTCACATGTGGAGAGAAACTATGATTGCTTAGATCTGTGGAAATTTAATTTAATTAAATTAAATATACCACATTTTAGGGAAACTAGAGAGAAATCATAAACTTCTGTCATGCATAATAATTGTGTATAGTAAAAGTTGACATATAATATTCGATATCATTTAATGTATCCAGATATTATTAATCTTCACTTAAATCAGATTCTTATTTCTGATTTTTTTTTTTTATGTATGGTTTCAAACGAATAATATGTCGACATCTTGCAGATAATTACATGTAATTAAAAGATATGGCCTAAACATAATTGATCATACATAAACATGCATATATATTTTTCTTCTAATTTAAATTTAAAAAAAGAACAAGTTGGCTATTGATATTTTTGTCTTACAATTAAAGCTAATGTCTAAATAATAATTTTTTTAATTAAATTCAAACTTCTAGATCAACTTGATTGTCTTCAACTATATATGTCTAATTTTTAAAATTAAAAGAATAACCCTAGATCAACTTGAAGAAGCAAGTAATTAATAAGATGATACTAACAACTAAAGAATTTTAGTTTAAATGAAAAGTAAAAGCATGAATAAGAATGAAGATGTGACACGACACAACACAAGGTTTACTTTAAAAACACTTGCAATCAATGTGCTTGTTTATTTTCATCACTTTAGACATAAGTGACACCTTAGGGATAGTTTTTGTTGCATTAGAAGCAGAACAATTTTTCTCATGGCCCATTTAGATTATTCGTACCTCAACTTTTTTTATGTCTATTTGCCACTAAAGTAAAACTCCCTTTCATTTTGTCGTAATTTCAAATCATCTATCCATGGATAATATTCATATACAACTATCAACTGAACTGATTTAATAAATTTTTTTATAAAATAATGTATTCATAAAAAATGATAGAGTAGGACAACTGAAACCAGCTAAGCACTCGTGCACTGAAAGTTATTTTGCACTGCACGAGGGGTCTTTAGATTCCATCATACAATACATTACATAGAATTCCTTCTACAAGGCCCACCAATATTTGGCTTCTTTTACTTTTTATCAATCAAAGTGCTTTTTCATTGTTTATAAAATACATAACATTACCCACTGCGCTCTTTCCTTTCTTTCTTTTGTGTTTCATAATGTTTATCTTTTTATTATTCTTTTGCCCTGTGTATCATGAACAATCATGGAGGTTGCGTATAGATATTCGAGCAAAGCATCACTTTTTTTCTTCTTTTCAAATGCAGCTCCGTTGGTCACGAGTTTACGTTATTCGTTTTACTAGGTGTAATTCGACCCGGTCTTAAAGTCATGGCAACTCAAATGTAATGAGTTGCATCTGACTCAGTCCCAATAAAATATGGACAGAGTTTTGGTATAGGAGGGAGCCATAACATATGGTACGGAAGAAACCAATAGATGGTAAACAAACAAACGGCCTTCCATTTGTTTTGAAAAATGTATCACACTCATGTGTAATTTATCTACTACCTAATTTTGTTTTTGTTTTGAAAAATCCTAAAGGAGCCGGCCTTCTCACTTTAAGAGTTAATACTTTTATAACACTTAGGCATTTATAACCGGCAGCTAGAAAAAAAATTCAATAGTTAAATGTTTTTAATTGAGTGTGGAATAAAGTATTGAAAGTGAGATTGATTAATTAGTGTTGAAAATATTTAATATGTTGAATGAGGAGAAAGTGGAGTTCCATAAAATATTTTGTAAAATTTTATTGGTTGTTGTGAATGTTTTAGATTTTTAATGTGTTGTGAATGGTGGTGAGATAGAGTGTTGAATTTTATTAAACAAAACAATTGTAATGAGTAAAAATGTGTGTTGAATTATTATGTTGAAGAAAGAGAAAATGATGTGGAGTATAAAAAGTGAAAAAGGAAGATGTTGAATAATAAAATCATTGTACATAGTCTTATATAATGCAGTCTCTCCATTTTTATTTATTTAAACCTTGCAAAACTATTTGCGAGTTTGACATCAAATATTATAATGACTATTATTTTTTTGGCTTAAATGCACTTTTGGTCTCCCTATATTAATTTTCTAAACATTTTAGTCTCCCTATAAAAAAAACCAACTATTAGGTCCCCAATATCGTTTTTTTCTTTTTTTAGGTCCTCCATGACAAAATAGTTTAATTTGCATATGTGGCATTGAAATTATGAGGTGACATTTTTTAATTGTTGTCACGTCATTAAAAATAGCCCCAAAAATATATATTTTAGAATTAAAATTTATAATATATAATTTCTAAATAAATATTTATAAACAAAAATAACTAAAATAATTAAAAACGTTTAATTATTATAAAGAAAACTTTAAAAAATATATATATTTATAATGACGTGACATCAATTAAAAAATGTCACTTCATAATTTCAATGGCACCTATGCAAATTAGACTATTTTATCACGGGGGACCACTAAAAAAACATGAAATATGATATTGGGGGACCTAATAGTTGGTTTTTTTATAGAGAGACTAAAATGTTAAAAAAAATTAATATAGGTGGACCAAAAGTGCATTTAAGCCTATTTTTTTAAATAAAGAATGAGTCTGATACTTTTGATATATGGACCTTTTAAATCATCTGAGTTTGTTAATGGTTTGCAAACTTGTGTTTTCGTTCTAGGCTTAGCATTTGTTAATTCTTTGTGATTTCAACTGCTCTAGGTGGTATCATAGAATTTTTTCCCATTTCTTTTTGTAGCTTGATCAATTATGGGAGATCAATAATTGACAAGAGCAGACCTTGAGAAAATTATCGTAGTTTTTACCACGACTATGACAACTTTGACTAAATAGATGGTGTATTTAACAACTTAAGTGAACATCACCAACAACAACGAGAACTAGCAAAGAAACATGATAAGGGAACCGATTAGGGTCCCTGGAAACAATCATGTTGTTATTGTTGAAAATTTGAGTTCTAAAGATGAAGAATTTGACGGGGAAGAGATAGTTGATCATTGTAATCCACATACCATGATTATCGAGTGAATGATGATATTCCATCATTCTACATAACGATGGGAGTAAAGGAGTTTTTGGATTGGAAGATCAACGTTGACAGATTCTTCGACTTCATGGGTGTCCCTAAGAACAAGCAAGTTAAGATGGTGACAATCATGCTAAAAATTATTGTTATTGTCTGGAGGAATAAACTTATTATTAAGAGCATATGCAAAAATAAGATTCAATTAGATCTTGTGAAGAATTAAACAATTGATGCTGGAGCAATTTTTTTACCAAAGTATTATATATTGTAGTTTCTTTATAGGATGTATATTGAGTGTATTCAGGAAAATAGAATTGTAATAGAATACACAGTTGGGTTCCTACGTTTCTCTAAGTGTAATCAATAAGGAGAATTATAGAGCAAGAAGGTAGCTCGATACATCGGTGGCTTAAAGGATCTTTGTAGGAGAATATGAGTTTGTAGATTATATGGATTGTGACTAAGGCACCCAGTCTAGATTTAATGGTAGAATTGATTGAGAAATCCCCTCAAAATCTCTCATTTTTACATATTAGCCCTAGAATAACTTTGAATAAGTAAGCGATAAGGAAAAGAGTGCAACAACCATAGATTCCAACCATGAGAATAAGAGGAGTAAAACCCCTAGAAGTGTGCAACAGGTTAAAGCACCACTCTAGAGGCAGAATAATCCATATACTAAACTCACTTCAGACATGTGTTATCGTTATAATAGAATAGACCATAGATCAAATGTTTGTCCAACAAGGAAGTCACTATTGTTGCAAGGGGAAAAATTGGAAGAAGAAGAGGAAAGAGAAGAACATGCAGTTGAGAACGATGAATATGCATAGATTGTGTTTGTAGAGGAATAATTTGATAAAAGGGTAAATTTTGTGTTGTAGAGAACTTTACTAGCATCCAGAGATGAATGGCGGTGCAAGAATTTGTTTAAAACACATTATTGTATCTAGAACAAGGTGTGTAATCCGATTGTGGATAGTTGCACTATAGAGAATATGGTGTCGCAGAATTTGATAGACTGTTTCAAATTGTCCACAAAACTCCATGAGAAGTCATACATCCTCAGTTGAGTAAGCAATGGATCCTAAGTTTGAGTAGCACTAGCTTTTAGAGTTCCTATCTCCACCAGAAAGCATTATAGAGAAGAAGTACTTTGTGATATTTTGATTATGGATGTTTTTTTCCCATATTTTACTTGGTGTGCCTTGGCAGTTTGATAATGATATCACTTATCGAGGATAGGATAGCATGATGATGTTTACATGTGGCACAAATAAAATTTCCATGGATCCTATTTTGCACTTTGATAAGAATCTATGTGGAAGAAGTCTAGTTTCTTGATGAGGTTGTTAAACAAACTAAATTTTTTTGTCCAGTGGTGATTAAAGTATTAATGAGTATTGTACACGAGGAAACAACAATATTAGAAGAAGTGCTAGGGATCCTATAAGATTTCAAGGAATTGATCGAAGATGAACTACCAAAAATGTTGCCTCATTTGTGAGGAAAAACACGAAAAAGGTAAAGTTTTAAATGTGGGTGATGATGTGATGAGTTTTCTACGTAAGGAGAGGTTTATATTTGGTACTTACAGCAAGTTGTAACCATAAGTATGGCCAATTCAAAGTGATACGAAAGATCAATAATAATTCTTATATGAATGCTCTCTCGAGTTCCATGAATATATCCAATACTTTCAATGTTGCCGACATTCATGAGTATAAAGCAGATGAGGCTCTTTATCAAGAAGAGAAATTAGGTTCAGTTTCTTCATAGGTGAAGGAGATTGATGTAGCAAGGTTGGTTGCGCGCATCGAAGAATAAGTTACACGTCAAAATGGTTGGCAAGTACTGTGCAGGTTTGGTGTCCGATTTCAGAATTCCTATTATTATACATTTCCAGTCCTGAATACAATATTTTAATATTTTTCACAATTTTCTATTTTATTTTTGTTTTGGCCTACAAGTCCATTATAGTTTAGTTTTATGTTGGATTAAAAGTTCATTAGGGTTTCTTTTTATATATTTAAACACATTTGGGTGTGGCCGTCTAGGTTTTCTTTTATCATAATAAAATTCAAGTATTTTCTTTTTTGGGTGGATTCCAAAATTTTATCTGACAGATTTGTCACTTGCAAATTTGTGTTGTTTTAGGATTAGTGTGTATTAATCCTTTGTGATTCCAACTGTATGTAACACTCTTCTAAACCCCATAATTAAATCACGAATAGTTTAAGAATAATTAAACTAACATCATCACTTAAGGGTGTCACACTTCATAAAAAACCATCGTAATAACAATATTGATTCGTAACACGGGTTACAACATTTATAACATCATTATATTTTTCATAATATCAACACATCAATTAAAACTTCGCGGCAGAAATCATAGTCATAAAGTAAACTTCATTCATCTTTCAAAACTAAAGTAATATCATCTCATTAAAAGTTGTAATTAATACCACTTTAACTTCCAAAAATCTCATGAAAACATGTTAACAAAAGTAACATCATTCTCAAAACATAGTGTTCCTAACCTGATGTTGCATATCAGATAAAGAAACCTCTAATAAATGGAAACTAATAGAATACTCCAAAGATATCTTCAATACTCCTATAAGTTACTTCTGAGCATATGCGTGAGTGAGTAATCACAATTCATTATAAAAGATATAAGGAACAAATTTGTAGTTATAAACAACATCATCATATAACAACACATATCATTCATCAATACTTCATACTCACTGATACATCATAATAGCACTAACACATCTTTCATCATCAAAATCATCATATAGTCACATAGTCACATAGTTCACAATTATCATCATGTCACAACTCATCGCGGATTCATGCAATGTCACATAGGATGTTAATGCAATAACACTGAATAAATACATGTGTTACCAAAATTTATGAACATCTGGTTCATCACCCTCCAAAGATATCCACCATAGGATCGATTCTCTTTTGGAAATGGAGCACGTCACAAAATGCACTCAATCTGCACAATAGGATTGAGGCTCGTGATACGAGGACCACCGTCAAAAAATGATATGAATGCATGAAGCACAACAACATCACATAAATTTCGACAACATCTAGTTAATTGCATCATCATTCACACAATCATCTTTGTTACAATGAAAAATCGGGAGACCAAGCTATTGACTAACTTGACTCACAAAAATTTAAGAAGTCACCACCAAACTTTATTGTTTTCAAGGAAAGGGGAAATCAAAACCCTGATATTAAATATACAATGAAAGAAGCAAAAACTAAAAGTAAAGCAAGTAAGAAGAGATCTAAGGCACGAGGGTTTATTTATATAAATGGGGTATTAGCATCCTATTGGGTATTTCTCTGATATTCCTATTTACACACCAATTTTCTAAATATAAAGACTTATATTAAATTTTTCTCTCATTTCTTTTATAAGAAAAATTCACTAAATTTGTCTTAGTTTCAAGAGAGTGAAAAATTCCTTTAGAGAGTTGTTGTATTAGTTTCGTGCTAAAAGTTTTTATTCAAGACTATTATTCTCTTATGATATATTTTCACTTAATGTGAATGTTGCAAGATTAACCTACTAAAGTTTGAATTTAGGTTTTGAGTTTATCCCATATAAAAGCTCTGGTGTGGGTTTTGAGCTAATCATATGAAAATCTCTAGTTTAGGTTTTTCGGTTAAGTCTATATAAAAGCTCTTTTTATTTATGGAAGGTTATTGGGTTGATACTATGCAAAAGGTCAAGTTGTTGTGGAATGTTCTTGGGTTGATAATGTGAAAAGATCAAAGTTGTTTTAAGTCAAAATCTCAAGAGAAAAATCTTGGGGATTATAGTAGTTCAAGTGGTTAGACTGGACCAACATAATTCTCTAGTGTGAACTATTTATTCATTCTCTCTTTATTTTCTGTCATTTATATTCAGCTGCCTATCTCTCATTATCTTTCCATTCTTTTATTTTGTTGTTTTATCTCTGCTTTCTTCTTCTTTTTTTCTTAAAACAAATATTTTAATATTAAGAGTTTTTATAAATTGATTTTCATTGAAATTCACCCTCCACTTCTTATGGTTGGAGCCACTATGTTAACAAAGGTATATATGGAGACTCTATTTGGCTTTGGTCTTACTGGTAGAACCAACAATATGTGTCGATAGAAGAAGACATTATATGGATTAAAACAATCACCTTATCCATGTGTTGAAATATTCACAAAATACACAGTGTTCTTAGGCTATAAGCATAGTCAATGAGCCAACACTTTATTCTTCAAACATTCAAAATGAGAAAAATTGGCGATGATGATTTGATCGAGAGGCAACCACTCAAGCAAACTTATCAACAAAATTTGAGATGAAAAGTCATGGACAATTCAAGTATTTCTTATAAATTGAGATAACCTACTCAAAATAAGACATCTCTATCTCTCAAATAAAATATGTATTTGATCTTTTACATGAAAATTTGATGTAAACTAGCAAGTGTTTACATCAAGAAAAGTCATAAGATAGGCCTTGAGGAGGAAAGTTTTAATGTTGAAAAAGGCCAACATAAGAGATTTGTGGGAAAACTGATTTACTTGACACTTACTAAGAAGAATTTGACATATGTAGTTAGTGTAATTAGTCAATTTATCCATGATCCAAAAGAAGACATTTGCAACTTGTAGAATATATTCAACAATATCTTAAAGTCACTCTAAGGATATCTTAAAGTCACTCAAAGGAGAAATATCTTGTTTAAAAGAGGTTGGAGTATAACTATGGAAGTTTACATTGATGTTGATTGTGCAAATTTCAACAAGTGATATAAGTTATCTACTTCAAGTTATTGTATCTTCCTGTGTGGAAATCTAATTACTTGGAGGAGTAAGAAACAAAGTCTAATTGCTCGATCATGCGCTAAAGTATAATTTAGAGCTATAACACATAAAGTTTGTGAGTTGTTATAGATGAAACAAGTTTTAAAAGATTTGAAGATACAATGTGAAAGTTCCATAAAATTGTTTTACGATAATAAATTGACCATATGTATTAAACATCAAATTCAACATAACATGACAAAACACATTGATTATGTATTAAACATCAAATTCAACATAACATGACAAAACACATTGATATTGAGAGCTACATTATATCAAAGAAAAGCGGGATAATGGAATGATAATGACAAACTACATTTTGTTTGAGTATCAACTAAAAGATGTGTTAGCGAAATATTTACCTGATTCAGCCAACTTATTTGTAAATTAAAAATGATTGATATCAATTCATCCACTTTAAAGCGGGGTTGTAAATATTAATATAAAGAATAATTTGTAATATTAGTCTCAAATCCTTTAAATAAAACCGATTAGATTTATTTTTCTATTTGTTTTTCTTAGCAGCCTAAGGACCCAAACTTAATTTTTTAAAGATAAATAAATAAATTGTGATTCATTCGAATTCGCAGTCTACAATTAAATGTTTTAACAAAACATTTTTTTTCTATTTAAGATTATTTCAACATTGTAATTACAAAATTTTAATACATAAAAAATTTATTTTACAACATCTTCTATTTTCTATTTTAATATATATTTAGTTTTACCATTAAAAAAATTATGTATAAGCATTCAAACATCTAACCATTAAAACAATTAATCTCTAATGACTAAAAAGTAAATAACAAAGGTTTAAAGTGTTGGCATTTCTGCATGAAGAAGATTCTGACATGTAGTCCACGCGTGAAAAAGACGAGAACATAACTTACATAAGTTTTGTTTCGATCATGATGAAGAGAAAGTTTGTGATTGTGAAGTAAAAGAGGCTGTGTGTTATGATTGTGAGCATGCATAGAAGAAGGGGAAATGAGAAAGCTTGTGAAATTAGAGGAAAAGAAAAGAGAATATTTTTTGAAAAAAATATGATTGCAACAATTTATTTATTGAACATATATATATCAAACAATGATAATTTCCACTCATTTCTGAACCCTGAGAACTCGTTCAATCTTGTCCAATTGGCTGAAATCACCCCTCTGTTTGAATAGCTGAGTATGATGGTGTTTACAATAAAAAAGATTCTCATGAGCCACATAATTTGATAGACTCATCAAACAACCTCCATGTGTGCACCTGAAGCAACCCTTATGGTATGATTTCCCATCAACATTCACCTAAAAATTATAATCCAAAAGAATATAGTTAATCATTCTATAAGGTCTTAATACTTTTAATAAAAAAATGTGTCTGATATCTGACAGGTGTCAACATTACACTAATTTTATTTCTGATGTCTATATATGAGTCGTTGTATTTTTGATAGAAAATATATCTGATGTCTGATATGTACTAAAATGTTTATAAACATGTGTTTCATAGATAAATTAAGTTTGGTGTATACCTTTTCAATTGGGTACACTGTTTGGTTACAACGAACACATTTTTCTTGAGTTGCAGCAAAATATCTTGAAACTTTGTTATTGGCTTGAACCTGATCACCAAATCTTTCAGCTCTATAAATTCTTGCAATACCTGGAAGCAATTTATGTAAAGGTCAAATATAAGAACTTACTCAAGTACTAGTAAGTGTTTATTTAGGCTTTAGAAACAAATATATATAGGAACTATTCACCTTCAAAGCTTTTGTCCAAATAGCCAGTCATCTTAAAGAGTTGATCAAAATGAGGCTTACAAATGAGGCTTACAATAAACATCACCCTCAAAGGAACAATAATTACTCAGCTGCACCAAGCATAATAATAAGAGGATTAAGACTTCTAAATATCATACATGAAAATGAATTAAACTATATAATACTGATACTCTAGAAAAACACATACTTGTATCAGTGTTTGTATCATGTTTGTATACATGACACTTACGATTACTTTCAATTAATTATTTTTTAAATTATTATTGGTGTCAAGTATCATTATTAGTGTCAATCACAATTTATTATTTTTTAAATTATTATTATTGTCAATGTATCATTGTCGGTGTCAATCTTGTGTTTGTGTCTCTGCATTTTCTGTTAAATACGAAGCTTTCATCAAAAGAGAGAAAACTAAATATGAAAAAATGGTATTGTACCTTGAGGTTACCCTTGCAATGGTGGCATCTGAAACAAGATTTATGGTACACTCTATGGTCAGCAGTGAGTTGTTCCATCCAGTAAACTTTCTCTTCACATACTTTACATTTCTGTGTAGTGCCTGCAAAGGATGCCATCTTAAATCAAGAGTTCAAATTCACACTTTGAGGTTTTGAATTTCTGTTTGTGATTTATTTTGAATGATTATTACATTTGGTTCTATTTATAAGAAGAAAAAGTAAGACTAAAATTATTAAATACTAAAATTTTAATATTTTATTCTAAACATGATCCTACATTACATGAGCTTAGAAACTAGGACTGATTTATATAAATAGATATTTTTTATTTTTTTAATTGAAAATAGAATAAGGGTGTATAAGTCAAATAATCAATTAATAACGTGTGACTTTTTTTTATATGTATAATTGAAGCTAAAACCAGACACGTATGGACATGAGGATGTAAAACCATGAGTAACTTTTAATTTCTTTTTGACTAATAAACAACTCTTAAAACATTATGTATTTGGTCCTAAGGATGATAAAATGGGTGGTTCGTCCCATTTACCCGTCCCGTTTAAGTTCATCTAAAAATAAGGTGGGGTAGAACGAGACGGAATAATTTAGGCATTCGAATTTAAAAATTAATTTTTTTTATTAATTTGGTTTGTTGGTTGGCAAGCCGATCCACCAATTTTTTTACTATACAATTTAATTTATTATATAATTTAAAATTAATTATTACCGAAGAGATCTATAAAAGAAATTTTTTAGCATTGTATAATAGAACTTCAACATGTTAAGTCCAAATAATTCAATTTAAAATATAATGTACACAAAATCAATAATGATAACAATTAAACTGCATAAAACATGACAGTGCATAAAATATAATCTCCGACTTTCTCATTGTTCATGTCATATAGATTCTTATATTGATTGATTTTTCATAGTTAAATTCTAAATTTGTCACACATACACGCTAATCAAATCTTTCATTTTCTTAAAATCAACATCTATTTCTAAAGAAAATATATGAGTTAATATATTGACAATTTAATAATTCTGCATGTCATACAATTGTTCTTTGTTTCAAGCTTTTCCAATCAATGTATGTATTAGAAAGTTATAAAAAAACGTTACAATTATAATTTAATTTGTCTGTATAATATTTTATAATACAATTCAATCAATATAAGTATTATTTTAATAGTTAAAGTTTTTTTATCTCTAAGTAAAAAAATATATAAAAAAAAATTTGCAGGCAAAATCGACCTCAGTCCATTTTTAAGTGGATTAGATGGGACGAGTCAACTTAAAATATTAAGTCAAAAATTTCAGTCAAGTCCGTCAAAAATAACAGATCAAACGGATCAACCGAACAGATCCGACCTATTTTACCACCCTATAAATAACTAACTTTTTCGGTCATTAAATAAAATAGTTGGCCTTCTTTAATATATAAAATAAAATAATTGTAATTTTAAAATACACCTCTCATAAAGTTAATTAAATGAAAATAAAAAGGTTATAAAAAACTAAATATAAATTAAGTAATCGTGATAAAAGAATAATAACATTAAATATGATATATTCAAGAAAAACTAAAAGAATGATCCTTAAAAATTCTTATTATGGACTAATGACTTTATCTCTTTAGATTATTTTTTATAAAAATGTTTACCTAAAAGGTTTATGATTTGGATTTATAGAATGGTGAAAAACGTTAGACTATACAACTAATTAATAAAATGAAGCAAAATATCAATTTTGGTCCCTTAATTTTATTCCATAGTTCATTTTCGTCTCTTAATAATTTTTCGTGCCAATTTGGTCTTTTAAGTTTCTTAACATATCTAAATGAGATTGTTCCGTCAGTTTGGGTCAAACGTCTGTCTATTATGTCTAGCTGGCAGGTAAGGTGGCATGGTGTATCATTCTTCTTAATATTAGGGCTTGTTGTTCATCATCTTCCATCATCGCTTCATGTGTTCTGCTTTTCTTCTTCCTCCGTTTCCATCTATTCTTCCTCTGTTTCCATATCTTCTTCCTCCGTTTCCATCAACCGTACCCTTCGCTTCCTGCATCGTTACATTTTCCCCACGGAACGATGAAGCTCAGCCATGGTTCTGGGTTTTTGAAGGAGAAAAAATGTGAAAGTGGTCAGTCTTGCGTTCACAGTAGCTCGCGAGATGTACCAATTTGTCATTGTGGAGATGAGGTTGTGCTTCGTATGGAAAGCACAGAGAAGAATTTGGGGAAGAAATTTTGGGGTTGTCACAATTATAAGGTAAGCCCTAATATTTTTTTGAGTAAGTTCAAATCTAGTTCCATGAGGAATTATTATTTTGATCCATATTTGTATATTGCAGGGGTCATTGCAAAGAGGGTGTGGGTTCTTCAACTGGTTCCATGAGGAAATTGAAGAATATACAAATCAAGTTTTGTTGAATAGGTTGGAAAGCTTATCAAATGAATTTGAAAAATTGAGGGATAGAAATGAAGAATTAGGGATTATTGTGACTAGAATTCATGTTGAACTGAACAAGATATGGAAGTGTAAAACTATATGTATTGTAATGTTATGTGTATGGTTGTTTAGGATGTTTTAGGAGTGTGTTGTAGTTGTAATGTGTACCTGATGTAATATAATGTGTACTTTTGACACATTTTATCAATGAATGGAGTTCTATTATTTTACATATCATTAATTTGTGTATTGTAATTTTGACTCAAACAAATATGTTAAAATGACATAAAATGGTAATGATACCCAAACTGACATAAAATGCTAATGATACATAGACAGGTTCAAAGGGTTCCACAATGCATTTGACATGTTACATATACATGTTCAAAATGACTTCAAACCACAGTACATATAACATAAACTAAACAGGTTCCAAAATGCATTTGACATGTTACATATACATGTTCAAAATGACTTCAAAATACAGTACAAACAACATAAACTAAATAAAGCCTAATTATCACTACTTGGTTTTCTTTGGTGTAAGCCTCTTTGTTGGGGTAGTCTTTCTGGTTGTAGGACCAACCAAATTCTTGGAAGCAGATAATTTTGTTGTATGGCCTGGTGCTACAAAGGGACTTCTTACACCAAGCTTGTGTAGCTTGCTAGTTGCTTTTTCCTTTGAGCATTGTCCTAATACAATCTTTCCTTTAAAAGATTGAGTTGCACTCATGTAACACTGTGTAGCTGAGTTCTGATTTGTTGCCTTATATGTTGTTGTGGACTGAGAAACCTGAGTTGCTGTGGACTGAGGAACCTGAGTTGCTGGTGTATTACCATGTGTTGCATTGGAATGAGATGACTGAGTTGCTGGAGCATTACCATGTGTTGCATTGGAATGAGATGACTGAGTTGCTAGATTATTACCATGTGTTACATTGGACTGAGATGACTGAGTTTCCTGTGTTGCTGGTGTGACCTTGCAGGTTAATTTGTTATGTCCTGCCTTTTTCACCTTAAGCATTTGACTATAAAACTTGTTCTTCTCATCTTTTTTCACTCTCATCAATCTCCCCTTGCTCAAGATTTCTCCTTTTCTTTGGTCTACCAGTCATCTTCCGATACTTAGGTGGTTGCACATCTGGATATGGAGTCTTGAGCCACAAATTAGATCCATTAACATGGTACAAATCATGATTATATACTTCCTTGTACTTAGAGACTCTGTAATATTCAGGAATATTATCATCAACTTTAAAATTCCTAGACTTCATGGATGACATTGCATGGACATAGGGAAGTCCTGTTAGTTCCCATCTTCTGCAGGAACAATGAAAATCCTTCAAATTCACAGTGAATTTTTTCAACTGGTTTTCCAAATGCCTCACTTCAAACATATATTCATCTGACATCCTACAATAACAATAAATGCAATCAATAACAACACTACCTATCAATAACAACACTAATCAACAACAATACTAACATATGGACATACCTGACTAGCCATAAGTTAGTGAAATTGCTAGTTATCTCTAGTTTCTTTCTAATGTTGGGCAAAATTTCATTACCAAGAACATCTTGGAACCTCAATCTATTTTTTGCCCATTTCTCCATAATATAAGTTCTAATCTCCTCAAGCATTGTCACAAGTGGTTTTCCTCTGGAGTCAAGAATGCAACTATTAAATGACTCAGACATGTTATTTAGCACAACATCACACTTGTTGGTTGTCTTAAAATATGATCTGGATTAGTATCTAGGTGGAGTCTTCATCATATGGAGATATGCTTCTCCATTGGCCACTCTCATTCTCTCCATCTCTCTTTCCCAAGCTTAAGCATATATACACTTTGCAGCCCTCCATATAATTTCCTTCAACAGCTTACCAGGAAACCTTTTCCTGAAATTATTATACAAGTGTCTCACACAAAAATGTTGTTCAACTCTGGGAAATATCTCATCCATTGTAGGTAAAATACCATGCAACAACAATGTACATTACAGGTTAAACAGAAATGTAATTAGCAAAACAGAAAAAATGAACAGAAATGTAATCAGCAAAACAGAAAAAATGAACAGAAATGTAATTAGCAACTCAGTACCTTTTGTTGGTCTGAAATGAAAGTGTATGTTAGACACTCAGTAGTACCTCCTAGGTCAGCAATCAACAACTCCAAAAACCAAGTCCAACTTTCCTTATTCTCACCTTCCACCACTGCAAATGCTATAGGAAGCATTTGTTCATCAGGATCCCTTCTTATAGCTGCAAGAATTTTCCCTCTACAAAGCCCATTCAAAAAGCAACCATCCAAGCCTATAATATGTCTACATAGTTTGAAACTCTCTTTACAAGTGCATAGAATATATATATATATATATATATATATATATATATATATATATATATATATATATATATATATATATATATATATATATTATTTTAAAGTGTGATCTTTGGTCATCAACACCTTCTGGAACAGGCTCAACATTCATCTTCATTGTTGACCTTGGATTAGCTCTCATCAATTCATGAGCATAATCATATATCCTAGTGTAATCCCCAAAAAAAGACCCATCAACCATATCCCTGGCAGCCACTCTTGCTCTTATTGCTTTAGTCTTGTTTATCTCCACATTCCACTTTCTTAAATTCTTTTCTTTTATATCCTTAACCTTCAACCTAGGATTGTTTTTCAATGCATTTTGAATCCTCTTGCTCAATCACCTTGTAGATAGCATCCTCACATTGTACTCCCTACTACAATTGTGTTTGTCAATGATTTTTCTTACTTGCCAAGAATCCTCATCTGGTAGCCTGGCACAATAGAGCTCCCAGTCACAGCCATCCTTACATCCCACCTCACCCTTTTCTTGTCATTTTTTATTAACTTCAGGTCTCTACCATTTTGTACAGCATATGAGGTGACTGCATCCTTAATATCACTTTTGGAAGTAAAGTACATACCAAGTTCCCATTTGTAATTGGACATATATTTCCTTTCCTTAAATAGGGGGTACTTCTTCCTCTCAAGTACACAACTGTCCTCACTGTCACAACCACTTTGAAGATCTTCACTGTCATTATCACTCCCTTTATACTCTCATGTATCTTGTTTGTTTTTTGTCCCACTTGATTTCCCACAACTTTCATCTCCCATAAGGTCAGCAACTTCATCTTCATCCATCTCATGATACTCATCAGATTCATCATCAAATGTTATCTCAAGTGCACTATCATAATGGTAGCTCTCATCCTCACTATCATCAAAATTAGATTCCACACCAACATTGATTGATGCCACACCAACATTACCAGTTTCCACATTATTTGATTCCACACCAACATTACCAGTTTCTACTTCTTCCACAATAACACTACCAGTTTCTACTTCTTCCACAACAACATTACCATGATTCAGCCCAGTTTGTCCTTCTTCCGCACCAACATTGTCAGTTTCTACTTCTTCCACACCAATATTGTTCGTTTCTACTTCTTCCACACCAATATTACCATGATTCAGCCCAGTTTGTCCTTCTTACACAACAACATTAGAATTATTCATCTCAGCCAACCTATCAACTATTTCATCATGCAACTTATTAAGTAACTCTTCAACCTCATCTACAATGATCTCAAGCTCCTAAACAACTGGTGCGTCATAATGCTCAGGTTGAGACGTTGTGTGTTGAATGTAAATGTCAACACTTTGGTGCATCTTGTAAAGGTCTGCAATTTCTAAAGCACCTTTGTCATTAACTAAGACATTCATCCCAAATTTTGGATCCTTGTAATACATTTTCTCAAAGTCCCTATAACCTAACTCCTTCAAAACATCTACTAACTCAAAATAACTCCACATATCAACATCTACTGTCAAGTCAACTACCTCTCCTCCTTTATACACAGTTCAGTATCAACGAGCTCACCACTGTGGTGAATTTTGAGCACCATAAATTCGTCCATGGTACCCTAACAAAGTTCAATAACAGGAATTCAAAATCCTAAATCTAACAAAACCGTAAATCTACATATAGCTCTAATTCTAACATAACCCTAACTCTAGATTTAAACCCTAAATCTAAACAAACCCTAAAAACATGCAGAAAATACTTACCTGGAATCGTGCTTTCGTCTCCAATCTTCGCAGAATCGTCTTCGCATGCAGCTTCGTCAATCGCCTTCTTCTTCATGTTTCAGCCTTAGGGATTTTTTTCGTTTTGATAAGAATGAATGGGGTTATCCCTTACATTTTGTTGTACATATATCTATTATAGTGCCATTTGGACTCCACTAATCCACGTCATCATTCAAAATGCCACTTGAACGCTTTTTTTGAACTTCGACTAACGTTTCACTAACGGAAGGACTAACGTGGATATGTTAAGAAACTTAAAGGACCAAATTGGCACGAAAAATTATTAAGGGACGAAAATGAACCATGGGATAAAATTAAGGGACCAAAAGAGATATTTCGCCTAAAATGAAATAAGTGGTTTTTGAAGAAAAAAAAATCTATAACAAACAAAAAAAAGAAAGAAGGCAATCAATGACAATAACTTTGCATTTGCTTTAAAATTTCTTTATTATACTAATTTTTACTATATTTTTCTTTAAACTTTTTAGTATTAAATAAACTCCATAAATCTTTTTTGTATTACTGAATTGAACTCCATAAACTTCATTTCTTTTCTTTCTTTATACCAAATTTAACTCCATGAGATAAAAGGCAAATGAGGAATTAATCGAGAATTGTTGTCAAAAACAGGCCTAAAAGAAAATATCGGTGTCAAAATCTTAATGAATCTCTTAATCAATACAAAAAGAATGAGTTTCATGAATAATTTTTTAACCAATTTTATTATTATTATTATTATTATTATTATTATTATTATTATTATTATTATTATTATTATTATTATTATTATTATTATTTGCTAGTAGTAGTGTTGGTATTTATTTACTTTGGTTCCATATAATTAGTTGATTTTTTTTTACTTAGGGTGTCTTCTTACAAGTTCTTGGAAAACAATCTAAAATATTTTCAGATTTTTTATGTGCATATCTGAACTCACCTTATTTGTCAAGAATAGGTGTGTTGATATGTGCATATTCGAAGTCACCACATTTGTTTTTTATTAAATTAACTTCGCATATGCATTTCTGAAGTTACCCAAATGTCTATTTCACATATGCATATCCGAAATTATCTCTGGGATAGAAGAATCAACATAATTCATATCATAGATTCAACATAATTCATCGAAATTACATATATAACTCTACATAAATTTAAAATTACATATTGCTATAAACGGGTAGTTGAGGACTTTGCAACATTTAGATAACGACTTCTCCCGATCTTTGAAGCTTCGCATCCACCTCAATTGGACCCTCAGAAGAGTATCGTTGAAAAGTACCACACACAACCTCTAAACCATCGTCGTTCTTGTGCTAAAAGAGAGTGAACTTTATGTTTCCTTCAGTTTCAAGTAAAGGTGAACGATACTTAATCTTGACAACCTTTCGATTCTTTGGATATTACAAGAGAGAATCCAGTATCATAATAAGCTCGGAGAACGGTGTGTCCTGCGAGAACCTGAATTGAAGTGGCGTCTTCGCATCACTGAAGTAGACAAAAATAAGGTGAGGATATGTTTGAGTTTCTAGTTGTGGTCTGTGATGTTTATGAATAGTTTGGAGATCCTATTTATAGACTTTATAGAGCAATTTCAACCCAATAAATCTTATCTAATGCATCGATAATTGAATCGCATCCAAGAAACCTTTTTAAATACATCAGGGCTTATTTCGCATATGCACAGTTGAAACCACCTCTATGTTATTTTCTAATAGCAGGTTAATTCGGATGTGCAAATGCGAAATAAGCCTTGATGTGTTTTTTTAATATAAAGTTTCTTCGGATTCGCATTTCTGAATTATGCAGATGCAATAGATAATGTTATGGAAGAATCAGTAGCATAGACACATAGAAATCAATAAAATTGGTAACAATTAATAGAGTAAAATGATAAAAAGATATATTATATATGTATTGAATCATATGGATTTTATATTGTGCACAATAATACATTCAAAAAATAATTCAATTACATTCTAAAATACACCGAACGAATTCTCATCGCTTAAATCTAAAACTGGATCTTTTTTCGACTTCTCTCTATTTGCTTCTCTCTCAAGCTCCATCAATTTAGTGAACTCTACCATCATTTCCAAAAAGTGATCTGACCAATTTTACGTCTCTTTTGTGGAATGTGTCGTTCACTCCACTGATGTAGCCATAATAGGACACCCTAGTTTCAAATAAACATGAACAAAATGGTGTGATCTAAGGTACCCAATACATATGATGTGATCGAATGGGTCTTTAGGCGGGGGACTCCAAAGTGGAAAAAATGTTTTTGAAAAACCATATCTCGTAAAATCGATACACTTTCTCATATGCACTTTCTATAAGATGACACATTTCAGAGAAGCCCGTCCACTTTTCAAATGGTGCGTGAACGTTAATACTTGGAACAAGAGCATTGTGAACTTTATTAAATGCTTCCTTAGTCACATATAGTCGTTTGTAAATTTCTCTATGCACCATCAACTCTGACATAAGTGTTTGGCGTACAAGAGTGTGATTATCCTTTCATTTACCAAGTAAATCGGACACGGCCCGAAACTCGTAATTACCATCACTCTTCACATCTATGAGTTTTTCAATGTGTTTGTGCATAAAAATAGGAATTCATCACTGTAGATCATCAGTGGTTTTTTAATTGGAGGTGTTTGTGGTTGTTTCTAATAGGTGGTGTGTGACACCCCGATTTAATTCAAATATTAAATAAATAGGAATTTAATTATTTATTTAATTAAAGTCTTAAGTATTTATATTATTGGATTAATTGGATTGATTTAATAAAGAAAGGATTGGAGGTGTGCAGAGTAAACAGTGGGTGTGAGAGTAAATCACTCTACTAATTACTAAATATCGATTATTTATTTTATTTGGAATATTAAAAGGAAATATAAAAAGGAAAAGAAAAGGAAAAGAAGTCTTTTTGGAGAAAAGTCATAATACGTAGAATTGGAGAAGAGAAGAGAAGAGAGGAAAAGCTGACGCCGAGGAATTCAAGAATCATCGCGAGGTAAGGGGTGATTTCGTTCGGTTAATATGTCTTATGGGTTTTGGGGATCAACTGGGTAATTGGGTATGTTAGGAAATTGAATTATAGGTTTATTGTATGAAACCCTATTTTGTGTCGGTGTATGGAAAATTGGATCATTAGTGTGTCAGATAACTAGTAGGAATGAATAAACTAAGTTGTTTGATGTTATAATGGTGTAAAATGGCTTTAGATTGGTGTTCCTAATATCACAATTCGTGTTTGGAAGTTTGGAAATGGTAAAGGATGCATAAAGCTGTCAAAAATAGCATTTTATCATAGTCGTGGGAACCGGTTCCTGTGGGAGGAACCGGGTTCAGTGTTAAGATTTCAATCGGCATTTTTGTACATGGGAACCGGTTCCTGTGGGGAGGAACCGGTTCCCATACAAAATCCAGGAGGCTCATTTTCAAACGTGGGAACCGGTTCCTGGGAGGAACCGGTTCCCATACATTTTTTCAGAAGCGTATTTTCAAATTGTGGAACCGGTTCTCCCGTGAGGAACCGTTACCACTGTATTTTTCCAAAACTTCTAAAACTTCAAAAATTCATATTTTCTAAACCGTAACTCCGATTCGAGTGCCGTTTTCGGCGTTATTTCTTAAATTTAAATTTCTACCTTTTGGAAAAGAAAAATAATATTTTCTCAAAAATTATTTTAAAAAGAGTCGAGCTCCCAATTTTGAAAAATATGGATTATTTAAGGACAATGGGGAATTAATACTAAATGGTCTGAGTTACCGGATGAGAGCTAATGCATACCATGTTATATTTTGATATCCATTGTGATTTGAATGTGATATATTGGTGAATTGGCAATAAGTGAATTATGTTGAGATCATAATCTGTGAATTGGTTTAGATTGTTTGACAAGTTGAATGGAGATTGACGTTCGTGTGATGTTTCTTTTCCTTGTGGTTCATTCATGATTGTATTGGTACCAGGTGTTATTGTTATTATATACTGGTGATAGTCTTACTGATTGAAGAGTAAGCGTTTGGCATGTTTATGCTTTGTGATAATTTAATTCATGATTATGTTGTTATCATGTGATAGATTGATATTGGCATTTATGTGGAATTATGTTGTTATCATATTCCGTTGAATGGATGTTGCATGCTTTTATGATGCATGCATAAGTATTTGTTAAATTGGTTCATTCCCATTGTGCGGAAGCGAACTGGCAGAGCCAACAGACTTACCTGGTTGGAGGTGGTGAGGCTAGATTCTTGACCCGGTGGTTATGGGCGAATCATGGATTGGATTCTTGACTCAGTGTTCTGGGCGAATCATGGATTTACACTGTCTTTCCACGAGTAAACGGAGCAGTGGGTGAACTCGGTTCACGTGTTGGTACCACATGCATAGAGTCTGCATTGCATATGGGATTGTAACATGTTATGATGGTTTCCAGTGTTGCAATTGCCATTGTTTGATATATACATGATTATAGTATGAACTGTTTTGTGAATTGATTATGACTTGGTGTTTGATTAATGGATTAATGTATCCGATTATTCTGTTGCATTTAAAAACGTATAATATATGTTATATTGAATTGAAATCTCACCCTTACTTTAACAATTTCAGATCCGAAGTGATTAGCTGTTTGGAGATGGTGAGGATAGCTCTAGAGTCGAGTCAGTTAATTAGTCCGCGTGTCAGTGTCGTGCTCTGGTAGATGTAACACTGGGGAAACGATTGTTTGGAATCCTTTAATGGATATTTTAATAGTTTTGAATTGTGTCTTGATTACATATCCTGGGATAACTATTGATTGATGTATTCGGGATTTAATTATGTTTCATTTCCGCTGTTAAACATAATTTTGAGTATGATTTAGTTAATGATTATTCTTCAGTGGAAGCATGACACTGTTTGGTCAAATTTTATGATCTTAAATTGTGACGCCTCTTAATTGTGAATAAAACTCTGATTATTAATTCTATAAAACGCGGGTAATTAGAAGGGGTGTTACATGGTGTACTAGGTGGCTTGGAAATTCGTGCTCCCTTGTTAACACTTATTTTAGATTTTGGGGTAGGAGAATCTGAGAATAGTGAATCGAACACTTCATGGTAAGACGAAGTCTGCTTTGTAAAACTATCGGTTTTTGTACTTTTCACCTTTTTAGGCGCACCTTTTTAGTCCGCTTTATGCATATCCAAAGTGACGCTATTTTTTATATCCACAAATCATCATCAATGCAAGGAATATGAGATGAAATAGGAAAATTTTACCTCAAATTACAACTTTCTATGTTCTCTTTGTTGTGCTCGAACACTTGAAACTTGGTTTGGAGACGAAAAAATTGAATGATAATGCTTAAAGTTTTGTTGAGGGTTTTGGTAATGGGAGAAAGAAAATGAATGAAATAGTGGTAGGGGTTGTTGGAACAAAGAGTTTTCAATAAAGATTGTTTCGAGAGGGAAGAAGAAGAATGGGAAGAAGAAAGAGAAAGAAAATTGTTGTAATTGAAATTATGAAAATCTGTTATTGATGCTTGATACTATTTATTACAAAGAAAGAGCCCTTTATATAAGCAAACATTGCCCAGGACCAAAAAATAGAAACTAAGCTAAGGCCCAAACATTCAAGGCCCAAGGACTTTCGACGCATGCTATATTCGATTACATCAAATAACACTTGATACAAATTCGACTAACACACAAAGTCAATTCGACTAGAACATATACTAGCTAGTTCGACTGAACAAGAATTATACAAACTAACACACCCCCTAATTCATGTTCTAGACTTCTCATTCTTAACTCTTTGAATCTAACTTTCTTCAGAGGTTTGATGAATATGTCAGCTAGTTAAACTTCAGCCTTGCAGTTCTTTATTTAGACCTTCCCTTTGTTGACTTGATCTCTCATAAAATGATACTTTCTTTCAATGTGTTTACTTCGACCGTGACATACAGGATGATTTGCCAAGTTAATTCTTGATTTTATGTCGACAAATAGCTTTATCGTCTTAGGTTCCATTATCTTGAGTTCTTCAAGTAACATTTCGATCCATGCTGCTTGGCATGCAGCATATGATGCAACTATATATTCTGCTTCGCAAGATGACAAAGCCACAATGCTTTGTTTCTTCGAACTCCAACATATTAGAGCACCTTCGATCATGAAAATGTAGCCAGCAATGCTTTTCTTTTCATCTTGATCTCCACTGAAATCTGAATCAGTGTATCCATGAACTTCGACATTGTGTTGTCCTTCGAATAGGCATGGTCGATAGTTCCTTGATGTATCTCAGACCTCTTAATCATGAGATGAATTTTCTCCATGAATTTTCTCAACGTTGGAAGATATTTGGTATTGTATTGCAAAGATATCTCAAGGATCCCATGATTTGTTTGTACAATGTCGAATTTACAAACTCATCATTCGATTCCTTTTTCAGCTTTGCCCCAGTTTCTAATGGAGTGACAGCTTCATTACAGTTGCTCATGTTGAATCTCTTCATAATATCTTGAGCATACTTAGTCTGATGCAAAAATACTTCTTCTTCAGTATTTTTTGAATTCCATCCCTAAGAAATATGAGAGATTCCCTAAGTCGGACATTTTGAATTCTTGCATTAGCTTCAACTTGACCTTCATTATCTCAGCTTCATTGCCTCCAATAATGAGTAAGTCATCTACATAGAGGCATAAAATGATTCGACTGACACTGTTGACATTATTTACATACACTCCATGTTCAGATACACACTTTGTGAAACCTGCTTCGATCAGGAAGCTATTTATTCTTTTATTCCAAGCTCGAGGAGCTTGCTTCAAACCATAGAGAGCCTTCCTCAATCTGTATACCTTTGATTCATGTCCTGTGACGTCGAACCCTGGTGGTTGAGTAACATAGACTTCTTTTTCTTACGGACCAGTCAGGAATGCTGACTTTACATCCAGCTGATGCATCTTCTATCCCCTATATGATGCAGTCGACACAACAATTCTAATTGTTTCTAGTCTTGCAATTGGAGCATATACTTCGTCGAAGTCTATTCCAGGCTTTTGTAGAAAGCCTCTAGCAACCAGCCTTGCTTTATACTTCGCAATCTCTCCATTTGGTCTTCGTTTCAGCTTGTATATCCACTTTACATCTATTGGCTTCTTATTCGTCCTTTCGACAAGCTCCCAAGTCTTATTCTTCTCTATGGTTATGAGTTCTTCTTTCATGGCTTCACACCAATTCGGATTACTCATGGCTTCATTCAAATCGATTAGTTCTACTTCAACCATCATCATGGCTTCTTCGACTAGATCACCATCAACATTGCTTGATCTGGAAATCTTTCATACCCAGCTAGCCTTGTTGATTCAGTTCTTGTTCTTGTCGACCTCCTTTCATTTTGTTCAGGAGGTTCTTAATTTTGACTAGTTGAAGTGTTGCCTTGTTCACTTTGACTAGTTGAGGGCTCATCCTGTCGATCTTCTTTGAACACTGTTATAAATGTGTCTGATTCTTGTGTTGAACTTTGACTCCAGTCCCAACCTTTGCTTTCGTCGACACGAATATCTCTGCTGATTACTAGTTTATCTTTGATTGGCGAATACAAATTGTATGCACCAGTCTAATGATAACCTATGAGAACCATTACTTCACTTCGATTATCCACTTTTCTTCTCAGTTGTTCAGGTACATGCCTAAAGCACATTGATCCAAAAACTCTAAGATGACTCACACTTGGTTTAGACCCTATCCAAGCCTCATAAGGTGTTCCTCCTACTTTCTTCTTTATTGGACACCTATTTAGAATGTATATTGTTGTTGAAAAATCTCTTAGGCATATCTTTAGCTTTCAACGTGCTTCTAGTCATGTTCAGTATACTCCTATTTTTCCTTTCAAATATGCCATTGTGCTGAGGTGTATAGGGTGCAATGATCTCATGCTCTATACCTTCCTCATTGCAAAATTTGGTAAATTCAGCAGACGTATATTCACCACAACCATCGCTTAACTTCTTCAATTTACCACTTTTTTTCAAGATGCACCTTGAACTTCTTGAATTGTGTGAATACCTTACTTTTCTTTTCAATGATATAAATTCATATATGTCTGGTGAATTGATCAACAAAAGTAAGGAAATACATGTTGCCTCTATTTGACTTCACTTCAAAAGATCCACACACATCAGAGTGAACTAGTTCCAACTTACGCTAGGATTTTATGGGCAAGTCATGTTTGAATGCTTTTCTCGCTTGCTTAGATTTACAACATTCCTCACATACTTTCTTTGGTTCCTTCACATAAGGCAAACCAAACACCATCCTCTTCTGATTGAGCATGCATAAACTCCTTAAATGTAGATGTTCATACCTCTGGTGCCATAGCCAGTTCTTGTCTTCTTCCGTAGTCGAAGCAAGACACTTATGATCTGATATGTTGAGTTCGACTTTGAACGTTTTATTTTCTGCCAATGGTGCTTTTATTATTAGCCTTCCATTAGCCCTATAGACTTTCATCTTATTCCTTTCAAACTTCATTTTGAAGCCTTTTGCAAGTAATTGACCTACACTTATCAAATCACTTGTCATAAAGGGTACATACAATACCTCAGTGATAGTAGCTTTTCCACCATCCTTTCTGACAATCGAGATGTCTCCTTTGCCTGAATTGATGTGTCTTCCATCAAAACTTTATCACCTTTTCGACTCATCTAACTTGGTGAACCAATCTTTATTGCCAGTCATATGGTTGCTACATCCTGAATCTAGATACCACATGTTGGTTTTCTTAGTGTTTGACCGAGTGTTTACCATCATCAACACCTCATTTAAGTCACTATCTCCTGCTCGCGCATATTGGGCTTCATCACTTTCTTTCTCTCTTGTTGCTTTCTTTCTTCGACAGTCTCGAACGTAGTGACCAAAACCTTGACAATTGTAACATTGCACCTCTTTCGTGTCGACTTTCTTCATAGAGTACTTGTTGCCCACACCTTTCTTGCTTGAATCAACATTCTTGCTTGACTTCTCATCACCTGCAAGATGCTTTCGTTGCTTCGACTTCTCAGCTTTCTTGTTGAATCTTTATTGCAATGCTTGTTCAACCACCTTTTCTTTTTCTGAGTTTCTCTGCTTCAATCTCATCTCATGAGCCTCCAGTGAAGCTTGAAGTTCTTCTAACTTCATCTCAGATAGAGTCTTGGCCTCTTCAATTGTCACTACAATATAGTCAAAAGCTGCAGTTAGAGATCTCAGTACCTTTTATACTTTCTGCAAATCAGTGATCGTTTCTCCACATGCTTTCATTTGGTTCGTCAGCGTCACAATCCTTGAGAAGTATGCAGAGATTCATTCATCATCTTTCATCTAAATCATCTCATATTGTTTCCTTAATGTTTGCAACTTCACCTTCTTCAATTTCTCTCCTCCTCCATACAAGTTCTTTAACTTGTCCCACGCATCTTTTGTTGATTTTTCTTCAATTATCTTCTCAAATACATCAGATTTCACACACTGATGAATCAGGAAAAACACTTTACAATCTTTCTTCCTATGATCTTTGTGCGCAGCTTTATGGGCATCTGTTGTGTTTGCTTCCAACTCTGATACTCCATCATTCAAGATTTCAACAACATCTTGAAATTTGAAGATAACCTTCATTTGTGCAACCCACCGTTGATAGTTTTCACCCTTGAAAACTGGTAGATTTGCTAGAATCTGCGAAGACATTGTTGTTCCGTTTGCCATTAGAATCTCTTTGAATCGCAACCGAGCTCCTTAATACCAATTTGTTGGAACAAAGGGTTTTCAAGAAAGATTGTTTTGAGAGGGAAGAATAAGAATGGGAAAAAGAAAGAGAGAGAAAATTGTTGTAACTGAAATTATGAAAATTTGTTATTAATGTTTGATATTGTTTATTACAAAGAGAACCCTTTATATAAGCAAACATTGTCCATGCCCAAAAAATAGAAACTAAGCTAAGGCCTAAACAATCAAGGCCCAAGGACTTTCGACACTGCAACACATGATGTATTCAATTACATTGAATACAGCCTAACACTTCGATACACAGTAAATTCGACTAACACACAAAGTCAGATCGGCTAGCACATATACTAGCTAGTTCGACTGAACAAGAATTATACAAACTAACAGGGGTGACCATATAGCATTTTAATATGGCAATGGTAGTTTCGAATATGCATATCTGAAACTACCTCTATAATTTTAAATCCAACGTTTAATTATTAAAACATGGAGAAAAAAAATGGTGACTTTGAATGTGCATATATGAAACTACCTGAAAAATGCGTTCGGATATGCACATCTGAAAGATATTTTTGAGTTTTTAGAGATTTAACTCAACATATAAAAATAGAGAAAGAAATTCTCTACTCCTTTTTACACTCTCGACTGCTCATTTTTCATATAGATTTGGTCTCGTGGGTTTTTCACATCCGTTCAAATTATGGGTTATAGCGGGGCTACCCATATATTTTGAGAGAATTTTATTTACACCCTCAAAATCATACCGGCCACATATGATTTTTATGGAATTTAAAAAAAGAAAATTGATACACCCCACATATATTATTAGATATTTTCAAAAAAAAATCATTAAAATAAAATAAAATAAGGTATTGTTCATTTAAAATCCGAAAAAAAAATGCATAATGGATATAATTTAAAATTTGTAGAAAAATTATCAAAACATGTTTTTTGCCGGAATCTTTTTTTAGAAAAAAAATCTAATACACCCTATATATATTATCGGATCTTTTTAAAATAAAATAAAAAAGGTATAAAATGCATATAACCCAAAATCTGGAGAAAAAATTGTAACTAACATATTTCTGTAGCAAATTTTACTGGTAAAACATTAAACACTTAAAAATTATGATTTAAATATATTTTTTGTCCTTTTAATTTAAAGATTTTTAATTTTTAATCCATCCAATTTAAAAAACTAATTTTTTTGTCCTTCAACTATATCTTCCTATAGATTTAGTTAGTAATTTTGCTGAGCAGACACTTATGATTAAGATTAAAAAATATTTTTTTAATTAATGACTTAGCAATATTAACTAGAATAAAGTATTTATTAATATTTTTTTGGAAATTCATTTAAAAATTAATTAGGACAAATTTTAAAATGATTTTTTAGGGCTTAAGCCCATAACTTTGCAAATATTCCAGCAACCCGAAAATTAACACTAGAGTAAGCTAGTATATGCTTTATACACACTTTAACTAAAAGTAAGCCAAAAGTTTGTAGTAAATGTTAGACTTTGATGAATGGTTCTTTATTGTCCTAACTCAGATATATCACATTTATATGAAATTAGTAAGATATGCACATGTTTCCTTGAGTGATGTAGCGTTATATCTAATATTAAATAAGAACAAAGCATAATGAAATCTTAGGATCATTAAAATATCAGTTTGTGCAATCTGATTTTTTCAGTCATCTTGCATATATAATTCACGTTTGCAATTCTAATACTCCTTCTCCTGTGATATGGTATTTAGAATTCAAGGTCTGGAATATGCTGCTATAGATGTTTTAAACCTTTAGAAAAACAAACCATCATAATCTGTAGTAAAGCAATAATTGATATGAAATCTTAGAGAACCAAGTCCCACATCGGTTCCTTTATGGAATGATAAATGGGCTTTCGGCTCAATAACCCTAATTTAAATTTTTTAACTAATTTATAATTACCTCCGTTATAATATATAAGAAACAAATCATTTTTTAAGTTCATTAAATAATCAAGGTATCTAGTCTATAAACTGACTAAATACATTAATTATTCAATGAATTTAAAAAATAAATTGTCTCATATATATAGGAACGAATGTAGTATTTTATTCGGATTAAAAATATAAAAACTATACAGTTATATGTTTTTAAAACATAATTATTTTTTAAAATAATATTATAATATTAAGGGGCAACACACTGGCAATATCACATATTAAAAGTGGACGTCATATTTGCAAAAGTAGAAGGAGACCCACAAATTTTTAAGGAAAATAAAGTTGGGGGAACAAAAAACCGATTTTTAAAATGTGGACTAAATTAAAATAAAATATTAAAATAGAGTGGGACTAAAATTGCATTTAACTCAAATATTATTAAAAGAAATGATTTTATTATTGAAAATTTTGATAAGCTTCAAATCAAAGGGTATTATTGTTAAAAAAATTGTCCTCAACTTCAATGATATATTTAATCCTCGAATGTCACAAAAGACAACCCATATGGTATCTAACGACTCAAAACTCATCTTTTAAAAAAAAATTAGGCAAAAGACTTAGTTTCACTCATATACTTCTTAAATCTTTGCCCAGTCTTATGTATTAGACATCCCAAGTGAAATTGATATGCCTGATTGTCATCTTATTGATTCTCCTATGAATTCCAACCTCAAGCTTATTTTGGATCAAGGAGAGCCATGGGAATATCCGAGAAGATACCGACTTATGGGTAGATTTAATTATCTTACAGTCACCAGGCCATATATTACATTTACAGTGAGCAATGTGAGCCAATTTCTAAATGCTTCGTGTGATAGTCATTAGGATGCAATTGTTTGAATTCTTAGATATATAAAGAATGCATCAGGAAGATAACTATTATATAAAGATAAAGGATATTCTAAAATCACTTGTTATTCAAATGTCGATTAGGTCGGATCGCCCTCAGATAAAAGATTCACTTCTCGATATTGTGTTCTTATTGGAGATGATATGATCTCATGAAGAAGCAAGAAATAAAATACAATTATATTATCTAGTGTTAAAGTTGGATATTGTGATATGGAAGCAACCTCAAAGGAGCTTGTATGCAGGGGCGGGTCTAGATATTACATATTGGCGTGACTAAATATAAAAGAAATTATAAATTAAATTATATAAAAATAAAAAATAATATTGTTTTAGAGATGAATTAGGAATAGGTGGTTAAATAGTATTAAATTAATTTTAGAGATGATTTTTTTATTACTCACATTTATAGGGAAGACAATAGTTGTGTCGACTTTTTTGCTAATATAGGTCGTACAACTATCTCCTACACCCTTTTTGATTCGCTTCCCATAAATATTATAGGTGATTATGTAAAAACAATAAGTCTGGTTTGCCTCATTTTAGATTAGATACTTTTGAGTGCGTCTTGGCTTAGTTCTCCCACCTTTTTGTGTATCAATATTCCTTGGAATATATTTTTCCTTTTATCAAAAAAAATTGTTTAAAGTAATATACTTTTAATGAAATCATCTATCAAGTATGTAGGATTAGCAAATATAAAAGTGTCAGCGAGAAACTTGAGAGGTGATGACAGTGTTTCAAAGACTGAATTATATTGGTCAGTTAAATTAGAAATCAAAAGGGTCATCAATGTGATTTGATTGTTGGATCGAATAAGCTATTAAATCAGTGAGAGCCGACCAAAATCGACTAAAATTGATAAAAATTGGCGAACTGACAATTTAAAAAAATCGGCGGATTAAATACTTGTTTCTTCTTAAACAAAATGACATCATTTTGATAATTTTCTAAAAAATAAAATAAAAATATAAGTAGAATAGATTCTGGAAAAAATTTCCTTCTTTATAATTAAATTGATTAAACATCGAACTTATTTTGTTATTTTATTTATGTTGTTTAAAATTTTGCAAGAGTTCAAAGTTATCAAATTTGTGTAGCCATGTGAAAGACACTAAGAGAAACTTTTGAGTTAGTTGAGTTGTGTTTGAAGGAACAGTATCTAAGAAGATTTTAAAAAACGTTATGTTATTGCGAGAGGTGTCGATGCCATTATTGGCCATTTTTATGCTGGAAAAAAAATCACAAACGAAAAGTTGCTACGATCACGATAAAACATCGTTAAGATAGTGCAACACCGTTTAGCCGTGAAATATTGTTACGACACACCATTATGAACACGAAATTTTCAAAATCAAAATATGACATTACAAGTCACCCGAAATATTCATTATAAATGTTATAATTAACTCACTTTACAACCGCTGCAATCAATAACACAATACCGGCTAAAATAGAGAAAACCTTAACGCAACCGCAACTTATTTAAAACTCCGGTTATGAAAGTAAGCTAAAGATGTAGAGTGATCTAGATGCATTAATTGGAAAACTCTATTTGTATCTCACAAATACTGGTGTGCTTGGTGAAGCTACTTTGACATTCATTGTTTATAGTTTCTATAGTAGAACCATATATTGCAACACAAAGCAATCTAAAGGAACTATTTACACATCTACAATTTGGTCATCTGAAAGAACTTGGTTCAATAGCTTACAGCAACATGACCACAATTAAGGAAGAAACAAACAATTATATGGTTTGTAGTAGCTGCAAAATACATGTTGTCTGTGTTCTTGTTTCTATTCTACCCCACAACAAACAATACTAATTGTAATCACATGTTATGCACAAGGAAATGACAAGATGTTATGATAAAGTGTGTGAATAGGCTAGCAGACATGTGAAAATGTGTAAGAGAGAAGAAGATTTGGATTAGATGAACAAAAGTAGTGTCATATACATGTTACTTTATAGATTAGTGAATTATTGTGTCCTTTTTTAGTTTCTTCACCTTGCTAGAAGAACTCTATAGTTTGCATGGTAAACGATTGGTGATGGATTCTTATTGACCACAGGATCCTTAACAGAAGATGAAATATATGGTTAATTCAAGGGAATGTGTAAAGTATAGAAACGAGGGAGTCCCACATCGGTGAAAGAAATATGTAGCGATTCTTAGCTGTGTATAAATAAAGATTAAGTAGCAACGTTTATAGGTACTTACCTGGATGGGGTCGATGAGTGATCATATAGGCTCATGGCCTAGGTTGGTGACTCCATTGCACTGAGGAGGGTGCCAGCCTAAGGTGTTCTCAAGGGAACAGCCTGCATCATAATTTGTGGCAGAGGGGGCCTGCGTTCGCGCGGCCCCTACCAAATCTAGTTCAATGATTTCATAAATTTATATGCCAACGCTAAGGTTCAAATGCCAATATTAATAAACTTTCATAATTTTATGTTATTTTCTTTCGCTGTTTATGTGTATGAATATCGCTATTATTTATTTGATCTTAAAGGTAGCACTGTTAAAATATTTTACATCACAATCCTTACGAAGAACAAAAATATAAATCCTATTTATTTATTCTATTCTTTATAGATAAAAAACATTTATATTATATTATTTAGAAGATCCAATCTTTCAAATAGGTAGAAGAAGCTAGAGCCAATCTTTCAGGCTTATTGATTGTTTTTTTAGGCCAAATAGGTTTGCATCACCTCTATGATAAAGTTGAAGTCACTATTATTGACTCTACCTTTTAGGATAAATAGTGCTAGAAATTTGTTTAGGGTGGTGGTGATGCGAATGCTTGAGATGTATGTGTCTAGAAGGGGCCCGAGGCTGCGGCTTACAAAAAATCTTTGCCATTACCTAAAATGTGCAAATACAGTTTGAAAAAATTCATTGGAATCCATCAGGGCAGAGGGAACTTGAAAGGTTTCACCGCGTTTAAAGTTGTCGATACCTCTTCTTTGGTGACAAGTTTAGTTTCTTCGGTGACAAGTTAGTGAGAGAAACTACGAGATCTTTCTCCTCAAAAACTGATTTTATTGGACAAAATATGTTTACAAAAATATGATCCAGAATGAAGGTTTCTCAATCATGAAACTACATACTATAATACCTCACTAAGCATTTGCCAACAATCAGAAATCCTCTGCTGAAGATGAATTATTTACAACTCAATTTTAGATAACACAAGAGAAGAGCCAAACAGCTCTTTAACCTCTGGCAACCTTAAAAAAAAACAATGCATAGAGGATGTATTTACATATATGAGAGAAAACCATAACTTTTTCTTTATCAACAAGGTAAACTATAACTTTGTCGGCTACATTCACGAACGCCATGTACAAAAGCTGCTTACCTGTATAATTGGTTTCGTCGTTTCCTTACCATGAACCATTTTAGAACGTTGACTACTTTTCTCCATCGTCTCTGAGCTTTTCCGTTAGGCATAGATGTAGAAGGTGCCAGCATGAAGCTATCAACGGCACTCTGTAAGTCTGCTTCAATTTGACATTGAGATTGTAGATCGGCTTCGAAAAATTGTAGATGATCTTCATCAGTGAAAGCATGGACTAGTGGATCCGTGTCGCAGATCAAAGAGTTGGGTACTTGGAGCGGAAAACCAAGATTTTGATCGTATCTAAGGCCAATGCTGTCGAAATTAGGCAAACCATAGTCATCCAAGCTACTAGTTCCACCAACGGAATAAATGGAGGGCATGATATCAGAAGAAGACGCGCTTTCTTGTGTGTAATTGAATCCTGCAACCTTTTGAGAAGCCAAAAGCTTGTTGGCACTTGATCCCTCAGTTCTCGGAGAGTAATGTGCATTAGTTAAGTGTGAATAACCATCCATTAAGGAGGCCTCGTCTTCGAAAGAGGTATAATCGCCTCGGCTAAGTGCAGAAAGAACCGACATTTGAGCATCAGCCTGATGAAGGAAAATCAAATTTTGTAAAATTTAATGAATAACTATGAATGGAAATGAGAAAGTAATGAGTGATTAGAGATAAATGCCTTTTCAGTTTCAGATAGCTTATCGACAGCAACATATTCACATTCTGAGAGCAGTCCTGTCACTTGTCCCACGGCATTGAAGACTACACGAGGTTGTTGAGAAGACACGTGCCTTGTTGCATCGAGGATGCAGGTCCGAGCATGGTCTACAGTTATTTCCCACATCTTTGCAGACATCCCAGTGCCCAATATCTATACACATTCCCAACCAAAGAACTTAGTCATTTTCCCTAGACAAACCTAGTAGTACTAATCTAAATCTGTCCCAAGAAAGTGTTACAAAAAATCCTTTAAAAAACAAATCGATAAAAAAGCAAAAGTTACGACACTCTTAAAACAATTTGTGGTAGGTTTAGCAACTAGTGGCAAAATATATATACATTCCGAGGTATTTAAATACTAAATTAGTTCTTACAGTTCGCAACTTAGCTGGATCGAGATTGAGTAGAGTGAGAAAATCTTTAACAGTACGGATCTTTTCACGACTCAAGCGCCTGTGAAAAGCTCCATCTTTGCCTATCTTTTCCAGTCTCCAAATTTCATCCAAAAGACTTGGAGGGTGGTGTTTCTTGTACACTGCGCAGCAAAAAATCAGATGTTTTTAGGCTTCTACTTTTACCAAAAACAAAAACAAAATTACGAAATGAGATAAAAAATCAGTAATTCATTCGTTCCTGCCAATCGTGATAGCAACATGTATCTATGCTGGAAAAAAAGTAAGTATAAGTTTATATTACAAATACTCACATTCTCCTCTGTGATCCCTGACGATAAATGAATCTGTCTTTGCTTCTCTTATTCTAATACTGTCAAAGTTGTCCACTACTCTTGCACCAAGCCTGAACCGACGGCTCCTTGTCCAGCTTGAATTATCTGTATCTAAATTTCACCCATCATACAAATCCCATCTTTAAGATATAAAATCACTTCTCCTGTAAGAAGCGGCTTTTTCCCCTCCCTCTCTCTCACAATATTGTTCTTGAAATCTTCAGGCATCCAAATGTCACTTTCTTCTTCAAAATCACCTTCAAGGACTACGATTTCCACCTTAGCTGAAGATTCAGGTCCTGTACAAATAACCTTCCCTGTTACGGCATCAACTAAACGTATCCTTAAGTTCGAGCCGTCCTCTCCTTCAATTCGAGCTCCTGTGAATACAGGGAGAGAAATGCTGTTTTCAAACTGCAGCTGCAAAGTTCTTGTTTCTGTAGTATTCGACTCCTTTCCATAGGTTCTGAAAACAAAAACAAAATTATGGTAAGCGATTCAAGCTAAACAATTTAAAACCATTTAGCAAAAGCTTTTTTTATCCTATTCAATTTCCTTTGCTTCTTAAGCAACTCAAGAAACGAGGCATGGGAATTTAAATTATCATTTGAAGATTATTCTTACTGTTTCAGGCTGTTCAAATGCTTCTTCAGGGCCAATTCAACTTCTTCCTTAACCTGCAAAGATATATGATCATATTGTATATCAATATAAGCAATGTAGTCGAGCACGAGATCTTAAGTAGGATTCGTCGGCTTGTGAAACCTCATAAAACTCGGATTGTTAGCACGGCATGTAAGATACCACCGAGGGGGGAAAAGGTGATTTCATACATATTTACACACACACACACATACACAAAAACATGAAAATTATAATCCAGTCCCTAAAAAAGGCCCAACATGTTTTTCTTAGGATCTTGCTTCAGAAAGCTTGATCATGACCATGCCGGCGACGAAAACGGTCTTTCTCTTATCGTAGCACTCTCGGGCATCCTTAGCACGTAAGATCTTACAATCCACCACTCGATGTTGACTACACTGAGTGTTTCCATTGGGAGCTAATATGTGGTTTCAAATAAACAAACTCTTATGAAAAACCAAAACTCATCACAATATGGAACATAACTTCATCTTGTTGGTTCATTCGTTTAACAACATCACAAAAATAACAAGCAAGATCAAACTATGAAATGCACATAACCTAAAACCTCTAGCATTTTATTCACGTGTCTCAACACGTATGTTTCTCTTATACAGGACAGAAATTGGACACGGGAAATATTTAAACTTGCATTGAACCAAGAAAATTCTTCAAATATTTTCTTTCTCTTCATTTTATTTATAGACAAGTGGCAAGCTTAGGAGTCCAGGATAGTAACCCGCTTTTATGCAACGAAACATTCACACACTCATATCACTGCATATCTAAGAATTAAAGCCAGTCAAAGGGTTTAGACAAATAATGAAGTAGAATTTCAACTGTTTCAGTTGGGAGTCTTTATCGAAATGGCATACTTGAAGTCAAATTCTACGACTACAAGTGGAGTGATACAGGATTAGCTAGATATCAGTATGCACTTGTTTGTTCACAAGGTGTAATGAAAGTTATAATCGCATAAGGTGGATACAACAAAAGTTATCTGCAGCCACCAAAGTTATAACCGCATAAGGTGGTAACTCACAAACAACACTTAAATAGTCTATCTAAATTAAAACACTTATTCTAAGATGCACTAACCGGTCCCATAGTCCATACACACCATTAAGAAATGCTAAAAGCAAATATTATCACATCTTATAAAACAGACTAAAGTATGCACAAATAAAAAAGAAATTAACACCAAAACTATAAATGCAACGAACAATAAAATAAGAGAGATAAAAGTTCATACCACCCGACGAACCAAGGGCTCTAGAATTGGCTCCATCAAATTCCTAACAGATTGTAACTTCATCACCTCACGCACCACACTAAACACCATTCATTACAACCAAAACAAAACGTCAAAAAGATAACAACACAGTCACATTAACACTCAAATAAACTCTGCACACATAATATGTCTAAAAACGCAGCCTCAGTCACGCTGCAAACCTTAACGTTGCCGCAAAATGCAGATGCAATTATGTTTGCTTTATCATTACAAAGTACAACACCTCAAAAACCTTTATTTCTAAGTTGCAATTGCAGTTGCATACCACAATTTAGAATCATATTACAACAGTTAATCAGTATCAAAATAATACACAAACACCGGCATTGGCCTTATATCTTTGAACATGAAACTAAACCTACTTCAATGCAATGAAAATGCCCCACATGAATTCTTCCGGTTAAATAAAACACGATTCACATTAACATAACAAACAAACCCTTGATCCTATTCAGCTTCCACATTCTCATTTCCACAAAAAAACAATTCAAAAGAAGATGAAAAGTGAATAACCAGACCTACCTAGAAAAAGGAGGAGGCTTTCTCCGCTTATCATCCGAACTCTTGTTATCATCGGGACCCTTTTGAGCGACATAGTCGAAGAAGTTGTTGTTGTTGTAGTTGTTGTAGTATTGGGTATTCAAAATCGAAACCGAACAACAACAACAACAACAACATGGGGGTGTAGACAGAAAGAAAAGATACGAAAGAAACAAAACATGCCACACCAATATATAATAATAAACAACCGTGACGCCAAAAAGAGGAAGTAACAAGAAAACGACAAAAGCAATAAAAAAGAGTCCAAAAAAACAGAAATTACAATATCTTTCTGGATGGAACAAGAAGAACTGGTACTATGATGTTGTGTATCTTAGTTTGTTTGGTGTGGGATGTTTCTCTCGGGTTAGAAGATTTGTCGTGGTTGATGAAGAGGAAGAGTGTTTGTTACTTCTAGGATTATTGGAGAAAGAGAGGAGAGTGATGAAAGCGAGAAGAGAAGATGGTGAGGCGAGAAGAGTGGGAGGTGGGGCCGGTGGTAAGGCGTGTTTGTGTTGTTGTGTCTGTCTGACTTGGTAAAACTGGGGCCCTAACCCCCACTGTTTTGATTCAACGCGCTTCTAGTGGGTTTCTTTCTTGTGTTAGATATATGAATTTCCATGCTTTACTTGGGGTATGTTTGGATTCTGTAGTGATAAAACATAATTGTATTCAAAAGGGAGTTGTTGAATGTGAATTTAAATATGTAATTATTGTGAATGGAAATTATGTCAAGTTTAAATTAAGAAAAAAATTTAAAATTTAAAATTTATTAACTATTTTATATAATTTTATAAATTTATCCTTATACGAAAGAAATAATTATTGTATATCTAATTGTATTTGTTACATATTACAGAAAAATATGTAATATAAGTAAGGGTAATGTTTGAAAATAAATAATTAATACACTTTGAAAAATTTAAGAGAGTCTTATAATTAAAGAGGAGATAGTATATGATTACAAGGTTGTTTTTATAGAAGAATATAGGGTGGTATAAACACTTTAAAATAATTTCTTCCATGGGAACATATCTGGTCCCTGATATTTTACTGAACAAATAATAAAAATAGACATTTAATAAAAAAATATAAATTTTATCTATTTAAATTATAAATAATATCAAAATTAATTAAAAAAGATATCATATTCTAATCAATATTTAATAGTAGGTGCCTTGTTCCACTTTTTAAAGTAGGTCTTTAAAAATATAAATGAAAAGAATTTTAAAAAGAGTCATACTTTAATTTAGTTGTAATTAAAATTAAATACTAAAAAAAAATATTATCTATAAATGTTTTAATTTATGAGTTAAATAATGTTCTTACAGTTGCATGCATTTATTTTTTAAAATTAGAATTTTTTTCCTTTTACCTATTTAACCAAAAATACATTTTATTATACATATGACTCATACAATTAATAACAAACAAAAATATGTTTAAAAGAAGGGTCATGCCATTGCTAACCATTGCTCTTCCGTCACTAGTTAAAAATTTTAAATAAATAATATATTATATATTTAAAGTATCGGATGCATACAATTTTTTAAAACAATTTTTTTTTAAAGTTAAATATTTATATTTTCAATGCAATTAATATATATATATATATATATATATATATATATATATATATATATATATATATATATATATATATATATATATTGTAGAAAAATTTATCTTTTAATTTCTTAATCCAACTTACCTTTTTTATCTCTTAATCATTGCTCTGAAGGAACTGGTTAACATTTCTCTTAAAAGAATTATCTAAAAATTATGTTTAAAGAAAACTTATGTTTAAAAAATGAAATCAAACTAATAATTAATAAACAAACAAAAATATGTTTAAAAGAATTATCTAAATCTTATGTTTAAAAAATAAAATCAAGCTAAAAAAATAATTAAATCATCATGTGCCAACTCTAAGGATCGAACACAATATCAGTGGTTCCTATAAGGCATGCAGTCGTGCACCATTATTTCGTTTGTATCATTAATTCAACATGTTGCCTATATAAATAATTTGTTTTATAATTTGTAAAACTCAAACCCAAAAATATGAGGCCCCTATTTATTTGGAGGCTCTGGGTTATGGGTCTGGTTGTCATGACCCAGGGCCAGCCCTGGATGGGAATTATTTGAGATCACAAACATACTATACTTAAGGAGTTATTTTTTATTTATATACTAGTGTGTTCGTTGAGCCCCCTTCATTTATGGAAGGTCTTGACATTCATTAAGAAGTGGCCCTTCAAGCTTAACTATTAAATGGAGTTTAGTAATTTGCGTCATCGCAATCATGTGTTTGTAACGTCTTCTTTACTAATTTTCGTAACTTCTATGCATTTATAGAACTACATGTAATCGTCATAGCGGTTGTTAGCCTAAGATTTTTACCATGGTGAGCTTAGTACAGAGAAAAAAAGTTCAATGAAGACAAAGTAAATTTTGAAGTCCAAGAGATCATATTTTCGGCGTAGTCCCATTAAGACAAAATAGAAGTGCCAAGCATAAGATAGAAGTGGGGACTTAGAGTTTTTGTAGGAATAATTATCCAACGATTTCGACGACAGACAATGCCATAAAGTTTCAACAGAGAGGCTAGCACGAGTCTTCAACAATGAAAGTTTAGACATGAGAAGATCAACATAAGTATTTTTTGGTCTTATACAAAAGTACATGTGGAGACGAATCTAATGGTGAAATGCATGTAGCAAAGACGTGTCGATCTCCAAGAAGAAATCCATTGAAGACAATTATTATAGTATTAGTATAAATAAGAGTTCTAGTGTTAGGATTGGTGTGTCAAAATCATTATAAAAATCACAAACTCAAAGTATCCAAGTGTCAAGCGAGAAAAGAATCATTAAGCGAAATGTATGATACCAAACACCATGTTCTTTATATTTCAAGCATTTTTACTCCACTTTAAGTTATCTTTTCCTGCATTTTATGTTTACTTTTCGCCTTACTTTTTTTCTATCTAGATTTTGCTTCACACTAAATATTCAAACAAAGTTACGAACAATCGTGCACATATGCCCTATAATCAATTGGTCGATCCTGCAAGTAACTTTTTTTGGAAGACTAAATTCCATGGTAAACAAATTGGCACGCCCGGTGGGACCTTTTTGTGCAATAGATTCGAAAAGTTTCTTTACAAAAAGAGTGTCTTTGTTATAAAATATTGTCAAGTTCTTCATTTTTTTAAAACACCCCACCTCCACAAAACAATCATTAAAACACAAAAGGACAAGCGAATGTACCATCACAAGATGAAGTGGGAATGTCAAATAATGGAGGGTAAAATCCTTTTGACATTAGTCAGATAAAAAATATGATCATCTCACAAGGGACGGTAGTTACGCCATGTTCGAGTGCTGGTATAGCAGGCAAGCAAAAAGTAAAGTATTATTTTTACCGGATGATATATACCGGTTAGGTTATATCGTATTGTGTCCATAGAGATTGGTTATTGATTCATCGTTCGACAATTCTATCGTTAATGAGTTTGGGATTAAATGGTTGTAAAGAAAAGACAAAAATTAAATGAACAAAAAGTATAAAGGATAGACAGCTTGTCCGAAACGAATGCACACTACCCGTCACAAACTAAAATTTATTGTCCATGTCATACTCATCCTACGATACGCGTCCGTGTCATCACATACCTCTCACAACCCAAGCTATTTCTAACCCAAATTGAGAATTCAACTGCATCACCTCGATAGCCATGTCTAGCCTACCTCAACAACATAAAAGTCAACCGTATCACTCGTAACGACTATCTCTAGCTCGAAATAACCAACAGAGGCATTAAGATCAGATACTCTAAGTAAATGTCTGCTCTAAATCCATTTTTAGCATTCAGAAACTAACAGATAATCATCATAGGTAAGAATCTAAGTAGTCTATGTCTAGCAAAGCTAAAATCCCTAACACAAAGTAAAAACCTAAGATAACCACCAACACAGATTCGTAAAACAGATTATATACAACCCCAAGGACGATAAATATACATGAGTTCAAGGTAAATATAAAAACATAACCAACAAATAGAGCAATACATATAGAGAGAAGAGATAAACCACAAAGTTACACCGGTTTGTCAACGCCTATCGAAAAGTAATCCACCTCCAATCATCCATATGTAAAGCCTAATGTTGTTTTCTAAGCTAATATATCAAAAATAAAGGTTGATGGAAATGGGGATCAAAATCCACCCCAAAATCATAACCTAAAAATGAAGAAAAATGAAGTTATAAAACTAAACACAGACGACCACGCTCAGCGGCGAGGGCGCGCTCAACGGCCTCCACTAATATTTACATGTAAACCGACCTAAACACCGCTCAGTGACGAGGATCCGCTCAGTGGCCTCTAAAACTAAGTTTCTTTCTGCCGCAACAGTGCCAAAAAAAAAGTGCGCTGCAAACCCCGCTCAGCGGCCTCACCGCGCTTAGCGGCCTCTCCTGAGCAAAACTGGTCTTTTATTCTTCAAAAATGCGTCTTCGGAGCCGTGTCTTCGACACTTTATTCCTCAATGCTCCAACACTCACAAATACCTACAAAAATACATTAAAACTAATCAAACGGTACAATATATACACAAAAAATAATAAAACATATTTACAACAAAAAATGGGGTTATTCAACAATTATTAACAAACAAGAATGAATAAGTGCCACAAAACATATATACAAAATAACTACATTTTTGCACTTATAAACTCTCCCCAACTTGACACATTGTTTGTCCTCAAACAAAGTCAAGTAAACCTAAAGAAACAAAAGACGATAATCAAAGAATCACGAATCAACAAGTTTTAAAAAGGAAAACAAATGTATGGTTCAAACAAAAACGTACACGAAAAAATACATACTTACTACCATACTACAACAATAACATATAAACGAAACAAATCCTAAGTACAAAAATCATGCAAAACATTCTAAAGCAAAAAAAGCTCAATCATGAATCACACCTAGCAAAAATTCATCGGTAGATGAAGAACACGCAAAGGTGGATTACTTTTGACACTCATCCAACAATCTTGCAAACAAAAGACTAAATTATGCATTCATCCAAAAATTCAGTTCAAAATACAAATGCAAGAATCACAAGGACTTTTCAAGGTTGTAATGTGGTTTGGTTAACAAACAAGTGATAAGTCCTAAAGCTAATCGAAACAAAAACTTGCCTAAACCTAAGGGAGTGATCAACTCACAAAGTTTCAAACAATACAATTCCAATCAAACTTCTTCTTCATCACAAATTTTCAAACCAAAACACCTCTCTTATTAACACAACATTATTCATACTCTTTTTGTTTTTCTTTTTCAAAGTTTTTTCTCTTTTTTCTTTCTTTCTTTTTCTAATCTTTCTTTTTCACATTTTCTTTTTCTTTTATCTTAATATACTACATAAACATTCATCTCCCCAACTTGAATTCAACCAACATAAATGTGTGAATACTCCCTACTTTCTAAGGTAAGGTAAAAATTCATACAACAACATATAGTTGAGGGTTCAAGAAACAAAGAAATCAATATCCATACAAAAAAGGTGAATTCAACACTCATAGAAAAGCATCAAGTTCAAATAAACATGGACATTGATAAAAGTTCAAAGGGGTTAACAAAGGGTCACACACTCACAAGGTGAATTGACTATTTGGCCAAGGTAGTTATGCTCAAAATCAATAAAATGCCTTGATCATTTTCATGCAATCATAAAATCAACAAAAAACAAAAGATTAAGCATAATAAAATCTAGTTAAAACAAGAATGTGGCCTCAAGCATATGTGAATAATGGAAACCTTCCTCACATTTATGGTTAAAAAGGGAACTAAAGTGATTCAATTCATGAGCAAGTAATGCAAAAAGAATGAATGGCATGGTAACTATACAAATGATAAATTTCCTAAACATGTTATGCGATATAAAGCGATAAACAAGTACCTGGCGTGTACCAACTTTGAAAACTATCATTACCATACATCCGCGAGTTGAAACAATCGAAATCGAAATCACCAAATGAAACCTCAAGCTATCGGACCAAAATTTGAGTCCAAACAAATGCAAAAGAATTAAAAAAATAATACTAATTTTATTCAATACAAAAAGCCATGGTGGAAGTGGGAAAAAGGAAAAGCCAAGTGAAATTTAAACATAATTCACTACCTACACAGACGCTAATGACACGGCGCTAAGCGCTACACTCTTGAGAAAAACAAGGCACTGGTGCAGCGGCTATGCAAGCTCCACTTACACATCTACATAATCTCATTTACAAAACTAAAAAATATTTACATAATATACTCACTTCCACAAGCTAAAACACTACAAACTCGTGGAAAACAACAAATTGACACAACAAAACAAAAGAAAATAACGATATGAAAACTAGGTGCAAATAAATTAACAAGTTGAAAAGTGAAGATTTGATATTAAGAACAAGTTCTATTTCAAATTGTTACGAATCACACCTAGCAAAAATTCATCGGTAGATGAAGAACACACAAAGGTGAGTTACTTTTGACACTCATCCAACAATCTTTTAAACAAAAGACTAAATTATGCATTCATCCAAAAATTCAGTTGAAAATACAAATGCAAGAATCACAAGGACTTTTCAAGGTTGTAACGTGGCTTGGTTAACAAACAAGTGATAAGTCCTAAAGCTAATCGAAACAAAAACTTGCCTAAACCTAAGGGAGTGATCAACTCACAAAGTTCCAAACAATACAATTTCAATCAAACTTCTTTTTCATCACAAATTGTCAAACCAAAACACCTCACTTATTAACACAACATTATTCATACTCTTTTTGTTTTTCTTTTCAAAGTTTTTTTTCTTTTTTTTCTTTCTTTTTCAAATCTTTCTTTTTCACATTTTCTTTTTCTTTTCTCTTAACCTCATACCAACCACAATATAAGTACATAAATATTCATCTCCCCAACTTGAATTCAACCAACATTAATGTGTGAATACTCCCTACATTCTAAGGCAAGGTAAAAATTCATACAACAACATATAGTTGAGGGTTAAACAAACAAAGAAATCAACATCCATATAAAAAAGGTGAATTCAAAACTCATAGACAAGCATCAAGTTCAAACAAACATGAATATTGATAAAATTTCAAAGGGGTTAACAATGGTTCACACACTCACAAGGTGAATTGAATATTTGGCCAAGGTAGTTATGCTCAAAATCAACAAAATGTCTTGATCATTTTCATGCAATCATAAAATCAACAAAAAAATAAAAGATTAAGCATAATAAAATCTAGTTAAAACAAGAATGTGGCCTCAAGCATATGTGAACAATGAAAATCCCCCTCATATTTATGGTTAAAAAGGGAACTAAAGTGATTCAATTCATGAGCAAGTAATGCAAACATAATGAATGGCATGGTAATTATACAAATGATAAATTTTCTAAACATGTTATACGATAGAAAGCGATAAACGAGTACCTGACGTGTACCAACTTTGAAAACTATCATTATCATACATTTGCGAGTTGAAACGATCAAACTCGGAAAATCACCAAATGAAATCTCAAGCTACCATACCAAAATTTGAGTCCAAACAACAACAAAAGAATTAGAAAAAATAATACTAATTTTATTCAATACAAAAAACCTTGGCGGAAGTGGGAAAAGAAAAAGTCAAGTGAAATTTAAACAGAATTCACTGGCTTGACAGCAGAGCACGCTAAGCGGCCTGGAGTGTGCTACACCAGATGCAAAAAAACAAGGCACTGGTGAAGATTTTATGCAAGCTCCACTTACACATATACATAATCTCATTTACAAAACTAAAAAATATTTACATAACATACACACTTCCACAAGCTAAAACACTACAAACTTGTGGAAAACAACAAATTGACACAACAAAACAAAAGAAAATAACGATATGAAAACTGGGTGCAAATAAATTAACAAGTTGAAAAGTGAAGATTTGAAATTAAGAACAAGTCCTATTTCAACTTGTTAAAACACAAGTCACCACACACATAAACAAATATAAACAAAACATGCTTGTTTTACGTTGTAAGCTCGACGCCTTTATTGTGCGAGCTCTAGTAACCTCCTATCGTCATGCCATGGTATTGCCACACCATGCAACCCTAAAGAAATTGTCCTAACAACCACATGAAAAACGTTACGAATACGAGACAACTTACAACAATACTTGAAAACAAGGAAAAACACATATGTACAATTATGGATAGTAAACACACAACATGTACGAGTAACAATATACAAGTTCATATACAAAGTCAATACAACATATACATTAATTACAAAACTCAAAAACAACGGAATTATCGTAATAAAGAAACAATAAAACCAATCCCCAACAACGGCGCCATTTTTGTTCGGGTGTTGGTATAGCAGGCAAGCAAAAAAGTAAAATATTATTTTTACCGAGTGATATATATTGGTTAGGTTATATCGTATCGTGTCACAGAGATTGGTTATTGATTCTTCGTTCGATAATTCTATCGTTAATGAGTTTGGGATTAAATGGTTGTAAATAAAAGAAAAAAAGTAAATAAACAAAAGTATAAAGGATAGACAACTTGTCCGGAACGAATGCACACTACCCGTCACATACTAAAATCTTTCGTTCATGTCATACTCAGACTACGATACTCGTCCGTGTCATCACATATCTCTCACAACCCAAGCTATTTTTAACCCAAATTGAGAATTCAACTGCATCACCTTGATAGCCATGTCTAGCCTACCTCAACAACACAAAAGTCAATTGTGTCACTCGTAACGACTATCTCTAGCTCGAGACAACCAACACAGAGGCATTAAGATCAGATACTCTAAGTAAATGTCTTCTCTAAACCCATTTCTAGCATTCAGAAACTAACAGATAATCATCCTAGGTAAGAATCTAAGCAATCTATGTCTAGCAAAGCTCAAATCCCTAACACAAGGTAAAAACCTAAGACAATCACCAACACAGATTCATAATAGTAGACTTTATACAACGCCAACGGCGACAAATATACATGATTTCAAGGTAAATATACAAACATAACCAACAAATAGAGCAATACATAGAGAGGAGATGAGATAAACCACAAATTTACACCGATTTGTCAACGCCTATCGAAGAGTAATCCTCCTCAAATCATCTGTATGCAAAGCCTAATGTTGTTTTCTAAGCTAATCTATCGAAAATAAAGGTTGATGGAAATGTGGATCAAAATCCACCCCAAAACCATAACCTAAAAATAAATAAAAATGAAGTTATAAAACTAAACACAGACGACCGCGTTGAGCGGCGAGGGCGCGCTGAGCGGCCTCCACTGGTATTTACACGTAAACTAACTTAAACACCACTCAGAGGCGAGGGTCTGCTTAGCAGCCTCTAAAACTAAGTTTATTTCCGCTGCAACAGTGCCAAAACAAGAAGCGCATTGCAAACCCCGCTCAGTAGCCTCACCGCGCTCAGCGGTCTCTCCTGAGCAAAACTGGTCTTTTATTCATCAAAATTGCGTTTTCGGAGCCGTGTCTTCGACACTTTATTCCTCGATGCTCCAACATGCACAAATACCTACAAAAATACATTAAAACTAATCAAACGGTACATTATGTACACAAAACATAATAAAACGTATTTACAACAAAAAATGGGGTTATTCAACAATTATTAACAAACAAGAACGGATAAGTGCCACAAAACATATATACAAAATAACTACATTTTGGCACTTATCACACCACCATTAGGGTCTAGCGTTCCTACCACTCATATAGCACTCAAAAGCATGGTTGTTGAGCAAATGCCCTTTATCCCATGGAATTTTTCAATGCCCTTAATTGGTTGAGAACATACATATGGTTTGCCAACATCGATGATTGTGAGCCTTTAACCTAGCGCATCCATGTTTATTGACAATGTAATGATTGTTATGTACCTTGGTAATCCTTATTTTCTCCTAGTGACAAGAGTAACTTGTTCTGGTCGAACAATGCAACCAGTGGGAGGACCTAGTATCCCCCATGTTATGTCAACTATGACCAATCATACTCTTCAATCGTTTAGACAGTAGGTCGACGAGAGTAACCATGAAATGGTTAATTTACTTGATGTAACATGGTGGGAGAACTGACTTGTTTGTTTTGTGTTTTATCGCAAATGTTGCGGATAACAAGAGTCGCCACTGACTTTTCTTTTATCCAATAAAGGAAAGGTGAAAAGAACAGGAAAGACCTTTGTTAGATTTTGATTAAGGGAGGTAATTATGAAAAGGGAAGGTATTAGCACCCTTTACATCTGTAGTTATCTACGGGTTCTTAATTTCTTAGTTCACTTATAAAAATTTGCTTTCTGTGTTTGTGTGATTTGAAAAATATTTTGAAAAGTATTTGGAAAGTATTTCGCTTTGACTTCGTAATGATTCTTGTATCAGTCCTCAAGAATGTATACGAAGTGTTTGGAAATATATGTTTAGAAAAATTTAACTTTGTAATGATTCTCGTTGGAATGTATACAAAGTGTTTGTTTGAAAAGTTTTTGAAAAAAATTGTGAGGTGTGAAAAGTATTTTGATTGGGTTGAGCAAGCAATTAAGAGTCTTTATTACCTACTCAGAAAGGGTCGTTTCTTGTTATTTTCCTTCTCCTTTAGGATAAGGCTATCCATACCATTAGTTGGTAGGTAACTTTATCCGTTGAATATGAAGGGATAACCATAGGGTCATCGTATGGTCATTGAAGGCAACATTGTGAGGATACCTTAGCAATTTTGTAGGGATGATCATCACTTATTCGTAGTAAACAACCGAGGGACGAGATCATATATTTGTAGGCAACATCGAGGGTCATCGAGGGACTCTGATCTTTATATCGAAGGGACTATGATGATGTTATTTGTAAGCGTCTTTGCTAATGGTACCCCTACGTTCGAGGGACATGACCATTGTTTATTCGTAAGGCAACAAGAGAGGATACCCTAAGGGGGTGCAAGTGTGATAGAGTGTATTTGATTTAGATATTTATCTTGATTATTAGAGTGATCTAATGGTTGATTTTAGATCTTGTCATGCAAACCCTAATTAGCATACATTTAAGAAGTTATATACAGTTTATAATAGTGCGGAAAGTAAAGGCAGAAAATAAACCTACGCTATTACAAGGCTTTAGGGAAGTTACATAATAGAGATGCAAAAAGTAAAGGCAGAAAGTAAACCCTAATTAAACTATTACATCCCATGAGCACATACAAAATGATGAAAAATGCAAGGAATTGTAAATCTACGCTATTACAACTTGGAAACAGTTACAATAATCGGAAAAATATCAAGACAAGGGTTAAATCGGAATAAGAAGAAATAACGTTAAAAAAAAAAAAATTTATGTTAGGAAAAAAGTTTTTGTGTTAGTACAAATGTTTTAGGGTTAGTAAACCTAATTGAAAGAAAGAAAATATTTTTTGTGAATTTTTTTGGATTGATTTTAATGTAGAAAACAAATTAAAAGCTAATTTAATGGTTAATTAACAATTAATTAAATGTAAAGCAAAACAAAATATTTTTTATGCTAAAATAAAATAAAGATTTTTCAGACCTAATTCTAAAAGAAAAATATTTTTTGTAATTTTTTGTGTATTTTAAAAAAATATTTTAAAAGAAGTTAATTAGAAAAAAGAAAATTAAAAAATTAGGAAAAATGTTAGTAAGAAAAATAGCAAAACAAAAGGATTAGGGGTGCCAGGGATCAAACTGGGTACCCATGGTTACCAAGGGACGCGTTGACCATCTGAGCTGGGTGTCTTTGTTGTTAGTAAACTGAAACAATAACATCTGCAAAGGGTGGGGCTTCGTTTTTTATTTGAATTTTCTACAAATGTTACCCACGGATGTTTCGTGGGTAAACGTTATACCGACGGACAACATCTGTAGCTATATTCCTGCACAATAAAAAATTAAAAAATATGCAATATAAATTTGTTATGAAACCATGGATCGATTGGAATTGACCCACTGATTACAACCATGCCCTTGGTTTCGTCTAATTTTGGCTATTTCGTGAAGCCCTAATTTGAAACTCGAAACCCTAATAATGGTGGATCCTCCATCCTACACTTACAATCCAATTAACCTACCCATAAAGCTTCGAAACTTTATCACAAACACAAACATGTGGTTAAATTCAATTAAATATGCATGAATATATGAAATCGAAATTGAAATAAGAGTGTATAAACCGTAATCGTGTTTTTACGTTTCTGGATGTATGGATGGCTTGTAAACGTCTGGAATGAATCAAAGAGGATCAAAGAATGTGTTGGAATGCTTTGTTTGGCTTGAATCGATCAAAAACCCTGGCTGCAAGTTACTTCAATGGCACAAATTTTATGAGTTTTTCTAGGGTTCTTGGAGGCAAGGAATTCCCGTTTCTTATGATCTGAGGTTGTTGTGCATGTATAGAGGATGCAATTAGGTTAAGAAATTTGATCAAGAGTCAAGCTTTGAATGCCAAAATATTTGATTGGAAATTTGCATTAAATATTGCCTTTTTTGGATTCAACCACATCCAATCTCTTGCCAATCTAATATTTTCGAAATTTACAGCTAGCTAATGTTTGCTTGGACCTCAAGAAGCTTGGATTTAAGCCTTGCACTTGTTGATTTGATTTTTTGCATTTGATTTTAATTAAAATTGAATTAATCCAAAAATAAATAAAATAAAGGAAGACATGGAGGTCAAATGGGCTTTATCAGTTCTTGACAATATTAGAAACAAGTTTGAACCATAAACACTTAGGCCCATTTGGAAAAAAAAAATTGAATTTACTTAGTATTTCTCTTCATGCACTTCTTCAAATTTCCCAAACTTGCACAAGTTGTATTTTGCTCAATTTTCAACATTTTGAAGTTTTCTTGGACTTTTTAGAAAGTTTACGATGTCCTATAAATACTCTTTTTGGTTTCATCTTCATTGAAGTTTCCATGCTCACGTACACTTCTTTTGAAAAATATGACTTTTTGTTGACTTTTAATGTCTTGATTAATAACTCTCAAATGAAGCATTTTTGGCCAAAGCTTGTGAGACACAAAGTTGTAGAGAATTGAATTCTCTTCAAAATGAGATTTGGTGAGAAAATTTATGATAAAGTATGTGAAAGTTATGTCTGGTCAAAGTTCTGTTGACTTTTTATAAAGAAACCTTAATTTAGAAACTTTGACTTTTGATCAAATCTTGAGTTTTCTTGATGAATCATGATCAACCCTTGCTCAAATGATGGATGTGAATTCAAAGTATTGATGTTTAGCAAAAATGATGAAGTTTGACTGTATGTTGACCACAATTGACTTTTTGTCCAATACAACTAATTTTCAACCATCCGAGCAATTGACTGAGCAAACTTGAGTTGTGAGGCTTGAAACTTGACATGGTGATCCCTTGAGACATATGAGGAGGTATGAAGATCACTTAAGACAATGAAACTTCTCCTTGATTTGAGAGAATCAAAACCCTAGTTGTGGGTTGATTGCTTAGGAGAGGGTTCATCTGGTCAACCCTTGAGGAACTCTTGAGTATGAAAATATGGATTGACTAGAGAAATAGGAGGAAATTTTTGGGGTATAACACTTTCACAATAAATGGGCACGGTGTTTGACTCTTTGATACAGAACATCACACATAGTTACCAGAAACTGACACAACAGATTGGTTGAATTATTGATTTCTTTGGTGCTTCTCAATTCCAACCCAACAATTGTGAGGCGCACAACCTCGAGAACAATAAGGAGCAGTTGATACACATGCGCCAAGGGAATTCGAAAGCACTATAGCCTAAGAAGCAACGTAAATTATCATGGTGCGACGAAACAAAGACACCGACCAATTTCTGAGCAATGTTCAACATAATAACTTGGTGGGGCATAATCACATAAACAATGTGGTAGAGAAAATATTAGCCAAAAATGGTTTGAACATAGGCCTCCATAGGAAAAAATTTGTCTCTCATTTCTCCAAATATATATATTTCAAACTGAATTACCCAGGGGTTGAAAAATCTCAAAGTTTACCAAAGTTGCAGGGGAGACGACAAATTCAACTATCGAGCACATCACTTGATATCAGTTTGAGGTTGGAGATCTAGCCAACAACGAGAATCTGAAGATAATATTTTTCCCAATTCTTTAACAAATAAGCTTTCATATGGTTCACCATCCCCACCCTACACTCAGTTCATAGTTGGGGATGATTAGAAAGAGTTTTCCATGAACAATTCTATATGGGTCAGTAAAAAATTAGTATTAAAGAGTTAGCCAATGTTAGGCGAAAGGGAACATAATCTATGTATGACTATCTTAATAGGTTCAGAGTCATGAAATCTAGATTTTCCACTCAAGTGCCTGAACACGAGTTAGTCAAACTAGAGACTGGGGTCTAAACTACTCAATTAGGAAGAAATTAGACACTTGATATTTGAGAGACATGTCTCAGTTGGCAGATAGAGTTTCTAGAATGAATGTCTAAAATTTTAAAAGGCCAGGTCGAACAAACTTCACAAGAAATAAAATGACTTTTATCTTGATGTGGGCGAAGAAGACCAACAATGTGGCATATGGCATGAGGGAATAGGATAAAAATATGTAAATGTGGCAAAATTAAAGCCAGATCCTCCCTATGTTTGTAAATCATTTAAACCTTCCAACGGGAAGAACCCAATCGATCCTAAAAATGACAAATTCATTGCCAAAACATGCAATTTTGACGTGACTAAGTGCAACAAAATTTTAGACCTCTTGGTTATCTGATGGCCATATTATTATCTCCAATGGGGTAAGCGCCACCATTAGAGCTAAAAATAAAAGAGGATTTTGTAAATTCATAATATCTTGGGTCATAAGACTTCACAATATGTTCTTTTTAGGGATCTAGTATAAGGCTCATTGAACAATAAGAGGCTCAAGTTCATGGATCAAGCGAAAAATCAAATGTAGGTGGATGTTCACCCACTGCAAATCATGGACGCGAAATATGCAGAACATGTAGATTGTCTAATGGTCGAACCTACTAAAGGCTTCGACGAAGTGATTGAGGTATCCAAAATTATCTCACACTATCATTAACATATGGTTTACACTATTCATCATCTTTTAAGATATGAGGCATTGAAATTTTTAGGACTTCAGTATCTTGAGGAGGCTTCATCTCCATTTCTTTCACGCATTCATCGAATGATGTCTATAAACAGCAGGTATCCTCTATAACAGGTTCTTTCATGAACTTAGAAGGAATAGATTTCATCTTCTTGCCTCTTACTTTAAAGCTTAACTTGCCTCATTTCACATCTATTATAGCGCCTACAAATGATATGAATGGTCTTTGTAAGAGAATTGGCATACTCAAGTAGTCCTTGATATCTATTACCGCAAAGTCTGTAGGAATGAAAAGTTGACTGATTCTCACATAGACTTTGTCTAATATGCATTCCAGATACTTTATTAAGTGGCCAACTAATTGGAGGGACATTCTAGTTGTATTTAGGCTTCCTAGATTCAGCTTCTCAGTGATTGAAATAGACATAAAGCTTACACTAGCTCTTAGATCATATAGTGCTTTATCTATGACAAAATTTCAAATCACATGGGGAATAGAGAAACTCCCTGGATCTTTCAGTTTCAGGGGAATTTGTTTTGTAAGGTCGCACTACATTCTTCGATAAGAGCTATTGTACTATCATATTTAAGCTTCCTCTTGTTTTATATGACTTCTTTCAGGAATTTGTCTTGGAGGGCATTTGAGTAATGGCTTCGGAATAAGGTATTGTTAAGTAAAGTTGTTTTAGAATTTCTACAAACTTCTTAAATTGACAGTTTTTCCTTGGCTTACATAGCCTTTGGGGAAAAGGAATGGGTGGTTTATATGGAGGAATAGGAACATATTGCTTATATTTTTCTTGGCTCTCCTTTCCATTTGGTTATAACCCATTGGTTTATTCTAGTTCTCCTACAGGTTTACTGTCTTTGTCTTCTTCATTGTCTTTCCTAGTCATTGTTTGTTCCTTTACACTTAGATCAACTAGGTATCTAATTTTGTCCCACTTCGTAGTGTGATAACATTGGTGTAGCCTTTCAGGTTTGGTTGTGGTTGGCCAGGAAAAATGCATTAACATACCGCCTTTTATTTGGGGTTATTCTACAGTTGTTTGCTCAATTCCTCATTGGTAGTGATTTTGTGACATATTCTCTATGAGCTTATAGGCATCTTGGTAAGGTTTATTCATTAGTGTGTGGCCTGTTGTCACATCTATGGTCAGCCTTATATTATACAAAAGACCATTGTAGAAGTTGTGGATAATGAGCCATTCTTCCAAATCATGGGGCAGACAAAGTCTCATCATGTCCTTGTATCTTTCCCAAGCTTAAAAAAGGGATTCTCCCAATTTTTTTGTCTAAATCCATTCATTTGGATTCTTAGCATAAATATCTTACTAGGTGGAAAGTATCAGGCTAAAAAGGCTTTCTTCAATTTGTTCCATGTAGTGATGGATCCTAAAGGTAAGGATTGTAACCATGCTCTTGCTCTGTCCCTTAGAAAAAATGGGAAAAGGCGCAGTTTAATAGCTTCTAGGTTAACACCATGGGAAAATGAGAAAATGGAAAACATTAACATATAGAGGTCAGGATCCTCTGTTAGGTTACCAGAGAACTATTTTTGTTGCACCATTTGTACTAAGAAGGGTTTTAGTTCGAAAGTGTTTGCCTCGATGGCCGGAGGAGCTATAATTGAGTGTGTCTCCTCTTGGGATAGATCAGCAAAATCCTTAAAAGGACGGTTAGTGTTTGCAGCAGCCATAACTGCGATTTCCTACTCAATCTAGAATCCTATGATTTGGTGTTTTAAGTGTATGAGACACTCCATTTTGTTTATCAGTTATATTAGCCCGATTTCTAAACAATAAGTATTTGGCATACAACCGAAGGGTAAAATGTTGCCTTAGTCTATACAGCGTAACACCAGAGTCGCAATATAGACTAAATTAGTCCCGACAACAAAGCCAAAAACTTGTGATTCTAACTAGAAGTGCTCAAGTGTATCACAGTAGTGATAATAGATATCGATCACACAGAGACTAATAGTCAAACTTAACGTATCCTATTGCTACTTTGTAAATCTAAGGCTAATAATTTTTTTCATATGGGAACAATTAAAACTAAAATTAGAGCTAGAGTAGAACTTAGAAAATATACTAAATAAGAGAGACTGGAATGTGGTTCTCATTGTACTTATGAGACACAATGAATCATTGGTGTATGTTATATTCTAAAATTAGTTTTCAGAATAAAATAATAGTTTAAAAACACAGTCTCACACTCTCATGCTATTGACCTGTGGTATATTTCAAAACCACAAATGTTTTTCTCTCTCACAACCATTTAAGACGAGGAATACTTTTTAAAAACTAATAAGTCATAATTAATTCTAAAGAACTCTTACTATACTTAGAAATTAATGCCCCGTTCTTACTATCTGGTATGAACCTCACACTCTCGCTATTGGTTCAAAATCTTAGTGTCCTCGTCGTCACACAAAACCTTTTAAATATTAAAAAGGGATTACGCCAAATCAATATCGAGTCCCATCAGAACAACGGTCCCCAGATACTGGACTCAAAACAATTTAGCAAAACATGGTTTTCGAATCAAACATGCAATTATAATTATTGACTACGCATATAAACATATTAAAAGTTTGAAAACAAATTATAGCAAGCATGCAATTTCTCGGGACAACAACAATAAGAACAGATTAAATAATTAAAATATAAAACAAAAAATTAAATAACGGTAAATAATTCAACATGTAAAATAAAGCTGAAATAATAGATTGTAGTAACTTCAAATGAGGTAAACAATCTTCGAGTACAACGAACAAAAAAACTTGAAAATAACTTCTAATGCCGACACACTTAATCTGATCCAAGCATACAATAAAATTCCTAAAACTATGCTGTGATAGTACTCCGATGTGAGAGTTTTATCATTTTGGAAAGTAAATGTTTGCTTAAAACTAAATTGCCTTGTGTGCGTAAAAACTTGGATCCACAAATCTGATGAAAACTACCAATATATAGTGTTTACTGCTTCTGAAAATGATTCCAAAATGTGTGGGACTCGTGGGGAAAAAGTAGGGAATATGGGAGAATGCCACCAAGGCATGGTGAACGCCGTCGTTTAAAAACGTGGGTGACGTGGCTTGGGGTGCACGCCATGCACCAGAAACATGTTTTTCTTCATATTTTCTTCACCTTTTGCAATTCTTGTCGGTTTCTCGCATGAATGCTCTTATTTTTCAAATACTTGAAACAAACAAAAAATACTGGCATAATACTATGAAAAAAAATATGTAAATTGACATTGAAATGCATGCAAAATTGAGTCGAAATATACTATGTAGTTAAGTGTTATCAACTCTCTTAGAGAAGGAATTTTCTCGTTGGTCCTTTGACCTTCACAAATGACAATAATCGACCCCTCTAGATTAGTATCTTAAATTATTTCGTCAATTGATGATAATCCTTCGTATGATGGCCTTTCACATAATGATAAGTGCACCAATCACCCTCGTATTTTCCCATTATCGTGTCAACCCTCATGGGTTGAATGGGTTCTAAAAATAGCTTGAGATGGTATACTTCATGTAGTATATCAACTTGTTTTGTATTAAATTGGTTAAAGACCTCAGGGGCATTGTCGTAAGGCCTCTAGGAAGGCCTCATCACAAATCAATCTCTAGACCCATGCTTATAATGATCTTTCTTGGGCCTGAATCCATCATGCCTAGTTTGTGACCTCTCCTTGGCATATTGCGACCTCTTCTCCATATTGTTGTCCTCACCCTTGATATAACATTCTACCATATTCACCAATTCATCCATATTGGCGGTTGGTTTATGTGCCAGGGATTCATTGAAGTTGACGACCTTTAGGGTGTTCTAGAAGGCTCCCGCGGACATTTCCTGATTTTGGTGGGAAACCTTTACATTTTATTTATTGAATTGTGCCATGTATTCACGGAGAGACTTGGAGGGCCCCTGGAAGACATTGAACATGCTGGTGGTGGACACCTTTTTGTGTTTGCTGACGGAGAAGTGATGCACCATCTTCAAGGTTAAATCTTGGTAAATGATAATTGAGAATCTTGGAAAGATCATGTACCAACATCAGGCCCCATCTTTAGACGTTCCTTTCATGAGCTTGCAATTCAAGGAGTCGGAAACGCCAAAAATCACCATTTGATTGTTAATTGCAATGATATGCTCATGTAAATCACTCTAGCTGTCAAAATATGTCAATGGTGGTGGTTTGTAGTTTCTGGAACATGGTCGTCCCTTATTTCATCTTACAGAGGTTCGAGATCCAAAACTCTTCTTCTTCATCCCTCTCCAATTGGCTCTGAGATTGGAGCGTCTAGAAACTATCATGCAAAGACTCATTCTGTTGTCGAAGAACTTCACAATTTCCAATAAATGTGCCATATCTAGTGGAAAAGGCGTGTCGCTGTTATTGGTGACGACCCAAACATTATGAAACTGTGAGTTTAAGGATTAATGTGTGGCTTGGGACAGTTTGATCAAGGCCCCACAATGGGCACTAAATGTTCATGATAAACACTTTTGGATAATGTCTCTAATGCGAATAAGGTGAGACCGCAAACTTATTATACTTAGGGAGTTATTTCTTGATTTTTATACCGATGTGCTTATTGAGTCCCCCATTCATCCATGGAAGGCCCTTTTATACTTCACTTCAGTCCTGACATTCATTAAGATGTGTGCATTCAAGTCTAACAATTAAATGGAGTTTAGTAACAAATGTTGTCACAATCATGTGTGTGTAACTCTTTCTTTACTAATTTTTGTAACTCCCATGCAGCCATATAACTATTTGTAATCATCATACTGGCTTGACTATTAGGCTCTATGGCTACATTTATAACTCGTAGATATCTCGCTGAGAATCCCAAATGAACGACTTATTATATAGACACGAGTTACCCTACATCTTACAAGCACCAGCTCGCCTATTAGTCCTTTTAGAATACTCGACATATTTAATATATCATTATCAGCCTTAATGATCTATAACTCGCCTATGAGAATTCTGGGGTGTACAGGTGGTATGATCACAATACCTCGTGCAATTGTTCAAGATATAGTCCATTTACTTTATCGAGCTTCTTTTTATTTATTTCGTATATGAAATTTTGTTGGTGAATTTAGCTTGTCCATTGACTTGAGGGTGTTCAAACAAGATGACTTTGGTATGTATTCTCAAGTGATGGCGGAATTTGACCATTATGGAACTAGCGAGTTGAGTCTTGTTATCAAATACAATGCATATTGGGAGACCAAATATGCAAATTATTCGATTCCAATATAAGTGCTTACCATGTCTGCCATGATCTTGGATACTTCTTCGACATTAATCCATTTGGTGAAATAATTAACACCTATAAGAAAAGACTTCAATTATTATGGAGCTACGAGAAAAGTCCCAGAATGTCCACATCCCATTGATAAAATGGCCAAGGCAAGATGAGTTACTTGAAAACCTCGGCATGGGTGTGGTGCATGTTTGAGACTCAATGGCATTTTGTCACATTTTTTCACACACTTTATATTATCCTTCAACACGGTCATCCTATAGTAATTGAGATCCGATGTTTTTTTTTTCAAATCTCTATCTTTTAAGTGACTACCACATATACCTTCACGTACTTCCATCAATACAATGACTATTTCTTTTTCAGCTAGACACCTCAGCATTGGTGTGGCATTGCCCATTTTGTATATTTTACCAACTACTAATATATACTTTGTATATATTATTTTAATTTAAATTGGTGATGATGAATTATTCATGAAGAAACCGTGGGAAGCAATGTGCAACAACCTGGATGAAATAGAATTCAAATATTAAATAATTATTCAAATTTAATCTCTTTCTATGACGACGAGGTGTGTGAATTTACATTAAACCATATGGATGTATGGTGTGTCAAACATAATGATAATGACACGATAATACCATGATGAGGATTGTTTGGTGTGGTAATTAGTGTATGATGATTTATAATGGTAACAATGAATTCAAAGCCAAGTCAAAAATTGGTTTCAAATGTTGATGGTGATTCATGATGATGAGGTGTGTGAATTTACATTAAACCATATGGATGTATGGTGTGTCAAACATAATGATAATGATGCGATAATACCATGATGAGGATTGTTTGGTGTTATGAGGATTTATAATGGTAACAGTGAATTCAAAGCCAAGTCAAAATTTGGTTTCACCTATTCTTTTGGTGACAAGAAGTAGAATAAGGTGACTGAGTTCCAGCGACTTGAGCTGCAGCAACATCGGTGGTTTCTAGGGGTGACAAAATGGGTCCGGCCTGTTGGGCATTCTTATTTTTCCCGCACTTTAGTGCAGGGAGGGCCAAGATTTTAGGCCCTCATCCTCTAATGTGGCTGCTCCGCCCCGTTTTTGACGCGGGCTTTTGCGGGCATGTGTATTTCCATGAATTTTTATGTTTTTCAGTTTAAAAGGTGCAATGCCCACGGGCTTTCCCCGCCCCGCCCTCACTTTTTTGCGGGGCGGGGCTAGATTTTAGGCCCGTATCTTCAACTATGTCTGCCCTGCCCCATTTTTTTAGGGCTTTTGCGCGGCGGGTCTAAACGGGGTGGGCATGCCCGTTTGCCACCCCTAGTGGTTGCTTCGCGTAAGGCAGCGAAATGAGTAGCTTTAGATCTAGACATCATTGACGGATTTGGAGGTCAAGAATCAAGAGAATAAGAAAATCAAAGTCCGTCTATTAGTTGAATAAATCGAGAACAATGTATTCAATATGTTGAGGAGACTATAAATCTATGGATTGAAGGGAGAATATTTAATCATGGAAAACACGGAAATCAGAAGTTGATTCCCACATATGACTCCACTGTTTTCTATTCAACTATAATTGATCAAAGAATTGGTGGTTGCCTCAAATGTGTAGGAGGATGGGTTTTTCTACAAAGTTAACACTCAAATGCTCAAGTCAATTATTGAAGAAGAATAATGAATGAAATTTGAATTTGAAGTTCTGTACTTGATATTCTTTACGTGTGTCCTTTATATAATAAAGTGATTATAACAACCTATTATTCTCTACTCATGTGATGTAGGGAGCCATTGATTTATATCCTGACCTAGAATCTCATATACTCTTCTGTATGATAGTTTCCCTAATCTATGAGTAATTTTGAGCAAAATTATTAGTCCTTTTGGATCGTCGATTAATGACCATTCTAATTGGCCTAAAAAAAATTTAATGGTTCAAATTTTGATTTAGTTTATAATGGCAGGGGATTCACATTCTAATGTTATCAAAAGGCAATTATAAATGCATTCAAAACAATAAAAAATAGAGTAAAAGATGAATTGATAAGAAAATTAGTTACATACTTCATTCAAATCACTATTAGTTAAGCTTTTGAAATGATCAACTAATCATACGAGAGTAATTAAGACAAGAATATTCACTATTAGTACGAAACAATTTAAATAAGATTTACAAGAATGCACATGTATCATTGATTTAGTGGATAATTTTTAATTTATTATAAATTAAATTTCATTTTTAATAGAAATTATGAGATGGTTGTGATAAGGAATGGTTGAGACTTATTCTTGCATTTTTTATTTTTATTTTTCTTACTAATAGGGGTGGAAATAGGTCAGACCAACTAACAGGGGCCTACGATCCAACCTACACAGGCCTAGGCTAGGCCAGACTTTTTTTTTAAAATAGAAAAGGCCTAGGTTTTTTTATAAACCTATTTAGTTTAAATAGAAAAGGCCTAGGTTTTTTTATAAACCTATTTAGTTAAAAAGGCTAGGCCATAGCCCATGAAAAAAGCCTTTTAAGCCTATTAGACCGACCTACTTAAATAAATATGAATAAATTTAATATTATTATTATATTTTATTTGTACTTTGAATTAAAATTTAAAAATAAAATTTAGTTATCTTGAAGAATTTGTGAAAATAAGTTGAAAAAAACTTATGAAAAATGTTACTAATAAGTATTTTCCATCATTACAAATATCTAACATATTAGACTAATATTAAAAATATACTAAAATTGACGGCTGTGGGATTTGAACCCACGCCCTTTCGGACCAGAGCCTAAATCTGGCGCCTTAGACCACTCGGCCAAACCGTCTTTATGTTGAATTTTGTTCGTTGTTAGTAGTAGTACTAGTTGCATTTTAATTTGTAAATTTCAATTTTTTTAACACGTTTATAAATTTCAATTATTTCGTTTCTTTGTGGCATTTTAGACCACACAGTCAAACCGTCTTTGTGTTAAATTTTTTTATTGATAGGAGTAATACTAATTGCATTTTAGTTTATAAATTTTAATTATTTTATTTTTGGCTTAAATGCACTTTTGATCTTCTTAGTTTGGACATTAAATTTCAATTATTTCGTTTCTTTTTTGGCGTTTTAGACCACACGATCAAACTGACTTTGTGATAAATTTTATTTATCGATGGGAGTAATACTAATTACATTTTAGTTTATAAATTTTAATTATTTTATTTATGGCTTAAATGCACTTTTGATCCTCTTAGTTTAGACATTTTAATTAATTGATCTTCCTATTACAAAATCGAAGATTTTGATCCCTTAATTTTGATGGTCTTTGAACTTTTGTGGTCCCCCTCCCTTTTTACATACGTGATATTGATGATTGAGATACAAAAATACTACCCTTGTACCTTTTTAAAAGAGAAAAGTGATTTTTTAGATTCATTGAATAACTAATGTATTTGACCAGTTTATAGTCCAAATACATTGTATTCAATAAATCTAAAAAATAAATTGTCTCTTATAAAAAAACGGAGGTAATAATTTTTAATGATATGACATTGATGACTAGGATCATTTATTAATTATATTTTTTATAGAATAAACTAATTGTAAATTATTTTAATTAATATTTTTAGAAATTAATTAAATTAAAATTTTGAAAATATTTGAAGGGCAATATTTTATGGGCATTGGCCCATTTTAGTTTAGTAAAAGCCCATACGCAATAACAACAAACTATGTATATTGGTACCTTATAAATACTTAAAATAGTGCCTAAACTTTTGACATAGGACTTTTAAGATTTACCAAATGCAATAACCATCACTTGTTAAATGTTTTCTCACTTGAGATTTGTATTTTGCCACTGACGCAAATTCATTAGCATGAAGGAAGAATATAATGCGGGTTATAACGCTTCACAATATAATAGTATAATTTTGGATCGAACCAATAGTTAGAATTTGTCCAATCCATTTCTACCTTTAACATGGTCCAACAAATTTGGCCCACTAACTATGTCCTTTCGGTCGGGCACTCTTGGTCGACTACGCCTTATATGATTATACACATAAGGTTTCTTCTATTAAAAGTTACAGAGTGTGGCAATATGAATCTTGTGTAACAAGCAAACTAAGGATTCCTAATTTGGAAACTGTGAAAAATTCCAAATAAAGAATGCTTCAAGGACAAACATCAAAGATGTCCTTAATTTGTATATCTCAGGGAGAGTAAAGGGTATGGAGATCAACAAAGACAATGTAATTCTGCTTCTAATCATATGGATAGTCTTTCAAAGACTAATCTTTTCAAGCCAAAAGAACAATGTCAAAGAAGAAGTCAGGACATAACTCAAAACATGTTTTATCCTTGAAGACCGACAATGATAGTTCTCAAAATTCTCATCCAAAACATGTATTGATGGTGTGTATCACTTGTTCTGACATATCGCATATTTCAAGCAATGCACAAACTCACATGAAGCAGATCTTATTCAAATAACATCTCTTGATCAAGACAATTATTACAATCTAGGTATGTTATTTTAATTGCTCAGGTATTTATAGTCCTTTTCTTTTATTTTATATTCCGAAAGACTTTTCAAAAGTGTTCCGGAGGTCAATTTTTTACATCATTTTTATTTTGTGTTCTGGAACTCTTTTCAAAAATGTTCTGAAAGTTAATTTTTCAACTCATTTTTATTTTGTATTTCAGAAGACTTTTCAAAAATGCTCAAGAAATCATTTTTTAACATTTATTTTGTGTTTCGAAAGACTTTTCAAAAATTTTTAGAAAGTCATTTTCTACATCATTTTTATTGTGTTACTTTGCAAAAGAGTTAGGTAATCACACTTTTCACATTTTTTAACTTTTAATTAAATTTTATATAAGTACATTTTCGTCAAACAATTATAATGTAGGGGGTAGGGGAATAAATATTAGGATACGAATTAAAATTTTCTAAAAATTCTCGTTAATGAAATACTAAGGGCCCAAAAATTGTATCCGAGGCCCACAACTTAATTTTCAGCATTATACAATAAGTAATCAAAGCAACTATGAAAATATTAAAATAAATTGGATCATTTTTAAAACTAAAATTTCAATTAACTATTCAACAATAACAAAACTTTATTCCACAAAATAGTGTTGGCTACATGGAACAACCAAAAATTTATCAAAACAATATATATATATATATATATATATATATATATATATATATATATATATATAGGAGCAAAATTATGAGTAAGTCAAGGTGTCTGTCTATCTTCAACCTTTCTTTCATTTTTGACTGATCTATCATGCATCTTATTATATTATGCATCCATATCTTTATTGCTACATCAAATAGCTCCCAAGTTCAATATTCTTTGATGAACAAATTTAGTACTAGTCCAAGTTAAAATTCACATTCACTTATACAAATATTAAAGATTGATGAAGCTGAAATGTAATGCAGCTTTTTATATATTAAACGATCTTAAAACCACATTTTATACATTACATTTGATTCATACTTAGTTACCATAACACATTAAAACCTACTAATACAAACATGTAACATACATACTATACTACTACAACAACAACATAAATACTACACTAGTTGGTACTACAAGTGGGATGCCAAACAACAAAGTAAAATGGGCTTTGAGAAGCCCTAAGGACACTTGGTTTTGTTTCCATGGGTAGTCATATCAGTGTAACAAGCCCCACAAAGCTCCCTATTACCAGAAGTACCAGGTGGAACACACTTGCACCTAACACAACAAGTTCCACATGCTCTGTTACACAAGTTAGGCCTTGAATGTACACTGCATCTCGAACCACACAATCCTCCACAATCTAACATAATACCGAAATCAATTCAATAAAAAAATCATTCTTAAAATAAATAAAGTTTAAAACAACACATCATCCATTATAATAATTTTTTTACCTATGTCTTGCATTAGCCTTCTGTTTCCATCTCGCACAGTAAGCAACTTAACAGGTAGCTGCAGTTCTTCATCTTCTTCTTCTTCCATTTCTATCTCATGATCAGATGAAACCTGAATCAGAGTAGAGAGGCAAACTAGAAGCAACAAACTCAGCACAAAAAGGTTGCGTAATGCCATTACAGAATGTAGCAGTTTAAGTTGATGAGTATTAGAGTTTGTTGATATTCATTTATGTGTCTGTATGCTACTATTTATATAGGGCTAAAGTGTCTCACAGCTCATTTGCAAGTAGCTGAAATTACCGTCATGACCCAATATTTGTTACATTATTGCTTTTTTTTATTTCTACTCTGTTGGACTTTTCTCTAGCGAATTCCAGAACAGTATTGGTCTGGTCCTACGTCGGTTCAACAATTGATCTAATTATTATTACTATAATTACTGTAAATATGAATACAACAGTGTAAACAAATACTACATTTTTATTTCATTTTATTTGCCTTACATTTTATCTCAGATACTTAGTGGCAAAACCGAATTTTATCTCAGATACTTAGTGGCAAAACCGATCTAACTCTCGAACGTATCCGTTTTCTTTGCACTTTTTGCATCGTAAATAAAGTTTTACATCAAATATGTCCGTCGGTTATGCTTTTATTTATTTACGAGCTTTTGCAGATACATGCATAAATATGAGTCTCTTTAATTTTTAAGTTTAAAAGGTGTAATAGTCGCGATTTCTATTCCGCCGCATTTTCATTTATTTGCGAAGCGATTTAAAGTTTCACGCACTATACAATGTTCGCCCCATCCAATTCCTTTTTTGTGGACATTTACTCTCGATCCGATTTTATAAGAATTTTTTGAAAAAAAAGAATGTGATTTAGACATATTTCTCTTCTTGGTTCTCTTTATAGGTTGGTGACAAAGGTGCTGGTGTCTAGGCTCGCATGGGTTATGCCAGAGCATTCAACTTTTTTTAAGGGGAGATTTTTGGTGGATAGAGTGGTTGTCTTGAATGAGGTTTTAGATTTCATTGAGGTTTTAGATTTGGCTGAGGTGTTTAAGCAAAAGTGTTTTGTGTTTAAAGTGGATTTTGAGAAAGCTTATGACTCATTTAGATGATATTTTATAGATAATGTGTTGAGAAGATTTGGGTTCGTTGTTAGGTGGAGGGCATGGATCTGAGCTTGTGTTTTTCCTGATAGCCTTTTAGTCTTGGTAAATGGGTGTCCGTCAGAGGAGATTGATATCCAAAAGAGTTTTGAAACAAGTAGACCTTGTAGCCCCCTTTTTCTTTTTCTTCTTATGGTGGAGGAGCTTCGGGCTTCTTTCAAGAAAGTTGTCTGGATTTGAGTGCTAGAAGTTCAGAAGGTTTGGAGTCATCTTTAATATGTATATGATACGGTGTTGGTTAGGATTCTGTCTATTGAAAATCTTTTGACTATTAATGTAGTTCTCAGAAGCTTCGAGCTTACTTCGAAGATTAAGTGAACTTCTCCAAGAGTTGTTTGTTTGATGTTAATGTAGGTAGGTCTTTTCTAGAGTTGACATAAGTCTTTATGCATTGTAAGGCGAGTGATTTCCCTTTTAAGTATTTAGGGCTTCTAGGAGGTTTTAATCCTAAGAAAGGTATTTGGAAGCCTTTACTCAAGCTTAGCTTCATGGAGGAATAGATTCGTGAGTTTAGGTGGTATGGTGGTTCTATTGAATTCAGTGTTGGACATTAGTTTTATGTTCTTTTTATCATTCATGAAGATGTCTGCCCTCGGTCTAGAAGAAGTTGATTATCAAGCAAAGGATTTTTATCAAAGGAGGTTCCAAAGGTGGAGCTAAGGTTGTTTGGATTTAGTGGGATGATGTGTAAGGCCAATAAGGGGAAGGGGTTAAGGAGTGAGAGATCTTAGATTAGTTAATCTTGCTTTATTAGGAAAATGAGGGCGGGGATTCTCCAAGATCAGTCGTCATTTTGGAGTAATATTGTGCACGCTAGGTATGACTTAGAGGCCTTAGGGGTGTCCCATTGGTGGAGAGATGTCTCTCTCCTAGGATCTCCTTCAAATTTAGAGGCTGGATGGTTTGCCTCTTCGTGTGTTAAGATAGTTGGAATGGTAAAAAAACCAGGTTTTGGCATGATATTTTGGTGGAGGCATACCCCATTGTATTTCTCTTTAGAGAGGTTATCTCTTATATCATAGCAGAAGTCTGATATGGTGGGTTCGTTGGTCTTGTGGGTTGGGGAGGTTTGGGTTTGGAGCTTTATGTGGTGGAGGATTTTTCGAGTTTAGGATGAGGAGATTTTTGAGGGTTGTTTAGCCTTATTTCGGGGTTGTTAGATACAATAGAAAATATGATTGGGTATGGAAACCAAATCCTAATTGGGGTTTCTCAGTTAATACAGCTTATGGTATCCTTTTGTCTTTGTCTGAGGCATTGTTAGCTGGTGATTTTGATGGAATTATTTGGTTCGAAATGGTAAACTTTATGTTGTTTGGACTTTGTTCGAATGAAGGGAGTAAGGTCCAAAAGTTGCATTTCGTTTGAAAAGTAAGGAGTTTCGAATGAGCTATTGCCGTTGGAAATTCGAAGTTTGAATTAAAGGAGATTTCGAATTCAAATAGGAAGATTTGAATTGATCATTCCCGTTGAAGGTTCGAATTCAAAATGAAGACTTAATATCTTCAATAACAAATAGTTCGAAATTCGAATATAAAGCATCATTTCGTTGAAGGACGCGTGGAAGTCAGAGAGTTTAGAAGACATGCAATCTTCGAACGTGGCGTCATTTTAGAACAAGATTGTTAGGGTCAAATCAGTATAAATGGGAGTCTTAATGTTAGAATTTGGTGTGTTCATTATGGTACAAAAAACTCATATACTCAAACTACCAAGTGTAAGGGAAAAGAGTTTGCAGAGAAATGTACGTATAGAAACACCATTGTTTATTTTCGAAGTTTAAATCAAAGTTCTTTATCTTTAAAGTTATTTCGTTTCCAGTTATTCCTTTATCTTTCAGTCAAATTTACACTTTTCGAAAACCTTTATTTCTTTGTCAAGTCCTTTACATTTTCTTACGAATCATTTACATTACTTTACAAAGTCCTTTACTTTTAATTCAAAGTCATTCACAGATTTGTTTACATTATTTTATCCACATCTTTATGTTTTGATCTATTTCTATTATAGTTTTTTCATTCGTAGTCTGTATGATCTATAATTGAACTTTTGTTTTATGTTCTTAAGGATTCATAGTGCTTTAGATAGAATGTGTTTTAAGACAAGTTCAAACACCAATACTTAGGCACATGTCCTAGGATCAATCTAGTCGATCTTGTAAGTTACCAAAATACAATTAAATTGGAAGACTAGCGGTTGTTTACTAGAAATCACTGTAAACAAATTGGCACACCCGGTGGGACCGTGTCATAGTATTGTAATTTCATTTAAGATCTTGTCAAACCATTGTTAAGTTTGTTCATAATCTTATGAGTTTAAAGTTTCTTCGTGTTATATGAACCTTAGAAATGGTAAGATAACTGATAGTAACCAACTAATACCCAGAAGAAAACATACCAAGAAAATGGTTAATGTGACTAACCAGGATGGGGGACAAAATCCCCCACAAGGGAGAGGCACAGTCGTTTATAGTTTGATTGATGCATCGAATCTAATACCAAATTCACAAACCATACCAGCGGCCACAAACACTACGACCACGCTTGGTTCGAATACAATGGCCACAGACACTACAGAGATCTCAACAGGGCCTATCCTATCATATGTAGGAAACCAAGTCCAATTATCAACACCTAGGCCTCCAGGTTTCGATAATTATAGGCCTCTAAACCCTCCTTATGGAATGCCAACTTTGTTTATGGCTGGATTACATAGCACCACATCAACCTCTTCTCTAATCCAATGGTCTGGTTCTGGGATGAATATCATGGGCTCAAATACTCAAAATTTAGGATCTTTTAACCAAGGGCCCACACTCACAACAAATAATCAGGCAGCATTTAGGCAACAGATGGATGATAGAAACCATGATATGATAAGGGTCCTAGCCCGCGAAATGAACCAAATTTTCACCCCTTTGATCCAAAATATTAATAGAACTAACCAAGAAAACACCCAAACAAACCAACGAATGTTTGTTCAAATGGCACGAATAACAGACTTCTTTGGTGCCCCTGATGCTCCTGTAAGACATAGGCAGAATCAAGTGGTGATTCGAGATGAAGAACCCACTATTGAACAAATTCAACCCCCTAGAAAAAATGTTGAAGGGATGAATATGGGAGCAAGAGTAGAACAACAGGAAGTTCAAGAGATACGTGAGGAACAACCCAAGAGGGTGGTGATGGTAAATAGGGACCAAAACACCGACGAAGTAATCCATAGGGTTAGGAATGCTAATATGATGGCAGAAAATAATTTAGCTACCATGATCGAAAGGATTATGACCCAAAACGGTTTGAATTCAGGATTTAGGAGACCAAACTATACATCCCCTTACGAATATATCCCAAACCAAGGTTGTAAAGTCCCTAAATTTACAAAATTTTCTAGGGACACAAGTGAATCAACGGTCGAACACATATCCAAATATTTAACTGAGGCAGGGGATTTGGCGAATAGTGAAAATCTTAGGATAAAATATTTCCCAAGTTCTTTGGCGAAAAATGCTTTCACTTGGTTCACCACCCTTCCTCCAGGGTCTATAGATACTTGGCCCTACTTAGAAAGATTGTTCCATGAACAATTTTACATGGGGCAATCCAAGATAAGCCTAAAATAATTATCCAGTATCAAGAGGAAATTCACAGAGCCAATAGATGACTATTTGAATAGGTTCCATCTCTTAAAATCTAGATGTTTCATTGTGGTCTCTGAGCATGAGTTAGTCGAAATGGCCGCTGGCGGCCTGGATTACTCTATTCAAAAGAAGTTAGATACACAATAATTGAGAGACATGGCGCAACCAGCAGATAAGGTTCGACAAGTAGAAAGGTTGAAGGCTGAAAAGGCTAGGGCTGATAAAAACTATAAAAAAAGAAAGAGTAGCCTACATCGAGGCAGAAGAAGAAGAACCATATAACTTCTAGGATCCTTACGGATTCAATCTAAGTAGATCCGCATTCAAGCCCAAGGTCCTTGTCCCATCGAATGGGAAGAATTCTATTGAGAATGAGAAAAGTGATAGGTTTCCTAAGAAATTTACACGTCGACATAACTAAATGTGATGAGATTTTTAATTTACTAGTTAAAGATGGCCAAATGATAGTGCCTCCTAATATTAAAATTTCTCCGTTGGAACAACGGAAGAAAAAAGGTTTTTGCAAATATCATAATTTCCTAGGCCATAAAACCTCACAATGCTTTCTTTCTAATTCAATCCTTTTTCCGACAAATCAAAGAATCCTATTTGACATCCCCCAAAAAACCGCCACCAAATTAACATGGTAGAAGTTGGAGGAACAAGTGCTGACTAGATTGAGGAGTTCCAAGAAGAAGAGGATTTCGTTATGGTTGGTGACAATATAAATACTGTTGATGGTCTTCCTAACATGAGTCCTTCGATCTAATCAATGATGTATGCTGTTTCGACTAGAGCAAAGGTTACTGAAGGCCCAGTTATTTCTGATGAAGAGATGGTAAAGGATGATGAGGGCCTCAGGGTGAAATTCGAAAAAGTTCAAATCACTGAGGGTCAAAGTTTGGGAGTTCACATGGTTGATCTCAAGCAACCATGCCCCGAGATGGAAGAAGTCGAGAGATGCCTTGAAATCGAAAGGGAGTAGATGAGAGAGGGTTACCCGAAAATAGAAATCGGCCTACGTGACTATCTGTTTCATTGCCACAGGAGGAACAAAGAAATGTTGTTGTGTCCAAGGTGTAGTATAATTTGCAACCAAAGGATTGTTGCAGAATTCAAAAGGATCCAGCGTGCTCGAACGAGAATGAATTAGAGACAGGATAATCAATTGTTCAAAGTATATCCAAGGACTGGAGAAAGTTTGTTGGGCTTCTTGGTTCGCTGCCACAAGAGTGGAACTGAATGTCTAATGTGTCCAAGGTGTGCGGCTGTCTATGATCGAAAGATGTCCAAGGCAATAGAAAGAATCCATTTTGCACCTTGTTGGAACCACAAAGATAGAAGTCCTGTGAACCCTAATTTTGGGGCAAGAAATTCACAAAGGAGGCTTGATAGTCCTTACCCTAAGGCAGCACGAAAAGTCACTTTCAAATTACCTGCTGATATCCCTACAGACATATGGCTCCAAGCGAAGGCTGATAAAGGAAAAGGAAAATGGAGAAGTTATGATCAAGGAGGCAGAACTACCATGGCATACAGAAAACAGTTTAATATGGCGAAAAGAGAAGAAGTCAGGTTGGAAAACTACAACGACAATAATCCAATGTCTAGATTCCAATGGTGAAGGCATCAACGAATAAAGAAGGAGGAAAGAGAGTCAGGTTCGAAGGAAGTAGGAGAATCCAACACCAATCGTCCAACATCAACTATCTAGACTAGGGGCAAACCACCAATAACAAGAAGATTATTCTCTCCAAAGAAGGAAGCCACAACAAACAAGTTTCAACCAATGTCTACAAATAATGAAGAAATGTTGACTGATGATTTCGAATCATATGGGGAATCATCTTTTAATGTAAATTGTAATATGGTGTATGTGCTCCCTTATGAGTACAATAAGGAAACTGGAATAGAGAAATCTGAGGAAAATGAGGAAGTAGAAATGGCGAAGCACATACCTGTTTTTTTTATTTCTACTCTTTTGGACTTTTCTCTAGCGAATTCTAGAACAGTACTGGTCTAGTACTATGTCGGTTCAACAATTGATCTAATTTTTATTACTATAATTACTGTAAATAAGAATACAACAGTGTAAACAAATACTACATTTTCATTTCATTTTATTTTACTTACATTTTATCTCACATACTTAGTAGCAAAACCGATCCAACTCTCGAGCGTATTCGTTTTCTTTGCACTTTTTGCATTGTAAATAAAGTTTTACATCAAATATGTCTGTCGTTTATGCTTCACTTATTTATGAGCTTTTGCATGTACATGCATAAATATAAGTCTCTTTAATTTTTAAGTTTTAAAGGTGTAATATTCGCGAGTTCTATTCCGCCGTATTTTCATTTATTTGCAAAGCGATCTAAAGTTTTACAACCACGCACTATACAATGTTTGTCCCATCCCATTCCATTTTTGTGGACATTTACTCTCGATCTGATTTTATAAGAACTTTTGCACAAAAAAAAGGTGATTTAAACATATTTCTCTTCTTGGTTCTCTTTATAGGTTGGTGACAAAGGTGCTGGTGTCTAGGCTCGCATGGGTTATGCCAGAGCAATCCACTTTTTTTAAGGGAAGATTTTTGGTGGATAGAGTGGTTGTCTTGAATGAGGTTTTAGATTTCATTGAGGTTTTAGATCTGGCTGAGGTGTTTAAGCAAAAGTGTTTTGTGTTTAAAGTGGATTTTGAGAAAGTTTATGACTCATTTAGATGATATTTTATAGATAATGCGTTAAGAAGATTTGGGTTCGTTGTTAAGTGGAGGGCATGGATCTGAGCTTGTGTTTTTCCTGATAGCCTTTTAGTCTTGGTAAATGGGTGTCCGTCAGAGGAGATTAATATCCAAAAGAGTTTTGAAACAAGTAGACCTTGTAGCCCCTTTTTTTTTTGCTTCTTATGGTGGAGGAGCTTCAGGCTTCTTTCAAGAAAGTTGTATGGATTTGAGTGCTAGAAGTTCAGAAGGTTTGGAGTCATCTTTAATATGTATATGATACGGTGTTGGTTAGGATTCTGTCTATTGAAAATATTTTGACTATTAATGTAGTTCTCAGAAGCTTCGAGCTTACTTCGAAGATTAAGTGAACTTCTCCAAGAGTTGTTTGTTTGATGTTAATGTAGTTAGGTCTTTTCTTTAATAGACAACTTGACTTACTCATCTTTTGCTCCTATTAAAATTTTGTTTTATGTTCTTTTTATTATTCATGAAGATGTCTGCCCTCAGTCTAGAAGAAGTTGATTATCATGCAAAGGAGTTTTATCTTAGGAGGTTCCAAATGTGGATCTAAGGTTGTTTGGATTTAGTGGGATGATGTGTAAGGCCAATAGGGGGAAAGGGGTTAGGGAGTGAGAGATCTTAGATTAGTTAGTCTTGCTTTATTAGGCAAGTGAAGGTGGAGGATTCTCCAAGATCATTCGCCGTTTTGGAGTAATATTGTGCAAGCTAGGTATGACTTAGAGGCTTTAGGGGTGTCCCATTGGTGGAGAGATGTCTCTCTCCTAGGAGCTCCTTCAAATTTAAAGGCTGACTGGTTTGCCTCTTCGTGTGTTAAGCTAGTCGGGATGGTAAAAAAACTAGGTTTTGGCATGATATTTTGGTGGAGGCATACCCCATTGTATTTCTCTTTCGAGAGGTTATCTCTTATATCATAGCAGCAGTCTAATATGGTGGGTTCGTTGGTCTCATGGGTTGGAGAGGTTTGGGTTTGGAGCTTTATGTGGTGGAGGATTTTTCGAGTTTAGGATGATGAGCTTTTTTGAGGGTTGTTTAGCCTTATTTCGGGATTGTTAGACACAATAGAGAATATGATTGGGTCTGGAAACCAAATCCTAATTGGGGTTTCTCAGTTAATACAACTTATAGTATCCTTTTGTCTTTGTCTGAGGCACAAAAGGTAGGTTCGAGAGGGTTCTGTAGTGTCTTGGGAGGAATTGGAAAAGTTGGGCATCATCCAAAGTGGTTGTCTTTTCTTGATAGTTGATTCAGGACAGATTATCGACCAAACATAATCTTCTGAGGCGTAAAATTACGTTCGATTTTAGGGAAGTGTGTTGTGGTTTGTGTGCGGGCAGATATAGTCGGTTGATCATCTCTTTATTTTGTGTGAAGTCGATTCGGTAATTTGGTATAGAGTTTTTAGGTTGTTTGGTCGTCCCGGGCCTCTGCCACCCTCAATTTTATGGGTGTTTAAGTTGTTTCGAGGTTTGGGCTTTAAAAAGCATGCGTCTTTAGGTATGGTTTCAATATGACATTTAGTGGTCTGGATAATTTGGAAAAAACATAATAAAACCCTTTTTAGAAGAGAAAGTTTCATAGTGAATCATTGGATATTTGTGATTATTAGATTTGCATCGAAGTGGGTCCAAGCCCATGCTTTGAGTTTTGGAGATTTTTTTGGTTGACTGGGAACGAGAACTGCTCAAATGGCTTGATATTTAATGGTATGTTTGGGTGACCAACTGTCTTTTTTGGTTGATTTATGTGTAGGTGGTCGTGCCTACTTTCCTCCAACTTGCTCTCTGAAGGTTATTGTGTCTCAGACTTTTAATTAATCTTCGAATTTGTGGTATGGTCGATTGTTTTTGTTAGTTTTTATTTGGGTTTTCTTATGTAGTTTTTCGTTTTTGTTTCTTCCTCGACTTTTGCATGCTCTTTCTCTTTAAGCACTTCTAGTGCTCTTTCTCTTTTTGATTATTCTTGTACTGAAGTTTTTAATTTTTTAGTATATGATTTTTGTTTTACTGTTAAAAAGCCATATCCATTTACCACTCCTACTTATAGTTGGAATTATGTTTAATTTTATTTCTTAGAGTAAATAGGCGAATTAACATATAAATTATTTTTTAAAAAATATTATTATATTTGTTGTAACTTTTCGTACAGAGTTGTTAGTACATAAATTGATTTATGTTGGTAGTCGATTTATTTAGTATTAATTAAAATTTGTGAAGACTCTTGCAACACTTTTTATTATTTGATTTCGTTTTTATGTAATGTGTGCTTTTACTTCTTTTAAATAATTGTTGTAACAGTGGTATTCTGATTGAAATGCTAGCTACTTTTAATATGGACATCTAAATATGTGTACATAAAACATTTCTTATTAATGGTCTAAAACTAAAAGGGTTTATAAATATGGAAGGAGGGAGTATATTGTAAATCACCTATGAGATTACTACTTATAGTTAGTAAGTACTTGGCTTAATTAAATATGATATGATATATAGTAACTCATGCTTATCTGATATTTCACCTAGAACACTGGCACAATTTTTGTTGAAGAGGACAAAACCATGGTCCAATGTTATTTCTTTTCTGTATGGATGGATTATGGATATGATGAAATGAGTCCAACTTGGCTGCATACATCCAAATGAAGAAAAAGAAAAGGCAAACAAAGTTGTTGAGATTAGAATATTGATTATAGACAGCTGTATGAAGCTGTAAAAACTGTACCCTGCTCCCTCAGTTCTTATCACTTGGTGAGTACAAACAAAGAAGACCTCAACTGGATGAGTGTGAGTCACCACTCAAGAGAGTGGAAAACAGAGAGAAAGAATCGGAATGATTCCTAGAGGAGGGGGCTAAAGTACCTTCCGTACTACAAGTCCTTCACGTAAACGTGCTACAAAAGCAAACAATTCTTTGCTGTTTTAACAGCTGTAAAGTTATACTCAAAGATTCTAACTATTTTCAGAATGGGATATTTTTTTCATTCTTGGTTTTTTTTCCACATCCAAATCAAAATCAATATTAAGTGATTTATGTTGGTAGATAAGTATATTGTTGATATTTTAATAAATATAGTTTATACGATAACAAAAAGTAAATTTCTTCACCTAACCTGGGTTTCTTCGCCACTCCTGATAAAAAGTCAAAAATACCATCAGTTTTGTAAGTTAATTTATAAATTTCTCAAATAAAGTGAATTTGTAAGTTTACTTACGAAATAATACACGATTTAAAAAAAAAGAAGGTGAATTCGCAAGTTAACTTACAAATTCACCTTATTTGAGGAATTCACAAGTTAACTTGCAAAGCTTGCGTATTATTTTAGAAAACACCGAGGCTGAAGGACGTCCGCCGAGACCAGCACCATAAGGAGCTATTGAAAAACGAACAGGTCGAGGATCATCATGCCATTGATCTACTGCCTATCTGTCAGAGTATCCGTGAGATTGAACATGAGACGTTGGATGACGGGATTATCGATGGGGCGGATCCGATGCGGTTGCCGCGGTGGAGAGGACGGTCGCTGAGGCAGAGCATGTGGCGCGTTACCACAGGCAGAGGAGGACGCGGGGGTCAGGATTAGGCATACCCAATAGACTTTTTATTTTTTAGTTGATTTTGTTTGATCGCATTTTTTTCGGAACAATTAATGTAATTTGATATTTCTAACAATTTTTCTATTTAATATTTATAACATATTAATATTTACATATTTTGCGTATATAGATACTGCTTATATTAATATTTTCTAATAATTTTTCTCTTTAATAAAATTTCTGAAAATGGAAACATAATTCGAGTTATTGTGAAAAAACATAGTAGTTTCAAGCATGGTTTTATACATTCAGAAAATGTTTTGTAAGTTAACTTGCGAATTCCCCAAATAAGATAAATTCGTAAGTTCACTTACGCAATATTTTCTGAATGTGTTTAACCATGTTTGAAATAACAAAACGTACAAAAAATAAGATTAATTCGCAACTTAATTTACAAATTCATCTTGTAGGGTGAATTCGCAAGTTAACTTACATATTCATCCTATAAAGTGAATTCGTAAGTTAACTTACGAATGATATTTTTGATTTTTCTAAAATTTGAGAGAAATCCACTAGATAGGTGAAAAAGTGAATTCGTAAGTTAACTTGCGAATGATATTTTTGATTTTTCTAAAATTTGAGAGAAATCCATTAGATAGGTGAAAAAATTTTCTAAAAAAAATATGGAATATTTACAAAAATAAAAGAGTGTGTTTAGTACAACACATTGACACACTAGAATATATGATGGAATGTTTAGTACAACGCACTTTTTATTTAATAAAATGTAAGATTATGAGTGCGTTTGTTTTAGTTATAAAATTGCATTTTTTTATAATTTTAAAAAACTATTTTTTAAAATATTAGAAAAAAATAGTTTTTATAAATTAAAATCATAATTTTTTACAAAAATGTGTCATAAATAACTTTTATAAAAATTTATTTGAAATAGTTTTAAATTTAATTGATTTTTTTGAAAATTTAATATTTAAAAAATTATAGCAAAAAGATAAAAATGTCTAAAATAATATTTTAAAAGTGATTATTTAACCCAATTTTTTGTTTGATGTTTTCTTTTAAAAAATTGTTTGTAAATTTTTTTCAACAAAAATATGTTACATTAAGAAAATCATTTTAAAAAATTGAAATAAATGGACTCCTCAATTTATAATAAAAAATTAGTCACACTATAATTTATTGTGTATACTGTGTTTTAAAAATCGAATCAAATTGGCCGTTTGAATCAGTTGAATCGAGAATTGAAGGGGTCATTAGTCTGATTTGATTGCTAGGTTGGGAATGATATTGAAGCAATGAAAACCAGTTAAAATCGATAAAATTGGTGAACAGGCGGTTTTTGAAAATCAACAAGTCAAATGCATATTTTTTTGGTGGGCCAACATGAAAAAAGATATTATAGAGTATGTAGAGCAGTGCTTGGTTTGCCAACATGTAAAAATAGAACATCATAGATCAGGTGGTATGTTGCAACCATTAGAAATCCCTATGTGGAAGTGGGATAACATATGCATGGACTTCATAGTTGGATTACTCAGTGCACTGGGTCGACATGATTCTATATGGGTGATTGTGGACTGGCTGAACAAGTCAGCACATTTTTTACCCGTTAAGACGACATACAAGGTTGTTAACCTCACAAGACTTTTTTGTGGCGGAGATTGTGAGACTGCATGGTGTGTCATCTAGTATTGTGTCTGATAGAGATCTGAAGTTTACTTCGAGATTTTGGAAAGCTTTTCACAATGAGATGGAAACGAGTTTGAGTACGAGTATTTCTAATCACCCTTATACTGATGGACAAATAGAGAGAATTATGCAAACCATTAAAGACATGTTGAGAAAGTGTATTCTAGAAAGTGGTGGCAATTAGAAAGACCATTTATCTTTGGTGGAACTTGCATACAACAATAGTTACCATGCTAGTATCGGGATGACACCGTACGAAGCTTTATATTGAAGAATGTGTCGATCACCTTTATGTAGGTCAGAAGTAGGTGAGAAAAGAATTCTTGGATCAAAGATAATTCAAGAGAAGGCGGAAAAGATCAAGATGATCCAAGAAAAGTTAAGGAAAACACAAGATCGTTAAAAGAGCTATGCGGTTAAGAGAAGAAGGCCCTTGAAATTTGAAGAAGGAGATAATGTATTTTTGAAAGTTACCCCAAGGCTGAGGTTGAAAGGACTATTCAAAACAGACAAACTTAGTCTGAGATATGTGGGACCGTATCAGATTGTAAGACAAATAGGTGAGGTTGCATATCAGTTGGTGTTGCCTCCCTCATTGCTCGGATTACATGACGTATTCCATGTATCTCAACTTCAGAAGTTTGTTCTAGATTATTTTCATCATATTCTTCCAGATACGATTGAAGTGGAACCAGATCTTTCTTTTCAACGACAACCTAGTTGCATCCTAAAGCTTGCTAGTAGATCCTTGAGGAACAAAGAGATATCCCTTGTGAATGTTCCGTGGAAAAAGTCACGTCCTGATGAAGCAACGTGGGAGCTCGAGTCGAAGATGCAAGAACTTTATCGTTATTTGTTTCGGTAAGTTTTTAAAATCGATGACGAATTATATTTAAGGGAGGGAAAATGTAATACCCATATTCTCCAACACCTATAATTATCATTTGAATGGTTAAATGATTAATTACATGTGTGGGTGTTCCAAACTACCATTCACTTAGAATTGGGCCATTTGGGTGGGGAAATGGCAATTTAGTCATTTTCACCTCTTAAATAGAATTAGGGCATTTTGATAAATTCGCCTTCTAATAAGAGTAGCCTTACAGGTTTTTTAGCTATGTGTTCATTCATTTTATGTGGGTAAAAAATATATTTTTAGAGATAAATAGGGAGAACACGTGAAATCAAGGAGAAGATAGGAAGATCAACTCCAACTTCATGGTTTCCACTTTGCAAGTATCAAGAGCTCATTCAAGTCTGAGATTTCTCATCATCTCCATTTAAGGTGAGTCCTTAGATAAGACATGGGGTTGTAGGGTTTTTTTATGACTATGACCCTGTTCTAGAGATTTTGATATGTTCTCAAGCTCTGAAGATTCCAAATTTTCTTGCCCAAGTTCTGAAGATTCTAAAAGACAATGTTTTTTTGAACGAGTTTTGAAGACCAATAGTTCTCTAGACCAACTTCTAAAGACTCTAAAGACAAGGTTTTGTTGAACAAGTTCTGAAGACTCTGAAGAAAATATTATAAAGGCTCTGAAGATCAAGTGCTGAAGACCCTGAAGATAAGGTTTTGGTTTAACAAGTTCTGAAGACTCTGATGACATGGTTCTGGAGACTTAACTTTTATCTTTCTATGCATGCTTCAACCATTATACATCCAAAAGCTTATGAAGATTAGAATAGAAATCAAAAGGGTTCACATGAGTAATAGTACAGGATACAACATCACCTCTCATCCGTTATTCTGTTTTTGTGGCGCAAGGACAATACTATTGTACGAGGTTGTCTATCACTCTCACTGACTGTTGCAAGAAGATAACTGGAATTTTGGTATTTCTATTCTACCCTCCAATGAATTTCTTTTCAGCTATACAAGGAAGATTTAGATAAGACGAGTCCTTAGATAAGGCTTGTGGTTTTAGAGTTTCTCAGCATATCCTTCTACCACAACATCATCATCTACATCTAAGACGAGTCCTTAGATAAGACTTAGGGTTTTAGGGGTTTTCATGAAATTAGGGACAAGGGTTTTGAGAATATGTGATCAAATCATCTCCAATGCATGGATAATTGCCTAAATAAGTTAATGTGTATGCATGAATTGGTGTGAATATCCTATAATTTGTGGATTGTTAATTGCATGTGAAGTATGATGTGCTTGAGAGCAAGAATTTTGTGTTATGCTATTTTTAGGTTTTATGCGCTCTGGCACCTTCGCTTAGCAAATTACCCAATTTCCAGAATTGGGTGTGCCTCTATTTGAGTTCATTGGGACTCGCTTTACTTTGCTTAGTGAAGTACCCTTCGCTACTAGTTCGCTGAACTTGAAAAAACATCCCAAGTTTATAGGGCTTCATTGGGTCTTTTCGAAATGTTTGGATATTTCATGACGGAATAAAGAGATTTTGTTATTCCACCCAAATCGAAAGGAATAAAAAAAAATAGAAAATAATAGAATGAGATGTAATACATTTCATCCGGTTCCACTTGATTCCATCCGTTTTTAATCAATCCAAACAATAGAACATAAATTTATACCATTCTATTCTATTTGATTCTACTCCTTTCCATCACATAGAAAAACATATATCACAGCAAAATACAGTGATCTATTTTTTCTCCCATCTCTTTCTTCTATCAAAGCATGTCTCATAATAAAAGCTAAAACCTGATAAATTGTGTGCCTACAAATTTACTCTAAACCCTGTAATATTTGAATTTTATATCTCTTTATAACACACTTCCCACTTCCATTTTTTTGTTCTTGTTCCTAAAAAGAAAATTGTCTAAAGATGATATCAAAGGAAGAGCCATAGCCCACAATAACCAGCCATGCTACATGATCTTCTTCTGCAGGTTATTGCATCAACTCCACAATCTTCATCAGTCAAACACTTGTAATCACTGCGAACATCAGTGATATGGCAAGCACTTTCTATATGTTGGCCGGAATCTAAAGTCATAGCAGGACATACTTGTAGAGACATTGCACTGGCTCGATTTGGTCTCTGCACAGAAAATATATATAAGCATTTTTCAAGTTCGCGTGTTTTGTGTACGTGTGAACTGTGAAGCTTTGTTGAAGCAAATACCTTCAGGTTGGTCCAATTACTTGGAATATAAGCCCGTGGAAGCTCTTCATGCCAAGTGCTCAGTACTGGAAGGGGATGACCTTCGGTTGTAAACACATAATTATTCTCGAGCATAAATGAATCATCGAAGAGAAGATACAAATATTTACACCTGCAGAAAGCACATGATTAGTAACCAGAGAAAATTTCAAGTTCAGTAACTATCAGAGTAAGGAATTCCATTATTGATTAGAAGATATTACGTTTCAGCAAGAAAAAAACTATGTTGATGATCTTCCAACTGCATAGTTGTCACATCCTTGATGCTTGCAAACCCACCTTCTACTCTGGCGTATAAATTAAGGGAATTGACAATTAATTCGCCGACTTCAATATACCATGGATCTGAAATTAACAAACGGTTGATGTGAACAAGTGATGTGAATGTAATTTGTAATACAAATTGAAATTGAAAATACAAACACAGAAGAATTATCAGACCTTTAGTAGCTTGATATAAGTAGAATGTTGACTCGGCAAACTCGGGGCGTAATGGATAATATTTTTCAGTAGGATGAAGCATCTGATGGTCCAGTAAATACCTTAACATAGATTTATGATTCAATATATATTATCTAGTATTGTAATAACAAAAACATAATGATAGAATGATGACGATATACAACGAGACCGATGTTGTAACAAAACTAGCTAAATCAGAAAATACCTCTCCGGCAACACTCCAAATTGCTTCCACACATGGAAAAACTCGCGGTGAGATGAATTAGCAGCATGTATATCTCCAATAAGAACCTGGTTTCAATTAGCAATAGACAAACTCAGAAAGATATCGAAAAGAATTTCTGATCGGTGAATTCAAAGTCCAGCTACTAGCCTGTAGGCCTGGCCAAAATGCTTGAAGACTTGTAAGCTGCCAATAAGTTGCTCTTCCGGTCCTCATATCAGCTTCGTGGTACCTGCGTGACATCAACTAACCTGGTTATAATTGTCGATCATATTTTCATCAATCAATTTCAATTTTTAAAGTACTGAAAATATAAGCATACTAGTCACACAAACAAGCGATTTTTGAAGTTAAGAGTGATACCAGGGACCGTGTCTGAAATGCTTCTGCACAGCAACATAAGCAGAATGAAACATTCTCCAATAGTCCTCTTTTCCGAAAAGAATATGAGCTTTAAGTAGATATTCATAGAAGGAATCTACCCCTAAAATAATTCAGAAAATAAATCAACCTCAGCTTGATGGTATTTGAAAGCCTAGATGTAACTAAAAGGATAGACAGTATCCAAGTTCAGGGCTAACTACCAGCTCCAATTCCCGCAGAATGTTCGATCCATTTCCCAGTTGACACATCAAGAGTGGTTCCAAATAATTTTAACGAGCTCTGCATACTCCATAGCTTACGAAGAGCTCGTAGAGCTACGGATTCATATCTAGGGTCACCAGTCATCATCGATAAAGCACCCATTTCAAGAATCAGAGAACCTGCACAAAGCTGGAAGTTAGAAGCAATCACGCATATCGTTTTACTATACGCTAGTCTTAAAACACTAAGCTTGACATCTTACCACACCCTGAAGTGCTTGTTTCTGTAGTCTCATTCTCCATTACTCCATACTGTGCACAGAATATTTTGCATTGGCATGGAGTTATATATCATTCTAAAAGGATGGAAAACAAAAGAAAGAAAAAGCAATAGATTATAATTTATATATAATACATCTTATATCACTAAAAACTAAAGCAACACGATTCGCATACAAAGAAAAACATCTAACAATACACTACAAAATCCAATATAAGACATACAAATATATTCTACGTCGACTATTAGTGTTGTACAAACAGTATAAACTGAAGCCAGTAACACTCTTACTATAATAAGAATCCAAAACAATAAAAAGGGAGGTAACCCAGTGCACGAGGCTCTCATTGGGGGGTAGGATGTATGCAACCTTACCCCTATTTTTATGGCAAGGAGTTTCGATCACTCCTCTCTCGTTTTTCACCTTAGCTTCAACTCAAATGGCATGCTGTATGAAGATAGAACTTTTACGTTACAAACTTTTTTTCTTGAATATTAATGATGTAATGAAAACTCCTAAATGTTGTCAAGATCGAGATCTTACATAAGATCAAGGTCGTAAAACATAAGATCATAATTAAGATTGGAAGATTCTACCCAATTATTTTGTAAGATTGGGAGGGGTAGCAAGATCATAAAACATGCGATCTTGACTAAAATCGTATGATATTATTAGAACAAGAAACAATACTATAGATTTGAAGTTCTTTTACATAATATTTTGGTAGGCAAGTTTATTCGTGGAAAAATGGCATCTGCCGAATCCTGATTGTTGCGCCTCAGCATCTTGTCACCCTTCTCGGCTTGTAATGGTGGTGATTGGAAAATGGTCAATTATGGCCGGAACTGACCAAGATCGCACATTATCAATGAGTGTGAGTGGGCTCGCAACACACGACTCTACTTAAGATCAGAAGAATCATTGAGTGTGAGTGGGCTCGCAAAATTGTAAGATTTTGAGATCTAGATTGTGATTTTGACATCCTTTCTAACAGTTTAGGAATAGAAGAGTATTATTACATATTGCTAAACATTCAAAAGCAATTAAACAAAAATAAGTTGCAACTGTGATATCTCCATGAGTAAATAAAAATTTACAGAATTTCAAACATTTGAGTGTTGTATAAAGTACCTTTAAGTTAATCCATGCATATGGTAATCCAGTGGGCGTATTAAACGCTGGTAGAAAACGTTTCCCTAAATCTTCGGCCAGACCTAGAAGCTGATTCTTGTAAGATCCTTTAAGCAAGTTTTTCGAAGAATCAGATGCCAGTAAATGAGCAGAGACAAGTCCTCCAAGAACCCTAATGTTGCACTGAATGATTCCAAATTAGATATCAAGCGATGAGAAAAACACAATATCATACTTCAAAACCAAAAATATCACACTTCAAAACCAAATCCTCAGAATAAAGTCTTTTCGAATTTTAGCAGTCTGATATCATGACAGCATGTAACAAGAAGCTATAGAATCAATAGTTTCAACGAAATCAAATATTTACCTCAAAAAGATTTATTCGAGCATCAACATCAAATGTTAGATTTTCCGAAAGCCAACGCACTCCCTTCTCGAATTCAGTATTGTTTCCCATAATCACAAGGCTAAAACACACAGAAAAGCCGTATCGTATCAGTTTCCAATTGAAATTGAATAAAAACAGAATCAAACAAACTACTAACTCATGTAGCAGGTATATCAAATACCTAGACAATGATTCAATTAGCGAAAGCGCAGAGCCATTATAATCTTGAGGCAAACGTTCGAGCTACAATCATAAACAATTAAACATTAATCGGTTACTTCTGCAAAACATATGTGATTAAATATTTACCTTCAAATTTCCCAGCTCGACTAGGGAGTCGGTGAAAGTTTTAGTGAGAGGTTTTAACTCATCGTGCTGCAAAAACATAACAATATTAACATTGCATTGTGTGTAAGTTAGTACTATAACAAGCATAAAATAATAAGTAGGATAAACTAACCGGAAACGCATGAGTCATATAGTTGTCATAAGCATGATGAAACCTAAAAATAAACAAAGCACGAATAGATAATCACAATTGACAAAGATACAAAATTCATGAATAATGAATGATTCATATAGGATCAAAGAATGGATTGTGAAAGAATTTGCTTACATATTGCGAACTTTTTCTCGCATGCGTTTTTTCTTGGCAGCGCGATGGGATTGTGAGAGAGAGGTGGAAAATAAGAGGAGGAAGAGGAGGAGACATACGGAATAGTAACGAGGAGGAATCATGTGAATTTGGATTTGTTTGCGGACTTGGTTTGAAAATGTTGTTGAAAGGGGAAAGAGAAAGAACAGGTCGTATAGGTAAGATCTGTTTCTCGTATGTGTGTGTTTCAATTTCGTACATGATCGTCATAAATCATACACGTGAGTTTGTGTTTTTGTTTTTTTTGTATACGTGGTGTTGCCACTTGTGCAACGTGTGGCCAGGTCAGAAAGACAATCTACTTTTAATACTATGTATTATACTTTCATTATTCTAACATTTTTTATTTTTTTTTTATACTTCATATCATTTTCATTTTCGTCCCCTTAATAATTTAACACATACAATTTTTATCCACTATAATAATTTTATTTAATAAAATTCAATACTTTATCTCACAATTAGGGGTGTTCAAAATATGATTAATTGAATTGTATTTCTACATTGAATTGGATTGAACCATAAAAAAAACTGAATCATTTAAATGGTTATTAGACTGAATCATTTATTCAAAACAATTTTAATATAGTTTTAAACTAGTTCAAAATCAGTTTTTATTATAAAAATTAATATTTTATAAAAAAAATTAAATATATTTTTTTTCAAAAATATTAAAAAAATTATTTTAAAAAAACTGGAAAAAAAATTGATTTTGAAAAAAAAACTGAAAAAAATTTGTTTTTCTTGAAAAATAAAAAAACTGAAATTATTTTTCTGAAAAATATAAAAAATTGGAAATTTTTTTTGAAAAAAAAAAAAAAAAAATTTCAGAAAAAAGAAATTGGAAAAAAATTTCCAAAAAAAGCTGTTTTCTTGAAAAATAAAAAAAATTGAAATTATTTTTTCGAAAAATATAAAAAACTGTGTATTTTTTTTTGAGAAATAAACAAAAATAAAAAGAACTGCAAAAAAATTTCGGAAAAAAAATTGAAAAAAGTTCTTTTTTAAAATATAAAAAAAATTAAAATTATTTTACCAAAAAATATAAAAAACTTTTTGAGAAATAAAAAAAAGAAATTTCTGAAAAATAAACTAAAATTATTTAACAGAAAAATATAAAAAATTGAGATTTTTTTTTAAGAAATAAAAAAAGGAAATTTTAGAAAAATAAAGAAAAAAAACTGAACTTTTGATTTTTTTTTAAAATATATTTTCCAAAAAAATGTTTTTCAAAAATAAAAAAAAATTGAAAATTTTTTTTACGAAACATTTCAAAAAAAAACTGTAATAATTGTTTTTTTTAATTTAAAAGAATTTTTTTCAAATAAATAAATTTCAGAATTTTTTTTCCCAAAATAAAATTAATTTTTTCAATAAAACTGTAATAAAAAAAATTAATTTTTTCAATAAAATTAGTTTGAAACTAGTTAAATTATATTAAATTGGTTTTAATTATAAATTGGTTTGAACTAGTTATAAACTGAATTGTAATTGGTTTCACAGATTAACTTTTTTTTTTTAAAATGGTTTTTAATAACTGGATTGATCCATTAATATAGTTCAATTCAATTCATGAACCACGAACACCCCTACTCACCACTATTCACAACACACTAGAAATCTAAACATTTACAACAACTAATGATATTTTGCAAAATATTTTATGGACCTCACTCTTTCCCCATTTAACACCATATTGCAATCATCCAACTATTGATTTTTTTTTTCATCACCTCCATTATACATAGCCTAAGTGAACACTCTCGTGCCCTTAAATTTAATTGGATACTGATACCTTTAAATAAACAAACCATCACATTTTGCTATTTATTTCATTTAAAATTAAGTTAATAATTTAAGTCAATATTCATTAAATGTATCAGCATCCAACTACTTATCATAGATATCTAAGAATTTATCATATTTTTAATATAATAAAATTGATTACCATCAAATCTATTACAAATATATAACATGAACAGTACCTAGAAATTTCATCACTAACCACCTGATTACATGCTTTAATTAGGCTAAATCCAAGGTTAATTTGGACTAATTACACTAATGCTTGCTTTACATGCATTTGGTAATAAATGTTGTTGATGTGTCAGTTCTATAATTTTTGTTATAATTTTTATTATTTTATTCATAAGAAACACACGTATAACTAACTAATTCGTATGATCACCTTTCTTGCAAACCCTTATAATTGCGCCGGAAATAACACACAACTCCCAAACTTCAACTTTTGGAATACTAAACCATAAGTAACCATAAGCCTTTTGATATACTACACAACTTCCAATTTTCATCTACTTTTCAAATTTTCGATTTCTCTACTATTCACCATAAATATGGGTTCTCCGAATCTTCCAAATCCATTTCCTTACTGTTTATCTCAAACCCTAAAGCATTTTTCTACCCATGTATGCAGGTTACATTCGTGTTTTGGAAATGGTTGGTTCTATTTAGGGAGAATCAATAAACCCTAAATTTTGTTGTGCCGCTGGAGAAATTTGTTGTTTGTTGTATCGGTGGATAACGCTACCCGTTGTTGTATCGGTCGAGAAACTATAATTTCGTCCATACGCGTATGCTTTTCATTTATCTCTCAATAATTTATTTTCATGTTATTGTTACCGATTCTATTATCAATTTATGGCTCGCCCAATTGAAGCCGTTAAGAACATCAATGAATCAAAGAATTTGTGAAAGATCGATGTAAGGTGTAAACATTTATGGTCTGTCACCATTGCTTCAAAAAAAAAGAACATATAGAGATGATTTTGGTTGATTTGAAGGTATGAAAGTTGTATTTAAATTTTTTAGATAGTTTGTTCCTAATTACATGAGTTCAGTTCCTAATTACATGAGTTTACAGTTTAGATGTGTTTTTATATGATTAACCATGATCATAAGAAGTTGCTAAATACCAATTGAAGATTTAATATGTAGATATTTAAATATTTATTAGGATGAATTCTGATTCACTGTGATGAACCACTGTTCCTTTTAGTGAAAAATATATGTGTGCCATTGGATGAAATATCCAGTGAATCTAAGTCAGAAGTTATAGTTGCAGTCATTGGGGAGATGGTTTATCCCTATCACAAGACCAATAGAGGATGTTCAAGAGTGTTTGTGTGGTTTTTCTGTTTCTGGGGTGTTGTTGATTTTGTCAAATGGTGACTTTATTGTTTGAAATTTTGAGATGTTAAAAGTGGAAATTTTATGTAGATATTGAATTATTAAATGTAAAGTTTCAAATGCTTTTTGTTTTCATCTTGAGTGTTTTCAGACAAAATGTTTGTTTAAAAGTGTTAGGGTAAATTGTCTTATGTGTTTTTGACAATTCAATGAATCAATTACTGTAATTTTTTTCTATGCAATCACAATTCATAACCCAACTTCAGGTAATATCTTTGGAATTCTCGAAGCAGAATACAAGTAAAAAGTGGATAATCTTCAAGTATAAACCGTTAAAAGAGAGTACAATACTCATTTTGCGGCGAAAAAGTAAAGAATTCTTTATTGATTTTTATTTTTAATTAGAGTGTATTGATGTTGACAGAAATACATGCAATGTAATATAATATGATGAGATGGAATTGTCGTGGAAACTACATCTAAATCGGAGATGAAGTGATTTTTACATGCACAAGAACATTTTTTATTCTATTTTTTTGACATCTTCAAGAACAAAGCAATGGACATTCTATTGAAAGTGTGCCATATTTGTTAGTATCAAACTATACATATTTTCTATTTTTTATTTATAATGTATTTAATTGAATCTACATTGCATATTTATGATTATAAGTATATTAAAAATTCTATAAATTACACATGATTTAAGATTTTATTCTAAAATAATAAAATAAATTTATTTTAAAATAATATTCCAAAATGAGTAATGATTAAGTAGAAATTAATTATATAAAGTGGATGATTTAAATCGATAAAATTTTGTATAATTTTTTAACAAATTTTACTTTAAAAATAAGTTTCTTATTAACAAATATTAAAATATTTTTTTAAGACATATTAATAAAAACAATATTATTTTATTTTATTTCAAAATTGTGATTCGTTTAAAATTAAAAGTAACTATTATTATAATTTTAATAACATTTTGATACTAAAAAATATTAAAAATCATGTATTTTTATTAAATATTAATAAAAATCACGTATTTTTAAGAAAAATCATACAACTTAACTAAAGTATTTGAAAAAATATCGCTTTTTACTACCGGATATAACTTTTTTGATTCCAAGGTTAAATTATTGTGTAATTATTTAAATCATAATTTAAAAATAAAATATGTTTTAAAATTATTTAGCTTTTTATAGAAAGGTCGATAAAATAAAACAACATCAATTGAGATTTTGTAATTTATTTAAACTTGTAAAATAATTTAAACATATCAGAATTTTTTCAAATTAACTTTATAATTGTAATCATGATAAATAAATGTTAAATAATAGTCATGAAAATTTAATGATAAATAATAATCATAATAAAATAATGATAAAAGTAAAAAAAAAAAATTGATAGAATCATTTTTATAAATTGAAGAAGTTACCATTGTTTTTTATAAACGTGAATATAAGTTAAAATTAATTTTATAAACGTTATAAATTTCAACTATTTATACAATTATTTGTATAAATGAGAAAAATTACCTATATTTTTATAAATGGACACATGAGTTAAAAATACTTATAAACCAAAAAAAAAAAGTTACACTAATTTTATAAACAAGAATAACTTACAATCACTTTTATAAAAGATAATAAGTTACTAATATTTTTATAAAGGAGAAAAGTTGAAATATTAAAATATTTATTTTTAACATGAATAAATTAAAATTTTCTTTTTAAATTGTCACACATTTAAAACTAAAATTTGTCACACATATAAAACTAAAATTGTCACACATAAATTGTCACATATAAATTGTCACACATATAAAACTAAAATTGTCACACATAAATTGTCACATATAAATTGTCACACATATAAAACTTCTTCCTCGCATATAAATTGTCACACATATAAATTGTCACACATTTAAAACTAAAATTAAATTATTTTTATTTATTTATAAACTGTCACACATTTGTATAGTTAGACTGATTTATTTTTGGATATAATAAGAAAGTTTTAAAACTAAAATTCAATGGAAGTTGTCATACATTTTAGGTTTGAAAAAATGGGTTAATATTTAAAATATGTTTAATAAATTTTTAGAATTAATTCATTTGGATTCAACTGGGTTTGTTAACTCATCAAGATTCACTGTAAATGTAACTATGTGAATATTAGTCAATTGTAAAAATGAATTCAAACTATATGACGGGATTCGTCCGATAGGTTCTATACTAGTTTATCTTAATGATTTTACTAAAATAGTTTAGAGAGAGTTTTTAATATATCTAAATATCATTATAAACGTTAATCAATACTAGTAAGAAACTCGTGTATCTGAATTTTATATTACATGTATCTAATTATGACTTGTAAAATTCATTTATATATATCAAAGATAAATATAAGTTAATGTAATTCAACAAAAATTTAATCTATTTTGAGTTTAAATACACATTATATGTTTTTCACTATCAACTTTTAAGTATTTATCCGTATTTATAATAAATCGTACAACCATTTTTAAAATTTCAATCATTTTTATAACTTCAATTATATATAACAACAACAAAAGAAATAGTTAAAAGATAAACATTAAAATGAACAGTCTATAGCTAGTATCTCGTAGATATGTTCACATCTACCTGTGACAGCTTCCCGTCAAATATCAGTTTTAAATCCTTATATATATATATATATATATATATATATATATATATATATATATTATCATATTTACAATTTTTACAAACCTACAATGTATGACAGCTACTCGTTAAATTTCAATTCTAAATGAATATCTACGTTAGGTCTTATTTACATGTCTTTTAACATTAACTAAATTGTGAACATTGTATTAAAAGATGAAAACTAAAATTAACAATCAACAATCGGTATATCATAGATACGTCCACATCTACCCGTAAATATTAAAATAGATATGGAAAATTAATACTTAATTTTGATTATAAAAAATAAAAAATATTTTTTTCTTAATCAAATACTCAATTAAAATATACTAAATTTTGGATTAGTAATTGGTTATGACATTATATATATAATTTTTCCAAGTAAATTGTTATTAGTCTTAAGTACAAAATTAAATATTTGTGTGTTTCTATTCATTTAACTGGTAAATTCTTATTAGTCTTAATTGCAAAATTAAATATTCGTGTGTTTCTATTCATTTGACTATTTCTCATTAATAAAAGAAAAAGTTCTACAATTACTTATGAAAAGTTAGCACCACAAAACCAAGGGGGACAAATGAAGTATAATATCATGTATATTAAAGAGGAAGTTGAATATCATGATGTATAATAAAGAGGATCGTATTATATTATATTTATAATTTTAAAAATCTCAGCTCTCCATCAAATTTCAGTTCTAAATGAATATTTATATTTCAGAGTATCTTGAAATTAGTTATGTAATTGAAATTAGTTAAACTATTGAGTTATATTAATTTTTTACTATATTATAAAGATAGAAATAAAATTTTATTTTTTATTATGATAAAATGTTATAATAATCATAAGTGTTTTTTTAAATTTTTTGTCAAATAAAATAAATATTTTAAATATATTATATATAAAAAAGACAACCGTTAATTTTTTTAATTTTTTATTACACGTCTATCAGACTATCGTTATAAAGTATGAATTTATTTATCATTAAATTTTCATGAATATCATTAACATTTTTTTTTATCATGATTACAATTATAAAGTTAATTTGAAAAAATTCTGATATGTTATTTCAAATAAGGAACTAAATAATTACAAAATAATTTTTATTGTTATATTTTTAGAATGTTAAATTAAATACTTAAATTTATAATAAAAAAAGTTATAATTTATAGTAAGAAGAGTATTTACCGATACTTTAGTCCTTATGTTTAATATTATAACTTATTTCCATTAATAAAATAATTATATCAATATAGATATTTTTTCCGCTTTTAAGTGTCATTAACTCGTGTAACGTTTTATGAAATTATTTTTAACTTATTCATGTTAAAAACAATTGCATCAATAGTTGAATTTCTTTTATAAAAATATTTGTAACTTATTCCTGTTTATAAAAACTATTATAATTTTTTTCTGAATATAAAAAGATAATTTATTTTTTATAATATTATAAATATGGAAATAAAAGAGAATAATAATGTTAATAAAATAATCATTTTTGCTTTAATATAAATGTATTATTGATAATTATAAATTACAATTATAAATAATAATATAACATTTATTACTGTAGATATCCGTAGAGAAAGAAATAAAAAATTAGATCTAAGATATACTAAATGATTATTCTGATTTTTATTGGAAGATAATTATTCATGGCATTCAGCCACACTTTCTTCTTGAGAACTTCTCCAATACCTATTTGTTCAGAATCTTCTTCTGATTCTGGAACCGTATCTCTTTCTGGACTTTTTCAGAAGTTTTACTTCCACCAGAAGTTCCACCTTTGTTAACTTCTAGACCTTGTTCAGAACCATCACTTTCAAAAGTTCCTCCTTCAGAATCATGACCATCATAAGAGGCTGGACAACCTTTAGAAGCTCCTCCTTCAGAAGATCCACCTTTAAAGTCATGATTACCACCAAAACCATGATTATCTCCAGAAGCTGGTCCTCCATAACCTACGTCTTCAGAGTTTTCCCTTCTAGAAACATGATCGCCACCAGATTTTGGATCATCATCAAAATCTGGATCAGAATCAGATTCACTATCAGACTCATCTTTAGAGTCTCCAGAATATTCTTCATCTTTTGACTCTAACTTTTCTTCAGAACTTTCAAGTCCTGACTCATCTTCAAAACCTTCATGTTCTGACTCATCTTCAGAAGCAGAATCTCCTTGAGATTCTAACTCATCTTCTGATTCTTCTTCAGACTCAAAATCACCTTCAGATTCTGACTTGTCGTCAGCTTCAAAGTCATCTTCTAACTCTGACTCTTCTTCTGAAACATCAAATTCTGACTCGTCTTCAGAATCTACAATGTCATTTTCTAACTCTTCAGAAGTTTCAACTTCCGACTCTTCTTCAGAAGTTTCAACTTCTGACTCTTCAATGCTTGACAAATATAAAGTATGATATTGAATATTATTACTAAATATTAAATATTACAAGTTAAATTATTTATAATATTTGAATATGTGAACAAATAAATTATTTTGAATTTAGAATAATTTAGTAATAAGTTTATGACATTTTCTATAAAGATGTTTTTTATTTTATCTATCACCAACCTATTTCTTAGATAGAAAAAAGATAAACTTAAAGGCAATATTTATATATATCGTAGATTCTGACTCATCTTCAGAATCTACAATGTCATTTTCTGACTCTTCAGAAGTTTCAATTTCTGGCTCTTCAGAAGTTTCAACTTCTGACTCTTCAATACTTGACAAATATAAAGTATGATATTGAATATTATTACCAAATATTAAATATTACAATTTAAATTATTTATAATATTTGAATATGTGAACAAATAAATTATTTTGAATCTAAAATAATTTAGTAATAAGTTTATGACATTTTTTATAAAGATGTTTTTATTTTATCTATCACCAACCTATTTCTTAGGTTTAAATATTCTATAGAAAAATATAAACTTAAAGACTATATATATTTATACGAGGAGAGATCAAATTACACCAATTAGTTACACGAAGTATTACAGTCATTTATAACATTTGATTTATTTAAAATCTAAGGGCTATTAAAAAAGAAGCATGGTAAAATATTTCCTTTTTTCACAAGACCAACCATTTCATATATATATTTATCTAATCAATGTCATACATTTTACAAAAATAAATTCTCTCACATGGATAATAAATTCCATATACATTTACAGGTAATGTCAAATTAAGAAGAAAAAAAATAAATAACACGTGAATCTATAATGAAAAAATAAATTTTTTTTAATTAGTACTATTTATATTTAAAATAATATTCACTATTAAAAATTTGATCAGTGATTAGTACTATTTATATTTACTATTAAAAATTTACAATAAATTGATACTATTTGAATAGAATATAATTTAAAAATTTACTATAAAATTTATACTATTTAATTTTTTTATATAAAAAAGTTATAATTTATAAAAAATAAGTAGAAAATATAAAATAAAATAAATTTTATTTTTAATTAGGAAGAAACTATTCCTTATTAAAATTCATTAACCGTTATAATCATAATATTATGGCAGTACTATTATGACTCTTGAATATTAATTCAAATAAAATATATTTACAAATACTTACAAAATAAATGATGAAAAATTTAAAATAAAATTAAAATAGACAATGAGAAATTTAATTTAAATAAAATTAAAGAAAACAATTTTCATTTTGTAAGTATTTGTATAAAATAAAATTAAAGAAAACAATTTTCATTTTGTAAGTATTTTTATAGTAAATTAAATTTTATTATACTATTTTTATACTATTTTTAAATAGTATAAATTTTATAGTAAATTTTTAAATTATATTCTATTCATTTAAATTATATTCTATTCAAATAGTATCAATTTTATTATAAATTTTTAATAGTAAATATAAATAGTACTACTCTGATCAAATTTTTAATAGTGAATATTATTTTAAATATAAATAGTCAAATTAAAAAAATAAATAACACGTGAATCTACAATGGAATTTTTTTTTTAATTAGTACTATTTATATTTAAAATAATATTCACTATTAAAAATTTGATCAATGACTAGTACTATTTATATTTACTATTAAAAATTTATAATAAAATTGATACTATTTGAATAGAATATAATTTAAATGAATAGAATATAATTTAAAAATTTACTATAAAATTTATACTATTTAAAAATAGTATAAAAATAGTATAATCAAATTTAATTTACTATAAAAATACTTACAAAATGAAAATTGTTTTCTTTAATTTTATTTTATACAAATACTTACAAAATGAAAATTGTTTTCTTTAATTTTATTTAAATTAAATTTCTCATTGTTTATTTTAATTTTATTTTTTAAATTTTTCATCAACTATTTTGTAAGTATTTGTAAATATATTTTATTTGAATTAATATTCAAGAGTCATAATAGTACTGCAATAATATTAAGATTATAATGGTTTATGAATTTTAATAAGGAAGAGTTTCTCCCTAATTAAAAATAAAATATATTTTATTTTATATTTTCTACTTATTTTTTATAAATTATAACTTTTTATATAAAAAAATTAAATAGTATAAATTTTATAGTAAATTTTTAAATTATATTCTATTCATTTAAATTATATTCTATTCATTTAAATTATATTCTATTCAAATAATATCAATTTATTGTAAATTTTTAATAGTAAATATAAATAGTACTAATCACTGATCAAATTTTTAATAGTGAATATTATTTAAAATATTAATAGTACTAATTAAAAAAAAAAAATTCATTGTAGATTCACGTGTTATTTATTTATTTTCTTAATTTGACATTACCTATAAATGTATATGGAATTTATTATCTGATAACACGAAATCGTATCGTATATTTACCATGAAATTAACCCGATTTGTATTATTTTGACCCGATTAACTCCCGAATATTCCGAGTTTGCTATGACTTTTTGCAGGTACTACATAACTTAGCTCAAACTAGAAGAAAACATGAAACATGCAAAGCTAGCAACAAAGAACAGAAGAAAAGACAAATCTGTCAAGAAATGCAGATTTTGCTGCTGTGACGGTCGTAACGCATCTGCCACGACCGTAAGACATTCCTGAAGCGCGTGACGCCCGTCACGCCTTGGCCACGACCGTAACACGCTAAATTATGAAACATGAGCGTAACGCAGCTGCCACGAACGTAACACGCCTTATATCAGTTGTAAAACAAGTGCAGAACGTGGAAAGGCTACAGCAGAGGAGTCAAAGACTCCTGAATCTTCTCAACTACCCATTCAAGCCACGTTCAAACCCACATTCCTATATTTTTGGAACTTTGAAGTGAAGCCACGAGGTCTTGATTTTCCCAACTGCCAGTTTACATTCCTCTATAAATAGCTCAGCCTTCAAAGTTAAACGGACAGAGCATTTTGAGATTTTAATTGTGCGGAAGCTCTGTCGAATTGTAAACCCATTGTTAACCGTTTCTATTTTTGCTGCATTTCATATTTTTCCTTTGTTTATTTCACTGCCCAAATAACAATTTCCAACATTAGGAAATTGTTATTCTAGTTTAGGATTTATTTCAAGCTTCAGATTTCGTTTTACATTCCAATTTCCGAAGTCCGATTTTCCGACCTGTGGAAGAAGGATATAGGATACTTGCTTATTTCAGGTTTTTAACATTATGATTGTATTACATTTTATTTCAATTAATTAATTTAAGTTTTATTAATTATTTATAATGTCTGTCTTATGTTTATTTATTTCTGTTTGCTGTGAATTTATTCTAATTGCCATGGCTAGGTAAACCTTTAGTGTCGGTATGGGATAGTTAGAGACAATAGGTATCTGATCAAACTTAAGCTAAAATCTTAATTAACTTAAGCTCTGGTTGTAACTTTTTATGCTTAAAAATAAAACCTTTTTGTTACGAAAGTAAGAAAAGTAAATAGGTTAGGGTCGAGACCACGAAAGTGTGAGATTTTCACCGGATAGCTAAAGTTAGGCATTCAATTTAAATACAGTGAAAGCGCTTTAAAACGAATTAGAATTAATTAAGTTTTCAAAAAGTATTTTCTAAACACTTATGGGCTAGCGAAAGCAGGCATAGGACTTTAGACGTATAATCCGAGATAAGACCACGAAAGTGTGAGTTGAGGCTTTTTAAACTGATTATTTCTACAGATAAACCAAGTTAACCATCCTTATACGCTTAGGTTCGATTAGATCCCTTAAGTCTACCCTATTACATACCGACCGTTTCATTTCATTATTAATTTAAAATCAATTAGTTTATTTTCCTTAGCCTTCCTTAAACCAAACGTGACAATATCCGCCTTAGCTAAACTAGCGTTATTTTCCCGCACTAGAGTGATTACAAAGTCCTTGTGGATTCGACAATCTTTTATTACTACCACGATAGGCTGTGCACTTGCAGTTAAGATACCGTTAGACACATTAGGTCGATCGCACATCAAGTTTTTGGCGCCGTTGCCGGGGACTTTGATCTAGTCACTAGTGCACTCTTAAAGTAGCACTATCTAGACTAAGGCAACTATTTATTTTTCCCTTTGTGTATGCCAAGTACTCGCTCTCAAGGCGGTCCTTTGTATATACCAATAAATGATCCCGAGCGTTATCTTCGATTAAGAAGACGAATTCAAGAGTACCGTGAACTCAACAATCTTCCTCCGTCCAAACTTCCAGATCTCGACGAATTACGAAGAATGGCTGATCCACCTCCTCCACCTCGTCCTCTTAAGGATTACGCAGTTCCTTCTCAAGCGGAGCCTCACAACAGTATTGTTGCTCCTGCTATCGCTCGAAACGATTTCAACCTGAAACCTTCGCTTCTTTCCGCCGTTCAGCAGAACCAGTTTTTTGGAGCTCCTACAGACGACCCAAATTTACATTTGTCAGTGTTTGTGCAGTACACAGACACTGTGAAAGCGAATGGAGTAAACCCCGAGGCGATAACGATTGCGCCTATTTCCTTTTTCTTTAAGAGACAGAGCTCGCGCTTGGCTCCAATCTCTTCCTTCAAACTCAATCACCACTTAGGATGAGTTGAAGAAAGTTTTCTTAGCTAGATATTTTCCTCCAAGCAAAACTGCTATGCTCAGAGCCAACATCAATGGTTTCAGACAAAAAGACAATGAATCTTTATTCGAAGCATGGGAACGATACAAGGATATGTTAAGACTCTGTCCTCACCATGGTTTAGAAGAATGGTTGATTATTCACACATTCTATAACGGTCTCTTGTACAACACAAGATTAACTATAGACGTTGCTGCTGGTGGCACGCTGATGGATAAACCATACACCGATGCGAACCAACTTATCGAAAGCATGGCCCAGAACCATTATCAATGGGGAAGCGAGAGAGTTAATGTAGAGAAATCTCAAACGAAAGGTAACATGGTCGAAGTGAATAACCTAGATCAAGTTAATGCTAAAGTGGAAGCTCTTACCCAAAAACTAGAGAACCTTTCCATCACTCCCGTAGCTACCGTAGCTGCAGTAGCCCAAACTTGCGATTTATGTGGTATTCAATCACATCTTGCTCCAGAATGCCCCCTTCTGACCAGAGTACCATCCGAACAAGCAAACTACGTACAAGGAAATCCCTACAGTAATACTTACAACCCAGGTTGGAAGAATCATCCGATTTTCTCTTACAAAAACAACAATGCGTTGTATGCTCCTGGACAAGCTCCTGCTGTACCACCTGGTTATCCGAAAGCTATCCCGAATCATCCTAATAACGGACCTAATACTTCCAATGTTCCTAGGAAATCTAACCTCGAAATTATGATAGAACATTTCATTGCTTCTCAATCCCAAACCAATAAGGATGTTCTAAATCAGAATTTACACACCAATGAGCAAATTAAGCAATTATCTGGAAAGGTTGATGCTTTAGCTACCCATAACAAGATGCTTGAAACTCAGATTTCACAGGTAGCTCAACAACAAGCACCTACTGCTGCTCCCGAATGGATTCGATTTCTTCAGCAAAGTTGTAGACTGCCACTAGATGAACAACTTTGATTTTGAACTCGACTCGAATCTACGCCTCGAAACACGTGTAAAATGTCTTCGAAATCGAGCGCTTGAACATGTTAAAAGTACTCAAAATTTTACTAAGTGTAAAACTTCAAAAGTTATAAACTTCAAACTTCGGAGTTTTATAACTTGAAATTCGGACATTTCTGGAAAAATCTCCACAAAGACAAAGTCGGAGTACGAAACACGCACTTTCCAATGACTATCAATTCACAAACTTCTGACCACAGACAGGCAAAATACAGATGCAGCAACATGGCTCCGTGAACACAAAATACTTAAAACTTAGAAAAAATTTATAAGTCCAAGATTACTTAAAATGCAAGAAACCTCATTTTCACCCGATTCTTCCGATTTTTCTCAACAAATGATCGCATTTTCTCAAATGTCGACTTTTGACCATAATTTCGACCCGAAATTCCACTCGGTCAAACTTTGTCTTTTGTTGACTTTTTTTGATACGCACACTCAAATATCATTTTATCCGTCCGTTCTTGATTTTTCTGATGAATCACGCGGATCGATAAGCCGTATATAGATGCTTCAAGACTCACAGAAGGCCATAGAATCAGTTCGGGCCCAAATATCCGACCACAACACACTGTAGCTCGAAACTGTAATCAATATCCATCTGATAGGTAATCAAAACACCAAAACCTCAACTCGCGAGATAATAATCAGAAGCTTCTGGACACGCATATCTTGCGTATTTGGAGGACGCTTGAAATAACAGAACTTCAGATATCCAGCTTTCGAGAACCAAACCTCTTCTTCAGAATTGCACAGGCTCACACGATTTAGAAAATTCCGAACCCCTGATCAATGCATGAATGATATGTATGCGATGCACCTATTAATTAAGTGTTAGCCAATTATTTATATTAACAAAATAAAGAGGGCGTATTTTGGGGTGCAACAGCTGCCCCTATTCAATCTTCTTCGACCAGAGGGTGAGATTGGCGCAAGCCTTTCGAACCAACAAGGTAGAAGATGATTGAATACTTAAATGAACCATAAAATTCGCGCTCTGAATGCGAGCGGAGAATTATATTTTGTATTTTTTGTCCGAACATATACACTGGAGAGGTGTAAGGAGGACACACTTATACTAATGAACTCGGGCATTCCGCTCACGAGAACACTTGTATTGAAGTAACCCACCAGAAATGATGAAGGAAGGACACCCATGAAAGGGCGACTCAGTGAGGATGAGAAATAAAGGAGACAAATTCATACGAACGAACTCGGGCATTCCGCTCACGAGAACAATTGTATGGAAATGACCCATCCAGGATGATATATAGAGATATGAAGAGGGAAAACGTATACACGCGAACTCGGGCATTCCGCTCACGAGAACACTTGCATTGAAGTGACCCATCAAAGATGATACAGAGAGATACAAAGAGGGAAAACTTATACACGCGAACTTGGGCATTCCGCTCACGAGAACACTTGCATTGAAGTGACCCATCAAAGATGATACAGAGAGATACAAAGAGGGAAAACTTATACACGCGAACTCGGGCATTCCGCTCACGAGAACACTTGCATTGAAGTGACCCACCAGAGAAGGTAAAGAGAGAACAAACTGTACCAAGATGAATTTAACTGTGGTAATGATGAAGGGAGTACACTTATACCAAAGCAAACTCAAGAAAGAGTACATCTATACCAAGACGAACTCACAAGGAAGAAACATCTATACCAAGACGATCTTCAAGAAAGAGGACACTTAAACCAAAGCGAACTCAAAGAAAGAGAACATCTATATCAAGACGACTCTAAAAGAGTATATCTATACCAAGACAACTCCAACCATAGACCTTCAAACAGAAGAAACACTTATACCAAAACGAACTTCGAAGATCCAAATGAAGACACTTATACCAAAGTGAATTCCAAAAGAGATAACATCTATACCAAGACGAACTCTAAAAGAGCATATCTATACCAAGACAGCTCTAAACATAGACCTTCAAACAGAAGAAGCGCTTATACCAAAATGAACTTCGAAGATCAAAATGAAGACACTTATACCAAAGTGAATTCCAAAAGAGATAACATCTATACCAAGACGAACTCTAAAAGAGCATATCTATACCAAGACAACTCCAACCATAGATCTTCAAACAGAAGAATGCTTAAACCAAAGCGAACTTAAAACTTAGAAAAATTTTCTAAGTCCAAGATTACTTAAAATGCAAGAAACCTCATTTTCACCCGATTCTTCCGATTTTTCTCAACAAATGATCGCATTTTCTCAAATGTCAACTTTTGACCATAATTTCGACCCGAAATTCCACTCGGTCAAACTTTGACTTTTTTGATACGCACACTCAAATATCATTTTATCCGTCCGTTCTTGAATTTTCTGATGAATCGCGCGGATCGATAAGCCGTATATAGATGCTTCAAGACTCACAGAAGGCCATAGAATCAGTTCGGGCCCAAATATCCGACCACAACACACTGTAGCTCGAAACTGTAATCAATATCCATCTGATAGGTAATCAAAACACCAAAACCTCAACTCGCGAGATAATAATCAGAAGCTTCTGGACACGCATATCTTGCGTATTTGAGGATGCTTGAAATAACATAACTTCAGATATCCAGCTTTCGAGAACCAAACCTCTTCTTCAGAATTGCACAGGCTCACACGATTTAGAAAATTCCGAACCCCTGATCAATGCATGAATGATATGTATGCGATGCACCTATTAATTAAGTGTTAGCCAATTATTTATATTAACAAAATGAAGAGCGCGAATTTTGGGGTGCAACAACTGCCCCTATTCAATCTTCTTCGACCAGAGGGTGAGATTGGCGCAAGCCTTTCGAACCAACAAGGTAGAAGATGATTGAATACTTAAATGAACCATAAAATTCGCGCTCTGAATGCGAGCGGAGAATTATATTTTGTATTTTTTGTTCGAACATATACACTGGAGAGGTGTAAGGAGGACACACTTATACTAATGAACTCGGGCATTTCGCTCACGAGAACACTTGTATTGAAGTAACCCACCAGAAATGATGAAGGGAGGACACCCATGAAAGGGCGACTCAGTGAGGATGAGAAATAAAGGAGACAAATTCATACGAACGAACTCGGGCATTCCGCTCACGAGAACAATTGTATGGAAGTGACCCATCCAGGATGATATATAGAGATATGAAGAGGGAAAACATATTGTTGCACCCCAAAATTTACCCTCCTATCTCGATCTTATCTGGTTTAGGCTTCGTATTTATCATGACACTCACATGCATTCATACCACTGGTTCTATGGTTACGGATTGGAGTTGATTCCCAAAGATTCTCCGTTGAACAGAAAAGTTGTGGTGCTTTCGACCAATCTGGGATATTGGGAAACGACGAGGTTTAATATCAAATCTTATCCGTTCATATCTATCGGTTTTTGGGGCTTGGTGTTCGATTGTTGAATTGAATGGTCTGTTCTTGATGGAGCTATGGAAGTCTTGTTATTTTGAATGTCATTACCTCCTGATTCAAGAGATCAATTCATCACGAGTTTGGGTTTTGCTGTTGTTTCGAGTTCATTGTTCAAGATGTAAAAGGGCGGATTATGATTATCCGTTTATTGATCAACAATTCCCGTTCTAGTGCATTTGGTTTGCTCGTCAACTTTATTCGTTCTTGGCGATAGTTGATGTATGTGAAAATATTCACCCAGAGGACTTGTCTACAAGATTTACGAATGTCAAGTTGCCACATGTTTAGATCTTTTCCAGTCGTGTTCATCGCTCGCAAGATTCAAGGCATTCTTTGAGAAAATTGGAAGTTTCCTTATGGAATTCATTTTTGTTTCGAACCTTTCTCTACTACCGAATTTGGTTCGATTTGGAAGTGCGGTGATAATCCCATTTAATTTCAAGTGGAATCTGTCGGTCAATTCTTTAGGAATCATGCAATCGTCAAGTTGATTAAGGTTTTTAATCAAGAGTGTTATTTGAAACTTAGAGTTTCAATTTTTGTCTCAAGTAGTAAAAGGCTCCGAATTTCTACATGAACGGATAAATATGAAAGCTTTATGGCCAGGAACTTCAAAGGAATTCAAGTATCTCTAAAACTTGAGTCATCAAACCATCTTCGCATTTAAAGTTTAATTCTCAAGTTTCAATCAACATTTCGACATGGTTTATTTAACCAAATTAATGTTGGTTCATGACAAGTTTTTGGAATATTTGGTTCACAACAAATTTCCAACTTTCATACACAATTGCTACAACGATAAAGATCGCATTAATAGTATTTTGAAGATCTAAAACCGAGAATTCAAGTTGGTACATAATCTTCAAATCTTGCATTCATAAGAATTCAAGAGTTTCACATTTCTCCAAAGTTTTATTTGTACAAGAATGTAAGAACAAATCTAGATACATATGTTACAATTCATCATATTTTAAAATACAAGTTACAAAGTCCCTACAATGCTAGTATTTTCTAAACTATTTGTGGATTTTCCAAGCTGCCAATGTCTTCATGAGCGTGTTCTTGACTTCGTGCTCGAGCATTCCATTCCTCCAAGTTGTCCTTCATTATTTTTCCGGACTCGTAACGTTTCTCATGTTCATGAAACAACAAAAACTTGGTTAGCAATGACGGACAGCAATAATAACACAAGAATATACAGAATTCTATCTCATCATTAGGATTTTCTTTTCGAAATCAGGTTGCATGGGGGTTTCGATCAAAACCGGGGCCTCATATACAAATCATTGGCCATGAAAACTCATTATTGCAAATCCTCAAGAGTTAACCCTTGGTTCACAATAGGAGGTGTGGAAAGAAGATGAGGAAAAGCAGTTTTGGCATGACGGTACGACAACCTTATACAGGACAGCAAGGGTAGGCACCTGAAAAGGCAAATTTTACCATAAACAATACACCAGCAGCGTAACACAATCAGATATAACAGTCTGATATATCAAAACAGCCAGAAAAATCAAAAATTATCAGCCCAATACAAAATGATGCAAGCCCATCAAGCATTGGTAAGGCCTTGTTTTTCAAAAATCAGAACAACCAAAGTTCAGCCAAACCCTAAGTTCTGACAGTATAAAAACATTCAAGTTTATAACACAAAGGCAGCAACTGTTCACCAAACCCTAGCCGAAATCCATCAGAAACCAAACCCTAACAGCATACTAAATCGTTACTGACCAAAACCCAAAACAACGGTTATCAAAGCCAAACCCAGAAAAACGGAAGTCATCACTTTCCCAAAAGACCATCCTTCAGAAAGAAAGAAGACGAGGAAAAGGAAAAACACAAGGTAAAACAGAGAGATCTCACCGGGGTTGCGGCTGAAAGCCGCCGTCCTCCTTTCTCTCCCCTGGCTTCTCTATTTTCCGCATCGTCACCATCACCATCACTCTTAGCGATTTAGGTTTCCTCATTTCCCCTTTCCGTTTTTCGTGATCTGTAAAAACACAACAACATTAGGATCTGTTATCAGAAATCAACAACATTAACAGAACAGTGAACGGCGATGAGAGAGCGACGGCGAGACGAGAGAGAGAATCAGAGGCGAGCGATCGGTGAGGATCCGACAACGAGAGCGACGGCGAGACGAGAGAGAGAATCAGAGGCGAGCGATCGGTGAAGATCCGACAACGAGAGTCGCGGCGAGGAACGGTGAGATGAGCGGCGGTCATTGAGTGGGTTTGCATGAGAACGAGAGTGAGGGTGAGATCGTGATAACGAGAGGATGAGGGTTTTCTGATCGTGAGAGAGATGAGTGGTTTAGGTATTTCTTCTGTTTTGTTTAGGAAAATTAGTTTTTGTTTATAAGAATTAGTTTAATTTTTATATAATACTTATATTATAAAATATAGTTTAGTTAGTAAACTATTTTAAAAAAACTGATATAGTTTTGGTTTTCAAAAAATATAATAGTTTCTGTTCTTATTAAAAAAAAATATATAAAAATAAAGTTATTAGCCTAATTAAAATAGGTTTAGTCTTACTTATATAATAAAGATTTTTAATTAACAATAAAACTGATTTAGTTTGTTTTTAGTTAAAAAAATATATGTATAATAATAAACTGATTTCTATTTTCCACTTTATATTAATATTAGTTTATTTTTTAGAGTTAGTATTTATTCTTTCTTTATATAAGTGATAGTAAAAATGTAAATTTAGGAAGATATTAGTTGAAAATTTATTTTGTCATGTTGGTTAGTTTAGGTGGTGACACTTGTCACCACCTGTTTGGTCCTATTCCGAAATCTGGTGCATGTATGTGTATTGTATCCATTTTGCACCCTCCTGCTTAAGCCACCAGATCTGCCAAAGTCCAGATCCAACGATCCAGAATGGTGGACCACAACATGCCTCATGGGAGCTGCTACACAGGATCCAGCAGCATTGCTTTTGGGCTTGGGCTCATTCTACACCCTCCGCTTTAAAGCTCCAATCAGGCCCATTTCTAAACCCTCTCTTTAAATTCAATACTATGCAAGTTTTTTTTTATAATGATGTATTAAATAATATTTGGCATATGGTAGTTTTTTATTTGTTGAATTATCAATTAAATTGTTAGTTGATTTTTTATCAAGTAAAAAAATATCTATACTAATAATTATTTAAATTCCGATTTGTATTGTGTGTTAATTTATTTTCTTTTATTATCCGCTATTATATTATCCGCTTGTTTGTTTATTACGCGATTGAACACTCCACTCTCACATTAATATAAAACAACAACGCCTCGCCTCTCTCATTTTGGGTTACCCACACCAAATTCTCTAAGGTCTCATGGTTGGGATGGGCATGGCCATCCTCACGAGGTTAATTAAGGCCCTCGTTGCCTTGATTAATCATAACCCGAAAAAATTGGTCCATATACCAATCACCATGCACTGTGGTCTCATGGTTGGATAGAGCACCTATCCTCACGAGGTTAATCAAGTCCATATACTTGGTTAATCATAACCCGAAATATCATTTCACGTCCAACGCCGCAATTTTCAACACACTTTCAAATCAAAAATAGTGTTATGGTACTTAATTAAATTGTTAGAGGTTCGCCCAATTTAATTAAAATGTAAAGTATTCGGCCATTAGAGGGTAACCCAATGACTTGAATACTTTATTCCATACACTTGAACATTTAAAACACTTTCATATTAAATTAATTAATTGAATTTGTTTTCTTTAAATCAATTTTTCTACAAAACAAAAAACATAGAGTTATGGTACTTAATTAAATTGTTAGAGGTTCGCCAACGATTTAATTAAAATGTAAAGTATTTGGGCCATTAGAGGGTAACCCAATGACTTAAATACTTTATTCCATAACACTTAATAAAAGTGAACTTTGTTTCACCTCACTTTCATAATAAAGATTTTGATGAGAGAAGATCGGTTGACCTCAATCACCAATCTCGAGTATCGAATCGTTAAAGGGTATCCCGACGTTTTGGTACTTGTCATCTACCATTAAAATCAATTCAACCCATTCAAATCTTTTTTTCGCTCATACGCGATTATCAAAATAAAAAACATTTCAATTAAAATCAATACAACCAATTCAAACATTTTCAACCAGAACTACGGAGTTTTGACTTTCCCATTGCACGAGGGAATACGTAGGCACGCGGTTTCGAAATCGTGTCAAACTCAAAATAATAATAAACAAACCCCTTTTCTTTTTTCATAATTTAGAAGTTAGCAAACACACACAAACACATTTCGAACTAAATGGGTCCCATCGAGTACGATGGACGTAAGAGGTGCTAATACCTTCCTCTTGCGTAACCGACTCCCGAATCCATGCTTTTTGGTCTTGTAGACCGCCTTATCCGACGTTGTGGGTTTTATCTATATTTCCCCGTTCTTTTAGAACAAATAAAATTAGGTGGCGATTTCATTGTTTTTTGAAAATTCATTTAAATGATTTTTGAAAATCGAGTTGCTTCACATATACACGCAAACTCGGGCATTCCGCTCACGAGAACACTTGCATTGAAGTGACCCATCAAAGATGATACAGAGAGATACAAAGAGGGAAAAATTATACACGCGAACTCGGGCATTCCGCTCACGAGAACACTTGCATTGAAGTGACCCATCAAAGATGATACAGAGAGATACAAAGAGGGAAAACTTATACACGCGAACTCGGGCATTCCGCTCACGAGACACTTGCATTGAGTGACCGAGAAGGTAAAGAGAGAACAAACTGCAAGATGAATTTAACCGTGGTAATGATGAAGGGAGTACACTTATACCAAAGCAAACTCAAGAAAGAGTACATCTATACCAAGACGAACTCACAAGGAAGAAACATCTATACCAAGACGATCTTCAAGAAAGAGGACACTTAAACCAAAGCGAACTCAAAGAAAGAGAACATCTATATCAAGACGACTCTAAAAGAGTATATCTATACCAAGACAACTCCAACCATAGACCTTCAAATGTAAGAAACACTTATACCAAAACGAACTCAAGATCCAAATGAAGACACTTATACCAAAGTGAATTCCAAAAGAGATAACATCTATACCAAGACGAACTCTAAAAGAGCATATCTATACCAAGACAGCTCTAAACATAGACCTTCAAACAGAAGAAGCGCTTATACCAAAACGAACTTCGAAGATCAAAATGAAGACACTTATACCAAAGTGAATTCCAAAAGAGATAACATCTATACCAAGACGAACTCTAAAAGAGCATATCTATACCAAGACAACTCCAACCATAGATCTTCAAACAGAAGAATGCTTAAACCAAAGCGAACTTCGAAGATCAAAATGAAGACACTTATACCAAAGTGAACTTCAAAAGAGATAACATCTATACCAAGACGAACTCAGAAGGAAGTAAACATCTATACCAAGACGAACTTCAAAAATAAATTTTTGGCACGAAGAACTAGCTAACTTCGCTAATCTAAACAAAGAGAAGACACCTGGAGACGGTGAACTCACAAGGAGAAGAGAAACATCTGTACAAAGATGAACTCATGAGGGATAAGAAACATCTGTACAAAGATGAACTTACGAGGGAAAGAGACCGATCAAAAGGACTCTAACAAAGATTGCCACCATGTCGGGCTTTTAAAAAGGTGCATGCAACGCACAAGAACTATAATATCCCTCAGGCCAAAGGCGGGGTATAATTCTTCAAGAGTGGCAATTATCTGAATTACCATACACCAAGTATGGATACTCAAATACTTGAAAAACAAGAAAGGTTGAATGCCAACTCTTACTCACACTCTAATGGCGAGACAAACACGGGTAACATAACCAACGACTTGCATAAGCAAGGAAAGTCTACGACTTACTGGGGAAAAAGGAAACATCTGTACAAAGATGCACTTACAAAATAAAGATACTGACTGAAGCAGACTCTAATAGAAGGTACTTGCAAAAGCACAAGAGCTATAATATCCCTCAGGCCAAAGGCGGGGCATAATTCTTTAAGAGTGGCAAGTATCTGAATTACCACACACCAAGTATGGATACTCAGATACTTGAAAAGGTAACGCAAACACGTGTAAGATAACCGACGACTTGCATAAGCAAGGAAAGTTTACGACTTACTGGGGAAAAGGTGACATAACTTGACCTGACTGAGGTAAAAAAAAGTCACAGAAGACTCCACTGGAGAGAGAATGAGTTCCCATAAGACACTCAATTTGAAGTGGCGAGCAGAGATCCGTTGAGAAAAGAAACTTGAGGGTAAACCACATAGAGATTGTTTATTTCTGGATATACATAATTGGCAAACACTTAATATGCATGTTTGAATTTTTATGGCGTAATGCTCCCAATCAGTGGAATGCTACGCGTTTAAGGTAGATGCAATGTAATGAATGCATGCTTGAATGATTAAATAAGGAGTAATGATATCAGTGATCGGCTGCTGAGAAGCCATTAACATCCAAGAGAGAGGTACCACTAGGGAGTGGATTTTGGAGAACGTTTGCAAAAATAAATTGCAATTCCAATATGGGAAACATTCTTCACTTGGGGAGAATCGAATTGGACTTCAAACCAATCTTACTTCCTGGGGAGAGAGTCATTACTCTTCACTGAGGATACGAAAAACTTCTCTAAGGAATTCTCCTTCTTTCACTGGGGAATTTGGAGACTTCATGGGGAATTCCGAAAGAAACTTCGTTGAGGACACAACTTCATGAGGAAATTCGCAAACATCTGCGAGTAACCATTAGCATCTTGAATAAATCAAATGGCACTAGACTTCATCAGGGAATCAATCCTCTTATGGGGATATGAAACTTTCAACCAATAATCCATCGGGGAGAGCATAACAACTTTTTGTCTCCAAAAATAAAGATCTCAATAGCGAGACCACACTGGGGAGACTTCGACTGAGGAATGCACATCGGTGTAGAAATACCGGCAAATGAATGATTAATCTTCATTGGGGAAGAGAAATCTGGTTTGGAAGAGAGCTCCGCTGGGGAATACATTCAGATATCCAACTCCATTGGGGAAACAAATATTCTTGTCCCAACATGGGTGATCTGAGAACAAAACTCTTGAAGATACTCAGAATAACTTCACATGGAAGAGTGCGACTTACACCGGGGAATAGAATTAATTGACCGGGGCGCAATTCATAATGGGAACTTTGATGTGGCGAGGTACTGCTCACTGGAGAATACGATAACAGTTCATCTGTTGAGTATACTCACTGGGGATATCAACCCTAAGTCAACGGTTCAAACAACATCTTCACTGAGAATAAAGGCTAGAACCTTCTATTGGAGAATTCTCCCACTTTCAATGGGGAATTTGGAGATGATTTGAGAATTCGATGGACATTGACTGGGGAACATATCCTGGAATAGGTATCAATGACCTCACCAAGGATTTACCTGAGATCGGTACCCATAACTTGCATTGGGGATTATGATAATGTCGACATGTCGAACTGTGTATCATTGGGGAACTAATCAACCCATCAGATTCTTCTGACGATGAATTCTGCTTGAGAATCAACCTCGCTGGGGATAAGCCTCAACCAACATCGAGACTTATACTGGGGAGTACGGCAATATCAATATGCTGAAGCACGAATCACCAATAACAAAATCAGTCCATCAGGACTTTCTGGAAATAAATCCTTCTTGAGAATTAGCTTCACAGGGGACGAACCTGGATCGAGATGTACTCTTCATTAGGGAAATAAGAACATACTGATAACCCATCATTTACTTGCAAGATGCAAGTCATAACAATGTCTCCATGCACGGAGAGGATTACAAAGAGACAACTTGCCCCTGCATCTTCGGATTCTGAAAAGATTCTCCTTTGATCAACAGATCCTCGAGGAGATTAAACCTTGGCATAAATCCCCCAGTTTAACTGAAACTTTGAGGGATATAATCCCGACTTGAATGCCTCAGATTAATCAACACTTGAGACATTTCTGAATCTCGACATAACTTCACCAGATTGATCATCACTTTGAGAGATTGTCAAAATCTTGATGTAACTGCCCCGGTTTAATCATCACGCACTCTACAGAGCATCAACATACTTCTCTACCCTTCAGGGTAATCAAACACTAAGATAATTCTTCTCAACTGAGTAACATCGTTGGGATATTGCCCCTGCTTCGCGGGGTTTTGATAATTTAATTCTTCTCAAAAGAGACTCACAGATTTTGAAGACCAAACCTTATCAGGGTAATTGTCTTATATCTGGAATGCAAGATAACACACAATTATACTTCTCAACATGATCTGCTTTGCGTTCAAACAGATACTTTAAGCAACCTACCCCTTGGGAACAACTGAAAGTGATACGCCATAGCTCAACAGAAACATTCAGGCAATCAGAAACTTGTATACAATCTGTTTCAAGTTAATCTTCAAACTGGTCTTCTTATACTCAACGGAGTCAATAGAAAGCATGTCCCTGATTAGGAACACTCTTCAAAAAATGGTTCAATCTTCAACACATCCCTGAAGCAATTTCTCTCTCGGGATAACCAAGTTTTTCATCTGATGCTCATTATGCAAGCTTACTTGATGTTTAATCACTTATTCATATGCAAAGAATGTTTATTCTACGAATGATAACTCTAATGCAAATCATATGCTTGTCTTGAAGTTAAAAACATTTATTGAAAAGATGTCAAAACATCGAATTTTTGTTCAAATAAAGTAAAAAGGTGAAGTGATACCAACTCAAAATTTAGCAAGCCTCCTAGGAGTCAGGATACCGTACTCTCGTTACGGTTTAGCTTTAAAATTAACCCATGCTTCAATTAGGTCTTTTAAGGATTGTAACGTAGCCTGGTTCAGGGTTTTAAAAAAAAAAGATTTTTAGGCTCAAAATATTTTGGTGCCCACCCATTCTCCGTGATGTTCTCCATTCCTACGTTCAATTAACTCAATACGAGCACCCGTCTTTCACAGGGAGTTTGTAATAATTGGGGAACCAACGAGGTATCTTACTTTTCGAACATGGTAGTCATTCACCTCTTTCATTCTTGGTATTTGGTCACACGACCTTATTCTTTTATTTGCAATATCATATTCTTTCTTTTGTTTTGTTTTGCTTTCTTTTTTCTTTTCTTTCTTTTTTATTTATCATCTTTTTTCTTTTTCTTTTTTTTTGAACAAGTCGTGTGAAACTAAGTCGTTTGACTCTTTGTTAAGGTGTGACTACCTTATCCCTTGATGGACAATGAATACCCATTGGGGTTTTGCCATCTTCTTCGACCTCTTGATAAATGAAGGATAACAATTGTGGTTGATCCTTGAATGTACTCTCCTGATGAGATTTAAATGCTCGATCAGGTTAATTGAACACTACCCTGCCCCAGGTTAAAAATTGAGGGTTTTTCTGAATAGAAAATAAACTCCTACTTCAAGGCTCAAAGGGGTTAACGAGGGTCTATCTCCCTTATATCTCCGGTGTTTGGGAATTTGAAACAATGCCTGTACATCATCAACAAAGTTTTTATTCGAAAGCAATACCATTTGAGATTATTGGTATATTGTTCATCATCCTCCCTACAAAGGTTTTGCTTTATCTACAAGAGTTGAGCATCAAAAGCATTTAAACAATTAAGAGTGAATACGAATGGATCAATTCAAGACAAACATATTCAATGCATTATGATTAATATTCAAGAATGAACAAGTTTTGCATATAATTAAGTAATGAACAAACATGAAATATTACAAATGAGAATGCTAAATAAAACTGGAAATCTCCATTGTTGAGGAGAGTAGTCTCCGAATGAACTTATTGCTTCAGACGACGCATTTTGAAGTTTCGACATTCACTGAGTCAAAGGACCACCCAAATCTGACCATCTGGTGTGAAACTGATAACCTTTGCATCAAGCAGGTCTTGCACTTTATCTTTCAAGGATTTACAACCTTCTGGATAGACCATACAATCTTTACAATCAATACCTCAACCTGGGAATACACCATTTCTCAACAAACGCTCTTTCACAGAGGATAAAGGAGCTGTCAGCAGATTTACATCTTTGACCAGGTTCAAACTTCCATCTTCAACAATAGCATTGACAGTAGCATCAACATGAGTTGGTAATGGATGCTGAATAGCATCAGGTGTTGGTGCTGGTCCAAAGTTAAAAGTCTCAGAATCAAGTAGGTCTTGCACCTTGTGCTTGAAAGCAGTGCAATTCTCAATAGTATGTCCCTGCCCGTTAGAATGGAAAGCACACCGAGCGTTGGCATTGAAATTCTTTGGCACCTTATTGGGATTAATCCTCAAAGTTCACAATTCAATCATCTTCAACCGTTGCAAGTGGGAAAACAGTTCAGCATAAGATATCGGGAGAGGATCAAATTTCCTTGGCACCTTTGGCCGTTGTTGATTATCTTGCTTGGAAGAATACGTTTGCTTTTGAGGCACAGCAGAAGCCAAAATAGTCGATAGGCACTTGGGGTAACATTTATTTGCACACTCAAACTCGTGGGAGTAAACAGAATTTTCCCTTCATCAAGTAAATCTTGAACTTTATGTTTCAATGCCATACAGTTCTCAGTATCATGACAAGGTGCCCCAGAATGGAAATCACACCTAGCATTTTCATCAAAATCACGTGGAAGCTTTCCATGCATCGTGAAAATTCGAAGCTCAACCAACTGAAACTTAAGCAATTGAGGAAGTAACTGAGCATACAACATCGGAATGAGATCAAATTTCCTCTCAGGTTGTGACGGTCCTGGTGGATGAGCTTTACCCTTTGGATCTTTCTGAGAAATAGAAATTGGTTCTGGATGAGCATACCCCGAAACACAAGGTGGTAGAGGAGATGCAAGCCCTGATTTAAGACTTGAAGAATCCCCCAAAGTACAGGGAGGAAAAGAAACTCTTGTTGTGGAAATGGGTGCAAGTTTGTCTTCTTTCTTCAACACGGTATTCAGAATTTCCATAACCAAGCTCAACTGAGTCTTCAACTGATGGTTCTCCTCTTTCAAGAGTTCTTGTCCACTAACCAAATCTTGTATGTATAGCATAAAAAATGCCATTTGTTCTTTCATTTCATCCAATTCCCCACGAAGTTGTTCCATCACTTAAATCTGATCGGATCGTAGAGTGATAAGAAGTCAAGATTTGTAATTCTGCAAAGACAATATCAGGTCTAAATAAGAGAAGTCCCCAAGTTTCGAACACCTGTTATGAATGCATGAAATGAATGAATATGCAGGTTAGATATGTGCATATTTATTTTTTCTGACATTTCTTTTGAAGAATAAACATGCTATGCAAGTGCATTAACCATGGGTTCAAAATTTCAGCATAACGACGGGTAGCATCTGTACAATCCGTCGAATAACAACTGCATAATCTCTGAATAATCTGAATATCACAGGACCAAAGGTCCGACATCATTTCAGAATATCGTAGAAAATACCAGAGAACCAGGTGTCAAGAACCAAGTATCATAAGCCACACGGTCATCAATAACATAACGTCACATAAGGACCAATATAGTCACCATCAGAATAAATAGTCACCATCAGAACATAGTCACCATCAATATCAAGTAACCAATAGTCACCAACGGTACCTATAATAATCATGATCCCGCCCCGCTCACAGGTGAAACTAAGGCTTGGGTAAGGTCAAGGTAACTCCAGGATCTAGTTCGCCTAGAGAAACTAACATCTTATCACCTACGTGAAGATGATAGCCCCCTGATTGAACCTCCTCTGAAGCATGGACGACATGCCAGACTACAAGATCTACATCCGGTATCTGACATGCTCCACTATATTCCTATGTGTTCCTATGTGTCTCTTGGCCGGGGTATGAGGCCTTTTACCTCTTGTAACTCCCACCCAAATCAGAAACAGATCACAGCACAACAGCCCAACCAGTATATGAAAGCAATAAATATGCCATATAGAATGCAATGCAAGCATACAAAGGATGTTACAATAAAGCAAGTAAATAAATAAACAAATAAATAAACACCCAATAGACATGAAAATAAAAGCTAGGATCGACTCCTGATCGGACCAGCACAGGTCTACACGATCCCCAGTGAAGTCGCCAACTGAAACAACCGGCTGAACATCATCCGATAACTATATCAATGAAGTCGCCATCGAACGTTTTTTATCTCGCAAAAGGAGAAAGGTGAACGCATCGCGAAAACCTGAAAGGGATAAGGCACGGTCTTGCGACCGAGAGATAGAGTAAGGGAATCTATTACGCGAAGGGAAGGTATTAGCACCCCACACGCCCGTAGTACTCTACGGTATCCACTTCTATTTTCTATCTAATGGGTTTGTTTATATCTATTTACTACTTAATTACTACATCTGTATGCTAAAAGAGGATGCATGTGAAAGAAAAGGAAAATAAAGAAAACACGGGGAAAAGAAGGAAGTATTTACAAAGTTTGCTCGATCGAGCCCCGTGACAAGATGCCTACGTATTCCCGCGTGCAATGGGAAAGTCAGAGCGCCGTAGTTCGGCTCACATGTTTTGATGGGTTATGTGTTTTTTAATAATGAAAATAATTTAAAACACAATAGATAAAACCCGTAGGCAAAAAATTTGCATTGGTTGGTTGTTTTTACCTTTGAAAAGGAGTTTGAACCATTATTAAGTGTTTTAATTTGCAAAAGAAAACAATTTTTTATATAGTTTTATTACATGCATGAATGCAAAAGAAGTGAGAAAACAAACAAGGGAAACTATCTAATGCTATCCCTAATGTCATCATGCATGGATCACATCCTAAGGTCTAACTCGAATCACTAGCTAAGATAGAGTCGTGAGAATCCTAAAGGAACATGCAAAGGTTTACCACCTAAATCTATGTCTATCCCGAGGGAAAATGAGGGAAAATGTTTACAACCTAAGTCTATGTCCATCTCGAATCACTAACTAAAGTAGAGTCGAAGACGACAAAAGGGATGAAGCAAACAAGTGCTTTGACAGAAGCACACAAACAATGCAATGCGAAAACAAATGGCACACAAGCGTAGGCATAACCTACAGAGAAAATGATGCGAGTTCAGCAATAAATGCGAACCCCTATGAAGGAGTGGAGATTCAGAATAGGGGACTCTAGCCACTTTTATTATTGACTCGATAAAGAAAACAACACGATTCGCGTGTGCTGAGCTGACACGGACTAGAACTGTGCGGGGGTTGATTGCGGACCCTATCTTCCGGCTTGCCCATATATCAATGACTCGATGACAGGAAATATAAAAAGCGGGACTTCGCTTAGTGGTACCACGTCGAGCGTCCTAACCACTCTGACCTATGCAAGCACAAATGTAAACACTTACTGAAAGTTACCTCCCTATGCAGATGGAGGACCATACAATCTTTACAATCAATACCTCAACCTGGGAATACACCATTTCTCAACAAACGCTCTTTCACAGAGGATAAAGGAGCTGTCAGCAGATTTACATCTTTGACCAGGTTCAAACTTCCATCTTCAACAATAGCATTGACAGTAGCATCAACATGAGTTGGTAATGGATGCTGAATAGCATCAGGTGTTGGTGCTGGTCCAAAGTTAAAAGTCTCAGAATCAAGTAGGTCTTGCACCTTGTGCTTGAAAGCAGTGCAATTCTCAATAGTATGTCCCTGCCCGTTAGAATGGAAAGCACACCGAGCGTTGGCATTGAAATTCTTTGGCACCTTATTGGGATTAATCCTCAAAGTTCACAATTCAATCATCTTCAACTGTTGCAAGTGGGAAAACAGTTCAGCATAAGATATCGGGAGAGGATCAAATTTCCTTGGCACCTTTGGCCGTTGTTGATTATCTTGCTTGGAAGAATACGTTTGCTTTTGAGGCACAGCAGCAGCCAAAATAGTCGCATAGGCACTTGGGGTAACATTTATTTGCACACTCAAACTCGTGGGAGTAAACAGAATTTTCCCTTCATCAAGTAAATCTTGAACTTTATGTTTCAATGCCATACAGTTCTCAGTATCATGACAAGGTGCCCCAGAATGGAAATCACACCTAGCATTTTCATCAAAATCACGTGGAAGCTTTCCATGCATCGTGAAAATTCGAAGCTCAACCAACTGAAACTTAAGCAATTGAGGAAGTAACTGAGCATACAACATCGGAATGAGATCAAATTTCCTCTCAGGTTGTGACGGTCCTGGTGGATGAGCTTTACCCTTTGGATCTTTCTGAGAAATAGAAATTGGTTCTGGATGAGCATACCCCGAAACACAAGGTGGTAGAGGAGATGCAAGCCCTGATTTAAGACTTGAAGAATCCCCCAAAGTACAGGGAGGAAAAGAAACTCTTGTTGTGGAAATGGGTGCAAGTTTGTCTTCTTTCTTCAACACGGTATTCAGAATTTCCATAACCAAGCTCAACTGAGTCTTCAACTGATGGTTCTCCTCTTTCAAGAGTTCTTGTCCACTAACCAAATCTTGTATGTATAGCATAAAAAATGCCATTTGTTCTTTCATTTCATCCAATTCCCCACGAAGTTGTTCCATCACTTAAATCTGATCGGATTGTAGAGTGATAAGAAGTCAAGATTTGTAATTCTGCAAAGACAATATCAGGTCTAAATAAGAGAAGTCCCCAAGTTTCGAACACCTGTTATGAATGCATGAAATGAATGAATATGCAGGTTAGATATGTGCATATTTATTTTTTCTGACATTTCTTTTGAAGAATAAACATGCTATGCAAGTGCATTAACCATGGGTTCAAAATTTCAAAGATAACGACGGTAGCATCTGTACAATCCGTCGAATAACAACTTCATAATCTCTGAATAATCTGAATATCACAGGACCAAAGGTCCGACATCATTTCAGAATATCGTAGAAAATACCAGAGAACCAGGTGTCAAGAACCAAGTATCATAAGCCACACGGTCATCAATAACATAACGTCACATAAGGACCAATATAGTCACCATCAGAATAAATAGTCACCATCAGAACATAGTCACCATCAATATCAAGTAACCAATAGTCACCAACGGTACCTATAATAATCATGATCCCGCCCCGCTCACAGGTGAAACTAAGGCTTGGGTAAGGTCAAGGTAACTCCAGGATCTAGTTCGCCTAGAGAAACTAACATCTTATCACCTACGTGAAGATGATAGCCCCCTGATTGAACCTCCTCTGAAGCATGGACGACATGCCAGACTACAAGATCTACATCCGGTATCTGACATGCTCCACTATATTCCTATGTGTTCCTATGTGTCTCTTGGCCGGGGTATGAGGCCTTTTACCTCTTGTAACTCCCACCCAAATCAGAAACAGATCACAGCACAACAGCCCAACCAGTATATGAAAGCAATAAATATGCCATATAGAATGCAATGCAAGCATACAAAGGATGTTACAATAAAGCAAGTAAATAAATAAACAAATAAATAAACACCCAATAGACATGAAAATAAAAGCTAGGATCGACTCCTGATCGGACCAGCACAGGTCTACACGATCCCCAGTGAAGTCGCCAACTGAAACAACCGGCTGAACATCATCCGATAACTATATCAATGAAGTCGCCATCGAACGTTTTTTATCTCGCAAAAGGAGAAAGGTGAACGCATCGCGAAAACCTGAAAGGGATAAGGCACGGTCTTGCGACCGAGAGATAGAGTAAGGGAATCTATTACGCGAAGGGAAGGTATTAGCACCCCACACGCCCGTAGTACTCTACGGTATCCACTTCTATTTTCTATCTAATGGGTTTGTTTATATCTATTTACTACTTAATTACTACATCTGTATGCTAAAAGAGGATGCATGTGAAAGAAAAGGAAAATAAAGAAAACACGGGGAAAAGAAGGAAGTATTTACAAAGTTTGCTCGATCGAGCCCCGTGACAAGATGCCTACGTATTCCCGCGTGCAATGGGAAAGTCAGAGCGCCGTAGTTCGGCTCACATGTTTTGATGGGTTATGTGTTTTTTAATAATGAAAATAATTTAAAACACAATAGATAAAACCCGTAGGCAAAAAATTTGCATTGGTTGGTTGTTTTTACCTTTGAAAAGGAGTTTGAACCATTATTAAGTGTTTTAATTTGCAAAAGAAAACAATTTTTTATATAGTTTTATTACATGCATGAATGCAAAAGAAGTGAGAAAACAAACAAGGGAAACTATCTAATGCTATCCCTAATGTCATCATGCATGGATCACATCCTAAGGTCTAACTCGAATCACTAGCTAAGATAGAGTCGTGAGAATCCTAAAGGAACATGCAAAGGTTTACCACCTAAATCTATGTCTATCCCGAGGGAAAATGAGGGAAAATGTTTACAACCTAAGTCTATGTCCATCTCGAATCACTAACTAAAGTAGAGTCGAAGACGACAAAAGGGATGAAGCAAACAAGTGCTTTGACAGAAGCACACAAACAATGCAATGCGAAAACAAATGGCACACAAGCGTAGGCATAACCTACAGAGAAAATGATGCGAGTTCAGCAATAAATGCGAACCCCTATGAAGGAGTGGAGATTCAGAATAGGGGACTCTAGCCACTTTTATTATTGACTCGATAAAGAAAACAACACGATTCGCGTGTGCTGAGCTGACACGGACTAGAACTGTGCGGGGGTTGATTGCGGACCCTATCTTCCGGCTTGCCCATATATCAATGACTCGATGACAGGAAATATAAAAAGCGGGACTTCGCTTAGTGGTACCACGTCGAGCGTCCTAACCACTCTGACCTATGCAAGCACAAATGTAAACACTTACTGAAAGTTACCTCCCTATGCAGATGGAGGACCATACAATCTTTACAATCAATACCTCAACCTGGGAATACACCATTTCTCAACAAACGCTCTTTCACAGAGGATAAAGGAGCTGTCAGCAGATTTACATCTTTGACCAGGTTCAAACTTCCATCTTCAACAATAGCATTGACAGTAGCATCAACATGAGTTGGTAATGGATGCTGAATAGCATCAGGTGTTGGTGCTGGTCCAAAGTTAAAAGTCTCAGAATCAAGTAGGTCTTGCACCTTGTGCTTGAAAGCAGTGCAATTCTCAATAGTATGTCCCTGCCCGTTAGAATGGAAAGCACACCGAGCGTTGGCATTGAAATTCTTTGGCACCTTATTGGGATTAATCCTCAAAGTTCACAATTCAATCATCTTCAACCGTTGCAAGTGGGAAAACAGTTCAGCATAAGATATCGGGAGAGGATCAAATTTCCTTGGCACCTTTGGCCGTTGTTGATTATCTTGCTTGGAAGAATACGTTTGCTTTTGAGGCACAGCAGCAGCCAAAATAGTCGCATAGGCACTTGGGGTAACATTTATTTGCACACTCAAACTCGTGGGAGTAAACAGAATTTTCCCTTCATCAAGTAAATCTTGAACTTTATGTTTCAATGCCATACAGTTCTCAGTATCATGACAAGGTGCCCCAGAATGGAAATCACACCTAGCATTTTCATCAAAATCACGTGGAAGCTTTCCATGCATCGTGAAAATTCGAAGCTCAACCAACTGAAACTTAAGCAATTGAGGAAGTAACTGAGCATACAACATCGGAATGAGATCAAATTTCCTCTCAGGTTGTGACGGTCCTGGTGGATGAGCTTTACCCTTTGGATCTTTCTGAGAAATAGAAATTGGTTCTGGATGAGCATACCCCGAAACACAAGGTGGTAGAGGAGATGCAAGCCCTGATTTAAGACTTGAAGAATCCCCCAAAGTACAGGGAGGAAAAGAAACTCTTGTTGTGGAAATGGGTGCAAGTTTGTCTTCTTTCTTCAACACGGTATTCAGAATTTCCATAACCAAGCTCAACTGAGTCTTCAACTGATGGTTCTCCTCTTTCAAGAGTTCTTGTCCACTAACCAAATCTTGTATGTATAGCATAAAAAATGCCATTTGTTCTTTCATTTCATCCAATTCCCCACGAAGTTGTTCCATCACTTAAATCTGATCGGATTGTAGAGTGATAAGAAGTCAAGATTTGTAATTCTGCAAAGACAATATCAGGTCTAAATAAGAGAAGTCCCCAAGTTTCGAACACCTGTTATGAATGCATGAAATGAATGAATATGCAGGTTAGATATGTGCATATTTATTTTTTCTGACATTTCTTTTGAAGAATAAACATGCTATGCAAGTGCATTAACCATGGGTTCAAAATTTCAGCATAACGACGGGTAGCATCTGTACAATCCGTCGAATAACAACTGCATAATCTCTGAATAATCTGAATATCACAGGACCAAAGGTCCGACATCATTTCAGAATATCGTAGAAAATACCAGAGAACCAGGTGTCAAGAACCAAGTATCATAAGCCACACGGTCATCAATAACATAACGTCACATAAGGACCAATATAGTCACCATCAGAATAAATAGTCACCATCAGAACATAGTCACCATCAATATCAAGTAACCAATAGTCACCAACGGTACCTATAATAATCATGATCCCGCCCCGCTCACAGGTGAAACTAAGGCTTGGGTAAGGTCAAGGTAACTCCAGGATCTAGTTCGCCTAGAGAAACTAACATCTTATCACCTACGTGAAGATGATAGCCCCCTGATTGAACCTCCTCTGAAGCATGGACGACATGCCAGACTACAAGATCTACATCCGGTATCTGACATGCTCCACTATATTCCTATGTGTTCCTATGTGTCTCTTGGCCGGGGTATGAGGCCTTTTACCTCTTGTAACTCCCACCCAAATCAGAAACAGATCACAGCACAACAGCCCAACCAGTATATGAAAGCAATAAATATGCCATATAGAATGCAATGCAAGCATACAAAGGATGTTACAATAAAGCAAGTAAATAAATAAACAAATAAATAAACACCCAATAGACATGAAAATAAAAGCTAGGATCGACTCCTGATCGGACCAGCACAGGTCTACACGATCCCCAGTGAAGTCGCCAACTGAAACAACCGGCTGAACATCATCCGATAACTATATCAATGAAGTCGCCATCGAACGTTTTTTATCTCGCAAAAGGAGAAAGGTGAACGCATCGCGAAAACCTGAAAGGGATAAGGCACGGTCTTGCGACCGAGAGATAGAGTAAGGGAATCTATTACGCGAAGGGAAGGTATTAGCACCCCACACGCCCGTAGTACTCTACGGTATCCACTTCTATTTTCTATCTAATGGGTTTGTTTATATCTATTTACTACTTAATTACTACATCTGTATGCTAAAAGAGGATGCATGTGAAAGAAAAGGAAAATAAAGAAAACACGGGGAAAAGAAGGAAGTATTTACAAAGTTTGCTCGATCGAGCCCCGTGACAAGATGCCTACGTATTCCCGCGTGCAATGGGAAAGTCAGAGCGCCGTAGTTCGGCTCACATGTTTTGATGGGTTATGTGTTTTTTAATAATGAAAATAATTTAAAACACAATAGATAAAACCCGTAGGCAAAAAATTTGCATTGGTTGGTTGTTTTTACCTTTGAAAAGGAGTTTGAACCATTATTAAGTGTTTTAATTTGCAAAAGAAAACAATTTTTTATATAGTTTTATTACATGCATGAATGCAAAAGAAGTGAGAAAACAAACAAGGGAAACTATCTAATGCTATCCCTAATGTCATCATGCATGGATCACATCCTAAGGTCTAACTCGAATCACTAGCTAAGATAGAGTCGTGAGAATCCTAAAGGAACATGCAAAGGTTTACCACCTAAATCTATGTCTATCCCGAGGGAAAATGAGGGAAAATGTTTACAACCTAAGTCTATGTCCATCTCGAATCACTAACTAAAGTAGAGTCGAAGACGACAAAAGGGATGAAGCAAACAAGTGCTTTGACAGAAGCACACAAACAATGCAATGCGAAAACAAATGGCACACAAGCGTAGGCATAACCTACAGAGAAAATGATGCGAGTTCAGCAATAAATGCGAACCCCTATGAAGGAGTGGAGATTCAGAATAGGGGACTCTAGCCACTTTTATTATTGACTCGATAAAGAAAACAACACGATTCGCGTGTGCTGAGCTGACACGGACTAGAACTGTGCGGGGGTTGATTGCGGACCCTATCTTCCGGCTTGCCCATATATCAATGACTCGATGACAGGAAATATAAAAAGCGGGACTTCGCTTAGTGGTACCACGTCGAGCGTCCTAACCACTCTGACCTATGCAAGCACAAATGTAAACACTTACTGAAAGTTACCTCCCTATGCAGATGGAGGACCATACAATCTTTACAATCAATACCTCAACCTGGGAATACACCATTTCTCAACAAACGCTCTTTCACAGAGGATAAAGGAGCTGTCAGCAGATTTACATCTTTGACCAGGTTCAAACTTCCATCTTCAACAATAGCATTGACAGTAGCATCAACATGAGTTGGTAATGGATGCTGAATAGCATCAGGTGTTGGTGCTGGTCCAAAGTTAAAAGTCTCAGAATCAAGTAGGTCTTGCACCTTGTGCTTGAAAGCAGTGCAATTCTCAATAGTATGTCCCTGCCCGTTAGAATGGAAAGCACACCGAGCGTTGGCATTGAAATTCTTTGGCACCTTATTGGGATTAATCCTCAAAGTTCACAATTCAATCATCTTCAACTGTTGCAAGTGGGAAAACAGTTCAGCATAAGATATCGGGAGAGGATCAAATTTCCTTGGCACCTTTGGCCGTTGTTGATTATCTTGCTTGGAAGAATACGTTTGCTTTTGAGGCACAGCAGCAGCCAAAATAGTCGCATAGGCACTTGGGGTAACATTTATTTGCACACTCAAACTCGTGGGAGTAAACAGAATTTTCCCTTCATCAAGTAAATCTTGAACTTTATGTTTCAATGCCATACAGTTCTCAGTATCATGACAAGGTGCCCCAGAATGGAAATCACACCTAGCATTTTCATCAAAATCACGTGGAAGCTTTCCATGCATCGTGAAAATTCGAATCTCAACCAACTGAAACTTAAGCAATTGAGGAAGTAACTGAGCATACAACATCGGAATGAGATCAAATTTCCTCTCAGGTTGTGACGGTCCTGGTGGATGAGCTTTACCCTTTGGATCTTTCTGAGAAATAGAAATTGGTTCTGGATGAGCATACCCCGAAACACAAGGTGGTAGAGGAGATGCAAGCCCTGATTTAAGACTTGAAGAATCCCCCAAAGTACAGGGAGGAAAAGAAACTCTTGTTGTGGAAATGGGTGCAAGTTTGTCTTCTTTCTTCAACACGGTATTCAGAATTTCCATAACCAAGCTCAACTGAGTCTTCAACTGATGGTTCTCCTCTTTCAAGAGTTCTTGTCCACTAACCAAATCTTGTATGTATAGCATAAAAAATGCCATTTGTTCTTTCATTTCATCCAATTCCCCACGAAGTTGTTCCATCACTTAAATCTGATCGGATCGTAGAGTGATAAGAAGTCAAGATTTGTAATTCTGCAAAGACAATATCAGGTCTAAATAAGAGAAGTCCCCAAGTTTCGAACACCTGTTATGAATGCATGAAATGAATGAATATGCAGGTTAGATATGTGCATATTTATTTTTTCTGACATTTCTTTTGAAGAATAAACATGCTATGCAAGTGCATTAACCATGGGTTCAAAATTTCAGAATAACGACGGGTAGCATCTGTACAATCCGTCGAATAACAACTTCATAATCTCTGAATAATCTGAATATCACAGGACCAAAGGTCCGACATCATTTCAGAATATCGTAGAAAATACCAGAGAACCAGGTGTCAAGAACCAAGTATCATAAGCCACACGGTCATCAATAACATAACGTCACATAAGGACCAATATAGTCACCATCAGAATAAATAGTCACCATCAGAACATAGTCACCATCAATATCAAGTAACCAATAGTCACCAACGGTACCTATAATAATCATGATCCCGCCCCGCTCACAGGTGAAACTAAGGCTTGGGTAAGGTCAAGGTAACTCCAGGATCTAGTTCGCCTAGAGAAACTAACATCTTATCACCTACGTGAAGATGATAGCCCCCTGATTGAACCTCCTCTGAAGCATGGACGACATGCCAGACTACAAGATCTACATCCGGTATCTGACATGCTCCACTATATTCCTATGTGTTCCTATGTGTCTCTTGGCCGGGGTATGAGGCCTTTTACCTCTTGTAACTCCCACCCAAATCGAAAGATCACAAAGACAATGACCCAAGATATGAAAGCAATAAATATGCCATATAGAATGCAATGCAAGCATACAAAGGATGTTACAATAAAGCAAGTAAATAAATAAACAAATAAATAAACACCCAATAGACATGAAAATAAAAGCTAGGATCGACTCCTGATCGGACCAAAGACAGTCTACACGATCCCCGAAGTCGCCAAAAACAACCTGAACATCATCCGATAACTATATCAATGAAGTCGCCATCGAACGCTTTTTATCTCGCAAAGGAGAAAGGTGAACGATCGCGAAAACCCGAAGGATAAGGCACGGTCTTGCGACCGAGAGATAAGTAAGGAATCTATTACGAAGGAAGGTATTAGCACCCCACGCCCGTAGTACTCACGGTATCCACTTCTATTTTCTATCTAATGGGTTTGTTTATATCTATTTACTACTTAATTACTACATCTGTATGCTAAAAGAGGATGCATGTGAAAGAAAAGGAAAATAAAGAAAACACGGGGAAAAGAAGGAAGTATTTACAAAGTTTGCTCGATCGAGCCCCGTGACAAGATGCCTACGTATTCCCGCGTGCAATGGGAAAGTCAGAGCGCCGTAGTTCGGCTCACATGTTTTGATGGGTTATGTGTTTTTTAATAATGAAAATAATTTAAAACACAATAGATAAAACCCGTAGGCAAAAAATTTGCATTGGTTGGTTGTTTTTACCTTTGAAAAGGAGTTTGAACCATTATTAAGTGTTTTAATTTGCAAAAGAAAACAATTTTTTATATAGTTTTATTACATGCATGAATGCAAAAGAAGTGAGAAAACAAACAAGGGAAACTATCTAATGCTATCCCTAATGTCATCATGCATGGATCACATCCTAAGGTCTAACTCGAATCACTAGCTAAGATAGAGTCGTGAGAATCCTAAAGGAACATGCAAAGGTTTACCACCTAAATCTATGTCTATCCCGAGGGAAAATGAGGGAAAATGTTTACAACCTAAGTCTATGTCCATCTCGAATCACTAACTAAAGTAGAGTCGAAGACGACAAAAGGGATGAAGCAAACAAGTGCTTTGACAGAAGCACACAAACAATGCAATGCGAAAACAAATGGCACACAAGCGTAGGCATAACCTACAGAGAAAATGATGCGAGTTCAGCAATAAATGCGAACCCCTATGAAGGAGTGGAGATTCAGAATAGGGGACTCTAGCCACTTTTATTATTGACTCGATAAAGAAAACAACACGATTCGCGTGTGCTGAGCTGACACGGACTAGAACTGTGCGGGGGTTGATTGCGGACCCTATCTTCCGGCTTGCCCATATATCAATGACTCGATGACAGGAAATATAAAAAGCGGGACTTCGCTTAGTGGTACCACGTCGAGCGTCCTAACCACTCTGACCTATGCAAGCACAAATGTAAACACTTACTGAAAGTTACCTCCCTATGCAGATGGAGGACCATACAATCTTTACAATCAATACCTCAACCTGGGAATACACCATTTCTCAACAAACGCTCTTTCACAGAGGATAAAGGAGCTGTCAGCAGATTTACATCTTTGACCAGGTTCAAACTTCCATCTTCAACAATAGCATTGACAGTAGCATCAACATGAGTTGGTAATGGATGCTGAATAGCATCAGGTGTTGGTGCTGGTCCAAAGTTAAAAGTCTCAGAATCAAATAGGTCTTGCACCTTGTGCTTGAAAGCAGTGCAATTCTCAATAGTATGTCCCTGCCCGTTAGAATGGAAAGCACACCGAGCGTTGGCATTGAAATTCTTTGGCACCTTATTGGGATTAATCCTCAAAGTTCACAATTCAATCATCTTCAACCGTTGCAAGTGGGAAAACAGTTCAGCATAAGATATCGGGAGAGGATCAAATTTCCTTGGCACCTTTGGCCGTTGTTGATTATCTTGCTTGGAAGAATACGTTTGCTTTTGAGGCACAGCAGCAGCCAAAATAGTCGCATAGGCACTTGGGGTAACATTTATTTGCACACTCAAACTCGTGGGAGTAAACAGAATTTTCCCTTCATCAAGTAAATCTTGAACTTTATGTTTCAATGCCATACAGTTCTCAGTATCATGACAAGGTGCCCCAGAATGGAAATCACACCTAGCATTTTCATCAAAATCACGTGGAAGCTTTCCATGCATCGTGAAAATTCGAAGCTCAACCAACTGAAACTTAAGCAATTGAGGAAGTAACTGAGCATACAACATCGGAATGAGATCAAATTTCCTCTCAGGTTGTGACGGTCCTGGTGGATGAGCTTTACCCTTTGGATCTTTCTGAGAAATAGAAATTGGTTCTGGATGAGCATACCCCGAAACACAAGGTGGTAGAGGAGATGCAAGCCCTGATTTAAGACTTGAAGAATCCCCAAAGTGGGAGGAAAAGAAACTCTTGTTGTGGAAATGGGTGCAAGTTTGTCTTCTTTCTTCAACACGGTATTCAGAATTTCCATAACCAAGCTCAACTGAGTCTTCAACTGATGGTTCTCCTCTTTCAAGAGTTCTTGTCCACTAACCAAATCTTGTATGTATAGCATAAAAAATGCCATTTGTTCTTTCATTTCATCCAATTCCCCACGAAGTTGTTCCATCACTTAAATCTGATCGGATCGTAGAGTGATAAGAAGTCAAGATTTGTAATTCTGCAAAGACAATATCAGGTCTAAATAAGAGAAGTCCCCAAGTTTCGAACACCTGTTATGAATGCATGAAATGAATGAATATGCAGGTTAGATATGTGCATATTTATTTTTTCTGACATTTCTTTTGAAGAATAAACATGCTATGCAAGTGCATTAACCATGGGTTCAAAATTTCAGCATAACGACGGGTAGCATCTGTACAATCCGTCGAATAACAACTGCATAATCTCTGAATAATCTGAATATCACAGGACCAAAGGTCCGACATCATTTCAGAATATCGTAGAAAATACCAGAGAACCAGGTGTCAAGAACCAAGTATCATAAGCCACACGGTCATCAATAACATAACGTCACATAAGGACCAATATAGTCACCATCAGAATAAATAGTCACCATCAGAACATAGTCACCATCAATATCAAGTAACCAATAGTCACCAACGGTACCTATAATAATCATGATCCCGCCCCGCTCACAGGTGAAACTAAGGCTTGGGTAAGGTCAAGGTAACTCCAGGATCTAGTTCGCCTAGAGAAACTAACATCTTATCACCTACGTGAAGATGATAGCCCCCTGATTGAACCTCCTCTGAAGCATGGACGACATGCCAGACTACAAGATCTACATCCGGTATCTGACATGCTCCACTATATTCCTATGTGTTCCTATGTGTCTCTTGGCCGGGGTATGAGGCCTTTTACCTCTTGTAACTCCCACCCAAATCAGAAACAGATCACAGCACAACAGCCCAACCAGTATATGAAAGCAATAAATATGCCATATAGAATGCAATGCAAGCATACAAAGGATGTTACAATAAAGCAAGTAAATAAATAAACAAATAAATAAACACCCAATAGACATGAAAATAAAAGCTAGGATCGACTCGATCGGACCAAAGACAGTCTACACGATCCCGAAGTCGCCAAAAACAACCGTGAACATCATCCGATAACTATATCAATGAAGTCGCCATCGAACGCTTTTTATCTCGCAAAGGAGAAAGGTGAACGATCGCGAAACCCGAAAGGATAAGGCACGGTCTTGCGACCGAGAGATAGAGTAAGGGAATCTATTACGCCAAGGGAAGGTATTAGCACCCCACGCGTAGTACTCTGGTATCCACTTCTATTTTCTATCTAATGGGTTTGTTTATATCTATTTACTACTTAATTACTACATCTGTATGCTAAAAGAGGATGCATGTGAAAGAAAAGGAAAATAAAGAAAACACGGGGAAAAGAAGGAAGTATTTACAAAGTTTGCTCGATCGAGCCCCGTGACAAGATGCCTACGTATTCCCGCGTGCAATGGAAAGTCGGGCCCGTAGTTCGGCTCACATGTTTTGATGGGTTATGTGTTTTTTAATAATGAAAATAATTTAAAACACAATAGATAAAACCCGTAGGCAAAAAATTTGCATTGGTTGGTTGTTTTTACCTTTGAAAAGGAGTTTGAACCATTATTAAGTGTTTTAATTTGCAAAAGAAAACAATTTTTTATATAGTTTTATTACATGCATGAATGCAAAAGAAGTGAGAAAACAAACAAGGGAAACTATCTAATGCTATCCCTAATGTCATCATGCATGGATCACATCCTAAGGTCTAACTCGAATCACTAGCTAAGATAGAGTCGTGAGAATCCTAAAGGAACATGCAAAGGTTTACCACCTAAATCTATGTCTATCCCGAGGGAAAATGAGGGAAAATGTTTACAACCTAAGTCTATGTCCATCTCGAATCACTAACTAAAGTAGAGTCGAAGACGACAAAAGGGATGAAGCAAACAAGTGCTTTGACTGAAGCACACAAACAATGCAATGCGAAAACAAATGGCACACAAGCGTAGGCATAACCTACAGAGAAAATGATGCGAGTTCAAGAATAAATGCGAACCCCATGAAGGAGTGGAGATTCGAATAGGGACTCTAGCCACTTTATTATTGACTCGATAAAGAAAACAACACGATTCGCGTGTCTTTGACACACGGACTAGAACTGTGCGGGGTTGATCGGACCCTATCTTCCCGCCCATATATCAATGACTCGATGAGGAAATATAAAAAGCGGGACTTCGCTTAGTGGTACCACGTCGAGCGTCCTAACCACTCTGACCTATGCAAGCACAAATGTAAACACTTACTGAAAGTTAGCTCCCTATGCAGATGGAGGATTTAAAACAAACCAAACACAATTAGCAACCAGAATTGCCCTAAACGGGTCTTTAAATAAACCGGAGGGTTCCCGAACATGCTCCAACTACGGAAGCCCTTCATACATCTCTATTTCTACTTCTCATGGCAAGGAAAGTAAAATCCTACTTCTCATGCTCTCTAGAAAAGCGGTGAAATGCGATAAATAAAATAGAATAAATACCCGACGGATATTAAATCCGAAGAGCACGCAAGCTATAGAAATACTCCGGAAAACTTCAAGTAATGCTGGAACGCAATAAAGAAATCCGGTGAGAAGTGTGCGGAGGCACAAAAAGCATAATCAGAATGTGTGTCATACACATCTGAACCAAATACACCTGTACAAGATCATAATTCAGACAATACAGATAAAGGATGTGCATCGATATGCACGGTCAAGAATGTGGGTCTATACACACTCGACGTATATCCAATAAATCTGCAGAAAATATCCAGATAATACAGACAAAGCGGGGCACACACAAGTGTGCGAGCAACAGGTATGGATTCTATACATCCAAAATCAATCAGATAACCTGCAAAAGATGGTAAAAAAACAAACAGACAGATACAGAATACACACACATGTGTGTAACATCAGATCAATGGATTTTATAAATCTCAATCAATGGTATAACGCTCCGCGTACGTCGCATACAAAACAGAATGTCAGAAATAGCAATGCGGCTTTTAAATAAAGCATAAAACGCAAAAAAATGATTATTTACAATGAAATCGAAGCATCGAAAATAAATTCGAAGTTTTTACTTATAACACTAAGATAAGGTATACTTTCAACTATAATTAAACGGTATAAAAATATCTTAGAGTTTCTAAAAAAAAAAAAGAGATTATACTCCTAAGTCAATCTATAAAAGAAAAAAAAAAAACATCTAAATGTAGTATTATAAATGAATTAATAATTAAAGGAAATAAAATGCAAAAAATATAAAAAAATGTCAAAAATATTATAATATCCTAAAATATCAGAATATATTTTTTTATAGATTTTTTACATGTCGAAATAATCGAAATCGAAATCAAAATTGATTAGGTGTTACTATTATGGTACATGAAACAGGGGGGTGTGAAACGGATTTCTAATTTAAACTGAATTTAGTTATTAATGCTGCCATAAGCTTAATTCAGGGGGTGTGCGTCCGAATTTCCTAAGCCCAGTAAAACACATTAAGCCCGTTCTTCTTTTTTTTGTTTGAATAGTATTATTATTATTATATTTTGGTTCAGATTTATTTAGTAATAACATGTCACGTTTTAATTACTATTTTTCTAAGTATGTAACATACATATCAATTGGTCAAGGAACATTTAAACTATATCAGATTTTTTTTATTATTATTATTTATTATAATGTCACGTTTATATTTATTATATGGTTATAATATTATGTCAATTGGTCACACTTATATCACTGCCATTATAAAAAAAAATAATAACAATGCTAATAGTAATTAACACCAACCATGACCAATACGGAACTGCCACATCGAGGGCTTATGTAGAGAAAGAAAGAAACTCACCGGCGTCAGATTTTCCGATTACTTTCTCCGCCGAGACCGACGACGGCGTTGATGAAACTTCAACGAAAAATTACGAGATTTCCTCTACTCTACTCAAATTTCTTCACTGATCTCGAATCCAGACTTCAAAATCACGGAAACTTGCTTGAGACTGCGAGATTTCCTACCTCTAATGTCGGTTGAAGTTTGCGAATACGGAGAAAGAAAGCTCTACAGACCTTTGCCTCGACGATGAAGACGTAATGTGGATAATTCTGACGCGGTGAGACACACTCAATCCCCTTGCTCAAGCCGATTCGAAGTTCTTGACGTGAATCTTGAAAATAAACTCTAACGTATTCTGCCATGTCCGATGCTTGATGGCGAACAAATGAGTTCTGAAATCTTCGAATCCTTCTATTCCATTTTTTATGTCAAGAAAGGCGGCTGTTAGGAGGGAGAGAAAGAAGAGGTTCTGTTAGTTTTTTCTGATTATAACCGTTTTCTTGTTGTAATGGAGCGAGTGAGAAAAGAAAGAAGGTGAAGGTGATGATGATGATACGGAATGGGGGAAGAGTGAAGAAGGGTGAGGCTATGAAAGTTGTTACGATTCTCCTAATGGTTGTATTGTTTTTTTTCTGTTATGAGGTTCTTTCTTGGTGAAGGTTTGTTATAGTTTTTTGGAGTGAAGGAGTAATGGTGAAGATGATGGTTGTTGTTACAGCAAGAGGGAGAGAAAGAAGAAGGGTGAATGGAGTTTCGGTTATGATGGAAGATTGTAGCAGGGAAAGAGAAGAAGGAGTTGTTGTTATAATTACGGTTGTTGGTGGTGGAGAGGGAAAATGATAGCATGAGAGGAAAAAAGAAAGAGTTTGTTAGCATCAAGAATTAAAAAAAGTGAGGTGGTTATGGTGAAGGTTGTTTCAAAGAAAGAAGAAGAGGGTGAGTGAAGAATGAGTGAATGGTGAGTTGTGAGAATTGTTGCTACTAAATTTGTTATGGGTGACTGTTAGAAAAATGGAGAGAAAAAGCTGCTATTGGTTTTCTGTCATATCCCTTTTATATCCCAGCATTTTATTATAATAACAATGTGAGAGTTTTTTTCAAATGAATCAAAATCATACCCTCGTGCACACACTTCCAGGTGTCGTATCTCGGGATACGCACGTTTTCGATACAAAATCGAAAGATAAAAGTTGTAGAGCATACTTCCGTGAACGATTTCAGTGTTCGGAGTTTTTCGAATAGAGACCTGTAGCATACTTAAAATCGGCCCCAAAGTTTAAAAATCACAATTACTAAAATGTCGGCAACGTCGGTAAAAATTTACCGAACGTTTATTTTCCATGACTTTAAGGACTTGTATCTCTTAATCCGCAACCCGAACGAATTCAATCCCTTCTGTACAGTTCGAGATCGCCGCGAATTGAACAACTTTGTAGTTAAACGTTTTCCGATACGAAGTCAATAGCTATGAGAAAATCGACCCTGAAGCTGTCGGCCTGACCATGTTGCCAAACATTTCAAATTTTTTCTAAGTGTCGTGTCTATTACATCAATCCATATGCCTCACTTTAAGGATCTATAACTTTTCCGATACTCGACCAAATGACGTGAACTCAAAACTATTGGAAAGCTCGCGTTTGATACAACAACTTTATAGTTCGACAAAAATCCGACCGAAGCCTTAATCATCGAATAAAAAGTGTTTGAAATTTGCACCGCAACTGTTCGATGAAATGCTTGGCCTGGGCTGGGCAAATCTGGTGCATGTCTTGCGGCAATTTCGAACTTCAAGCTGCCACTTACGGTGCTTCATATCTCCCGCTCCGACGTCCGAAACAAAAAAGTTTCTAAACGGAACTTGTAGAATATACGGCAAACTCCAACTTTCGTGTTCGGAGTTTTTCCGTGCGGCGATCTAATCGACGAGAAAACAGCCCCGAACATACTCACAAACACTGTTCGATGAACTGCGTCCGCAGCTTGGCAAGAAATGTGTATGCTGTCTTCCATTTTGGCAACTTCAAGCTGTCACTTACGGCGTCTCGTATCTTCCAGCTCCGACGTCCGAACCGAAAAATTTTCTAAACGGAACTTATAAATGGAACTACGAACTCCAACTTTCGTGTTCGGAATTTTTTCGTGCATCGTCCGAATCAATGACGAAAACAGCCCTGAAGACGTGCACAAAAACTATTTGAATCTTACAAACATAATGAGTTCTTATTTTCCGAGCTTTATAACTTCCGATCCGAGTCCCGAATAAATTCGACTCCTTCAACAAAGTTTTATACTTCCGTGAGATGAACAACTTTCCAGTTGAATATGTTTTGATTCGGAGCCACAAACTATGATAAAATCGACCCTGAAACTGTCAGCATGAGCATAGAAACAAACACTTCAAAATATTTCTAAGTGTTGAATTTTTGAGAAATGATAAACCGTAACTTCCGAGCTCCATAATTTTTGATCCGTTTCCCGAATGAATTCGATTTCTTCAGCAAAGTTGTAGATTGCCACTAACAACTTTGATTTTGAACTCGACTCGAATCGACGCCTCGAAACACGTGTAAAATGTCTTCGAAGTCGAGCGCTTGAACATGTTAAAAACACTCAAAATTTTACTAAGTGCAAAACTTCAAACTTCGGAGCTTTATAACTCGAAATTCGGACATTTCTGGAAAAATCTCCACAAATACAAAGTCGGAGTACGAAACACGCTCTTTCCAACGACTATCAATTCACAAACTTCTGACCACAGACGGGCAAAATACAGATGCAGCAACATGGCTCCGTGAACACAAAATACTTAAAACTTAGAAAAAATTTCTAAGTCCAAGATTACTTAAAATGCAAGAAACCTCATTTTCACCCGATTCTTCCGATTTTTCTCTACAAATGATCGCATTTTCTCAAATGTCGACTTTTGACCATAATTTCGACCCGAAATTCCACTCGGTCAAACTTTGACTTTTGTTGACTTTTTTTGATACGCACACTCAAATATCATTTTATCCGTCCGTTCTTGATTTTTCTGATGAATCGCGCGGGTCGATAAGCCGTATATAGATGCTTCAAGACTCACAGAAGGCCATAGAATCAGTTCGGGCCCAAATATCCGACCACAACACACTGTAGCTCGAAACTGTAATCAATATCCATCTGATAGGTAATCAAAACACCAAAACCTCAACTCGCGAGATAATAATCAGAAGCTTCTGGACACGCATATCTTGCGTATTTGGAGGACGCTTGAAATAACATAACTTCAGATATCCAGCTTTCGAGAACCAAACCTCTTCTTCAGAATTGCACAGGCTCACACGATTTAGAAAATTCCGAACCCCTGATCAATGCATGAATGATATGTATGTGATGCACCTATTAATTAAGTGTTAGCCAATTATTTATATTAACAAAATGAAGAGGGCGAATTTTGGGGTGCAACAGTCAACGCTCGATGAATGAAAGACTGGATGAAGCTCTGAGCAAGCTAAATGCTTTGAGGATGAATGTCACATCTCTTGGACCCCAGAGCACCGACTCTGAAGCCACTCCCTCCAGAAGATCACGAACCAGAAGTCGCCGTGGTCATCAGTAGTTTTCCCTTTCCTTTTTCCTTGTTGTTTTCTTTGTTTTCCTGATGTATTTTTAATTTAACCCCGCCGATATATCATAACATTGAGACAATGTTTGATATAGTGTGGGAGGAGTACTGCAATTTTAATTCAGAACGAGTAATTTAAATTTCTATTTTAGTAATCTTTCGTTATTTCATTTTCTCCCCGTTTTATTCAGCTATACCAAAATTTTCGCCTTTTATTTTCGCACAATCGTTAGTTACCTACTTTTGAACGAAATCATAGTTAGGAGGCCGAGAGCGATTCAACGAGAACAATACGGTTATGACTCCTTTGACTCCCCACTTATGCGATCCATCTCCATATTCGTTATACCGATACTTTGAGTTTTAAGTCTTAAATTAACCCCTAGTAGTTTATATTAGCAGTCGGCACCAGTCTTAGCACAAACCACGTGGAAAGCCGATGAATATAAGTGGATGATCTCGTTAATTATTTAGAAAAATGTTACATGCTTTAAGGAAATAGGTAATGCACCAATTAAATTGGGCGATCCTCACCCGATCGTTTAATCCAACGGATGCAGAAGCTTTACTAAGTAACATGAGAATCCATTGTTTAGGTGGTTTAGAAGCATCTGATACTAAACTTGGTAGGGCAGACTACGGTTTGATCCCCCGCATCTTGCAATTGGACAGAAAAGGTTGCCACATAATTGTGCTAGAAACCATTGTGTTTTGATCAGAACCACTAACCGGCTATTCCACTACGTGCGTGTAAGGATAATGGGCTTAATGTGATTGCGCAAGAACGAAACCGGGTGAAATAGGTACGAGAAACTTTAAGTTGAATTATAACGGAATAATCGAACGTTTTGTTTAAAACGGATAGTCATCGACTAGCTTGTTGCTTGTGTCATTAGCGTATCGTTGTTGTTTTACCCAATTTTCGGTCGAACTAACTTAAGATTTCTTGTAATAATTTGAAAACAAAAAGGTATACTAGATATGTGCGTCTATGAAAACTTGTCTGATTTCTCTAATTGATTATTTTGCTTGAGGACAAGCAAAGGTTTAAGTATGGGGGAATTCGATAACACGAAATCGTATCGTATATTTACCATGAAATTAACCCGATTTGTATTATTTTGACCCGATTAACTCCCGAATATTCTGAGTTTGCTATGACTTTTTGCAGGTACTACATAACTTAGCTCAAACTAGAAGAAAACATGAAACATGCAAAGCTAGCAACAAAGAACAGAAGAAAAGACAAATCATCAAGAAATGCGATTTTCTTCTTTGTGACGTCGTACGCACGCCGAAGACATTCTGAGCGTGGCGCCCGTCACGCCTTGGCCACGACCGTAACACGCTAAATTATGAAACATGAGCGTAACGCAGCTGCCACGAACGTAACACGCCTTATATCAGTTGTAAAACAGTGAAAGCGCTTTAAAACGAATTAGAATTAATTAAGTTTTCAAAAAGTATTTTCTAAACACTTATGGGCTAGCGAAAGCAGGCATAGGACTTTAGACGTATAATCCGAGATAAGACCACGAAAGTGTGAGTTGAGGGTTTTTAAACTGATTATTTCTACAGATAAACCAAGTTAACCATCCTTATACGCTTAGGTTCGATTAGATCCCTTAAGTCTACCCTATTACATACCGACCGTTTCATTTCATTATTAATTTAAAATCAATTAGTTTATTTTCCTTAGCCTTCCTTAAACCAAACGTGACAATATCCGCCTTAGCTAAACTAGCGTTATTTTCCCGCACTAGAGTGATTACAAAGTCCCTGTGGATTCGATAATCTTTTATTACTACCGCGATAGGCTGTGCACTTGCAGTTAAGATACCGTTAGACACATTAGGTCGATCACACATCAAGTTTTTGGCGCCGTTGTCGGGGACTTTGATCTAGTCACTAGTGCACTCTTAAAGTAGCACTATCTAGACTAAGGCAACTATTTATTTTTCCCTTTGTGTATGCCAAGTACTCGCTCTCAAGGCGGTCCTTTGCATATACCAATAAACGATCCCGAGCGTTATCTTCGATTAAGAAGACGAATTCAAGAGTACCGTGAACTCAACAATCTTCCTCCGTCCAAACTTCCAGATCTCGACGAATTACGAAGAATGGCTGATCCACCTCCTCCACCTCGTCCTCTTAAGGATTACGCAGTTCCTTCTCAAGCGGAGCCTCACAATATTCTTGCTCCTGCTATCGCTCGATTTATTGAAACCTCGCTTCTTTCCGCCGTTCAGCAGAACCGTTTTGGAGCTCCTACGACGTTTACATCCGTGTTTGTGCGATGCGAGAACGGAAAGCGAATGGAGTAAACCCCGAGGCGATACGATTGCGCCTATTTCCTTTTTCTTTAAGAGACAGAGCTCGTGCTTGCTCCAATCTCTTCCTTCAAACTCAATCACCACTTGGGATGAGTTGAAGAAAGTTTTCTTAGCTAGATATTTTCCTCCAAGCAAAACTGTTATGCTCAGAGCCAACATCAATGGTTTCAGACAAAAAGACAATGAATCTTTATTCGAAGCATGGGAACGATACAAGGATATGCTAAGACTCTGTCCTCACCATGGTTTAGAAGAATGGTTGATTATTCACACATTCTATAACGGTCTCTTGTACAACACAAGATTAACTATAGACGCTGCTGCTGGTGGCGCACTGATGGATAAACCATACGCCGATGCGAACCAACTTATCGAAAGCATGGTCCAGAACCATTACCAATGGGGAAGCGAGAGAGTTAATGTAGAGAAATCTCAAACGAAAGGTAACACGGTCGAAGTGAATAGCCTGGATCAAGTTAATGCTAAAGTGGAAGCTCTTACCCAAAAACTAGAGAACCTTTCCATCACTCCCGCAGCTACCGTAGCTGCGAGCTAAACTTGCAATTTATGTGGTATTCAATCACATCTTGCTCCAGAATGCCCCCTTCTGACCGGAGTACCAGCCGAACAAGCAAACTACGTACAAGGAAATCCCTACAATAATACTTACAACCCAGGTTGGAAGAATCATTTGAATTTCTCCTACAAAAACAACAATGCGTTGTATGCTCATGGACAAGCTCCTGCTGTACCACCTGGTTATCCGAAAGCTATCCCGAATCATCCTAATAACGGACCTAATACTTCCAACATTCCTAGGAAATCTAACCTCGAAATTATGATATAACATTTCATTGCTTCTCAATCCCAAACCAATAAGGATGTTCTAAATCAGAATTTACACACCAATGAGCAAATTAAGCAATTATCTAGAAAGGTTGATGCTTTAGCTACCCATAACAAGATGCTTGAAACTCAGATTTCACAGGTAGCTCAACAACAAACACCTACTGCTGCTCCTGCTGGAGTATTTCCTGGTCAACCACAACCTAACCCAAAAGGACACGCTAATGTCGTGATATTAAGGAGTGGAAAAGAACTTGACGGACCTGTTGATCCGAGATTAGAAAACCCAGCGATGTACCAAAAGAAAGACAAGCCAAGTGAAAACGAGAGCGAACCAAAAGAAAAGGAAAACGAGAACCAAGAGGCCGTGGAAAAAGAGAAACCTTATGTGCCTCCACCGCCTTATAAACCACAAATTCTGTATCCTCAGAGATTGACTAATTCCAAAACGACGGGCCAATTCAAGAAATTCGTGGAACTTCTGAAACAACTAAATATCACAATACCATTTACAGAAGCCATCACGCAGATGCCCTCGTATGCTAAATTTCTCAAGGAAATCCTATCTAACAAGAAAAAGATAGAAGATAACGGAACATTTACACTCACCGCTGAGTGTAGTGCTATCATTCAAAATAACATGCCTCCTAAGTTAAAAGACCCAGGTAGTTTCTCTATACCCTGTAACATTGGAAAATTCGTCATAGACAAAGCTCTATGCGACTTAGGAGCAAGTATCAATGTCATGCCCTCATCTATTTGCAAAAAGCTGGAGATGGAAGAACTTAGACCCACAAAAATGTTTGTTCAATTAGCTGACCGATCAGTTAAGTACCCTGTAGGCATATTGGAAAATGTTCCAGTTAGAATAGGTCAATTCTACATCCTGACCGATTTCATACAGATAAACGAAGTTAACCATCCTTATACGCTTAGGTTCGATTAGATCCCTTAAGTCTACCCTATTACATACCGACCCTTTCATTTCATTATTAATTTAAAATCAATTAGTTTATTTTCCTTAGCCTTCCTTAAACCAAACGTGACAATATCCGCCTTAGCTAAACTAGCGTTATTTTCCCGCACTAGAGTGATTACAAAGTCCCTGTGGATTCGACAATCTTTTATTACTACCGCGATAGGCTGTGCACTTGCAGTTAAGATACCGTTAGACACATTAGGTCGATCGCACATCATTATCCATGTGAGAGAATTTATTTTTGTAAAATATATGACATTGATTAGATAAATATATATATATGGAATGATTGGTCTTGTGAAAAAGGAAATATTTTACCATGCTTCTTTTTTAATAGCCCTTAGATTTTAAATAAATCAAAGGATATAAATGAGTGTAATACTTGGTGTAACTAATTGGTGTAATTTGATCCCTCCTCTATTTATATATATTACAAAAGAAAGATTACAAAATCTTTTCAAAAGAAACAAAATCAAATCAAACATCACGAAACATTATAAAATAAAATGAATATTTCACAATTACTGCCCAAAATCTTTTCAAAAATATTCAATATGCATTAGTAGTAGTTGTATCTAACAATGTAGTTTCGTATTATATTACACATACTCACTGTACAAATAAAATAAATAAAAATATTTAGTGTGCTAGTACATTCATAAAAATATTTAGTGTGCTAGTACATTCATAAAAATATTTAGTGTGCTAGTACATTCAAAGCTGTGATTCTTCTTTCACTTGCAGTCATGCATTGGATTGCTGGTTGGGATATACCAATTATTGAAGCTTTAAGTACATAAACCTGGAAAAAAATCCAAATAGATCAGATAAAAAGATAACAAAAAAGCAATTTTGTGAATCAAAATCATTTAATTTCTTAATACACTATAGAAACCTTTGTTGAATCTACAATGTCATTTTCTGACACTTTAGAAGTTTCAACTTCTGACTCTTTTTCAGAAGTTTCAACTTGTGACACTTCAATGTTTGACAAATATAAAGTATGATATTGAATATTATTACCAAATATTAAATATTACAATTTAAATTATTTATAATATTTGAATATGTGAATAAATAAATTATTTTGAATTTAAAATAACTTAATAATAAATTTATGACATTTTTTAGAAAGATATTTTTATTTTATCTATCACCAACTTATTTCTTAGGTTTAAAATGGATATTTCACAATTACTATTACCAATTCCAAAATTTGTACAAAATCAAAATCATCTTAAATGCACAGCTGTAGTTGTATCTAACAATGTAGTTTCGTATTATATTACACATACTTAAACAAATTTGTTATCAGCTTAGCTTTTTCTTATATAAATTGAGATAAATTAGTTAAATTATTTTTATTACTGAAAAAATTAGTTTATTTGGAACAGAATAATCACTTTAACATCGAATTATTTCAAAAATTGTGTATCTTCGCCCTTCAAGAAAAATATTTGATATCATTAAATTAAAATAACTCATTATTAATGAAAAAAAATCAATTTTTGAATATAAATAAATAATATTAATATTAGCAACAATTCTACTAATAATAAATCAATAAGTATAATTTAAGAATAAAATTTAATTGTCAAAATTAAAAAACAAAGATTTTATTGAATAGAAAATTCCACTAATGATAAAACTAAAATATTAAAATTAAAATAAGATGGGAAACACATCAGTTTCCATTGTCGTTTATGTATTAAAACCATACATATTTTGAAATATAAAATATACATAGGAAATTGTGTTTTTGTTGTTATCAAGGTGGTTGTTCGTTTTCTCAAGAATACACAATACATGTATTCAAATTAAAGTTTAGGGTTGGTTTTTCAATGTCTTGATCGTAGATGTTGTTAATTGTCCCATTAATTATAAGATTTGCTCTGCTAATTAGGTGGTAAAAAAATAAAATTGCAACATAAATTGTGGGAGTGACACCTAAGAATTCATAAATGCTAAATCAATATGGAGAGAGTATTGATTAAAAAAAATTGTGTTGTCCTTGAATTAATTAAAAACTGATTTTACCAGATACTTTAATTTTTATATATAGATAATAGAGATAATAGATTTATGTAAAATTAATATAATATATAACAATTATTTTTTAACATAAAACACTTGACTTTTGAATATTAATTTAATATAATAATATTATAATTTTTATTATCAAACAATTATCTAATGAAATGATCAAATAGTTAAGAAATTATCTTTAGTTAAGGCCCAATAGATAATAAAAATAAGAGGAAAAAAATGCGTTTAATATATATTATTATAATAATTATAATTAATGTATAATATTTTCTATGTTTTTATAAAGACATAAAACATATTTATAATGTGGTGATAAAACTCCATGTTGTGTGTAATAATTAAATAAAATGATAATACATCATTGTAGATGGTGTAAAAAGAATGATAAATTTGTCTTTTTCATAACAAATTTATATATTTTTCTATTATAAGTGTCTCATGTTTTTTTTATCATACACAAATATTTATAACATTTTTTGATGTATTTTTTTCTTGAATATCATTTATCATTTTTGTTTATCATAATTAGCATTATAAAGTTATTTTGAAAAGATTTTGTTTTATTTTAGTGATTATATAAGTTAAAAATAATAATTTTAATTAAGAAATTTAACATAGTTAGATAATACAATAATTATGAGATATTTATCTTCTTTATTTAAGTAAATCACAATCATTATTTTAGTTCGTTCATATTATTATTAATCTTCTCTAAAAATGTATCAGTAGATAATAACGATATTGCAGTATGATTATAATCTTTTTAAAATTTTATTATCATATATTTAAAACACTAACAAAATCACATTGAAAACAATAAAATAAATTATTTCAATTTAATGAGTAACTTAATAATAGACAATAATAATTATGATAAATCATTAAATAATAAAATATTTAATTAATTATGATTTAAATTTCTTTAGTAAATGACTAAAATATTTATTTTAGTAATAAAATATTTGTACAAATATCATAAATGTATTGATTTACATATAATCTAAATCATAATACAATATGATTTTATTTCCAATTCAAAAATAATGATTTTCAATTCAATAATAATGATTTAATACGTCAGTAACCGCTAACAAATTGAATTTTACAACTTCACTTTTTACTATACACTATCTCATTCCAATTCATTGGTTTCACTATTTACTATACACTATCTCATTAATATACACTACCTCATTCAAATTCATTGGTAACCGCTAACAAATTGAATTTTCCAACTTCGAAAATAAGCTTGAGTTTTGATCATACGTTGCAAACAATTACACATCCCAACAATTCACCACCAGTTGCTACCATAATTGTCCTGATAAAAAAGAAACCACTCTTAAATTGCAACTGTAATTTTTATGAATTCTAAATTGTCAAAGATGAGACACTATATAAATGGATAATCAATAGTGACTTTGGCATTCAAACAAAATCATAAAGACGTGATTTTTAGTAATAAAACATGATGGAAGCTTATCGAATATCATGACAGTGTCCATGGGTAACTATAGGTGCTTCTCAATTAACTATAGGTGCTCCTCAATTAATCAACTCGACTCCCAGGGAAATATATGACATTTTGGAACATGTGAATACTTTGTTGAAGCCTGCTTGAACTTAATAGTAGCAAATTGATTTCTCTATGGAGATCAATTGTCCTTAGAAAATACTTGTATAAGAAGAAAAACAAACTAACTATGAAGAAAGAAAACACTAAACCATGTAGAAGAGAATAAAAAAAGAAGAAGTTACATTACCTGTAACACAAACAGAGTCATATAAGTTAATCTAAACAGTTTGATCTTTAACTAATGCTTGATAACGTTCTTCGGCATATGTTGCGCATTCAGTTTCTCCAAAGCATCATCTTTGGCACCAACAACCCGTGTGACATGCCTTGCAAAGAACAAAAATTGTATATTCTATGTCCAGATGTTTTCAATTTCACAAAGTTTTCAAAGCCCTAGAATTAAAAAAAAATAACAAAAAGGTCAAGAGTTACATAAAACCCAAAACCCTTTAAACTCAAATCCGGGAAGTGATTAGAGTTGGCTTGTCCTGGTCTCCAACACAACAACACATACAAAACCATGGCGTCTTCTGATAATATGTTCCTGCAGAGATATACCATTAACATATATGTTAATCAATCAGTAACATCTAATCAAGTTAACCAAATCAGATAATAAATTACTTCCGATAATACCTTTCAATTCAATTTAATCTCTCAATTGCAAAAGGATCTTGAAATTGTCAACATAGCAAGTGAAAAACAAACTGCTCGCCAGAATTTTGGTCGATGGTATCTGGGATTCACTCGTCAAAAAAGAAAAACCCAAAACATATAATAATGATAGGGTTGTGTTGGTCGAAGAGAGAGATGAAATCTCAATTGAATGAATCTTGGAATAGAAAAGGGTGGCTTGCAAAGATTAGGGTTCTGCTGAGTCCATATGTATATGTATACAATTAGGGTTATGGATGGTGCAAGGCTTGAGATTATTGGAAATCGAACACGATGGAAGCTGTAACGCCCTGTTTTTATTAATATTATATTATATTAACATTTTCGAATTACCGATCGATGTTTATTTTGCGACGAGAATAATTATATTAATTAATATATCTATTAATTTATCTGGCGACGTTCCGTTCGGTCCGGTAAAACATTATTCGGATCCGATATTTAATTCCCCTGAATTATTTTAATTATTGAATTAATGATATAATTGGTTAGGGGTGTGGGGAGTATTTTGTTAGAATTGGGTTTTACACCCTTGTTGTTAGTAAGGAAAATACTTTTATAAACCTTTCTCCTTATTTTCCTTCCATTCAACATACCAAAGCCAAACAAGGGCAAGAGGGGGAGCTAGTAGAAACATAACTTATATAAACCATTTTCCTCATTTCTTCCCATTTGAAAAACAAAAGCCAAGAATAGAAACTTGGGAGCTTGGGAGAAAGAGAGGGTTTGGAGAAGAAGAAGAAGAGGAGCAAGAGCAAGCATGAATTTGGGGTTTTGTGGAGCATCTTGAATCATCAAAACTTCCATGGTAAGGGGTTTGATTTTCCACTTCCTATAATTAGGGTTTGTTATATATATTGTGGATTTGTGATGAAAATTGGTATTGAGGTTTTGAGTTGGGTGTTGATGATTTGATTTCCATTTCACATTGTTAGGGTTTGGTAGATTTAGTTTGGATTGAGAAAAATTGATAGTTGGTTTATAGGGTTTGTTGAGTGATTGTTGAAGTGTTTGGAAGAATTGGTTTTGGGGTAGAGATCATAGGTGTTGTTATTAGTAGTATGGTATAATGGAAATATAAGATGGAAATGGAAATAGAAAAGAAAGCAAAACAGTAAAATTTGGAAAACCAGAAAATATAACACAGACTGCATAACAGGGAAGAAGTGAAAATCTGTGGGGCTTGGACCAAGGGGGAGGCGCCCACCTCAGCTTGAGGGGCGGCCGTCCCCCACTTAAGGGCGTCCGTCTCCATTCTTTTGGAGTTCTGGGACGATCGTCCCGTGTAGCATGGGGGGAAGAGGCTTCGTGCCACTTCTGTTTTGTTGTTTTTCCAATTTTCTGTAGCATAGTTTTTCTGTTCTTCTGTCAAACAACTACCTGCATAATTTCCTAAATAGCTTCTGTTTCTTTTAAAAACTCCAAATCCACTTAGAAATATTTGGTAACCATAAAATATAATTAGGGGATAAGATAGCCGATTAAATTTAGAACCCGATTGTGTTCCGATTTTCCAATTTTGGTAAATTCGACGACGGAGCAAGTTGCTCCGAATTCAACGAAAATTGACGTGCTAGCTAAGTTTGACGTGTAGAACGTAGTGGTGAGGTTAGTTTTTGGAAATTACGAGTTTTTACGAGACGACCCGAAATAGGCCAATTTACGGTAAAATTGAATTGGATTGTGTTTTAGTAGATTTAAGGCACGTATGGACAATCCGATTTCGACGTCGACGATTATGACTAATATCGGTTATTAGGAATGGCTTTCGCGACGATTTTAGGTGTTTGACTATTTTTCCCGTTTTCGGAATTTAGTGAATTAATTGATGATGATACGGTGTGAATAAACGTAAGATTTACGATGGTGTATTTATTAATGAATACTTGTTGATATGCAATGCGATGATATATGTTTTGCACATGATGACGTGATGATTAAATTGATGTTGTTATCAAATGCTTCCGATTTGTGAATGCATGATTTTTGCTGAATTTATTAGTGATGTTTGCATAATGCAATTATGATGCGATGATATATTTATCTTGTTTTGGATAAATTATGGCGATGTGGGCTTTATGCTAATTTGGATGAGCGATGATGATGTTTTTGTGTTGTGTTGTTTTATTGTCGAGTCACATACATTTCATAAGCGAAGAGGGCTTTTATGCCAAGCGATGATGGCTTTTATGCCGAGCGAAGATCGGCTTTATGCCAAGTGTCCCTAATTACGGACAAAGCGATGGGTACCACATGCATAACATAGTCGTGTCTCATAGAGTCGGTTATGTTTATGTTTGAGTTGTTTGGCGTTGGGTTTTGTTGATTGATGGATGATATTGAATTGCGATGATATATGATGTGATGATGTTTGTGATGATGGGCTTTATGCCACAAGCGATGATGGGCTTTATGCCACAAGCGATGATGGGCTTTATGCCAAAAGCGAAGATGGGCTTTAGCCAATTTGTGATGATTTGTTTATGTTGCTTATATTATTAGCATTATTTAATGTTGTTGGTTGATGTTGTTGTTTAAGACTGCCGTGTTAATTAGTGATGTATTAGCTAGTGACGATTTCGTGGTGACGGAGGGTTATGTGTTGTTGCGATGAAGTATGTCGATGAGGTTATGACGATATAGTGTAGATTATACACATTAGAATGACAATCGAAGTAAGTGAGGTTTGGATATGTGTTGACATGCACTTATTAACCTATATCTTTTATAATTCCAAAACTATATATATATATATATATATATATATATATATATATATTATCATGCCTTTAACTATATGTTTTGGATTATCTCACCCTTTACTTGTTTCGCCGTTACCTTTATATCGGTAACGTGCAGGTTATGAAGACGGAGATTATAGCTGCTATTAGTTGAGTCGGTGTCGCTCTGATACGTAGCACTCGGGGGGAATATTTATGTCGTCTTGTTGTCGTCCTTTTGTTGTTTCCCTTTATGTATAGGAATCATAATTTATGAAAACATGATTTATTAAGGAAGTTTAATAAAGAAGGTGTTTTGATGTTTGTGAATCAATTTATGTTTTCCATCAATGCTATGTATCTGAGATTTATACTTTAAAGCAAACTGTTTAAAGTGATTTGGTTTGATGATGTGACGCCTCAGTATTTAATTTATGAAATTTTAAATTACTCTGATTTTTGCATATAAAGCCTTGGGTAAATTTGAGGTGTTACATTAGCATTGAAGGAAGGAGGGCATTTGGGTTCCCCATAGCCAATTTAAAATTCAAAGTCAGAAACGATTGAGTGTGTTTATTGGGAAGTGAATAGATAATGTAATAACCTTATAAACCTAAAACGTGTATTAAGGTGATTAGGGTGTATGTTAGGTTATTTTTAATAGCTTTTGTTGTTTGAATTAAATAAATAAAAAAGTGGAAGAAAAAACCTAAGTGCGACACATCAGCAGTATTTATTGCCAAATCAATATGGTGCAAGTATTTAAGAAAGTTATGAATTTACCCTTAGTTTAAGACTAAATTAAGATTTATTAATTAGGGTATTATTGTAAGTTAATGGTACTTTGATTTTTATAGATTTATAATAGATTTATCAATTCAAAACTTATTTTACTGCACAAAATTAAAGTCATTCAAATATTTCAGATATTGAAACAACCAACAACATTATCAATTTTTTATATTGAGGAATGCTAAGCACAGTCACTTTCACACTTTCTTTTAACCACTCGCCAATTTATTTGTCCATGATTCATTATAATACATGGTAATCGACTCTCTTAAACAAACATTTCTTAAATGAATAATAATTAATATTTTTATTAATATATGAAATGTTTCATTCTTTTCGCGGCTATCTAAAATTGTTAATGCTATAGTCCGCGCCTACGTAAAACTCTAATGCTAAAGTGAAATTCTTTCTTAAATTGAAGAGTGTGTTGCTAATGAATCTGTCAATAATGAATCATATGTTGATGATTTGGAGGTTAACAATCTTCAAGAACCTTACCTTGGAATGGAATTTGAGTATAAGGAAGATGCTTATTCTTTCAATGCATGTTATGCTAAATGTGTCAGATTTGGTGTATGCACTAAAAGTAATCATCTCTTAAAGGTTTCTAACCAATTTATTGATGTGAATATGCTTGCATAAGATATGGGGAAAAAACTTGAGTCAATCGAACAAAATCCACATCCTTGTTTGAAGGTTGAATGCGAAGCTTACATATTTAAAAAAGTCTGATGGAAAATGGGTCGTTCATGACTTCATCAAAGATCACAATCATGATATTCCTACAACATATGCACATTACTTTCCTTATCATATAAGCATCAATAAGTCTCAAAAGGAATCTATTGAGACTTTGCAAAATGTTGGCGTCATAACAAGTCAAATTTATGCAGCAAAATGGCCAAATAGCATGGAGGGTACGATAAAGCTGGTTGCTTGGAGAAAGATATTAGAAATTATTTAGATAAGGATAGTCGTTTTTCTTTATAATATTGAGATGCAAATACAATGTTGGAATTTTTATGCTTATGCAAGAGGAAAATTCAAAATTCTGTTATACAATTGATTTGGATGACGACGGGCGCTTAAAAATGTATTTTGGGTGGATGCAATGGTAGAAATGATTATTAAGATTTTGGAGATGTGATATCATTTGATACAACATATATCACAAACAAATATAAAATTCCATTTTCTCCATTCATTGGTGTGAATAATCATTTTCAGTCAAGATTGTTTGGTTGTGCATTACTAGAAAATAAGTCTCCAGAGACTTTTGTATGGTTAATGAAAACATGGCTTAGGAAAATGGGTGGAAAGCCTCAAAATGCAATAATTACTGACCAAGACAGAGCAATGAAAGTGGCTATTAAAGAGATATTTCCAAATGTCCAACATCGTTTTTATCTTTACCATATAATTAGAAAGGTGTCTGAGAAGCTCAATCATGTAATAAGAAAAAAGTGAGGATTTTGTGGGATATTTTAACACATGCATTTACAAATTTTGTTCAATACAATTGTTTGAAGATAAATGGAAGGAAATGGTAGAAAAATTCCAACTATCGGAGGATGGTTGGATTCAATCTTTATATGAAGAAGGTGAACATTGGGTTCATGTTTACATGAAAGATACATTTTTTGGTGGGTTGTCAACAATTCAAAGATCAGAGAGCATCAACTCTTTTTTTGGCAAGTAGGTAAGCAAGAAAACAACTTTGAAGGAATTTATAGAAAAATATAAAGTTGCTTTGCAAGATAGAGAAGAAGCGGAAATGCGAGCTGCTTTTAATACATGGAACAAGCAATCTACTCTTAAGACTCCATCGCCTTTTGAGAAGCAAATGTCAAATATTTATGCACATGAAGTATTCAAAAAATTCCAAGTTGAAGTTATGGGATTATCCGAATGTCATCTTATGAATAAGGTATATAACCAACTCAACTCTTTTATAATTTTTTACTTTGAAAATAAAGAATTTGTTGTAGAGTGGAATGCAACAAAAGTAGAAATTTCGTGTGTATGTCACTTGTTTGAGTATAGTGGATACCTTTGTAGACACTCATCAATGGTCATCCAATATAATGGTGTCTTTAGTGTCCAATCACACTATATATTAAGGAGATGGACAGAGGATATTAGAAGTCTACAATGAATGAATATACTTGTTCTAATAAGGATAGATACAAACTTTTATATCAAAAGGCTTTTCAATTGTTAGAGGAAGGATCATTGAGTAATGAGAGTTTTAACTTTGCATATCGTTCACTTAAAGATACCTAGAAACAATGTGCAATCATTAATCAATCAATGAAAAATAGCAAAGTAAATGTAGGGAATAACAAATTACTCGAGAAGAAATTACTTGATCCAAAAGTGTCAAAAACAAAAGGGGCTCCGAAAAGAATAAAGAGTGGATTGAGAAAAGTCATAAGAGAACATGTACCGGTAGAGTGAAAAGGTTAGACTTTTTAATTTATTGTGATTTTTTTCATCTTTATTTAAATTAATTTCTAATTTTTATCTCTTTTGTGATATGGTTATGTGAAAAATGAAGTATGCACCCCTAAAAAAGAAGCAATCCTTCCACTTGTTGAAAAACAAAGTCTGCACTTGATGTGGTTATTTGAAAGTGGTGGTTGCACCAACAAGAATTTGAAGTAATATGTAGTTACATTGGAGGGGCCAACTAAATTTCTCTTCCCTGATTTTCAATTTTCAAGCAAAAGGGTTATTTGAAAAACAGGGAAGAGAAATTTAGTTGCCCCCTCCAATGAAGCTACATATTACTCCAAAATTGTTGTTGGTGCAGCCACCACTTTCAAATAACCATATCAAGTGGAGACTTCATTTTTCAACAAGTGGAATGATTGCTTCTTTTTCAGCATACTCCATTTTTCACATAACCATATCACAAAAAGAGACAAAAATTAGAAATTATGTTAAATAAAGATGAAAAAAGTCATAATAAATTACAAAAGTCTAACCCTTTTCACTCTACCGGTACATGTTCTCTTATGACTTTTCTTAATCCCACTCTTTATTCTTTTTGCTACCCTTTTATTTTTGACACTTTTGGATCAATAAATTTCTTCTCGAGTAATTTGTTCTTCCCTACATTTCCTTTGCTATTTTTGATTGATTGATTGATGATTGAACATTGTTTCAAGGCATCTTCAAGTGAATGATATGCAAAGTTAAAACTCTCATTATTCAATGATCCTTCCTCTAACAATTGAAAGCCTTTTGATATAAAAGATCGTATCTATCCTTATTGGAACAAGTATCTTCGTTCATTTTCCTTTTGTGTAGACTTCTAATATCATTTGTCCATTTTCTTAATATATAGTGTGACGGGACACTAAAGACACCATTAGATTGGAGGATCATTAATAAGTGTCTACAAAGATATCCACTATACTCAAACAAGTGACATACACACAAAATTTCTCCTTTCGTTGCATTCCACTCTACAACAAATTCTTTATTTTTTTAAAAGTCAAAAATTGTAAAAGAGTTGAGTTGGTTATCTACCTTATTCATAAGATGAAATCCAGATAATCCCATAACTTCAACTTGATTTTTTTTTAATACTTCATGTGTATAAATATTTGACATTTGCTTCTCAAAAGGCGATGGAGTCTTAAGAGCATATTGCTTGTGCCATGTATTAAAATCAACTTGCATTTCCGCTTCTTCTGTGTCTTGCAAAGCAACTTTATATTTTTCAGTAAAATCCTTCAAAGTTGTTTTCTTGCTTACGTACTTGCCAAAAAAAAAGAGTTAATGCTCTATGATTTTTGAGTTGTTGACAACCCACCAAAAATGTATCTTTCATGTAAATAGGAACCAATGTTCACGTTCTTCATATAAAGATTGAAGTTAACCATCTTCCGATAGTTGGAATTTTTCTACCATTTCCTTCCATTTATCTTCAATCAAATTTATTGAACGAGATTTATAAATGCATGTGTTAAAATATCCCATAAAATCCTCACTTTTTTTATTACATGATTGAGCTTCTCATGCACCTTTTTAGGTATATGCCAAAGACAAAAACAGTGTCGGACATTTGGAAATACATCTTTAATAGCCACTTTCATTGTTGTGTCTTGGTCGGTAATGATTGCATTTGGAGGCTTTTTGTAGCGGTGAAAATTAGAGATCAAGCTATTAATTGAACTTTACTCGTAAATAAGCAAGAGTCGTCACCGCACTTTATTGTTTTTAATGGAATGAGAAAAGAGCGAGATAAAACCCAAAATAAATATGCAATGCAAGAAGTAAAACTAAAAGCAAGTGCAATAAAGAGATTAAAGGGTAGAGGTTTAGTTATACAAAGGGAATGTACTAGCCCCCTATATATCTATAGTATCCTATAGGAACCTCTTATTATATTTGTGTATTAAAATTAGTTGTTTGATAAAATATTTGTTTGCAAAAAACATTGGAGTTTTAAGGACCAAACATAAACAAGAATGGTAAAATGAGACACTTAACGTACAAGTCAAGACTAAAACATGACGAGGTAGTCAAAAGAAGAAAAAAGAATCATACAAGTCAAGAATAAAATATGAAGAAATAATTAACAACATGTAAGTCAAGATTAAAACATGACACAACAATCAACAAATGATTCTCTTTCATTTGATTAAAACACAAAGACCATAACATATTATTTTTCAACAAAGAAACATTACAAAGGGAATCAACAAATAAATAATTGATAAATAAACAATAAGGAATTTAATTGAAGAGGCAAAGAAAAATAAATGTAGAAGAGATATGTAACCAAGTTATCTAAAATAAATTGAAATTCTAAGGTTACTAAATTAAATCTAAACCAAATAAAAATTCTAAAGTTACTAAGTCTAGTCTAAACTAAATTAAAATTCTAAAGTTACTAAATTAAATCTAAACGAAACTAAAATTTTAAAGTTACTTATTAAATTTAAACCAAATAAAAATTCTAAAGTTACTAAATTAAATCTAAACTAAATTAAAATTTTAGGGTTATAAAAATAATTCTAAACTAAATTAAAATAATTCTAAAATTACTAAATTAATACTAAATTAACTAAACCGATTAATAAAGATTAACAAAATGAGAGAAGAAAATGATAAAATTTGATTAAAAAACAAAAATTTGAAAAATATATAATGAATGTGCAAGGTTTTAAGAAAGTATGAGTGAAATTGTTAACGTCAAAATGAGAGAAAGAGATGTATTATTTATAGTGTGAATGAGGTAAAAATTTGAATAAAAAATGTGAGAAGATTTGAATTTGAAATTTGAAAATGTTTCTTCTTTTGCATAAATAATGAATAACATGAGAAAGTTGGTATAAGTTTGTAATGAAATTTAAAATTGGGAGGAAATTATGTGGCAATCAATGTGACTTCATGAGAACAATTCTTGGCCATTGATAAATCCAAGTTGACAATTCATGTGAAGTGTGAGAATAATTTTTGGCCATTGATAAGTCCAAGGTGGCAATCCATGTGAAGTGTGAGAATAATTCTTGACCATTGATAAGTCTAAGTTGACAATCCATGTGAAGTGTTTGTACTATATTGTAGTGGTCTCAACTCTTCTTTATTCACACAGTAAAACAAAAGGAAAAAATAATAATATAATAATAATAACAATAACTAAAAGTGTTAGTAATAATAAAAAATAAAAAATAATAGGGTCATTAAATTAACTATATATGATTTTTTCTTGAATTAAAATAAATAAAAATAAAAGTGCAATTTAAAAAGATAAAAAATAAAATACATATTCTAAAAAAATAAAAGTACTTATATACATTTTTTGAAATAAATGATATCAATATATAAATTTAAATAAAATTTAATAAAAGAATATATTTTTTATATTTATTTTTTTTAGTAAAGAAGTAAACATAATAAATAAAAAAAATAACATGATGCTAAGTACATTTTTTTTGTGATTTTTAAATGGAAACGAAATCATGAATAAAACACAATAAAAATCAAATTTCACTAAATTCGTAAAACGACTTCTAATGTTTCTATTTTTTTTAGCTTTTTAAAGCATAATCAACTCTTGGCTTGTAAAGATAAGTTGTAGATGACGTCTAGGAGAATCATACGCAAAAAGAACCGCTAAAAATGTCAAAATTTGAAGAAGTTATGAATTTTTAAAATCTGATTCAAGAATTGGCAAAAATATGGCGGATCGCTTTTAAACACTTGTTATGCAATAATACAGATGAAGAGTGGGATCTTAGGTCAAAATTAGGGTATGACACTTTCCACCCATTTCCCTAAGCCATGTTTTCATCAACCATACAAAAGTCTCTAAAGACTAATTTGCTAGTAATGCATGTAACACCCATTTTCTAACACCAAACAATCATGACATAAATTAGAGTAAAATAAAATGCACACATACAAAGGGTGTCACATGTTATTTTCCACACAATGGAAAACCAACAGTACAAAATAGCATGCACCTGGTCATATATCATAACACATATTTGAACTTCATGCGTCAATAAAATATGCATTTCAAAGCGGAATAATTAATTCATCAACAAAATAATAATGATTGATATCTCATACTACCAATCATATCACAGTACTAGGCACCAAGGTCATACATCTCATCATCTTATACATATCCAGATAAAAGAGAATAATAACAAATATTTCTCAATTAAGTCATATCATGAAATCAAATGAAAATCAACCGTGTTACATGACCAGAGCAATGACTCACTACCTAGTATAAGGATAACTAGATAAACTTCTCAACTAGTCTCGTGCGAAGCACCGCTATCCTCGGAACCTGTAAGTTACACACATAGAGGCAACATCACAACAGAAGGGTGAGAACTCACATCATTATCAGAATTTATATAAATTGGAAGTAATATAGAAACAATATCTATAACAACTTTTCCACACTTCAAGTGATATTCCATTAAATAAGGTTTCACATTCCAATTAGCAATAAATGTCATTATACAAACATTCCAAGTATAACATATTCACATTTACCACTTATGACACAAAAGTTACCGACACAATCAATCAAATAATCCACATATTCAATTTCCACATTTATCAACATAAACATACACTCTTTAATGACACATGAGATATTAATGCAATGTGACTCATGCATGTGGTACCATCGTGAACATCAAGCTCACCTCGCTTCCGATTTAATAACTTTGAACCAAAGTCACGCTTCCGATCCGGACAAGACCAAAGCCACCAATATGAACATATAGTCCACCGCTTCTTTTTCCATACAGGATCAAACACATTGTGAACCCAAAGTTTCACCGCTACTATTTCCATTCAAGGATCAAGCCCATTGTGAACCTAAAATTTTACCGCTATTATTTCCATTCAAGGATCAAGCCACCAATATCGGAGTTCCAACTCCCCATGAATGCATGTGCAATTTAACCAACAACATATACAATTAAGATTATCCACCAACCTTAATTATCAAGCATATCACAATAATTTAACACATTTGAATTATCCACTATTTTGCACAAACATCATATTCCATCACCGACAAATAATACACATAGTATTTACATTCATCACACATCACAAATAACACATAACATACAAGCCAACACATGTTATTCTCAACAATTCATCCAAAACATAACATACATACATTAATTCAAGTAACAGGTATTCATCAAAATCGCATCAAAAAACAATCCAAAACTCATCAAAACAATTATTAGAATTCATAAATTAATGATAAATCATAAGCAAAAAATTCCCTAAGTCATTCATGCGTAATTAAAGAACTTATTTTTCTGCACACAGGTGACCGCGCTCAGCGGCACCCCGCGCACTCAGTGCCCTTCAAATTCTACAAAAAAATCTGCTACAGATAGTTCAGTTCCAGCCACAAATTTCCTTCCCAAAATCAGTTCTAATGCTTATTTATCATCAATTAAATATCACCTAACATGTATACATCATGGATAACCTAATTACAACATCAAATCTAGTTTTCTTCATCAAAATCCCAAATTTCCCAATTCAATTTGAGTGAACAAAACCTAGAAATTGATATACCCAATCCTATAGCATGTTACTAATCACCACCCAAGTACATACAATCAAATAATAATGAAGATTCTCCCCCTTACCTCTTGAAGATTCTTCCTTTAGGGTTTCTCATCTTCTCTTCTCTTCTTTTCCTCTACTTTTTCTCTTCTTTTCCACCAAATGACAACACTAACTATGTTTTTCTTTAACCCTTACTAACTTAGTAAACTCAAATTGGGCTTAACAATTAACACCTTCTTATTACTTATATTCTTATAATTAGACCCAATACTAAATAATCTCATTTCTGCTCATAAACTCAATTATTCAAATAACACACATATTCAAATAATTCAAATATTCATTCAAATCACTCAATTCAATTAATGATCACATAATATAATACATAGTAATAATTAATAAATAACTATTAAAATTTGGGATGTTACAATGCACAACCAAGCAATCTTGACTGAAAATGATTATTCACACCAATGAAGAGAGCAAATGACATTTCATATTTGTTTGTGATATATGTTGTATCAAATGATATCACGTCTCCAAAATCTTGATAATCATTTCTACCATTGTATCCACCCAAAATACATTTTTTAAGCGCCATTGTTATCCAAATCAATTGCATAAAAGAATTTTGAATTTTGCTCTTGCATAAGCATAAAACATTCCAACATTGTATTTGCATCTCGAGATTCTAAAGACAAACGACGATCCTTATCTAAATAATTTCTAATATCTTTCTCCAAGTGTAACACCCCAAATCTACCCAAGGTTTTATATACAAAAATCAGAGTAATTTAAAATTTCATACAGTAAATACTGAGGCGTCACATCATCAAACCAAATCACCTTAAACAGTTTACTTTAAACTATAAATTTCGGATACATAGCATTGCTGGAAAACATAAATTGATTCATAAAAATCAAAACATCTTCTTTATTAAACTTCCTTAACCAATCATATATTCATAAAGTATAATTCTTCTTTCCAGAAGGAAAGCAACAAAAGAACAACAACAATGACAACATAAATATTCCTCCCGAGTGCTACGTATCAGAGCGACGCCGACACAACTAACAACAGCTATAAACTCCGTCTTGATAACCTGCACATTACCAATATATAGGTAACGGTGAAACAAGTAAAGGGTGAGATACTCCAAAACATATTATTAAAGGCATGATAATATATATATATATATATATATATATATATATATACATTGTGTCGGAATTATAAAGGGTATAGATTAATAAGTGCAATTCCAACACATAATCAAAACTCACTTACTTCACTAGTCATCCTATTGTGTATAATCCACACTTTATCACCCTAACCTCATCGGCATGAACGTCACAACAACACTTAAACTTCCATCACCATGAAATCGTCACGAGCTAATACATCACTAATTAACACGGCAGTCTTAAACAACAACATCAACCAACAACATTAAATAATGCTAATAATATAAGCAACACAAATAAATCATCACAAATTGGCTAAAGCCCATTTTCGCTTTTGGCATAAAGCCCATCTTCGTTTTTGGCATAAAGTCCATCATCACAACATCATCACAAACATTATCATATCATATATCATCGCAATTCAATATCATCCATCAATCAACAAAAACCCAACGCCAAACAACTCAAACATAAACGTAACCGACTCCATGAGACACGACTATGTTATGCATGTGGTACCCATCGCTTTGTCCGTAATTAGGGACACTTGGCATAAAGTCGATCTTCGCTCGGCATAAAATCCATCATCACTTGGCATAAAAGCCTCTTCGCTTGGCATAAAAGCCCTCTTCGCTTATGCAATGTATGTGACTCGACAATAAAACAACACAACACAAACACACCATCATCGCTCGTCAAAATTGACATAAAGTCTACTTCGCCATATTTATTCACATCACATAAACATGTCACTGCATCGCTCATCACAATTGACATAAAGTCTACTTCGCCATATTTATTCACATCACATAAACATGTCATCGCATCGCTCATCACAATTGACATAAAGTCTACTTCGCCATATTTATTCACATCACATAAACATGTCATCGCATAAACAACAAATATTCATAATTATACACACCATCGCAAATATCATTATCAATTAATCCTTCAATTTCCAAAAGCGGAAAGATAATAAAAACATAAATAATCGTCGCGAAAGCCATTCTTAATTACCGGTATAAGTTATAAACATCAGCGATCAACACAATCGGGTTCGAAAGGAAGTGCGGAAAATCAGAAATTTTAAGGCTACAGACACATCAACACGGGCACCCGTGTGGATCAACACTGCCCGTGTTGAAAAGCTTCCAGAACACGCAAAAATTGCCCAAGACAGTGCATCAACACGGGCACCCGTGTGCATCAACACTGCCCGTGTTGATTGCTCTGCACTAACTAAAATTGCTTTTCTAGTGGGAAACACGGCCGTGTTAATCAACACGGCCCGTGTTGATTTGCCTGCGTGAAAACTTCATCTATTTGGGTTTTTCTCATTCTTTTACCATGGTTTTCCTTCCCATTTCAATACTCTAATTTCTACAAGTTAGCACCTAATATACCCACAAACCATACTCTAAATCCAACTCTTCTAGCCCAACAATCAACCAACAAAACTCATAAAATCAATCTATCAATTTTTCTCCCAATTCAAACTATAACCACCCAACATCTCTTATCACTAACTCACCATCTCTATCATCAACACAACATATATACCTCCATTACAACATCAACATCAAAACATATTTCTACCATCAATTGAGAAGTTCAACAACAACAACAAAACACCAAAACAAAGGCAAACTATAAACCCCATGAATCAACATACCAATTTTTCCTAAATCCACAACATATCTATCAAACCCTAACTATATGGAAAGGAAGATCAAACCCCTTACCTCTAGCTTGGTTGATTGCAAGATGCTCCATCAAAGCCCCAATCTCATGCTTGTTCTTGCTCTCCCCTTCCTCTCCTTCTTCTTCTTCTTCTCCAAAACCCTCTCTTTTCTCTCCCAAGTTCTATTCTTGGTGTGTTTGGAAAAATGGAAAGAAAAACAAAGGAAAGGGTTTTTATAATGGTATTTCCTTACTAGCTTCCTCTCTATGTTTGCTTGGTGTAGGAGAATGGAAGGAAAAGGGAAAGAAAATAGTTTATAAAGGTATTTCTACTAGTAAGCCAAGGGTGAAAACCCAATTCTCATCAATTAATCCTCACACCCCCATCTATTCTTATAAATTAACACACTCATAATATCCATTAATATTATCAATTCTATTCATTCAAATAACTCCGAGGAATTAAATATCGGATCCTAACGAAACGTCGCCAAATATATTAATAGATATATTAATTAACACAAACATTCTCGTCGCAAAATAAATATCGATCGGTAATTCAAAAATATTAATATAATATAATATTAATTAAAACAGGGCGTTACAACTCTCCCCCACTTATAAACTTTTCGTCCTCGAAAGTTTCAACCAAAACGAACAATATGGGACATGCCTACGCATTCGTCCACTCAATCCTCGAGTTAATTAAACAACATAAACAATACACCAAACTCAAGGATATCTCCCCAACCACAACGTCTAGACAAGAACAACCATGCCGAGATGCAAAGCCCATACAATGCACTCGACAACCAACTAGCACCCAACAACTAAACGAATCGCAGATACACCGGTTCACTCGAGAACCAAACAAACAAGATCGCTACTATCCTAACGTCTCAACCATAGAATTAGTCATACACTCGAACCGACACCTCGGAAACGAGTCACCAAAGATAGGAACATAAAGTCCTACAATACAACGCTGACACCATCGCTAAATCTAAAACAACAAAATGGTTATACAAACCAAAAATGAAACAATCAGAAAAGGATAAAACCTCGCGTGCTACACAAACATTCAAAGATGCCTTCATACACGCATAAGCACAAACTCAAGAACTACACTTGCAGCTATCGCTCTCATTCCAGGGAGATCACAAGGTCACGTCATCCTTGTAGAACACCAACGCACCACCCTTGAACAAAACAAGTTATTCCAACATAATCAACTGAGAAACACCACTCATCCTGGGGCTTAAACAGACGACTTGCGACTATAACTCACTAGTCCAAATCCAACAACCTCGCTTACTCGCTAAACAATTCAATGCTCGATATCTAAATCATGTTGCGTCACTTTAATGTATAAGATGCCACCGTAAAATAACTTGGTTAAACATCAACTTCACCATCACTCAAAATGGATACGTTCAACGCGTACACCCATCAAGACACCTCACAACATCGGCTTCATCAACCCGAAGAATCACTCTTTCATTCTCGATTGATCAACGTCCATTGGTCCTCTAAAATACACGACATAGTTTGACCTCTTCCAATACTGTCCAAATATTTCACTTGTGAAACTTCGACGTATACACTTGACTTCGATGAAGTCGTCCCTTGTAACAATTCAATTCCCAAAATATAACAAGTAATCACCATCCTCGTACCGTCGCAATGATCTATACACAGACTTCTCATTCGAAACACCTTTCATAACTTTCCATCGTCTCAAGTGATAACTCAATCACAACACTCTTTCCAGAACTCTACTCATCAACGTCATCTCCTACCCCTGTAATTACAACACAGGTTGGACTTAGAACCATAACATAAACCTTATGGAATCCAAAACGAACACCGTCACGACCAACTTCAGTCACAGGTAGAACATTCTCCTTTATAAAACATCAATCATCTTAAGGTACCTGTGGCTACCAAACCGTCACAAAATTCTTTACTGTCAAGAGTTATCTCAATCGCAATCTATTAATCCACCACGGCTTATTAGTATCCAAAGAAATCCATATGATAGTACTGAACAAATCCTCAATAACCTTCTAAACTTAATCTCAACAAGTTTCCCAAAAACAAACATGCAACATTCTTCAAAGTAACAAATCCCAAATCAGATAATCTTGGGTTAACCGCGATATCAACATACTAAACTCAACACCAGACGAAGTCTCTTTATAGATTGCACTTTTCCAACTCTATGTCGAAATACATCTTAAGTCCAAAATGAATTATCACAATACACCGTACAAGGTTCTTTAGTACAAAACAAGACCAAAATCGACGCATTCGCAAAACTTTTCACCGGCTCAAGCAATTTTGCTTACCATCGCGAAGTCCAAATAGCGACTCAACCATCTCGAGTCCAAAATACTCACGATCAATACCAACTTGTAAAAAGATCTTCCATTAAATCACAAAGCTAACCATCCAAAACAAAAGAACTTCTAAACTCTGAATTAACCTCTTAAAGTCTTCTACAAGACACAAAATAAATCTTCGCGGAACTGTCCAAAATATCACTGTCTAAGTTGCTTACTTAAGGCACTCTCGTCCAACAGTTCAAAATTCTATCTTTAGAATACTCGCCATGCACTGATCTAACTTCACTACTGCTAACGCAAAGCTCAGACGCTTGCCACAATTTCTTAACTTGATGTGAACCAAATAATATCCATGAATACGAAATAACTCTTACAGCTACTCATGAGAGTACTGTCTGAACATCCCAAAATCATACCTGACGCATCAGTCATAATAATGACATCAACAAACACTGGAACCATACACTTTGTATTGCATTGTCTAAACATCTTCACTCATCACACTAACCCGTAGACAGCCAGACTTCACATCGACCTCTCCAAACACCTAAACTCCAAATGATTGCTTCACTTAAATATCAAGCCTCGGAAGTAGACACTCGTCGTCAACATTCACGTCGTTCCCTGACTACCAACGACACACCAACTCGGGTAACCTTTTCTCTTCTCGAACAACCCAACGGTAGCACTCTACGGTGACCCGCTCGAATAACCAAACTCTGCTCAAACCAATCCTCAAGTTGACTTTTCAACTCTAATTCAGAAACAAACATCCCTTAAGGATACTTCGAATCACAACTAGTTCCAGAAACTAAATCCATCAAAATTTCACTTTGCACTACGGCGGTGACCCAATCACATCTTCACACTATGCTTCGGAAGAATCACAACACGAAGCTCGCTTGCCAAAGTCTTGTTTCTCACCAAAGTCCAAGTTCGCTCATAACTCAAGTAACCATGCACCACCTTGTGCCAACACATCAGCTTCATACACTATCAAGCTGGCAAGACAAATTTATCCCAACCAACACAATTCCCGACTACTATCAACAAGAGATTAAGGATGATCAGTCCCTCAATTTGTCAATAGACAGACGACAATCATGATGGTGACATAAACCATCTCTACCAACTACAACAGCGTCTTCAAACTTACACTTCAAGTTACCGAAGCGTAACACTGCTTGAGGCTCCATCCTAAACCACAAGCGCCACCAAGAAGTAAAACTTCTCCCCCACTTATTTCAAACTCATCTCTGCAGACAAACAATTTGAAACAAACCAGTACCGACAGTGTTTCACACACATGTCGCATACAACAGGATTAAACACACTAATAACTTGGTCGACAGACCGACCTGCTCTGATACCACTAATGTAACACCCCAAATCTACCTAAGGTTTTATATACAAAAATCAGAGTAATTTAAAATTTCATACAGTAAATACTGAGGCGTCACATCATCAAACCAAATCACCTTAAACAGTTTACTTTAAACTATAAATTTCGGATACATAGCATTGCTGGAAAACATAAATTGATTCATAAAAATCAAAACATCTTCTTTATTAAACTTCCTTAACCAATCATATATTCATAAAGTATAATTCTTCTTTCCAGAAGGAAAGCAACAAAAGAACAACAACAATGACAACATAAATATTCCTCCCGAGTGCTACGTATCAGAGCGACGCCGACACAACTAACAACAGCTATAAACTCCGTCTTGATAACCTGCACATTACCAATATATAGGTAACGGTGAAACAAGTAAAGGGTGAGATACTCCAAAACATATTATTAAAGGCATGATAAAATATATATATATATATATACATTGTGTCGGAATTATAAAGGGTATAGATTAATAAGTGCAATTCCAACACATAATCAAAACTCACTTACTTCACTAGTCATCCTATTGTGTATAATCCACACTTTATCACCCTAACCTCATCGGCATGAACGTCACAACAACACTTAAACTTCCATCACCATGAAATCGTCACGAGTTAATACATCACTAATTAACACGGCAGTCTTAAACAACAACATCAACCAACAACATTAAATAATGCTAATAATATAAGCAACACAAATAAATCATCACAAATTAGCTAAAGCCCATCTTCGCTTTTGGCATAAAGCCCATCTTCGCTTTTGGCATAAAGCCCATCATCACAAACATTATCATATCATATATCATCGCAATTCAATATCATCCATCAATCAACAAAAACCCAACGCCAAACAACTCAAACATAAACGTAACCGACTCCATGAGACACGACTATGTTATGCATGTGGTACCCATCGCTTTGTCCGTAATTAGGGACACTTGGCATAAAGCCGATCTTCGCTCGGCATAAAATCCATCATCACTTGGCATAAAAGCCTCTTCGCTTGGCATAAAAGCCCTCTTCGCTTATGCAATGTATGTGACTCGACAATAAAACAACACAACACAAACACACCATCATCGCTCGTCAAAATTGACATAAAGTCTACTTCGCCATATTTATTCACATCACATAAACATGTCATCGCATCGCTCATCACAATTGACATAAAGTCTACTTCGCCATATTTATTCACATCACATAAACATGTCATCGCATCGCTCATCACAATTGACATAAAGTCTACTTCGCCATATTTATTCACATCACATAAACATGTCATCGCATAAACAACAAATATTCATAATTATACACACCATCGCAAATATCATTATCAATTAATCCTTCAATTTCCAAAAGCGGAAAGATAATAAAAACATAAATAATCGTCGCGAAAGCCATTCTTAATTACCGGTATAAGTTATAAACATCAACGTCGAAATCGGATAATCAGAACACAATCGGGTTCGAAAGGAAGTGCGGAAAATCAGAAATTTTAAGGCTACAGACACATCAACACGGGCACCCGTGTGGATCAACACTGCCCGTGTTGAAAAGCTTCGAACACGCAAAATTGCCCAAGGCGATTGCATCAACACGGGCACCGTGTGCATCAACACGCCCGTGTTGATTGCTCGCACTAACTAAAATTGCTTTTCTAGTGGGAAACACGGCCGTGTTAATCAACACGGCCCGTGTTGATTTGCCTGCGTGAAAACTTCATCTATTTGGGTTTTTCTCATTCTTCTACCATGGTTTTCCTTCCCATTTCAATACTCTAATTTCTACAAGTTAGCACCTAATATACCCACAAACCATACTCTAAATCCAACTCTTCTAGCCCAACAATCAACCAACAAAACTCATAAAATCAATCTATCAATTTTTCTCCCAATTCAAACTATAACCACCCAACATCTCTTATCACTAACTCACCATCTCTATCATCAACATAACATATATACCTCCATTACAACATCAACATCAAAACATATTTCTACCATCAATTGAGAAGTTCAACAACAACAACAAAACACCAAAACAAAGGCAAACTATAAACCCCATGAATCAACATACCAATTTTTCCTAAATCCACAACATATCTATCAAACCCTAACTATATGGAAAGGAAGATCAAACCCCTTACCTCTAGCTTGGTTGATTGCAAGATGCTCCATCAAAGCCCCAATCTCATGCTTGTTCTTACTCTCCCCTTCCTCTCCTTCTTCTTCTTCTCCAAAACCCTCTCTTTTCTCTCCCAAGTTCTATTCTTGGTGTGTTTGGAAAAATGGAAAGAAAAACAAAGGAAAGGGTTTTTATAATGGTATTTCCTTACTAGCTTCCTCTCTATGTTTGCTTGGTGTAGGAGAATGGAAGGAAAGGGAAAGAAAATAGTTTATAAAGGTATTTCTACTAGTAAGCCAAGGGTGAAAACCCAATTCTCATCAATTAATCCTCACACCCCCATCTATTCTTATAAATTAACACACTCATAATATCCATTAATATTATCAATTCTATTCATTCAAATAACTCCGGGGAATTAAATATCGGATCCTAACGAAACGTCGCCAAATATATTAATAGATATATTAATTAACACAAACATTCTCGTCGCAAAATAAATATCGATCGGTAATTCGAAAATATTAATATAATATAATATTAATTAAAACAGGGCGTTACACCAAACAACCAACTTTATCGTACCCTGCATGTTGTTTGGTCATTGCTGCATAAATTTGACTTGTTCTGACGCCAACATTTTGGAAAGCTTCAATAGGTTTCTTTTGAGACTTATTGATGCTTATATGACAAGGAAAATAATGTGCATATGTTGCAAAAATATCATGATTCTGATCTTTGATGAAGTCGTGAACGACCCATTTTCCATCACACTTTTTTTTAATATGTAAGTCAGCTTCACATTCCACCTTCAAACAAAGACGTTGATTTTGTGCGGCTAACTCTCATTTTTGCCCATATCTTGTGCAAGCATATTTCACATCAATAAATTGTTTAGAAACCTATGAGCGATGACTACTTTTAGTGCATACACCAAATCCAACACATTTAGCATAACATGCATAGAAAGAATAAGCATATTTCTTAGACTCAAATTTCATTCCAAAGTTCTTAAAGATCGTTAACCTCCAAATCACCAACATATAATTCTTTATTGACAAATTCATTAACAACAAACGCTTCAATTTCATCCATGTGTTCCATTAATTAATAATATATGTACCCAAAAAAAAAGTTGCAGTTTATTGATTAATAATAAAAAAATTACATGCTATCAAAATAATTTATGTATGAAAAGCTAGATCATAAATACAATTTTTGTTAATTGAAAAATAGAAGGAAAAAAACAATAACATATCTCTAATATTAGGGTCGTCTCAAGTTTTTGGAGGCCCCGTGTAGAATAGTCATAATTTAGCAAGGACAAAATAAATAAAGACCCTATATAATTATAATTTAAACTGAAAAATATTTTATGAGACCCTATTTAAACATAAGTTAACCTTAAAATTTTTGAGACCATGTGCGATAGGTCGTGTTGCACGTTCTCAAAGACGACCCAGTCAAATATACATAGCAATTGAAGGACAAATACAATAGCTTATTTATATACCAAAAGATATAGTATATTGTAGTACCTTAAGATGAAAAATAGTAATTTTCCTCTTGCTGCTATCAATTATAAAATCTCCAATTATTTTTAAAATGGCAAAATGGTTACTATGTAAGAGAAATTGTGTCAGATTTGTAGCAGATGCACAAAAAAAAGATGTTCGCTTTTTACATATGTGCGGCTTATAGCATTAACAATTTTAGATAGCGCGAAAAGAAATAAATATTTTATGTTAATAAAAATATTCATTATTATTTATTTAAAAAATGCTTGTTTAAGAGAGCCAAGAGAGAAAAATTTGGATGGATACGAATCTAAATTTTTATTGTTATAAATAATTAATAAAAATAAAAAAATATTTAATTCTTTAAAATTTATTTATTTTTAAATTAAAAAATATTATATTTTTACTTTTAATTAATAAAATAAATTTAATTGATTGTTTGTAAAATCAAATATATTATATTTGTGTCTACCTTAAATTTTTTGTGAGAGCCGGTTACCTTGTACTATAAGGAAACATGGAGAAATACACTAGCAAGTAAAAAAGAGAGTGTGCTTAGCATTCCTTTTATAATATTTCAAACTAATTTTATTTATTTATTTATTTTTAAAAGAAAGTAATTTAATAGAGAATAAATAAAATAAAAGATTTGGTCAATTTGATTAAAAAATTGAAAACATGGTAAAATTCACCTATATATATTTGTATCACACAGAGCAGTCGGGTGAAAAGAAAAGACGCCTAGGTTTTTAAATAAACAGAAAAGCCATAGAGAAACCCATAGCCCTGCCGCACGTTGTGATCACTCCCTCCGACTTTACTGAATTATTGTTGTCAAAATGTTGCGTAGAAACGTCCGTTTGCGGAGAGAGTATTTGTATCGAAAAAGCTTAGAAGGAAACGAGCGTACCCTTTATGAGAACAAGCGCAAAATCAGAGAAGCTCTTCAAGGTTCACTTTTCTTTACTCTTTTTTCAATTATTATTATTTTTGTTGAGTTTTTTGTTTTGTTTTGCAGAAGGTAAACCTATACCAACTGAGCTTAGAAACGAGGAGTCGACACTTCGTTGTCAAATTGATCTGGAAGATGAAAACACATCTGGTATTCAATTTATCAGCTGATTTTTAACTTTAAATTTTAATATGGTGGGATGTGTATTGTGAATTTGAATACTTTGTGCTCTATTTGACTTCAGTTCCAACAACACACATTGATGATGAGTATGCATTTGCTGATGACAAAGATCCTAAAATTATGCTCACCACATCAAGGAATCCAAGCGCTCCTCTTCAACACTTCGTAAAGGTTTTGCTCTTGCTTTCAAATATTTTACTTAACATTCTTTGCTGCTATACCTATAACTTACTCAATATCATTATCTTCATATGTTGTGTAGGAGTTGAGTATTGTCTTTCCCAACGCTCATAGAATAAACCGCGGTGGTCAGGTTCTAGCCCTTACCATTATATCCGACTTTTATCATTTTCTCTGGTTGCTTGGTTTTAGCATGAAAATATACATACACACTAACGATCTTCATTTTCATTTCAGGTTATTTCAGAGATTATAGATGCTTGCAGATCGCACGACTATACAGATGTAATCTTGGTTCATGAACATCGTGGCGTACCTTCTCGTTTAACTCTTTACCATCTACCATATGGCCCAACTGCATGTTTTACTTTAGTCAATGTGGTAAGTGTCAGTCGGTCTCAGTGTGAACTATATATATAAATTTAGCAGACAACTGTATGTTAATTTGTTGTTTCTTAAAGGTTACAAGACATGAAATTAAAGACAAAAAAGCCTTTGGAACCATGCCTCAGGCTTATCCACATATTCTATTTAATAGTTTCTCAACTAAGGTATTCATATTCATAATTCAGTACCAGCTTTATTATCTATGTTTTTGTGCTAAGGGCTGATTGCTCACTGCTAAGAACTTTCTTTTGGTCCGGAAACAGTTGGGTGAAAGGACTTGCAATATTCTAAAGCATCTGTTTCCAGTGCCAAAACCTGACGCAAAGCGTATTGTCTCTTTTTCCAACCATTCGGACCATATCCAGTTTAGGTTGGCTACAACTTACGTTTAGGTTTGCAATTACATTTACTCGTTTCCTTGTCATTTAAAATACCTTGTGCTTCCATACAGGCATCATATATATAAAAAACGTGCTGGTTCTAACTCTGTAGAATTGAAGGAAATTGGTCCACGGTTTGATTTGAAACTATATCAGGTTTGTGTTACTATTAAAGTTCACTATTAGTTCTTATTTTGTGAAAAAGTATTGAAGGAAATTGGTCCATGGATTATCTAACATGTAAAATCGTCAGAGCTCAAATGTGTTTTGTTCACAAGTTTAATGAAATTGTCATAGGTTCCTCTTTTTGCATTTTCTAGTTTACATTAAACTCCAATCTTATTCCTAAGATTCATGTTTTCTGAAACTTTTTGCAGATAAAATTGGGGTTAGTGGATCTTGCTGAAGCTCAAACAGAATGGGTCTTGAGACCATACATGAACACTACCAAGAAGCGCAAGTTACTCTGAAATTTAATTTTATGAATTTACTTTTTTATTCATCTGTGTGCTATGTCAGTTACCCGAGTGTCTAGCTATTTTTTTATTTTTTATTTACATATTAATCACAAATGAATTTATAGACTATCCAGAGTTCTATAGAAGTGATAAACATCTTACAAACTCATATTTGAGCAAGTCAATCATCTGTAAATTTGTGGTATGATGTTTTAGTGCCTGGAAAAAAATAGAAACTCCGTGAGATATAAGAACAAGTCTCATTTTTTATGAAGTTATTGTTTTACTACCTCTCGTCTTTGAAGCTCCATAGACCGAGTCAATGCTTGTCTCCGTGTATAGGGGTGGGAATAAGTCAGATTGATCTACAAGGGCCTATGACCTAGCCTATATGAGGCCAGACCACATCTATTTCTTAAAAAAGTTAGGCTTAGGCTTTTTCAAAAGCCTATTTAATTAAATAGATTAGACTTAGGCTATTAAAAAGACATATGAAACTTTATAGGTCGGCCTATATATATATATATATATATATATATATATATATATATATATATATATATATATATATATATATATATATATATATATATATATATATATATATATATATATATATATATATGATAAAAATGTTAAATAGATTGACACATATAATGCATATATTAGATAAAAATGCTAAATAGACCGGCCTATATAAGCATATATAGGCCGACTTATAAGGCTTCTTAAGTAATATAGATTTATTGAAAATCATAATGAGAAACAAGCTTTTGAATAGGCTTTCAGGCCAGACCAGACTTTTAAAAAGGTCAGGCCTAGCCTAGCCTATTTCCACCCCTACTGTGTCAATAAGCTTTTGGGTCTCATAACTTGTAGCCGAAAATAGTTCTTCCCACGATATATTATTATTATTATATGGCCTTTGGTATCTTTATCTAGATTTCAGCTTCCAAAGATATCACAATGTGCTTAATTTGAGCTAAATTTTTTCCCGTTACAAGTATCTTCACCATATTTCCAATGTAGATGCATAAACATATTGCCTCCCTAAAAATCACATGCTTATAACAATTTTTGTACGATAAATTTGTACAGAAGAAGCAGCTAATCATAAAGCTATAATAAATAAGTTGTTTTTACCTAAAAGTAAGTATGGCTTCATAGTCAAACTTATCTTCCTAAACCAAAATCTCTCTTCATTAATGTCTCCAAATCAGTTGGAAGGTCCGTTGGATTGAAATCAGCTTATATTTTCACTAAATCCTTCTCAACCTTCTTGAACCATGTAGTCTCGGCAAGGGTGCCCGAAAATAAGATGATTTGCTATTTGATTTAGTACTAGATGAAGCCTTTGTCGTGCTCTCTCTTCTTCATCTTGTTGCAGGTTTTTTGCTTTCGCACTCTAGTTCCCAGAAAAAGGGCCCCTAGTAATCTAGAACTCGTGCTACAGAGGCACGTGCACTGGCCAAACATTAAACTCAATATTCCTCAAATGTCCCGTAGCACGTGTACTGGAACTCAATATTCCTCAAATGTCCCGTAGCACATGCACTGGCCAAACGTTATTTCTGTCAGGAATCAAACTCAGTATTCCTCGAATGTCGTCCTTTGTAGAGTCTCGCTTCAATATTGCCACAACCGTTGGTGGATAGCTTCCAAAATGCACGAACAGTACAAAAGTATAGCTACGCTTTTCTTATATGAGACTCAAAACTCACTAAAAAGAGTCAACAATATGGGGTTTCATGTAAGAACCACCTTCTTATTTTTCTTGTCTGTTGCCACTGTATTTCTACATCAAAAGAAAAAATAGTTAAATTATTTTCAAAATAAGCTATTTTGTTGAGCTATTAAAGAAACCTTATGTGAAACATAAGTTGAACACAAGTTATTATGAACATCTCATAAGTTGTTTCCACTTGTCATAAGCTCTCACAATATCATGGATAGCTAAGTGAAAAAGTGAACCTCAAGAATTTAACGGGCCCTTGTCATGTTTTTTGAAAGAGGAGACTTAAACTTTAACTTAACAACTTCATCAACCATCTACTTTTGATGAATAAAATCCACCAATTTCCGAGTGATACCAGCAACTCCACCACTAAAACTCTCCATCATTCTCAATGCAACGTTTCTGAGCCTTTTGAACTCTCTATCATTCCTAAAATTTTAAATTCCGACTTTACTCTTGACAATTTATAAAAAAATTCTCGGACGAAATTCCGACTTTACTCTTGAAATCTCCGATATACCGAAAATTTCGCAAAAGTCTGAAATTTCCGGTATGTTTCATTATCTTGTTATTTTCAACGGTTGAGATTTTACCGACACTTTTGAAGGGTCCAGATTGCACGGACACTTTTGTGTGGTCTAGAACGCATAACAATTTGTATAAATATGAGTTTTAGGGCTATAAGGTATCACATCTCAACAACATACCTCTTTCTCAATATCTGATTAAGGCATAAATGTATTACAACGGTCGTAAACCCGTCGTTGAGTTCAAGCTCCTAGATGGATCTGAGTCCTTCGCCGCGTTAAAGGAAACATTGAACGGTTTGTTGCTTGATTCCGAGAATAGAAGGAAGACAAAGATCGAGTTTCGAGAGGATTACATTGGTACAGATGGTTGGGTGAAATACAACCTAATCGAGCTGAAGAATGATGAAGATGTGAAGACCATGTGGAAATCATTTCGTCGTAGGATAACCCAAGGTCCGATCGAGTTGGACGCGGAGATCCGAACATCTGTTGAAGACATAATGAAGTGTCTAAAGCGTCTATATGAATCTGAATCTGGTAATTCCTAGGTTTTCATGTAGTTCCTCATGTACTCTATCATACCTCCAAGATGCCACTGTCTGGCCTATCACCTCTTCGCACGTGGATCTCTGGCTGCCACTCGCTGGATCCTTCTGTCACATATGTGAGGGAAGTGCTCGTATATCCAACACTACATAAATAAGGATAAATAAATTATTATATGAAAACCTAATAATTATTAAAAAAACATCTAATAATTTATAACATACCTGCAACAGGCTAAGATAACTAGTAAGCTGTCTGGTATCAGGACGGGAAGCAACATCAAGCGCCGTGTACAACATCGTTAGTGTCGCCACTCCCTAAGCTAAACTGGGATTGTCCAGGGCGATGAATAGAGACAGGTAACAAACATCAATGTACACTCCATACTTATCCGCAAAGAGAGCACATGCCACCAGATGTAGCATGTACGCCTTAGCGGCAGCCTGAAACCTACGTGCCTCCACCAACTCCTTATACGTAGTCCTTAGTCAAGACATGCGGAAGTGAAATCCCCGAGTCTCGCCAAACTCCTATAGGACCTCCGCATCACCCACCTCCAACGCATCCACAATCATGCGCACCGCTGTCGTCTGATCCCTATGAACTGGTGTGAAAAACTTACCAGCTATCGGTAGGTGGAACAAAGCATCCACATCATCCAAAGTGACTGTCATCTCCCCAAATGGAAGATGGAAGGAAGATGTGTCTGGGTGCCACCTCTCAACAAAAGCTGATAGCAGGGGGCGTCCAGCATCGTCAATGAGCATCCAACAAAGCCCTCAAGTCTGAACTTCTCAATTATCCTCCTCACCTGCTCAGGCATCAGAGTGTCGGAGAAGTTCTTCAACTTCGACCCATGAGAAGCGACCTTCAAAGTAGGACACTCCTAAAACAAAACAACACAATTACAACAAATTAGTATATATCAAATAGTGTAATACAAATAAAACATTAAGCGTTAAATCAAACCAATAATACTTACATCGTCCTGCCATATCCTATACGCGACATGGTCAGTATAACCCGTCAAGACGAATTTGTTAGAAGGTCCTCCAGGGAAAGCACCATCAGTACACACTGATGGCTCAGATGGACCTGTCGTGGTGTTTGTATCTTGAACCGGCTCCTGTACCACCGCAGTAACCACCTCCAACACCACCACTAGAACCACCTCCAACACCACCTCCTAAATCTCCTCTCCGGCACCACCTCATATATAGACTCTTACACCACCTCTGTAACCCGCTCCTCAACAACAGACGCCTGAACCACCGACTCTGGTACAACTACTTGCTCCACAACTACCGTAGAAGGTCTGGCAATCCGTCGACGAGGTGCACGAAACCCCGTCGCGGCCTGCTCAGCCATCCGTTTTCGATGAAAACCGGTCGGACGATGGCGATCACCCTGCACCTCAGTGGCATGTGCCTCATCTACTGCTCGAGCCACATCATCTGCTCGATCAGTAGTCCTGTCTGAGATAGAACCGTCTCTACCTCTAGTCCTCACTGCAAACAAAGTCAAGAAACATGAAAAATAAGAATTTTTTGAAAAAAAATAGAAAATTTCAAAATTTCTAGTATTTTTGGCGTACCAGAATTTTCGAAAAAACCGGTACAAAATATCGAAAATTTTAACAAAAGTACCGAAAACTTATTTGTAATTGCGAAAAATCCGATAAGACTCTCAAATTTTCGATATCGTCCAAATTTTTAAAAAATGCAGAGTGTACCAGAAATTTCAATAATGAAGAAGGCTTAAGCAAAATTGATTTTTCATAAAAAATGGGAGTGCCAATTACGAGTGGTGTGACAGAAAAAATTCCCGTTTTACAAACACGGTCTTATTTGTATAAAAAAAACTCTCAATATAATTGTCTAATAATAATAATAATAATATAATATTTATTATTATTTATTATTAATTTATCTTGTTTATAATAATTAATAATAATAGCAATTAGGTTGTTTATAATAATTTACATGATATTCTTTTTACATATGTTATGTGTATATGAAAATATATAGACAAATCAAATAAATGCAATGGTAATTTTTCCTTTTTATATTTCATTTGCTCGAATTCGTTTTCATACAAATTTGAAAAGGATAAAATTTAGTTTTAGTATCCTAAAATAATTATTTTGTTTATTATTCTTTATCTTCTTGAACTTACAAACTTAAAAAAATTAAAATAATTGAAATGTTTTAAGATGTTTAAATTTAAGAACATAAAAATAAAAATATTAGTGTTATGGTTGGAAGCATATCGAACATTGGAGGAAGGATTGTGCAAATAAAATATTGGATCCAATAAATTCACGTGGTTTAGATTGATGAATCTCGCAGTGAAGGAGATATAGTTTGTGTTACATTTAACAAGTGCACAGAAGTGTAGATTATTGACTTTAGATTCTCTTACCATATAACGTTGCCCCGGGAATTGTTCGACACATGCTAATTAGGAAGTTTTAGATTTGTTTATTTTTTATTTTTGAATCAAAAAGAAGATTTATTCCAAAAAAAAAGTTAATACAAATCCGATCTTATGGATCCAGGAACCCAAGGGACTAAGAGACCAAATCAATAAACAGACAAGTTATGGGATCAGACTATTAAACAAATTATGAAGCTTCCTATTATTTCTCAGGCACCACTTGATTCTCTGAATTATGTCACCACTGTTCAGCACCATAGATTTGTCTCCCAGCACAAGGTTGTTCCTCACAATCCAAGTGGCGTAGATCGTTTCAGCCATAGCAACTTTCAGGAGCTTGCTTCTACCGCTCCTGTGTCTCCTTTGGTTGCAAAACCAAGTAAGCTCCCCATCCAAGGCAAGAGGGCTATGGAGGATGTGCATCCATCCCAACAAATGATCCCACACTTTCCTCGTTTCTGGGCAAGCAAAGAATAGATGGTTACAGCTTTCTGCTTCTTGGCAGAAGCAGCATTAACCATCAGTCTGAATACCCAGTTTGCTGACTCGATCCTTACTCATTAACCGACGCCGACACGCTAGCCAAAAGATAAAAATGGCACGAGGACTAACAGCGTTACCAAAAAACAGACGCTTCCATGGAACTTCAGGATGTTGGCCACGCAAATCTTTGTATATAACCTGGGTATTGTATCGACCTTTGTTCAGGCAGTCTTTCCACGCATCCAGCTGCATCAACTGCATTCTGTGTTTGAAAATAGCTTTGAGGAGCCAGGAACTGTGCACAGGAAGTGGGTGAAGTTGTTACAGTCTCTGCCCTTGATATAGTTGAGGTGTATCCACTTAATCCAAAGCTTGTCAGCTTTAATACTAATGTTCCCTTCCCTATGGTAGCTTTGTTCCACCAAGTCAGATAAGTAATATTTCGACCCCCAGCAGATACCGGAAGACACATATTATCCCACGAGACAAGGGTTCTCTTGCTGATATCTTCTTTACCGGTCCAAATAAAACTCCGACAAATTGAATCAATGTACCAAATGATTTTCTTTGGGAGGGGAAGAGTTGCATCCAATAGTTTGCTATAGATAAAAGAACGTTGCGGACAAGTTGAATTCTCCCGGCATACGAAAGGAAACGATTGCACCAGTGGTTAAGCTTGCCAAGAATTTTCTCAAGGAGGGGTTGACACAAGTTAATTGTGAGATTCTTACTATCAAGAGGCACTCCCAAATATTTGAAAGGGATGGTGCCTATGGAAAAACCCGTATCATCTGTAATAAGATCTTGTGTCGATTTCTCCACACCTCCAAAGTAAAGTTTACTCTTGGGAATACTAGCCCTTAAACCTGTACTAGCAGAGAATCTTGCCATTTTCTCCATCATGTGATGCACAAAACCTCTATCTCCTCGAGCGAATAACAGTAGGTCATCAGCGAAACAGAGGCTCGTGATTCCAAGCTTTTCACAGCGAGAATTGAAGTTGAAGTTATGGTTACTTTTAAGGGTTTGCAAAATACAGTTCAGATATTCCATGATGATTACAAAGAGTAGGGGAGAGATAGGGTCACCTTGTCTCAACCCTCTTTTAGCTTTAAGGATACGGGAAGGGTTGCCATTGATAGCAAACTTGTAGGTTACCGTAGTAATGCAAGTTTTTATCCAGTCAGTGAAGGTGGCCGGAAACCCCATCTCATGAAGAATATGAAAAAGAGCTGGCCATTCAACCGAATCATAAGCTTTGAGGATATCCATCTGGATCATACATCTAGGGGAGATATTACTTCTATTATATCCTCGAATCAGCTCCTGAGCCATGATAACGTTATCTTGAATTACCTTACCAGGCACAAAGGCAGATTGGTTCTCATCGATGACTTCGTGAATGATGCTGCCAAGTCTTCGAGTGAGGATCTTTGAAATAATTTTGTATATAGTGCTGCAGCAAACTATTGGCCTGAAATCCTTTACCATAGTTGCATTCATCGTTTTAGGGATAAGAGTGATAATCGAGTAATTGAAAGTTCTGTACATATTGTTCTGCTGGAAGAATTCATGAACAGCATTACAGACATCCGTACGCACAATGTTCCAGGTAGATTTGAAGAAAAAAGCATTAAACCCATCAATTCCATAGGGATTTGTTATTGCCAATGCTACTGAGGGTTTCCCAAATCTCTTTATCTTCTATAGGCCTGATCAGCAATTAGCTCCCTCTTTGGACAACAATCTACCATTTCTAATGGCCTTAATATCTATCCCTTCCAGCGAGTTGTTACTTTCCCCCACTAACCTACCATACACGCTCAGAATTTCTTCCTCAATCTCCTCTTACTTATCGATGTGAATCCCATCAGTTGTAGTAAGGGAGTAGAGCCCTTTGTGACTGTTTTTATCCCTAAGCGACGCATAAAAGAAACTATTGTTACCATCTCCAAGTTGAAGCAAGTTAATCTTAGCTTTTTGCTTGAGCATAGATTCCTCCACCTGGTTCAGGTTCATAACCTGCTCAGTGTAGTTTTTGACATTATCAATGGCTTGCTTGTCAAGAATATTCTGCTGTAAAAACTCTTGGGCATGGGTGAGTTGTCTCTAGTCTGCAGGATCTGCACCTGGATATCCGTGTATTTCCTGTTCATAGTTCTAAGGATAGGCTGAAGGCGTTTCAGTTTGCTCCACAACTTAAACATAGCAGGGCCTCTGATATCCTCTTGCCAACTTCTAGCTACCACATCTCCAAATGTGTCATCGTGAGTAACATAGTTGATGAACTTGAATAAGATATTCATGCGCTGCCAGTGATGTCACTCACCAACAAGAATGAGAGCATGGTCAGAAATGCCTTGATTAAGCACCTCCACCTTAGTATTATGGAACTTCAAGAACCAATCAGCATTGCCAATAACTCGATCTATAAATCGGGTTATTAGAGCTCTTATTAGACCAAGTGAAATAGATTCCAGCTTCGAACAACCCAAGAGTCTGCATCATGTTGGCCAGATCCTGGTACTCCTGAACCACCACAGGATTCCCACCAATTATGTCCCCCGACTTCAACACATTGTTGTAGTCCCCTATGATAATATAGGGCTACTGGGTAGAGGCGCCCAACTTCTTAATGTCTTGCCACAAAAGTTTCTGTTGGTCAAGGTGATTAAAAGCATAAACAATGGTCACCAAAGTTTGGAGATTCTGGTCAAGGTCACAAATCTCTATATGAAGAAACTGATCACTAGATAGCAGCACTTTGATAGAAATTTCAGAAGGCTTCCAAAGTTACCATATTGTCCCATTTTCATGATGTTCATAATTGTCTTCAAAATTCCAACATCCCATTTTATTTCTAATTCTAGCAGCATTATGCTTCTTGACACGTGTTTCTAGCAAGGCAATATCGGGGACTTTAAAGTTTGAGAGAGATGAGCTAATCTCTCTATGCCTAGCTTCCTTATTCAAGCCCCTCACATTCCATGTCACAATCATGGGACATGTGAGTGTTCCCCTAGGAGACTAGCTCCACTCTCCAAGGGATTGAAGTTGTTGTTACTAAACATAATTTGCAAATTAGGGATCCTGAAATCATCTTGGGATATACCTCTGCTTTTTCTCCCCGATGTTACCACTTTCCAGTCATCTTCCATACACTTCTTTTCATTCTCCTCTTTTCTAGGTGTTTTGGCCACCAACTGTTGCATAGGTTTTATCTTCATTTGAACAACATGTTGAGATTTGGGCTTCCAAGTTTTATTAGTTACCGCAACTACATTCTTCTTTATACTACAGTCATTGCCAATTTTCAGACCTTATGACAGTAGCTCGGTTGCCATTCATATTCAATTCGTTGCTCCATTCTTCTCCCCTTGTGATCTGTCAGCCATATGCAATCCTTGATAATAAGTTAACGTGTCCATACAAGCAATGACATAGACCCATATAAGTACAACCACAGCCACAATGAGAATTATATTTGCTTTCCTCCATTCTTTTCTAGGTTACCAAGTAAATCAGCCTTACAAGCATTATAATTGTAGCATAGACACTTTAATTTCAGTGAATTAGACAGCCAGCTAATCATTATAAACAATAGAATATCTGTCCTAGCGACCGCCTAAACAATTCTAAATCAAATAAACTGAGCTGTGATATAAACTACCATCTAAACAATTAATACAGAACACCAAAAAAAGCAGCAAAGAAGCAAAGCTGGTCAAGTCTAATACAACACCACATCATCCTATTATCTACATCATATACACACCACATCATCCTACTATTTACATCATGTACACACTACATCTTTGTTTGTGCATGTTTGCAACTACTAGAAACAATATCATCACAATTTCATTTTTTAGTTGTATTTTTATCACATTCACCATCTCAATGTAGAGAAAATTACAAGCACAAAGGAATAATTATGTTAACTTCAAGAATCTAAATACAGGCTGATTGCTTATAAAAGTCGAAAGGAGCTAGAAGCACAAACCTCAAGAATCCGCTTCTTGATCATTCTTTCAATGTGCTTATCATACTCCTCCTCGTCGAATACAGGAACACTTGTAAAACGTCCTCTTACACAAAATCTTCGTCATCACCCTCTGGAGCCTGTTATCAAACCAGTAATAAAAGAATAGCATAGCAAATCATGAAAATTGTTAAAAACACATGAAAAGGATAACTAATTTCGTACCGGTCCTTTCACTTGCGAAACGATTCGATCTTCATATCTCAATGGCTTAATCTCTGGAATTGGATTCCCCTAAAGAAAGATCATACACAGTACAATTCAAAATCAAACAAAAATGAATCAGATAACAAATTGGAGAAGATTTTGTGAATATATGAACGCTGAAGAAGAACAAAATAGCGCAAAAGAGCGAAGAACAGTTACCAAATGCTGCGGAGAAGAGGCTGAATCGCCAGGTTTCTGCATGGTGAGAGTGTTGGAATTCCAAGTTAAGCAAGAAAATTGAATTTTCGTTTTCGTGATAGTGGGAAATGACTAAGTAAATATATTTATAGTACTCAATGGTCACCTGCTATAGCAGGTTAGCCTACGGACTCACTGACACGTGTCAGTCAGTCGTTTATAAGTTTGTTATGAGTTTAACCGCTAAAGTTTTTTTTTTATTTTTTTTTTTTAGTTAACTTGTCTAGATAAATTGTGATTCAGTTTTCATATTTAACACCAACAATTAAAACCAATTTTAATTTGAAAATGTAATCAAAACTGGAAACTTAGTGTAATAATAAAAAATGCTTCGTAATTATTTTTGTTATTATAATTTTAACTGATTAATTAAAATAAAGAAAAATGTTTGTTAGTGAAAAAATATTAAAACAAAATATACAAGAATAAATCTTCACTGTTCAATCTCACTACTACTATTCCATGAACCATATTGAAAAAACAATTAAAATTAAAAATAATTTAAAATACATCACTAAAATAATAACATGAGTATTTCTTATATTTTTTCTTTAAATTAGTTTAACTAAATAACATTATTTTTAAAATAAATTATATAAATTCTTAAATACGAACGATAAGTAGTTGGATATCACTGCCTATAGTGTAAATTGATATAAAATTTTAATCATTTTAAAATAAAATAAAATAAAAGTGATGTGACAAAAATAGATTCCATTTAAGGGTATTCAATTAAATTCAATTTTTACTGTAGAAAAAAAGCACACTCACCCATTCCATTTTTAGTTGGTTAGTACAAAATATTAATCGTTAATAATACTGTTTCAACGTGAACTTGGTGCTATCATAATTCATAAGTGACATAAATTTCTTTTCTCTAATCATAAGTGACATAAATTTCTTTTCTTTTCCTTTTCATCACACTTTCTCTCATATTTCTTCTATCAATTGAGATGAAACAAAATGTTTAAAAACTCATATATATATATATATATATATATATATATATATATATATATATATATATATATATATATATATATATATATATATATATATATATATATATATATATATATATATATATATATATATATATATATATATATATATATATATATATATATATATATATATATATATATATATATATATATATATATATATTATTTTTTTTTTTTTTTTTTCAGAAGTTTTCTCCTATTCAATCAAAGACACGTGCAGTACTTCTCTTCTATTTCTCTCGTAAATCAATTTCAGATCCTAAACCAATTTTACTTAAATATTTTATTTATTAATCAATTTACTCTCAACTCACTATTAATCAAAATTAATTATATCAAATTCAATTCTAATCAACTCAAAGCTAAACATATGTTTCCTCTCTCAAACAATTACAACTACAAAGATGTATTAATTTTGATCAAGTAATTTGGTCAAAATTCTAAGTTGTATGTCTCAAAAAATTAACTCTTTCAAAAAAAATCTCATAAAATTACAGTAAGTCATACAAATATTTTTATAATATACTTTTATTTTTAACTTGAGTGTTTCATATATTAGTTCACTTTAAAAAACAATTGATCTTGGTTATCAATATGTGGAAATAAATTCAGATTCGAAACAGGTGTGTGATTTGATTGAGAAAAGCTCGTGTAAGAGGTGGAATTACTCGATTTTGGCCATCAAGATTAGTCAATTATTAACTAATTTTTCAAAAGTGGAAGTTGTGCATGTTTCACGGGATAGTAATAAGTGTGCGGACGCTTTAGCAAAAGTTGGGAAAGGACTGCTAGGAGGTTTGAAGATTTATGAAACTATTCCTCCGTTTGTTACACATGTTTTTGTGGAAGACTTGAGAGGGGTTGATTCTTCCCAAGATGATGGTGGATAGTTGTTTTTTTCCCGTTGGGCTTAGACCCTCTCTTCTATAAAAAAAAACAATTGATTTCACTTTTGATGGATAAAGATTATCTCTAGTGTGCATGATCACTGGAGTAGAGTTGATCAGGACCATTCAAATTCACTTCATCTTTATTTTTATATTATTTTAATATTTTTGGCTCTATCTCTCTCCTCAACAAGTGGTTCACATAATCTCCTCCCACTTTTGATAAACATGCCTCGTTAAAATTAAAATTGAATTATAGATGGTAGTCTTTAACTATTAGTGTAGCTTTGTATTTGCTCGTCGTGTCGTAAAAATTCTCCATCACTTTGAAAATTCATTTGCAGCCAACAGGATTTATATAAAATGAAAGTGTTGTCAAATTCTATTTTTGGTTAGCCAAAAGAACATCATACTCAACTTGAATAACATGATGCCAAGTTGAGAAAGAGCTTACTTCACATAAGTAAGTTCCCCATGTGAAAGAATAGTTTTGGGCTTGAAATTACCAGTTTTGGCTCTTTTTAACATAGGGTGATCATTGATATTGATAATTAAAGGATGTGTGGAATTATGTATGGAAGGTGACACTGATTCCTTAGAATATGTATCATATGAGGGAATTATGGTCTAGACCTAGTGGTGGGTTTGACCTGGCATGGACATTGGGAGATAAGGTGTTAATAGTGTTAGAATGAAATAATTGAGGAGGACCACTAGAAGTAATTTGATTCATGCTAAGTTCATGTGTAGAGTGAGTACTAGGATATGACTGAGCAATAGGTCTTTGAGTTGCAGATAAGCTGTCAAATATTATTTGAGGAGAGGAGACATTGTTCGAATACTATAGAAAACACATTTCACAATGGTTGGTAAAGGTATACTATCACGGTTGATCAACTATTGTGAGGTTGGGTGTGATTGTAAGTGTGAAATTTACAACCACGGTCTATTGATCGTTGTAGTAAACTCGATAGCGCCTAATTATAACAACTGTTGAATAAATCAACTGTTGTGAAATTATTTATAGGTCTTGGGTTCGATACTCTACAACGCCATTATTGGGTTTTATTATTCTAGATAACACTCTACTTATAACAACGGTTGTATTAAACAGCCGTTGTGATATTATTGGTTTTTTTAATATATATTTTTTTTTATTTTACAAAACTCCCAAATTTTTGACCTGGATTTTTCCGAATCGTATCATACTAGAAACAACAATACACTCATTTGTGAATTTAATTAGACAAAAAATTGTATTACATCAGTGACAAAATTCCATTAAGAGTAAAAAATTGTATACTACATCAAAACCAAAATGGCACAAAACAACCTACAATATACACATCATTACATCAAATAATAGTATCTTGGTGTCTTGATGTATTGTCTCTTGGTGTCTAGATTTTAAACATCTATAATTCCAAATTATAATAGTTGTTAGTAAATAACCTTAGAAATGATAACTTACAATAAATTATGAATGAAGAATATAAACATCAATTCTTATTATCTTTAGTTCTGCCTGGAATATTTAGAAGTGTTCCTATCAAACTATCACACACATTTTTATCTAAATGCATCACATCAAGATAATGTTTTAAATTGAGGTTAGACAAATATGGAAAATCAAAGAACATTAATCTATTTTAAAAATATTTCCCTCACCGGGGTCATTTTTATTCTTTCCAAAGACAACAATAAGGTGTTCTTGTCGTTGATAAACTTCATTGTCGGTTAAAGTTTTAGGAGTGATTTCAAACTCCTGCTCTCTGTTAAGAGCCTTTTGCAATCTACGATAAGGATGATTGAGTTTTATAAATTTTCGATGCCCAAGATAAACGGTCTTTTTCTAAACTCAAGTTGGTGAAAACATGTATTATATTGACATATAGGGCACGCTTTATGTCCTTTGACATTGTATCTAGCCAAATTATCATATGCAGACAAGTCGTGAAAACATAAGGACCATAAAAAACACCATTATTATCGGAAGATTTTGTTCAAAGAATTCAAGGAATTCAAGAACTCATATCTCATACACCGTATATAATCTATCAGCTTTCATCCAACTATGATCCATAACAAATTCTAAAATTTATATCAAAAGACTAATGTGAATGACACACTAATGCTACATACACAACATCCTAATATTGTTATATGCATGTGCATATCCATCGCATCAACATAACACTAAACCCTAAAACATATTCATAATCACTTATTTCTTCATTTTCAATAGAGTTATAACACAAAAACAAAAACAAGAATAAAGCCTTATAACAACAAAAATATCACAAAGCCAAATATGAGACGTGACAACAACACATAGCTTTCTAACAATGAAAACATCACAAAATCTGAATAAAACCAAATAAAAATATGAATAAAAATGCCACGTAAATGAAAACCACAGCATAGTGCGAGAGAGAGAGAGAGACAGAGAATTCAAAAATGAACAACGCACACAGAAAGGTAACATATTGTACTTCGAAGAGGAAGAAGAGACCAAGAAATTATATTGTTCCCAAAAACGTTACTCAGAGCCACATTCCTAAGCTCTTTGGTGTGTCTGATGAAGGGAGATTTGCTCTGAACACCAAATAAAGTAGCAAAGAAGAAAATCTGGTCTAGTCTAATCTATTTCACAACTCTGAAGACTTTGGAAAAGTGAAGAATATTCATATTGCATATAGGCTTCTGTGCAAAATTCTCATTGGTTAGTTGATTCCCAGGGAAGGAAGTACTGATCAGATATCATGGAATCACAAACACTTCATTCGGTTTTGGGTAAATGGAGATAAGATCAATACAATTGCATACATCTTAACTCTTCCTTGTGAAGCTATCAAGGAAAGATACAAGCATGCCAAGAAGAATGTGCCATATTCTAGCCTCTTGCATAAATTGTTTCATTAGAGAAGACTAGTTGTAACTCTGAAGGTAGCTGGCGCCACTCAATATTTGGAAGAAACCTTTGGAAGTATTCTTTCTACTATTTTTGTTGGCAACATGAATTTCACCGAAAAGAAGGATGTTGTGAAGGAATATGAAGGTCTAATAATCATAAGTGCCAAGTATGCTTACATTGAGGATTTTTTATCATCTTTAAGTTGGACAACTCATAGGTGATTTCGGAGTATATCAAGATGAACAAAGAAGAAGTTGGTGTTATTCTAACTATGGATGACATTCCAGGTGCACAAGAAGAAGTGTACAAGCCTTCTAGGAAGAGAAACGTGGTTGCTTTTGATGCTTAGAATGAGCTTCTGAAGCCATCCAAGAAGAAGGATTTAGAACTTGTACATAAGAAGATGAATGAGGTAGTCTCTTCTACTGTCTTGATGCCTACCAAGAACAAAAGTGGATACTTTCAAAAAATTCCTATGAAGACAACTTTTTCATCTGATAGGCCGACTTCTGTAAGGAAACTCAGGAAGTTGTTGCTATCACTTGAAGATGTTATTGAAGAGGAAAAAGAGGAGGAGAATGAGGAAGAATGAGCTAAATTGATAACATCTACTTTTAAGAACAAGGTTATAAAAGAGCCTTATGAGGCTGAGGTTCTCGAGGAACAAACCTTGCAAGTGAAAGCTAGTATAGAAGCAATTATGAAGAGTTTTGATAGTGCTACAGAGACTCTGGCTCTAGAAGCTGGTATGAAAATAGAGATAGTTGTAGAAACTACATCAGAACATGCAAAAGCTAATATCACATGTATGATTATGGTTCATATCTTTGATAATGTTTTAAATTCTTCTTGTCTACCATTCATAACCTAAAGACCAATCCCTAATCAATCCCCCATACAATCCTTTAAACACACACCCTCGCCAAAACCTGACATGTTTATACCTTTAGAAATTTCCATGCCTTCCCTCAAACCATATAATGAATCAGACTCCCATACCATTGCTCAGATTCTACAAACTTTTCAAACATCATCTGTCATAGATGAAATGTCAAGATACCTAGCCGGTAAGTTCTCTTCGGAAAATTAATCTGAACAAAACCAACTAGTGTGTATCTCAGAATCTGAACAATCCACCCCCTTAAACACCATGACTGATTCTAAGCAAATCATCAAAACCATACCAGAAGATCAAGAAACCATGCCAAAAGATCCTAACACTACCATACAAGGAAGGAATCTTCAACCAAATTTTGCATCAAGGTTATTTTTTAGGGAAGCTATAAAAGATAAGGGGGGATAACAAAAAAATTTCTTAAGGAGGGTATATCAAAACCCACTACAATGGTAGGGGTCACATATATTTAACCATAAATTAAAATATACCAAGTTGTAGTCTATTTTCCTTTATAACTTACCAACGCTCTGGAGAAAGCCCTTGAGAACAGAGCATCGCCCTAGCGAAACCAATCTCCAAAAACCTAAGAAGCATCATTTTTCACTAACCTATATCATATCTTCTCTAACTCCTACAAAGTAAGGAAATGGAACATGAAATGTGCAAGAAGGGTACACAAACATTTCTTTAACCTCTTCTTCACATTTGCGGTACGTGAAACATTTCACCATTATTCATGTTACATTAATGTTGTTGTTGTTAAGACCGTAAACTCTAGAGTTTTTATGTGTTGTTTTTGTTGTTTAGAATATGATTGAATGTTATATTTTATTAATTTTGTTAAGATAATTAATAGATTTATTATTGATGTTGTTGTTGTTTTGTTGAGATTGATATTGTTATTTTTGTGTTGTTGTTGTGACTTAGCAAAGTTTTAATGGTATATGTTGTTGTGATTGACATTGTTTTTATGTTTTTGTGTTGTTGAGATTGTTATATGTTGTTGTTAGTTAACAATGTTTTGTTTTTAATAATGTGACTCAGTAAAGTTTTGACATTAGTAAAGTTTTCATTCAAGCTGCATGTTTTTACAAGGATTTTGATTTAAATTTCAAAAAATATTATGGATCGTAGTTGGATGAAAGCAAATAGATTTAGTATAGTGTATGAAAAATGAGTTATTGAATTGCTTGAATTATCAAAAACATAAAATTTTGACAATAATGGTTTCTTTTATTGTGCTTGTGATATATGCAAGAATATAAAAAAAAATTGAAAAGAAATAATATGGCACCTCTATGTGAAAGAGGTTTTTGATTTTATAGAGCTCCGACCAATTCCACCGACTTCGCATCGCTCTTCTTGTCGCCATTTTCACTTTTTCCAAACCAACACCATTTTCAAATCTTCACTTGTTCCAACCACACAACTCAAGTTGAAGTTAAGGTTGTTAACAAGAAAAACAAAGCAAGTTTCAGTGACCAAATTTGAGATAAATGGTTTATGAAATTACCTCCCCAAACAGATAAATCCCCATGGCAACAAGAGCCACAACGACAACCACAACTAGAACAACAACACAATCCAATAAGAACGAGTCTTCTACGAGTAATTCCTCTCTTAATTTTTACTTTCTAAAGTGTTTATCTCCTTTGCATGTCGTAGAAAACCCTAAACATCCACAGTTTCGATGAAATTAAAGATAATGAGAAGAAAATTTCGGGTGGTTCTGGTGTGGAAAGAGAAGTTCAAGAATAAGAAATTGGTGGTTTGAGGAAAAGGAGAAGCAATACTGAGTTGGTGGAGAGGTTGATTCCTTAATTTTGACTTTCCTAAGCGTTTATCTCCTTGGCATCTCGTAGAAAACCCTAAACATCGACAGTTTCGATGAAATTGAACATAATGAGAAGAAATTTTTGGTTGGTTCTGATGTGGAAAGAGAAGTTCAAGAATCATAAATTGTGGTTTGAAGTAAATGAGAAGCAATACTGAGTTGGCAGAGAGGTTAATTCCTGTACATGAGGCGAAGAGGCTCAGAAACGCTGCATTGAGAATTATGGAGAGGTTCAGTGTTGGAGTTTATGGTATCACTCAGGAATTGGTGGGTTCTATTCATCATAAACGGATGGTTGATGAAGTTGTTAAGTTCAAGTTTGAGTCCCCTCTTTCAAAAAACATGACAGTGGCTCATCAAATTCTTGAGGTTCACTTTTTCTCTTACCTATCCATGGTATTGTTGCATGGCCAACCCAACCTGTTTGGAGGCGTAAAGAAAATTTTAAAATGAGACCTTTAAAATGTATTTTTAAATAATAATTTTGTGGTTGTTAAAAGTTGAACTCAAGATCAAAATGAACAAAGACCTAAATTTTACCAACTCAACTATGACAATTTATGTGTTTAATGTGTCATTATATATTATTATAACTAAATAGAAAAATTTTAAGACCTTTTCTAAGCCCCGATTTTTTAGGCCTAAAGCCCTAGCTTAGATGACTTGGCCTTTGGGCCGGTCCTGTATTATCAATGCGGATTAGTTACCTACTGTGGTTCCACGGGATAAAACAATGTTCAGACTTCTTCCTTATGGGATGAAACCTCGCTTATTCAACAAGGAGATAACTGTGATGCAGAGGTTTGATAGAAAAATTACTCTGCATTTTGCCCTTGATATGCAAGAATCTCTAGTTACAAATTCATGTCTTCAAGGGTGTATTAAAAAATTGCCTTGAATAAATGGTGGGGTGGTCTTAACAGAACTGGGTCGTGGGCCAAACATTTAGGCTCAATCAAAGATTTCAAAGAAAGAAAATAATACCCTAGAATCTCTAGGAAACCCAGTCGCCACCTGCCTTGTACTTAATGGCCATTCAATTTTTTAAATTTTCATCTGTTTCAAAAATGACTGTCGTTTTAGAAAATAAAATTTATTTTAAAATGACTATCATTTTCATTTTTTAATATAATAATGATTATCATTTTTCTAATTATGTCATTTACTTTTTACACTTGACATTACTTTCCATAAATTAATAAGGTTGATTTTGTAAAAGTGTAATGTTTTATGACAACACTATGCTAATCTAATAGATTAAAAAATTTTAAAAAATCATTATATAAATTTTCCTTTTGTACTGAAAATTTCAAAATTTCCGAGACTTTACAGGATACCAGAAATTGTTAAATTTCCGGTAGTTCAATTTTTTTTTTAAATACTGGAAATTCAAAAATTTCCGATAGTTCACATTTTCCTAATTTTTTCTTGGAGGGCCTATGTAGATTTGTTTTATTATGGTTGTATTATATGTATATTTTGTGACACACAGACATCTTATTTATTGCATAATCTCTTGACGATTACATGTTTCGATTCGATGATGAGCATAACATAACATAGTACAACAAACATAACCTTAAAGCAACTAAACATGAAAACATATGTACTACCAGATGACTCTGGACGTTTCAGCATCTTCATTATGTCGCCGACAAATCTTCGGATCTTCGCATCCGATACGATTAAACCTTTAGTTATCCTACGACGAAATAATTTTCACACGGCCTTCACATCCGCATCATTCTTCAACTCAATTAGGTTGTATTTTCACCTTTTCATTTGTATCAATTCAATCCTCTTGAAACTCGACCTTTGCCACAACGTTTCTTTCAAGGTGGCAAGGGATTCAGAATCATCTGGAATCTTGAATTCAACAGCAGGGTCGCATTCGTGGTCACATCCATTGTAATACACTTATGCATTAATCAGATACTCAAGAAGAGGCATTTTTTGAGATGTCTTATCCTATAACTTGAATAAATAGTGATGCATTCTAGATCACACAAATGTGTCGGTGCAATCAGAATCCTCCAAATATGTTGACAAAATCCGTTGATAAAACTTGAATATATAACCTACCGACCGATCATGCCACGTAAATTTGAAATTTTCAGTTTATCAGAAATTTTAAATGCACAATTTAAAATTTACTCTTACCAGAAATTTGGTAGGGATATATCAAAAATTAGGGAGTGACATGTTAATTTCTCGGAATCTAATTGGTAGTAGAACCAACAATCTATTTGTGTTTATCCCTTTATAAATGAGATTCATCATTTATTTTAAAAAATGAAGAGATCCAAACTTGTCAACATTCACTTTAGATAGGATCGTCAGTTTGTCATTGAAGTAGCCAACATTGTTCTATTTTCGCCTTGGTCTCTAATCTCTATTAATGGTGACTAGTTCTGGGTGTTCATTCTTTCAATAGTATCAAAAGGAAAACTTCCTTCGTTCAATTTTTCAATTATGCTATACTTATAGTGATTGATTCAAGGAACATGTAATAGAAGCATAAGGAAATGCATGTGTCAAAAACCTGTGATACAAACTTTAGGACAGACTTCCAAATGAATGTAATTTGCATCCCATCTCTTCATGACCTATGTTATCCTTATCATTCTATAAACTAAGGTAGATGTCACATAAAAGACCAGCACAGAACTATGAGCCTTCTTTCTTCCAACTATTTTTAAAATTGTTATCCTGCCTAAGTCTATATCAAAAGGATTCTACATAGTTAGAAGATCAGATGATCAGAGTGTCCATATTGAACTATGAATCAAAAGACAGAACAATTTGTCAGCAAAATTCAAAAGTTCAAACTAGTTCTTTATAATAGTTTAATAAAGGACACGAGTTATCATTGAATGTTTCCTGTTGCTTGTTTCCCTTTTTACTCGAGCATTTGCTGCAGAGCTTCCCATGAGTATACAGAAGGCAATTCAGGTCAAACTTAAGTTCATCCGGAATCCTTTGGTTTAGATGAAGGTATGTCTTGTTTCTATCTGCAACAGCTGGTACCCAACCCATCGTTTTTGCAATCTCAAATATCTGCAAAAAGCCAAAAAGTATTCAAGTGGTATGACATAACTCAATGGAATCATATACTGTAAAAGAAAGATGGAGTCAATACATACGTGAGTGTCCACGGGAAAATCATCTAGCTGAAGGTTGAACATCAACACACAAGACACCTATAATGAATCACACAATTTAGAGAAATCAACACAAAAGGAGGAAATTATCTACACATTTATGTTGAATTGAAATTAACTTGAAGTATCGCAAGTTTTAACATGTTACAAATGATGCTACAAAATACAATCAACATTGACAATTTGACATATCACCAATATAACAACCCACTAACATTGTTTGTCATAAGTCTCTTTGTACTGGAGAAGGAAGTATACACATTTAAGTCATGCTCTGATGTCTAAGTACCATTATATCCCAAAAACAAAATGGAAGTCCTTCCATCATCCAGTTTGAACATTTTTCTCCGAATAAAGAAATTTTAAAAAACAATGTCCTAACATAGATGAACATTTTGATAATTCAAGAAAATAAGCAACATAGTGAACAGGTAGCCCATCATTTTACTCCCTAGGCCAAGCCAGATTCATGAAGGGAATTCGCTATCTTTGCAGGAATCAAAATCTTATAAGCATGTGCCCTGAACATCAAGCCTATTGTCCCATGTTTCAGAATTCAGATAGCTTTAATTAAGCCTATTGCGTAAACAAAGTCCACGAGAAACACTCTAAGCACTAGAATCCATGGAGCTGGATGTAGGGTGCCTTATCTACACCAAACAACCTTGAGTTATGTACTTAATATAGACGGTCAGAAATGGGGTGGCCGTGTGTGCCAGAGTCAGACACCATCACAAGTCTGACACTTATGATTAGTGATTATGAAATTTATTCACTTTTTCAAATATTGTTATTTCAAAAACAAAAGAATAAGCTAAAAAAAGAGATAAGGGAAAAAATACTACAGTTTTGGGACCAATTCCTTTGAAAAGAGAAAGCTCAGCTTTAACTTGATCAACAGACAAATCTCTCAAATACTCTAAGCACAACTTCCCCTTTCTCTCTAACAAACACCGCAACAAATTCTTAATACACGAAGCCTTAGTCGGTGCTAAACCACCACACCGAATAGCATTCTCCAACTCCTTACTCTCAGCACCATGCACCTTCAACAACAAAACGACACCGTTTCAGATAACACAAAACCTATGATAATAATAATAATGCGACAATAAGAAAGACAAGAACACTAACGAAGTTGTTACCTACATGTTCCCACGTAGGAAATAATGATTTCAGAGAACCAAAAGCTTTCTGGGAATTAGCTTCAGTGGTGTTCTGTGAGAGTACTGTTCGGACTAAACCGTCGAGAACGGTTTCCGGTGGCGCGGTGTCGTCGGTTGATTGCGATTTGCGGTATTTGGCGAGTTCTGGAGGTATGCCGTGTAGGGTTAAGAGAGTGTCGCGTATAGTAAGGCATTCTTGTGGGGTGGGTGCACTGTGCGAAGGAAATGGGTTTTTCGGATTCTCTGTTTGGATTTGACCCACCCGAATAGATTTTGCCTTTCGCTTCACGGCGGTCTCCGCCGCTTGCTTCCTTTTCCGCTTATTTTCCATTCTCTTGTCGAACATTCACCGCTAAGGGTATATGTTTGGACTAAAAACTAAAATGTTATGGGCTGATTGAACTCCCATTTTATGTTATTTTACTAATGAAAAATTCAATTTATTTTCTAAATTATTACTTTCTTTTTAGCAATTTAGCAATTTATTTTCTAAATCGATTTCAGAAAAAGACTCTTTACATTATTAAAATCAATTAAAAAATATATTTTTATTTTATTTTATTTTTTAAAATAATTTTAATTAAGAATCGAATACTTGTTAATATCGTATGTTCTAAAAATACAATCTCGTTCTAGCGCATTATCAGAGGAAGGTAGTGTTTAAATGTTGACCATTAACTAAAAATAGTTTAAATGGTTTTGAGTGATATGGATTACTTCAACCGGTCCCGACCATTTGGACCGATGTTTCTCGAGAAACAACCTCAACTTAGAGTTGAACAACAATATACCAATTCTCCTTCATTGAAGTCTCTCTTAGATATGTGTCGATCATACAAGTATATCAAGACATTCTGATACGCATCTAACCGCAATTATTCTAGCTCGTGCAAATCTAACATTTTTTTTTCTTTGGTGGCAATATAATTCATTTTTAGGGTCTTGGTGGTCCACTAGGCTTTGTGTTCGAATTCTACCGTGAGATGACAAGATTTTTCATAGACCATCTTAAATGGAGGATTTTATACTATAGGCCTAGAGTGTGTCATTAAGCTTTGAAGACCAGTTCTTCATCGTGGTTAAGTCATATTTCTCTAGGATGTGCTTAATCTACATATTTGAGATCTCTGTCATGCTGATTTGAAGATGATACGAGGTTGCCACTTGACATTTCACTTCATATTTTGTCCGAAGATTTTCAAAATATTTCGAGACTAATGACTAGTCTAGGGGTACCGAATCTTGGGAAAATAAAATTCTTGAACATCTTGATTACTACTTGTCATCATTTATAGGAAAGATAATGGCCTCGATCCATTTAAACACGTAGTCAACAATAAGAAGTATGTATTTATTCTCCACCGAAGATGGAAAAGACCCATAAAATCAGTCCCTCAAACATCAAAGACCTCTACTTCTAAAATTGACTTCAGGGACATTTCATCTCGCCTCGAAGAGATCAATGCATGTTTCAACAACTGGAAGGTTGCATGGTTTTTTTTCCATCAAATACAAACTCAACATCCTTCATTAAAAGATAATTAAGAGGTTTTGTGATTTTATAGAAGTCTTTTATGAATTGCCAGTAGAAACCAACTTGTCCAAGCAGAGCCGACCCAACATTTTTGGAGACCTAAGATAAAATTTAAGTGAAAATATTTTTAAAAATGTCAATAATATGGTTTATTTAAAAATATAATTTTTATGATTAATATTATTTTTTGTTGCGTATAAGTAATAATAGAGTTTTAATAATTTTTAAAATTAAAAAAAAAAATAGTAATGTAAAAAAATTATACAGCTTTTTTTGTTTTTTTTTTACATAATTATAATTTTCATAGAAGTATTGATGCATATGTTTAGCCTTTGGTTGAATTAGAATCATATCCATTAGTACTTTTGAAAATGTCTAATTGTAAATAAAATATACAATTTTTAAAACAGTATATACCTCTAATATAGATGTTAAGATTTAATTATATGTTTAAAAATGATAAAAATAGAGTTTATTTAAAAGTATAATTTTATGATTGATATTATTTTTTCTTGTGTATATGTAATAAGAAAGTTTTAATAATTTTTAAAATTAAAATAACATGTAATTTGTGAAGAATTTAGTGAAAATGCATTGACTGTGTGAAATAGTTTTATATTGACAAACAAATTTTAAGTTACATTTGACTTTATATATATATATATATATATATATATATATATATATATATATATATATATATATATATATATATATATATATATATATATATATATATATATATATATATATATATATATATATATATATATATATATATATATATATATATATATATATATATATATATATATATATATATATATATATATATATATATATATATATATATATATATATATATATATATATATGTAAAACTTTTATATTGACGGTACTCACATGTATTAAAATTATACACAATTATTTATTTTATACAAAATTCAAAAGACCTCAAATCAAATAAAAGTGTGAGATAGTGCAAGTATGCAACATGTGTGTAATTTTAAAATTGAAAAATATTACCCATAAAGTATCAAACCCAGTACAGTTGGATTCAGAGAAAATACATTACCACCATACTAATAGGTATTTCAGAATTTCTTTGTACACCTCTTATGGGTGGGAGAAAATCCTGAAAATCTGAAAATACCTCTTCGGAGATGTATCTCCAAAAATAGTTTTTTTTTGGACTTGGACGTTATATTTAAACATACAGTAATATTTTCGCTGGTGCATCTCCGAAACACCCTGATTTGGTTCTTTCATATGTGCATCTCCGAAACCCTGGAGAATGATTTTTTTAATCCTTAATGTGTTTTTAAATAATTAATTGAAAACGATAATAAAAACACAAATGAAAAATGATAAGATATAAATAACGATAATAGACCGAATAAGTTGTTAAACATTAAAAAATAATACAATAGTTGTTCATAAATTGTTCGCAAATAAAAAAGCATAACCTCATGCGTATTCTTGGTCCTCACTCCCTGACCCCTCATATGTCTATTGTATCTCCCTACACTCTCTGCCTCCCTAACCATCCGCTTCACAATGGCCACCGCCTCAATACCGCCTCGATCAATGATACATATGTCCAAAGCCTTCCGCCCAATCATTTATATATGGTGAGAGATAGGCAACACATCCATGGCATGGTCATCCTTGGCCTGCTGGTTATCTAAAATCTCCTCATGAGCTTGCTTATGTGGATGTCCAGGAGCATCCGGTATCATGACAAGATGTGACGTTGTGTAGAACCATGTCATGTATCCCCCAATACAGGAAGATACCTGACCATTGTATGAGTCCCACATGCCATCCACCCAGAGTACAATGAGATGGGGTCAAACAGGATAATCTCCCGGTGATCCTCGGACGGCGCCCATAGAATGTCATCCTGGACAGTACTATCCAGATACACCTGGAAAGGCGTCACAACCTGGTTCCCTCTATGGGGGGCATACCAAGTAGCTCTCGACATGTGCTAAATATAATGCTCAACATAATCAAAATCATGGATGCAATGGAATTGTGAAATGATTCAGCCCTAAAAAACGAATAATATTCATGTAAGAAAAGTTATAGTTATTAATAGTAAATAAAACTTAGTAGTTTGGATGATAATTACCGTCATCAATGTAACAGAGCCTGCCAGCTTCTGTGTCCTCTAGTTAGAGACTTCATTCACCTGTTGGTACATGTTTACCAAACACTCGGGCCCCCAATTCCACTCCTTCACTCTATCCAAATCCATGAAGCACTAAAGGTATGCTACATCCACGTAGTTGGCGCTTTTGTCCACAAAAATGGACGTGTCATACAAGAACATGAATTAACACTTCATAGCATACTAATGGTGATAAGAAACAAAGAAGGTGTCTCCCTCTGACTAGGAAACAACTGCCGCATAGAGGTACTGGTCATACTTCTCTTTAAGGAATGAGAATTGGCATGAACCCCATTGGTGGAGGAACACTTATTAAATCTCTCTTCTGGATCAGCTCCAAGATATTCCACCATTAATTCAATCGCTAAATTACGATCAATCCCAGAGTGGTTAAGTAACCTCCTTCTTATAGGAAGGTGTAGCAGACAGGCAACGTCATCAAGTGTGATTGTCATCTCCCTAACATGCAAGTGGAAATATGACGTCTCTTTGTGCCACCTCTCGACAAATGCCCTATGCATGTCGTGGATGATGGTGCTATAGCCGAAACAACAAAGGTCGGCAAGTCCGAAGCCAAAATGGTCTTTCTAAACCAAGCCTCCTCAGGGTGATGCAGCTCATATATCTTCCATATGTGGTTCACGCACTTTAATGGACACTGTTCTTTTAAAGATAAATAATTAATATCAATTTTAACATAGTAATGCGTGAATCGTTTAAATTACAATTGTAACAAAGAATAATATACTTGTCTCTCTGAAATATATCGAGTGACGTGGCAGGTGTAATAGATCAAGAGGTAGGTTTCAGACTACCCTTATGCCAAACTCGGGTTAGCATCTTCCTTGGGTTCTGGAACACCATTCATGTCAGGTTCCGGAACCTGAACCCAATCGGGTTTGTCCTCCTCGTAATCCCTAGACGAGGACGCCCATGAAAGTCTACTCCATGGAATATAATTTGATGTTCCCTCCACTTTCACATGTAGGACTTGACCGCATCCTTGATGGCTCATAGTCTGCTTGGCTCATTCTCGTTGAGCGGATGCAGTTTGGCTAGGCCTACCAAGTCTTAATTTGTTGGGGGCTCTCTACCATTATTTTGGAAAAAAATTAATCGTTAATCAAATCAAAGGTACACTAACAAACAAGAACATCTATAAAAATATAAAAAAAATCAAATAAACCCAAGCCTTTTTTCGGAGATGCCTCTCTAAAACGTATCAGAGGCATTTTCGGAGATGCATCTCCGAAATAACCTAGGATTTCCATTGAAAAACATTAACCTAGCATCACCATTCTTACATCAAAATCCAATTTTTTACAATAAATAACAACTTCTTTACAATTTATACAAAATCTATACAACTTAAACTAGAAAGGCAAAGATTTAAGGGATTGGAGAACTTAAATTTGAATAAGTTGATGGATGTGTTGAAATTGGGAATTGGAGTAAGTTGAAACAAGTTCAAAGGAGTATACCAACTTGATTGACTTTTGAATGACATATTTTTGGAGGTTTTTTGGTGTTTGAGAATTAGATTTTGGATGAAATGAGAATAATGAGGTGGTTGTTCGTATTTGTTTCTGTAAACCCCTCTTTCGAAGATGCATCTCTGAAACACACGTGATTTAGAAAAAGGTTTCGGTAACGCATCTCTGAAATAACCACTGAAAAAAATAAATTGTGGTGCATTCGGAGAGACATCTCTGAATTCTGGGGGTAAAAATGAAATTTCGCCATAGGTGGTGAAGAAAGTGTAAGGGTGTACAAAGAAAGTCCCTAGGTATTTTGCTATTGTAAATTGAATCGCTTAAAAATTTATTTAAAAAAGACCTTTTTTTTGCATTCGAGGCCTAAATAAAGGCCACAAATTATGAGGCTTAAGGCCTCTGCCTTACTCGCCTTAGGTTTAGGTCGGGCCTATGTCCAAGAAAACTTTGGACTTCTCTAACAGTTTTGGGTGGTTATAGGTTCTCAATAACCTTAATATTAGCATTCTCAACTTCAATTACTCTATATGACACCACATGTCCAAGGACTATGCCCTTCTTTACCATGAAGTGACCCTTCTCCCAATTCAACACTTAGTTGACTCTTACACACCTTTCCAACACTTTCTTTAAGTTCGTAAGGCAGTCTTCAAAACTTGATCTGCACACAGAGAAACCATACATGAATACTTCCACAATATTATCTAAGAAGTCTACAAAGATTTCCATCATGCATCTTTGGAAGGTTGATGGAGCGTTATATAACCCAAACAACATTCGCCGCTAGGCGAATGTGCCATAGGGCCATGTAAAGGTAGTCTTTTCATGATCATATGGATAAGATGGGATAATTCTTGAATAACCTTTCAAGTAGTAAAAGTATGAGTGTCTGGCCAGGTGCTCAAGCATCTCATTTATGAATGGAATAGGGAAATGGTCTTTTCGGATGACTTTATTTAATGTTCTATAATTTTTACACTTCCTTCATCCTATTATTATGCGCATAGTTATTGGGTCCCCTTTATCATTATGCACTACAACCACACATCCATTCTTTGGTACCACGTGTACCACTCTAATCCACTAGCTATCCGATGTAGAGTAAATAATCCCAACATCAAGGAGTTTCATTACTTCCTTCTTAACTACCCCACTCATGTTAGGATTAATCCTCCTCTGATGTTCTCTAGAGGTTTTAGAGTCCACTTATAACATAATCTTGTGTATACACACAAAAAGATTATTCCATTAAGGTTAGTTATATTATAACCTAATGCTTTAGCATATCATTATAGAACTAGGTGTTTCTCAGTCTTGTATCTACTCATATCAACATTAACTATAACTAGAGTACTTAGTTAACTATCTAGAAACTTGTATCTCAGGTTTTGGGAAACTTCATGAGCTCTATTGTTGGTATCTTAAGGCTAGGCATGAAGTTGGGTGCAAGGGAAATACATTATCTTAGGCTATCATCTACATATGAGTGATAAAGCTCAGCCTAGTCCTCGTCAAGTATAGCTTTCGATTTCAAATGTTCAACCAACTCTACATTCGGTGGTGCTTCTGATGATAGTTCTTTTACGCATCATCAATGACGTCAATAAAACAATAGGTGTCATGAAAAGCGATACTTTTCATAAAGTGAGACAATATGAACTCAATTTTCTCATTGCCTACCTCAAAAGTAAGCTTACCTCTCTTCACTTCTATGATAGCTCCTATTATGTCCAATAAAGGTCCTCCTAAGATGATCTAGATGTGAGAATCCTCCTTAATATCAATCACTATGAAATCAGTAGGGATATACAACAGGATGATTCTTACTAGAATATCCTCCAGCGTTCCTATCAGGTATTTAATCGATCAATCAACCAGCTGAAAAGATCCTCGTTGGTTTTATATCACTTAGATTTAGTCTCTCACAAATAGAGAGAATCATGATACAGACACTAGCTCTTAGATCGTATAGGGCCTTTTCAATGACGTACTTGCCAATGACATATGGAATAGAAAAACTCCTTGAATCCTTTTGTAACGCTCGATTATTTAATTAATTATTTAATTAAATATTTTTGGTTAATTGCAAATTATCTATTAAAGTTGTGTTGTGTCGGATATGTTTCATGATGATATAGGTTGATAAGCCACTAAGTTAATTATTCGGTCGATTAATATTAAAAATAATATTTATTGATTATTGATTATTATAATAATATTGGAATAGTTATAATATTATTTGGGCTTATTTAAGTGGTTGTAATAGCAAGAGTGGGAGGTGTTAAAATATGAGCCCGTTGGAAATAATAAGAACATTATTATTATTTGGTTAACTAATATATAAGTTATTTTGGAAAAATAAGGGGAAGGAAGTATCAGTACTTGAAGAAATTGGGGGAAAGAGGATCAAGGGCTTCGGAGGGAAAAAAATGTCGTCGAAGAGATTTGTGAACCGAAAACCAAAGTGAGATCGAACCGAAAATCGATAGAGAGACCGTCAATCCAAGGTAAGGGTGAGGTTCAATCTCTATAACCAGGTTTATGATAAATTATAAGTGGGGTTAAGGTTTATGAATTCTTGCCATGGATTATTGTTGTGTGTGGATTGTGTTTATGAAATTAATTTTTTGTTGTGTTGATTGTGGTTGCTGTGTTGATTGTGGATATGTGAATTTAATGGAATCGATCGATAATATTCTATCTATGCAAAGATAAAATATGTCGTTTTGTTACGAATAATTTGAAATTGAAAAGGATACGCCTAAAATAACTCGAATTGAATAAATTGCATGAAATAACACTGAAGGAGATGCACCAAACGACACATAATGGTGATGATGGGGCCCTGCCGAACGACATGGTTAGTGAAGAGAAAGGGAGTGTCAATCGGCACCCCTTGTGTGATGAGCGTCACAGTTTTTCAACTAGCATTATATTAACATTATATTAAGTTCTTGTTTTGTCTTTTAGTGTGATGAACATCACACTTTATGATGATGAACGTCATGTTTCTTTGGTTATTCTTCGTACTTGCTTACATAATTAAACATTACATAATTACCTATTACATAATAATTTGATACCACTTTATTATATATATATATATATATATATATATATATATATATATATATATATATATATATATATATATATATATATATATATATATATATATATATATATATATATCATGTTTATTACAATGGCAATTAATTTAAGTAATAAAATGGACTAAATACAGTGCTGAGTAGTTTATATATTGATTTGGCAGAGGTAATGTTGGTAGTGGTAGAGTCAGTAACATTTAAACTATGGAGTTAGTGTCTTTATATATGTAGTTGCTTAATGAAATTACAAAGTATATGTTTAGCAGAGTTATATGTTAAGTTGCAGCTAAGATAGTGGAACATTGTAGTTAATGACAAGGATATAATTTAGTAGTATTTGAGAGTTAATTCAAGAGAATTAAATAAAAATGGAACAACAGAATAAATAGTAAATAAGTCGATGGAAATTGTACTAAATATTGGCGTTAGTAGTTTTTAACCGGTATATTTGTTTAACCGGAATTAGTTGAAATTTTGTAGAAATAATTAGTAAATGGTTGTAGTTATTTTTGGTTGGTTTGACGTATTGAATTGCGTCAAGTATGATGAGTTTGCAAGTGATGTTTGAATTACGTTGAATAGATCTTTTTTATAGAAAAATTGAGTTGTAGGTCTTATGACCAACGTTGATAAGTGGTTTCGAAGTTGATGAAACATTATGTTGTAGGCCTATGACCAATGTTGAATTGCAGTTGACTCGTTGTTATGTTATTGTTGTTGTTGTGTGTTGTTGTTGTTGATGATGATGTCGCATGGCATATATTGCATTAATAAGTTGGTCTGGATTGACACCATGTTGGCCTGGATTGATAAAAATTATTAAGTTGGCCTGGAATGGCACCACGTTGAAAGTTGAAGGCTTATGCCTTGTTGATGCCTCGATAAATTGGCAGATTTTAAGTTGGGAGTTCTGCTCCAATGGTACCACATGCATATGCCTTATGTTGAGTCGCATTCAGTGACGTATAATTAAGTTGTTGTCGGACTGTTGATTTGTGTTGAATTCTATTGTTTTGAAGTGGTAACTTTATGCACTTTATCCTAATATATTGTTTATCATATGCTTGTTTATATTGGTTGATATCTCACCTCTTCTGTTGTGATGTTGTCTCTATGTGGGTAATGTGCAGGTAACGAAGGATGAAGATTTAGTTGTTGTTAGTTCGAGTCGGGTTGTCGCTCTGATACGTAACACTCTGGGGGATTAACACTAGTTATTCTGTTGTTTTGGTTTAGTTGAATAACTATGTTGATATATGAAAAGTAGTTGTCGCTTTTAAATTGTTTTAAGTTGAAAAAAATGTTATGCCATCCAAGTTGATTAATGTAGTTCCGCTGCTTAATATTAATAAAGTTGATTCATGTTATTTCGGTTCATCTGAGTTTATGTGTTATGTATCTGTGATAACGTGTTATTGTTTAGTTGAATTGTAATACTCCAATTGTTTGTTAAAAAGAAATTTATAACTCTAATTTTCTTAATAATTACCGGGTAGAATTGGGGTGTTACAAGTTGGTATCAAAGAAGGTCGGTTCGTCCGACCAGTGTTGTCTAATGTTATTTATTCCTTAGTACGTGATAAGTGTGTGAAACATTATCGATACTTGTTGTGTCCCTAATCAGTTGTATGCAGGAGTTCAGTTGAAGATAAGTGGGGGAGAAGCTCTTCTTCTCATAATTGTTTTAGTTGTAAGATGTTGGTTCAGCATGTTGTGGATGGCGGCAGTGAACGTGTTGTTGACATTTAGTTGTTCCCGAACCCGAAGGCGATATAAATTCAAGATTCTATTTGTTAATAAAGTTGAAGCGTCTCAAGGAAGGACGATCATACATTTTGGGTTTTCTTGATTACTAATGATCAAACCTTGATCAAATGACGAACGTAACTTCAAAATCTTGACTTTGACCAAAAATGACGAAGTTTGATTGTATGTTGACCACATTTGACTTTTAGTCCAATACAATTGATTTTTAACCATTTGAGCAATTGACTGAGCAAACTTGTGATGCAAGGATTGAAACTTGATATCAGGATATTTTGAGACATATGAGGAACCATGAAAACCATTTGAGGCATTGGAAGCTTGATTTCCTTTGAGAAACATCAAACCCTAGTTAGAGGTCCACTGTTTAGGAGGGGTCTTCATCTGGTCAAACCTTGAGTTGTCTTGAGCAATTGAGACGTCTATGAGCATGAGGATGTATCTTGAATCAATTTACCTCAAAATGGGAGGCAAAATTTTGGGGTGCAACAGGATCCATCCAAAGTAGATGCAGTATTGCAATGGGAAACTCCAAAGTTAGTTACAAAGATCAGAAGTTTCCTAGGTTTGGCTGGTTATTACCGAAGGTTTATATAAGGTTTTCTAAATTAGAACTCCCGCTGAATCAATTGACTTGTAAAGGAAAGGCCTTTGTGTGACATGTTCAATGTGAAGAAAGTTTTGTTGAGCTGAAGAAAAGATTGACGACGACTCCGATCTTGATATTGCCTAAACTTGATGAACCGTTCGTTGTGTATTGTGATGCTTCTAAATTAGGTATAGATGGTGTGCTTATCCATAATGATAAGGTAGTAGCTTATGCGTCGAGACAATTGAGAATTCATGAAAGGAATCACCTTTCTCATGATCTAGAACTTGCTGCAGTGGTTTTTGTATAAAAGATTTGGAGGCATTATCTTTATGGTTCTCGATTTGAAGTGTTTAGTGATCATAAAAGCTTGAAGTACTTATTTGATCAGAAGGAATTATGTATGAGGAAAATGAGATGGTTAGAATTGTTGAAGGACTACGGCTTTGGCTTGAATTACCACCATGGTAAAGCTAATATTGTAGCGGATGATTTGAGTAGGAAATCGCTACATATGTCTGCTATGATGGTTCGAGAATTGGAATTGATCGAATAGTTTAGAGACATGAGTTTGGTATGTGAAGTGACACCGCAGAGTGTGACTTTGGGAATGTTGGAGATTAACAATGACTTCTTGGATAAAATTAAAGAGGCTCAGAAGTTAGATGTGAAGTTGTTAGACTTGATGGTTGGGAATGATCAATCAGAAGATAATGACTTTAAGGTATATAACCAAGGTGTGTTGAGATTCCGAGGCGTATTCCTGACGATGTAGAGATGAAAAAGATGATTTTGGAAGAAAGCCATATAAGTGGTTTGAGTATTCACCCATGAGCTACTAAGATGTATTGCGATTTGAAGAAGTTGTTTTGGTGGTCTAGATTGAAATGAGATGTAGCTCAATTTGTATATTCATGCTTAACTTGTCAGAAATCAAAAGTTGAACATCAGAAGCCGGTTAGATTATTGGAACCATTGGAAATTCCGAAATGGAAGTGGGATAGCACATCAATGGACTTTGTGACGGGGTTGTCGAATACTCCGAGAGGACATGATGCACTTTGGTTGATTGTCGATAGACTAACAAGGTCAGCTTATTTCATTCTGATTAGCATCAATTTTCCTGTGGCGAAGTTTGCAGAGATTTAATTTCGAGTAATTGTGAAGCTACACGGTGTTCTGTTAAGTGTAATGTCGGATAGAGATTTGAGATTTACTTCCAATTTTTGGAAGAGTTTGCAGGATGCGTTGGGATCAAAGTTGAAACAAAGTTCAACAAATCATCCACAGACAAATGGTCAAACAGAGAAAACTATGCAGTCGTTGGAGGATTTGCTAAGGGCGTGTGTTCTTGAATAGGGAGGTACATTGAATAGTTATCTTCTGTTAATTGAGTTCAACAACAACAAAAGTTCTCACTCTAGTATTGGTATGGAACCCTTCGAGGCATTGTATGGTCGGAGGTGCATAACGCCTTTATGTTGGTATGAATCTGTAGTGCTCGGACCAGAAATGGTGCGGGAAACCTCAGAGAAAGTGAAATTGATTCTAAAAATGATGAAGACTTTTTAGAGTAGGCAAAAGAGTTACCATGACAAGAGGATGAAGTAACTTAAGTTTCAAGAAGGAGACCATGTATTCTTGAGAGTATCTCTGATAACTGGTGTAGGTCGTGCTTTGAAATCTAAGAAGTTGACTCCTCGATTTATTGGACCGTATCAGATCTTAGATAAAATAGGGATCGTTGCATACAGAGTGAACTTGCCATATAATTGATAAGTGCAAATATGTAGTTATTTTGTATATACATTTTGTGGCACTTATCCGTTCTTTTGTTGATATTTAGTTGAATAATCCCGGCTTTTTGTTGTAAATATATTTTATTGCGTTTTGTGTACATATTGTACCGTTTGATTAGTTTTGTATATTTTTTTATAGGTATTTGTTGCATTATTGGAGCATTGAGAATAAAGTCCAAATGGAGCTCCAAGATGTATTTTTGATCGAATAAAGGAATAAGGCTTGAAGGTGGAAGCCATTGGAAGCCACAAGAAAAGCAACAAAAGTTGCTGCCTGGGCAATTTCGTCGGGCAAGGGTGCAGATGGAGAAAGATGAGTTTCGCTCTGACTTGTTTCACTTTTGTCCGTCGGGCGAGGAAATCAAGATTTCGTCGGGCGGAGCTAAATTTCTCCGGGCGAAGGTAGATATTTTTACAGGCTGAGGACATGGCTTAATTTGAGCCAAGTTAATAAGAAGATTCGTCGGGCAAAGCTTTTTGGTCGTCGGGAGATTCTTGCGGAATAGAATTTCTTTATCTTTCATTTTGCTTCATTTTTTATGGAGTATGGTTTTGGGGTGTGAAGTTCTTGCTCTCAATTCCATCACTCATATAGTTTTTGATAGATTAGCTTAGAAAACAACACTAGGGTCTTGCTCATGGTTGATTGGAGGTGGATTGCTCTTCGATAGGATCTGACAAACCGGTATAAATGAGTAGTGTATCTCCTCTCTTCTCTTTATATTTCTCTATTTTGTTGGTTATGTATGTATATTTACTCTGAACACATGTATATTTATTGCCCTTGGCATTGTATAAAGTCTGCTTTATGAATCTGTGTTGGTAGTTATCTTAGGTTTTTACTCTATGTTAGGGATTTGAGCTTGCTGGAGATAGACTTCTTAGATTCTTACCTAAGATGATTATTTGTTAGTTTCTGAATGCTAGAAATAGGTTTAGAGTTGACTTCACCATAGAGTATCTGATCTTAATGCCTCTGCGCCGGTGAAGTATGTCAGAGATGGGTATAGAGGTGACGCAGTTGACTTCTAGTAGTCGAGGTATGCCAGAAATGGATATCTAGGTGATTTGGGAGAATTCTCAATTTTGGTTAGAAAATAACTTAGATTGTGAGATATATGTGATGACATAGACGAGTATCGTAGCCTGAGTATAACTGGACGGTAGATTTAAGTCTGTGACGGGTAGTGTGCATTCGTTCCGGACAAGCGGTCAATCCTTTATACTTTTTGTTCATTTAATTTTTGTCTTTTATTTTCAACTCATTTAATCCCAAAGTCATTAATGGTAGAAATGTCGAACGAAGAATCAATAACCAATCTCTGTGGACACGATACGATATAACCTAACCGTTATATATCACCCGATAAAATTAATACCAACTCTTTGCTTGCGTTCTATACCTGCAATCAACAATAATTTGTCCAATTTTCACGATGTGTTTCATGTGTTACAACTACAAAAGTATAATCCAGATCCTTCGCATGAGATTCCGGTGGACGATGTACAAGTGCGATATGATTTTATTGTTGAAACTGCATCTATAGGGATCAAAAGTCGCGGGATAAAGAAGTTGAGGGGAAAAGATATTGCTCTAGTGAAAGTGGTTTAGGGAGGAGTTACTGGTGATAATGCGATGTGGGAGCTGGAGAGCAAGATGCGAGAGTCGTATCTGGAGATGTTTGCATCAGGTAATTTTTTAGGACGAAAATATTCTAAGTAGGAGAGAGTTGTAACACCCTGATTATTTATTTAATTATTTGATTGTTTAATTAGATATTATATGATAAATTGTGTGTTTTTACATTACTTTGTGTGGGGTAGTGTTGGGTTTAAGGCTTATGGAGAGCTGTTTTAGACTTATTAATTTAATAGTAAATTATTAAGTTTAGAAATAATTAATAGAATTATTAGTAAAATAGGAGTTTGTTACTAATTTGCCTAATTTTATTTAATTAATTAAAATAAATGGTTTAGTAGAAGTATGACAAGGGCAAGGTGGTAACATTGGTAGCGTAAGTGAGGATAGAAGAGGAAATATAATAAAAAGGGTCCTAAGGACAAAAGTGACTATAAGGAGATTTGAGGTTTAGGGTTGTCATTAGTTACATCGTGAAAAACAAGGAAAGGTAGAAGAGGAAGAGAAGGAGCAAGGAGAACTAGGGCAAGAAAAGTCATTGTTGGAAGCTTAGAGTGACCTTCAATCCAAAGGTAAGGGTGGGGTTCTAACTCTATAAGGGATAGTATAATCATATGTACGTGGGTTTTGATTGTATGATTGTTGTTGTATGCATTTGTTCATGAATTGGGGTTTATGTGTATGAATATAATGTTGAAACTATGCCATGATTGTTGTTTTTGTGATTCAAATTGATGTTGTAATTGCTTGAGTTTGATGTATGAATGATATGTCAATTGCTGGAAAATCAAATTATAGGTCATGTATGTGAATTAGGGAGTTTTGGGTTGGAATGGTATGGAAATCGCAGTCTGCAAAATAACATAAAATTATGTTTTCTACAGCAGAAATCGGTTATGTGTTTTGGAGAAACCGGTTTCCGCTGCTAATTTTTCAAAAAAGTAAGGTTTCTGTCGTAGTAGAAACCAGTTTCCAGTTTTGGAGAAACCAGTTTCTTCTTCGCGTTTTGGTCCTGGGAGTTTATGTAAAAATATAGAAATCGGTTCCCAGTTTTCGAGAAACCGGTTTCCTGCCAGTACTGAACCAAAATAATTTCAAAACTTTGAAAATTCGTATCTTTGTGCTCGGGTGTCCGTTTGACGCGCCGTTTGAATCGTCGGAAAGCTAAAGTTTATGTCTATTTGTAAAAATGATTTCAAAACAATAACTTGGTACTTTCTTGGGTTTATGTTCTTTTCCATGGATTGATATCAATGCATTATGTTGTTGAGTTGATTGATTATGTCTCATGTATACATACCGTGTTGTCGTTGTTGTTGTTGGCTCAAATCCTAGATGAAGTGGATACGAGCGAGGTGAATACGTGTATTACCTTTGGTTGATGGCTCTAATCCTTGATGGAGTAGATTATTAGTTAGGTGAACCAATTTGTTCATAGAAATAGTGATTCTGATCCTAGATGGAGTGGATTCGGTAGTAATCTCGGTACCGTGTGCACAATATCGATGTTGAGTCTCATTGCACGTTTTTTTGTTGACTTTATGTTGCAATATTTGACTGTGGATTCTAATTATTTGATTATTAATAATTATGTTGTGATGGAGTGATAGTTGAACACTGATAATTATACTTGATAATTTCTTATATCTATAATTATATTGTTCTTTATATTATTGTTATATCTCACCCCTTATGTTTGAGTATCGCCTTTACGTGGGTAACGTACAGATAATCAGGAGCAGTCTGAGTTGCGAGATTCGAAGAGGTTGCTCTTCCTTTTATTTAGAGTCGTCGTTATGCTCTGATACGTAACACTTGGGTTGGGGATAAACGCTTGTTTATTTTATTTTGCTTTCTGTTGATTATTCTTGGTGGAGTATTTTAGACTCTGAGATATTTGGTTTGAAGTTATTTTGTTGAATTTGAAATATTTTTTGCTGTTTTAATTAAGTTGTTTAATTGAGGCTATATTATGTATATTCAGAGATGTGTTATGTATCTTTATGATTGAGTAGTTTGTGACTTTTGATTATGTGGCATCCTAAATGCGTTGAAAACGAAAAATATTACTCTGATTTTATTATTATTATTATGCGCCGGGGAATTTAAGGTGTTACAATTGGTATCAGAGCAGGTTGGTCCATCTGGCCAGGTTGTTGAGTCTTTTGTATAAAAATGGAATACTGTTATTGCATTTGTTCTAACCATTGTTTGATGTTATGTTGTAGAACAAAATGATGGTAGCTGGAAGAAACGATGATGCGATTGTTGCTGCCTTGCAGGCGATGACTCAGGTGATGCAACATCAACCTATGGCTGGCGAAAATGATTGTGTCTTGGAAACATTTCAGAGGAACCTTAAGCCCATTTGAACCCATCTTGAACCCTTGTAGCACACCCACCCATACCATCTTATTCAAAGAAACACTAAGACCTTTTGCCACATGAAGAAAAGAGTTAATGGGCCAGAGGCTCTCCCTACTTCAAACCATTATGAATACAAAACTCTTCAGTTAGGCTCCTATTCACCAACACTGAGAGACTACCTGAAAATACATAAGCATGAATCAAGACCTTTGTTTTACTTATCTTAGTTGTAATTGATTAATAATCTCCTTTTTGTCGAATTCTTTCTCGGGATTTTTGTAATCAGGGTTGAGAACCTTAATTCTCTCATCAACATATCTTGCTTACAAAAAAAGATCCTTCATTAATCATCAAAACCAAATCTCTAAAACATTTAATCTAGGAAAAACCAACTAACATAGTCATAATCCTTCTCAAAGTCCATTTTAAACAGACAACACTCTCACTTAGACGTCGTAGTGTATGTTTGGTGGGGCATTGAATTTGACACATGTTTGATTATGAAGAGGCTACAATGTGTAACTTTTGCGTCAAAAGTCTCAAATAACTACCAAAATGTGACTGTAAATGTGCTTTTGGCATTAAAATCTAAAACCTCATTGAGAGTGGCCACATCATCCATCAGTTGGCTCCCTCTAATGAAAGTCGATTGTTCTAGGAAGCTAAGATAAGCTTACCTATTGTTGAAAGTATTTCATATACAAAAATTATTGTTAGAGTCAGAAGCTTCTGATGTTATTACTTAGAAGCAGTGTTATTCAGAAGCAGTAGAACTTCTGAGATTATTAGTCAGAAGCAAAAGCTTCTGAGGTTGCGATCAGAGGTATGTTCATCTTCTGAAATTCTAGTTATTTTGTTAGCGTAGCTATTAAATTTAGATTACTTAGTTATTAAGTTTACCTTTTATTATGACCTACGTGGTAATTTACCTTTATATATAAGTAGTAGCAATCATTTGTAAAAATCAATCATTATTTCTATCGTTATCGCATAATATAATATAATTTCTCTTCTTTCTTTTTTTTTTCCTGTTCTGCACCAACACCTATAAGCCTAACAAGCCCAAGAACAACACCTTAGCCACCGACTCATATAGAAAACCCAAAACAAACAAAAATTGGTCTAAAATCTCCCACTTTAACCACCAACTTGTAAAGAGAACCCGGAAGGAAAATATTTCCCTTATTCTAGTCTTCCTTTGCATTAGTTATATACTTTTTTTTATTAATATGCAATTTCTTCTTTTAAGAGCTACCATAAACAATAAAAACTACTTATCAGAGCATGAAGTGCTCGCATGAAAAATTTGAGCTAACAAATACTAGGGATTTAAAATCGCATACCCTCTCGAAGGAGGAATTTTCATCAAATGCATCAAACTTTTTTCACTCAAATGGCGTACGTCCAACCTAATGTTGGATGCACCAGAATAGAGACTTGTCCTAGAGCAAGATAAGGGTCAGCCAAGGTCTTCCCTAAGACCATGTCATGTTAGTGAACTCCACTACAATATGACAAATCATTGTTGTACATGTAAAAAACAGATATCTTCTCAACTTCTTCCTCTCTTCACGTGAGAAAGCAAATCATGCGGTTTCTCAAACTATATTTAAGGTCAATCAAGTTTCATATGAATATGAATATGAATATGGAGTTTGTAGACAATTCAAAGCAATGAGAGCGAGCTATAAGAAACTCAATGGTAAAGGGTTTATAGTCTAAGAAGAATATATAAACTATAATAGTACTATAAAAGCTAAAATTAATATATGGGGCCAGAGAAACCCTAGCTAACTAGAGCCAGCAAAGCAAAAGTAGGTGCATCATCATCATGCATGTTAGTATGTTACAATACTCTCCTCATCAAAACTATGATTGCTCCTACTTATCATCAAAAAAGAAAGCCATTTCATTACTACTTTCAAACATCATTAATTTAATATTAAAAATTTAAACAACACCTTCATTTTTACACCGACACTATGGAAAGAAGCTAAGCTTTTCGATCTACACAAAAGATTTAAATCAATCACATAACACTTTGTTTTCTTCTGATCAACAAAAGTAACAACAGTTCTACACACCAAGAAAGAGAGAAAAAGAAGACAGTGACTAAAGCATGAAAGCTAGTATCCTTCTGCCGATAGAACAAAAAATTGGTAAATGATGCTTAATAAGTTAATAGTAGAAGCAATGGAAATGGAATAATATATTTAATTATAACAAAAACATAAATGGTTCGGACCAAGACGCTTGATTCCCCAAGAGTGTTGATGAGTATAGTTGGATCTTAGTAGCAAAGGCTATATAGAGACCTTAACTACACGCACTCTTTTTCACTCTATATATAAAAGTTGTGGAAGCTAGCTAGCTAGGGTTTCCTTCTTGGTCTTTGTAGTCTTCTTCTTGTGCTTGTTGTTCTTGAGATAGTTTTGAGTGGTTCTTGTGATCATGATAAAGAAAAGTATGGTGAAAGATGATGATGTTTGTGATAAAGAAAGAGGTGGGAGAGTAATGATGATGATTAGGGTTTTTGGTCAGAGAAGATGAGGGAATAATGATGATTGGTGTTGGGTGAAGTCGTTGAAAGGTTGAAGAAAAATCCAAGGTAGTTCGTGCCATCTCTCTCTATGAGAAAAAGAAAGAAACTAGTAATTGATAGCTCTATCTTCTCTCTCTCTCTCCTTTTTCTATTGTGGGATCGAAGCATGAAGGGATTATCATGAAAACCGTGGTGTCAACTTTTTTATGCCCTCCACTTCTTGTTCGCAACGAAAAGGAAACTACTTGACCCCATCTCATTTTCCTAAGAGAAATAATTAAATTATCACATGCCACTTTAATCGATATAAGATAGTACAATCATTACATTAAGATAACTCATGAATGTTTGAATGCAATGATTCAAATCTATTCGACAGTAACTACACTAACTAGACATATTGAGTTCTAATTCAACATTCAAAATGTTACACCTCTTAGTAAAAACGAGTCACCCATTTTAATTTTATCGTGATTCAAGATGATAGTTTTGAGTATATTTGGTTTAGGGCGTAGAAAATTAATTTTGAGCGAAGATTGATTTGAATTAAAATTGAGTTGATATTAAAGTAATTTATATTAGAATAAAATTTTAGAAAAAATAGTTGAAATAAAATTTAAGTGTAAAAATTATGTTTGCACTTAAAAGCTATAAATCATAGTTTAGAGTATAATCAATTTTGTAAAATATAATTAATTCTAATCGAGATATAAGCAATATGCTTTTATAGTGGGTAGGAACATAATAGACGGTGTGTTATGGTAAACAAAGTAATTGATTTGGCTAAGAGAGAGAATAAGGTTTTTAGTCTTGAAAGTTGATTTTTAAAAGGCGTACGATAGTGTAAATTGGAACAGTTTAAGATTCATCTTGGATAAAATGGGGTTTGAAGATAAGTGGATGGAGGCTTGTGTTTTTAGCAATTCAATGTCGGTGTTGGTGAACGGTGGTGACTAAGGACTTTGTGGTGAAAATGGGGCTCAGACACAAAGATCCATTATCTCATTTACTCTTTGTTTTGGCTATGAAGGGATAACGTGTTTGGTGAATAAAGTGGTGATGATTGGAGAATACTCTGAATTTCTTGTTAACGAGGAAGCCAAAGTTGACATTCTTTAGTTCGCTGATGATACCATTATTCTCGAGGATGGAGATAGCAATAATCTTTAGAGCTTGAAAGCCATCTTGAGAGGAATTAAGTTAATGTCGAGTTTGAGAATTAATTTCCACAAAAGCAATAGGTATGGGATCAACATGAGTGATTGGAGCATGTCGATAGCTTCTTCCTTTTTGTCTTACAATATTGATCATTTTCGTTGCAAATTTTTAGGTGTGATAATAGGGGGCAACCCTAGGAAAGGTTATTCATGGAAAGATCTGTTGAGGAATCTTCGTAATAGGTTGTCGTCATGGAAAGGTAAAAATCTTTCTATGGGTGGTAGAGTATTGATGATAAACGTCGTGTTGAATGATATTCTCATTTACTCTTTGTCTTTTTACAAGGCTCCTGTAAATGTTTTTGAAGAGATTAGGAGAATCCAAAGAAATTTTTGTGGAGGGGTAATGAGAACAAGCGAACCATTTATTAGGTTAATTGGGATAATGATTGTAGTCTGGTGGCTAGTGGAGGTCTTGGAAAGTGGAGGTTTTTTGTAAGTTATTGGATGCTGGTTTTTCTTTGCAGGTGGGAACCGATGAGTTTAGGTGGGAGAACAATGATGAAGGTCAATTCTCGGTGAAGTCTTGTTATGATATTTTCTCCAAGACAAAAGGATCTTTGATATGTTCTAGTGACATCAGGTTAGCTTTGGGCAACTTGTGGGAGATTAAAGCTCCAAAAAGAATCCTCACTTTTGCTTGGAGATTGATTCTTGATAAGTTTCCCGGGATCAGTTAGCTAAGAGAGGTATGGTGGTGTTGGAAAGGGATAGGTGTTGCATTTTTTGCTTCATAGAAGAAGAAAGTATTCTTCATCTCTTTGGTTTTTGTTCTCTCTCTACTCGAATTTGGAAGCTGGAAACTTGTTGGATTTGAGACAATATGATGTTGAACTTGCAACAACTTGTTAATTTTCTTCATCATTTTTATACTGTGAAAGAAGTGGATTTACGTCTTTGTATTTGTTTGGTTAGCTACTTCTTAGAATATTTGGTTGTTTAGGAATTTTGTTTTGTTTCTAGGTAGAGTCTTTAGTTTTGAGGAATGGTTGGATTCTATCAAGTGTATGGCTTAGAGGTGGTTATGATCTAATTGTAAAATAACCTCTTGTTTTTCTTTTCTTGAATGGTTTATCTGTCCCCTAGATTGTTTTAGGTTGAGACGATAATTTTGTTTATTCGAGTTCGAATACCCCTGATATTCGTTTTAATGGAATCATCTTGTTGCCAATTAAAAAAATAATATGTCAAATCAATTTTACACATTTATAATCAATTAAGGATGTTCCAAACCTTAAATCAAACATACACTTTATATTTATCCGCAGAGGATATTTATTTTATATGAGACTTATGTTTAGTAAATTCGAATCGTTATATTTTTTCATCTGGTATGAATATATTTCAATCTCTTAATAAATATTATACAAAAATAGTTGGCAAGCAACCAACAAGCTATGTTGCTACTATTTTTTAGATGAAAAAATTAATCATCTTAAAAACTACATTCATTGTTATAGGATACACAATAGTCTATACTGAATACATTCAGTGTATGCTGGCTGAATACACTTTCTCATTAAAACCTTCAGTCTACATTAAAACCTTTAATCTTCAACCCCACCAGTGAGCAAACCTCAGTCAAGTCTACACATGTCTATTTTCCTCCTACCCACTTGTACACCATAACATATGCTAGTCTGAGTGTCGATCTCGCCTTGTACGGATCACTCAAAAAAATCACAGGCGCCTATTTCTTCATAGATATTTCGATATGCCTTAATATAACAAATAAGATATCCTAATAAAAGTTATGATGATATCGTTATTAGGGATGGAAGTAGGTTGCGCCGAGTTAGGCTTTGCTAAGCCTAAGTCAGCATACTAAAAACATCAAAGACTAAGTCTGACATGTAGTATGTCATAGGCTTATTTCCAGGCTCGAGTCTGACATTTTCAAAAGCTTGATTGACCTATTAGCCTACTTAAAAATCTGTTTCATTTGAATATATGTAAATGAACAATTCAATTAATGTGTTTATATAGACTAAAAAAGCTAAAAGATCAATGTTAGTAAAAGTTTTTTTTTTTTTTTGCATTTTCTTATCTTAATTTATTACTTGATAGCATAAGTTTTGTGAGATTATTTGTTTAGTAAAACTTATGAAAAAAAACTCATGACATTATTCATAAGGCGTTTTCAACCTATTTTTGTAAGTTCTTCAAGACAACTAAATTTTTATTTTGTATCTTAATTCAAAGTATAGTTTACACTATAATTATGATAAAAATATTCTTATTTATTTAGATAGGTCGTTTTAATAGGTTTAAAAAACTTTTATGGCCTGAGGCCTAACCTTTTTTTACTAAATAGGTTTATTAAAAAGTCTAGGCATTTTCTACTTAAAAAACATTATGTGGTTGAGACTTGTGTAGGTTAGGCCTTAGACTCATATTAATTGGTTTGATATATTCACATCCCTAATGTTTCATATTGTCTTATATATATATTTAGGTTAAATATGTTTTTTTCCCTCATAAATATCTCATACTTAACTTCCAATCTCTCTAAAAAATTTCTTCAAAAAATGTTCTTCTTAAATATTTTAATTTTAATTTTTGGTCCCTCCTAGAATTTAACAATGATTTTTATAATTTAACGACGAAATTAACAATGTTTTTTAATTTTGCAACGGGATTAGCGACCATTTTAACGATGGCTTTGCCATGAGAGACCAAAAGTTAAAATCAATTTTTCTTGGAGGACCATTATTTAAAGAAAAAGTTTAAAAGGACTACAAATTTTAAGTGTAAGATATTTATGAGTACCAAAAACATATTTAACCTATGATTCAAGCCATGATATCGTTATGTCAAATTATAATATGAATAACTTATCAAAGGTTAAGATTGAATTTATATATATATATATATATATATATATATATATATATATATATATATATATATATATATATATATATATATATATATATATATATATATATATATATATATATATATATATATATATATATAGAGAGAGAGAGAGAGAGATCAAATTACACTCGAAACCATGAGTTACAAACATCACCGATTAATATTTTTAAATCAACCGTTGGATTAAAACATATCATCGTATAGATCATACCTATAAAATTTGAAATTAATCTATAATGATTTACTTTGTCATTGAACTACATCAAAATTAACGTTATATGAAAGTCCATTTTGACATTAATTTTTGGATATCTTGATCGTATAGTAAATCATTATAGATTAATCTCAAACTTTATAGGTATGATGATATATTTCAATCCAACGGTTGATTTTAAAAAATATTAATCCGAAGTGACGTTTTTGAACGAGTGTAACTCATGGTATAACTCTTCGGATGTAATTTGATTCCTCCTATATATATATATATATATATATATATATATATATATATATATATATATATATATATATATATATATATATATATATATATATATATATATATATATATATATATATATATATAATTTTAGTTGTGTAGGTTAGGCCTTTAGACTCATATTAATTGGTCTGATATATTCACACCCCTAATCATTTTATATCGTTTTATATAGATTAAGGTTAAATATGTTTTTGGTTCTCATAAATATCTCATATTTAACTTTTAGTATCTAAAATTTTCCTTTAAAGAATATTCCTCCTAAATATTTTAATTTTAATTTTTGCTCTCTCTTAAAATTTATCGACGATTTTTCTAATTTAGTGACGAAATTTTAGGAGGACCATTCTATAAAAAAAATTAAAAAACTAAAAATTTTAAGTGTAAGATATTTATGAAGACCGAAAACTTATTTAATCTTATAGATTATATGATTCAAGTCAAGACATCATTATGTCAATTATAATATGAACAACTTATCAAAGATTAAGATTGAATCAATATATATATATATATATATATATATATATATATATATATATATATATATATATATATATATATATATATATATATATATATATATATATATATATATATGTGTATGAAAACCCAATCTAAGTAAAAAATTATAAGAACAAAAAACATTAATATATTTGAAAGAATCAATTATATATTTAAACAATTATTTTATTTTAGGATATTCCAACTCTAAAGAATCCTGATCCATATAAATATTGTATGGTCTAATTTAATTACTGTACAAAATAATGAGAAGGTTCAGAATGATTGGCTAACTAAAACCCATCTGAGTTTTAATCATGTTTACAATAAGTAGTTTTATATTAAAAAAACAATAAAAGGCTGTTTATGACTGTATATGCAATGTATATATTAAATATAAGCTTTATAGGGTTTAGTTAAAGTGAGAATTTGGCAGAACAGAGAGACAAATATACCCATGGGAATAAAGAATGAAAAAGTGATGACAATCGAAATAGAATATACATGTGGTCTTCTGAATGTAATGGCTGTCCTTCTGCAAAAAGCAAACTTATAGGGACAAAAATGTTACATAAACTCAAATAATATTCCCGACATTCTGAACGTTGAAAGCAATAATTCATTGTTTACAAACACAGAGAAAAAAGATTCCATGATAAGTGTATTTTCAATGTTTGGTCTTCATCATAATCATCATTCTAATTCTAATATACTTTTAATGTAGTAAAACATTGGTTGCTGTTAGTAATTCTTTAGCATATATATAAGGACAAAGTAGTTTTGGAAAACAACCCATCGAAACTTTGGTTATATGACTTTATGTTTGACTCTGATGAAGTCAGTAAGTCATGCAAGCCAGCCTTTTCTTCCACTTTCTCCTCCTCCTATCAATGGAGAAAAATGTGGCAAACATAATGAGTTGAAGGAAAAAGTGTGACTCTAGAATAAAACTTGAAAACTTTTTCAGAGATTTCAAATCTATTTTTGACACAGAATTGAGTTTAATTCCAAACTCATGTATAAAGGGCACAGCAATTTATGTTCCCCCTTGTCAATTTCTTTGTCAATAAATGTTTTTGTCATTTTATTGATGAAATTACTACTACAAACTATATATAGCTAGCCTATGAGGTTTGGTCTGTAAATAATTTTTTTTTAGAGTAGTTTAAGTTTTAAAACAAACAAATAAATGTGTATTTAAACTTTCCAGCTATACTGAATTATTCATTATCTTGTTATAAACAAAAGGCGATAAAGATCTTAAACATATACTCCTCCATCTTACTTCTTCTGGTCCAAAATATTCCCTCTATTTTTAATTGTCACATTTGTCAAAATCTCTATTATCAAGACAACTAAAAAAGAATAAACATATTTATCATTTCTCTTTTCTAAACACTTATTAATTAACCTGTCAATTAAAAAAGTAAGGGTATAATTGAACTTATACCTATAAAATGACAATTAAATAGAGACAATTTTTTTAACAAGTGTGACAATTAAAAAGGAACGGATGGAGTAATATTTATATAGACGTGTTAGAACAATTAGGGTTATTCAAGAAGAAGAGACACAAGAGAGAGAAAAGTGTATTGAGAAAAGAAGAAATTGTATTATATGTTTTTTTAATTTGATTTACTTCATAACATGCCTATTTATAGGCAATTAACACATTTGATTTTGATTTATTACATTACGTGTTCGATTTTGTCTAATACATACTTTGACACAACAACTATATGGTGTATTGGATTCGGTTGAATATAATTAACTCTACTTAGATAAGTTCGATTTTGTAGTCTATAACTATTTCGATTAGGTCAAACATAATATTATCGAACACAAGTTTGCTATTAAAACAATGAATTACTAGCTTCTAACACACCCCCTAACTCAAGTTCAAGTTTTCTTTTATTTATTTTATTCCTGAGGAAATGATACCTCTTCTCTATGTATTTTCTCCTTTCATGACACATAGGATGGTTCTCTAGTTTGATAGTCGACTTGATATCCACAAATAACTTCACCTTCCTTGTATCCATGATCTTGAGCTCTTCAAGTAACATCTCTATGAATAATGTTTGACAGACTGCAAAAGATGTAGCCACATACTCCATTTCACTCGAAGATAATGCTATAATGTTTTGCTTTTTTAAACTCCAAGAGATTTATGCTCCCCTAATCATAAATAGGAACCCTAAAATACTTTTCTTTTCATCTTGGTCTCCTCGGAAGTCAGAATTTGCATAACTATACACTTCTACATTGCTCTTCATGTTCTTTTCGTTTGGCATCAACACGCCATTGTCGATTGTCCCTTTTATGTATCTCAGCACCCTCTTGACTGCAGTGACATGACACACATATGGCTTCTCCATAAACTACTCAAAGTCCAATACTTTGACACATGCCAGGTCTCGTATTGCATGAGTACCTTAGAGATCCAATGATTTGTTTGTATAATGTCGTATATACGAGCTCGTCATTTGTTTCTCTTTTTCATCTTTGCTTTTGTCTCTAATGGTGCGATATTGTTGCATTATAATTGCTCATCTTGAACCTTTTTAAAATTTCTTGAGCATACTTATTTTGATGCAAGAACACTGATTCACTTGTGTCTTTAAATTCTATTGCTAAGAAATATGACAAATTCCCTAGGTCAGACATTTCAAATTCCTGCATCACTTCTGACTTGACTCTTTGTATCTTTGACTAACCCGCACTTGTGATCAACAAATTATCCACTTACAAGCATATAATGATTCAAGTGACCATGTTTGCATCATTGACATATACTCCATGTTTTGAAATGCACTTTGTGAAACATAGTTTGATTTGGAAGTTGTCTATTCTTCTATTTCAAACCCTAGGAGATTGCTTCAAGCCATATAGAGTCTTCCTCAATCTGTACACCTTCTGCTTTTTCCCTTTGATTTCAAATCCCATTTCTTGACTAACATAGACCTCTTCTTCTAATGGTCCATTAAGAAATGTTAACTTTACATCTAATTGATGTATCTTTTATCCTTTGTATAATGCAGTTTCCACAACAATCTTGATTGTCTTCAACCTTGTGATAGGTGCATAGAATTCACTTGAAGTCAATACCAGGCTTTTGTAGAAAACTTCTTGCCACTAATATTTCCTTATACTTGGATATTTCATCACATGGCCTCAATTTCAGCTTGAACACACACTTCACATAAATTGGCCTTTTGTTAGATCTTTCGACAAGTTCCCGAGTCTTTTTCTCAATTGTCATGAGTTCTTCTTTTATGGCTTCCAACTAATTTGAATCAGTGAAACTTGATCCAAATTAATTAGTTATGGTTAATCCATAATCATCTCTTTTTATGAGATCACCATTTGCATCAATTTCTTGATATGGAAATCACTCATATCTAGCTAGTATTGTCATCTTAGTTCCTGTTCTAGTCGATCTTCTAACATTTTGCTAGAGTGTTTCTTCATTTTGAGTAGTTATGTCTTCATTTTACCGGTCTCCTTCAAGCACAATTAGTATTGTCTCTTTCATATGTTAAACTAACTCTTGATTCCAAGTCCACCCTTTGCTTTTGTCCCCCAGAACATCCTTAATGGTCACTAGTTTATCATCATTTGGCGAATATAACTTGTATGCACTAGTTAAATGATAACCTTTAAGCCTTATTGCCTGACTTTGAACATATAGCTTCTTCCTTAATTGCTCAGTTACATGATTGAAACACATTGTTCCAAATATTATAAGATGACTAACATTTGGCTTCATTCTTGTCTGAGTTTCATAAGGTGTCATGTTGACTATCTTTTTCATTGGACATTTATTAAGTATGTGCAATGCTTTCGAAAATGCTTCTCCCCAAAATCTCATTGGCATTTCTTTAGCTTTCAACATACTCATGTCCATGTTCAGTATAGTTCTATTTTTCCTCTAATCTATACCGTTATATAGAGGTGTATAGGTATAATTACCTTATGCTATATACCTTACTCGTTGCAAAATCTTGCAAATTCCACAGAGGTATATTCACCTCAGCCATCAGTTCTCAATTTCTTTAGCTTGCATTCACTTTGTTTCTCGACATGCATCTTAAATTTCTTGAATTGTGTGAATACCTCAATCTTCTTTTAAATAAGATATATATGTCTTGGGAATTCATCTACTAAAGTTAGGAAATGATAATTACCTACATTTTATATGGCTTTAAAAGATCCACACACATCAGAGTGAACTAACTCTAGATTTTCTTTCGACCTTATTGGAAGGTCATGCTTGAATTCTTTCCTGGAATGCTTTGCTTTGAATCAATCCTCACACACCTGACTTGATTTCTTCCCCAAGGCAATCCATACACCACCATTTTCAGGTTAAAAATTCCTAGACTTCTGAAGTTTATATGTCCATACATGTGATGCTACATCCAGTCTTTGTCTCCATTGACAGTTGAATTCAGACATTGATGATAAACCATGTTGATCTCTACTTTGAAGGTTTTGTTGTCTGCCAATGGTGATTTGAAAATCATATTTCCTTCACCACAATACACCTTGATCTAATTCTTTTCTACCTTCATGTTGTACCCTTTTGCAAGAAATTGACCTATACTTATCAAATTATTGATCATCGAAGGTACACACAACACATCAGTGATATTGGCTTTTCGACCATCCTTTCTAACCACATATATGATTCTTTTTCAATCTGATGTGATGTGTCGGCCATATGCAAACTTTATCACGTTCTTAACTGATTCATCTAACATGGAAAACCCGTTTTTATTACCAATTATGTGGTTATGGCATCATGAATCCATGTACCATATATTGGTTTGTTCATTTTTAGACCGAGAATTAGCCATGAGTAGCACATTATGAAGGTTCACATAAACACAATAAAGGGGAGTTTTAATTGGGTTTCTAGATTTAAGGCTTTCTGAACACCCAAGCTCAAACATCACAATAACAAATATAAAGAACACAAGATTTATCCTAGTTCATCGTTAACTAAGCTACCTCCAGTCCACCGTACCCATGTGATTTTTCCTTATCAACAATGACTTAATACTATGATTCTTTGAATTCTTGCTTGACTTATCATCATTAGCAAGATTATTTCTTTTATTCACCTTTTTCTTTTCCAAACTTCTTGATGATGAGTCTTGCTTGCAATGCCTGTTCAACCACATGTTCCCTTTCCGAGTTTCTCTGCTTCATACATGTTTAACTTGAAATTTTACACACAAAAAGGGGTGAATTGTGTGGTTTGGAAAACATGGTTTTGAAAACTTTTGCTTTATATATTCAGAGTTTAAAAACATTTTTCAAATATTTGAGCATCAGAAAGTAAAGTACTGAATTTATATGCAGAAAATAGAAAGATGACGCGAAGAAATAGTAAATCAAGAATTATAGAAGTTCAGTCAAAACAAAAAAGGCATACTACTCTCCCCCAGAATTTGAGAGTTTTTAGTAGGAAAGACTCACAAATCCCCTTATACAAGAAAATGACGGTTGTCCTACAACTAAAATATTACAAGACGAATGATGTGGGAGTTTGCTTGTTTTATCTAATAACTTGTTGAAAGTGAAGTTGCCAAACTTCATTTCCAATTGTAGATTGAAGCGGTTAGTCTTCTCTCCATGAAAACGAACCTTGTAGCAGTTAGTCTTTAAGTTTCAAAAATATATGAGTTCAATTTTGGTTTAACATGATAACTAAATAACTTCTGATGTTAACTAAGTGATATATATATATATATATATATATATATATATATATATATATATATATATATATATATATATATATATATATATATATATATATAGCTTTTGATGTGTTTAGCTTATAACCATATACATAGTTCCTATTTGGATAATATTCAACCAAGGTTTATAAACTAGTTACCTCGGTGAATATATACAATTCTGCTCTTCCAAAATTATAATGGTACTTTCCTCACAAAAATATTTGTGAGTGAAGGAGAGAGAGAGAGAGAGAGAGAGAGAGAGAGAGAGAGAGATAATGTACACAAATTAATGTTTTGGATGATTTGAAATGAGAAAGTGAGCCTCTATTTTTAGGGTTAAGGTTCTCCAAAAAAGGAAATAACATTCAAGTAAAAAGTTGTTATCTAATCTATTGAGGCTTTCTCTAACCGGTTAATTTTTCAAAATTAATCGTATATAAGTTCCCAATATAAAAAAAAAGAGATATAGATGTTGTATAGACTCTGGGTGCACTCAACTTGCCTTGTGCCTCAAGTTCGTACCAATCTAATCAGTTAGCATTTTTCTCCAACGGATTAAATATAGTCAAATATTCTCTTATAGTTTTTTTTACTACTTTCATCTTGTTCTATACAACTTCTATATGTTTTCAAAGTATTTTCATTTGGTAAATGATTTGAGAAAAATGTTTGTGTATGTATGTGTGTGTGTACGGGCTTGTATGTATGTGTGTGTGCTTACAACCATATGCTTCTATGAAAAAATCCATTTGCTTTTACATATTTTCACTCACTTACTAATTTAAGAAATTTTCTCTAAGTCTTTTGTAATCTTTTTTGCGTTGACACTTGCTTGAGATCTCTTGAGACTTTTAATAGAATCCAATTTGTTTGTCTTTATTTGATAGTCATGTTTATCAAACCTTTATATTCATGGATTGCATATTTAACCGCTTAATTGCATTGTTTGACTTATCATTGGTTGCATATTTATCATGATGAATGCCTCTTTTCTTTTCTTCATAGTTGTCATCATCAAAAGATGTTGCCTTGATTAAAAGTCTATTACCTGTAAAACAAGGTTTCACATTTTCCCTCCTTTTGATGATGACAACACATCTTTCTGAGGAGATGGTAAAAGATAAAAAGTATATTTGGAGTTACAAACTGATCGGAAAAATAGCAAGTATACTATTTTCACCGATGTAGTTATAATGAGTTTCCCCAAGTATCGATCTCGAGGACTGCGTGGTAAATACTTATTCGTGCTCTTAATTCAATTGAACAAAAACAATGGTTTGGTTGATTTTAATAGTTTCAATTACGCTTGTAACAAGTGATGACTGATGAAATATAATGAGAATGATGCTAGGGTGAGTGGTTGATTTAACAAAACTACGACCTGAATCCGATTTCATTGCATATGAAAACTATCAATTACCTATCTCTAGATTGTTCTTCCTTAAGTCCTTAATGAAGACACTATTAAAACCCTAATCCTTATTCAAATGTCCATTCGAACAACTCTTAGTTTTAACCATAACGATATCGAGAATTTAAGTGATTAAAAAGAGTTCCTAGTCCTAGGTGAGACTCCTAATAACCTAATTGTGTAAAGCCCTAACAATCACAGTCCGCCAATTGTTAGTCATAGGTATACATGTATTTGTCCGATACATAATCATAAGAACACCACACAATTAAATTGAAATAGATAAACATGCATTAAGGAAATCAAGAATCGAATTCATACAATCATCAAACCAGACCACCCCTAGCATTGGGGGTTTAGCCTCATAATATTAGAAGAAAATATCAAATAAGAGTTAAACATTACAAAGAATAACGATGACTTTGATCTTCAATGGTGGCCGCCTGAATCTCCCGCCTCGAATTCTCCTCCGTCCGCTTTCTCCGTGATATTTCTTTCGTGGTTTCCAAAAGTCCCTCTCTTTTCCCAAAACCTAATTCTAATAGTCTCACCACATCCCAATATTAGCCAAAGTCCAAAATACCCTTAATGACAAAGAAGAGATCCAAAACTCAAAAATAAAGTTTCTCTCGTCCATCAACACGGGTGTTGATTAACACGGTGCCCGTGTTGGTCTTCAAAATTCAAGGAACGCTTGTGCCAATCAACACGGGCGGTTGATGAACACGGTGCCCGTGTTGATCCACCGACTTGGGCTAATTTTCACTTTCCATGCTTTTCAACACGGGCGTGTTGATTCACACGGTGCCCGTGTTGATTCCTCCGTAGCCTCCAATATTCTCGATTTTTGCACTTCTTTTGTCCCGATTTGTTCTGCTTTCATTCTTCTATCCCCGAAAACACTTAAACACATAACCAAAGCGTAAAATGCGATAAAAGACATATAACACTAGACAAATAAAAGAAACGATAACGAAACTCAATGCTAAATAACTGTGTAAAAACCACTGATCAAATTCCCCCAAACTTAAACTGTTGCTTGACCTCAAGCGACGATTAACAGAACTAATGAAAATTCAAGCAGATCGGTACTCATATGCGCGAGTTCGGCTTATTGCTCGTAAAGTAGTGCGCCAAGATTCACATGACACTAAAACACCTTCCAACTATGCTTCGCACTTAAATACTCTCTTTCCGCTTTTCCTCCTCTTTCATTCACACAATCAGATTAAGGCACTGGGAATTATGATAAACATCACATGCATATGACTAGCCAAGAATTTCACTTATTTAGGCACCAAACGAACAGCATTTGCCATTTTCTAATATCGATGAAATTTTCAAACCTTTTTGGTTATTTATTGTCCTTTTATCGACGACGTTTGGGATCAACCCCTTGGGTGAATAACGTGAGGTTACCCAACTTAGCGGGCTGGTTGCCTTTACCGCCTTTTTCATCATCCACCGACATTTTTATTTGATTTTCAACCAATCATACCGCATGTGAATCAAAATTATGCCGATCAGATAGATAAACTATTCAAGGAGTACTTCGCAGACCTTAAGCACTTTGGTACGAATCGACACGTTGGATTTGTATCAATGTCACATTATTCTGACTTTCCTACCTTTAAGCAATCATCCCTGCATCTCACATAATATCAACCCCGACCTTTGTTGAAATACAAGCTCTTGTGTAAAACAAAACAAAATTTTTGGTCAAGAACTCAGAAGATTTAGGAGGATTTCTACTAGTGTTATTACACATCATTTATCATCAACTTAACAAAAATCAAACAAAGCAATAAATTCAAACAAAGCAATAAAACCTCCCCCAAACTTGAACTAAACATTGACCTCAATGTTTCAGATCAAACTCGAGAGAAGTGACTCACAAAGGGTGATGCAACACCAGTTGCTACCTCCTAGCTGCAAGATAGATCCCTTTATTACCCGCAAACAAAACACAAAGGAAAACTGTTATGAAAACGTGGGTTGCCTCCCACGTAGCGCCGCTTAACGCCGCATGGCTCGACGGGTCATTCACGGGGTACTTTCTTCCACACCTTGGTGCTTGTACTTCCGCAGCCCAAAATTCAACCCTCAAGAGCCCGAACCACCGCGTGATTCACGTTACTTCTAGCTTTCATCTTCTCACCTTTGTCTACCTTCTTCTTTCCCTGCTTGGCTTCTTAACTGAACTTAGGAACTTTAATTGATGCCACCGAGATTCTTCCCGAGACTTCTTCGTGGAGTGAACTTGAAATTTTGCTTTCTCCTCAATTTTGACCGCACCAATGTAAAATTTATTATTTCCACCGCACCTTGTTCCTGGACCTCAAACACCTTCATGGTTATCTCCTCTTCAAAATACTTTAGCGTTAGATGACCTGTCTCAATATCAAAATTACACCTGCTAGTCAATAAAAAGGGTCGACCAAGAATGATCGGAGTCTCTTCATCTTCCGTATGTCCATGATCCGAAATCCACCGAAAAGCAAATTTTCAATCTCTACCAACACATCTTCACTATCCCATAAGACTTTTGATAGTGTGATCAAGAAATTTTAATTTTGTTCCACTCCCGCTTATCTTTTCAATGCCAAGCCTCTTGAAAATTGATAATGGCATTAAACTCACACTAGAGCCAGAATCAATTAGAACCTTTTCGAAAGTTCTATCTTTTATGGTGCATGGTATTGCCACCGATCCAGATCCTTCCGCTGATGGTATTTTTCTCTGCGATTGCACATAACTTCTCATCAACGGCACTGCTTATCATCTATTCGCCTCTTTTTGATAGGATCTCCTTCATGAATTTTTGGTACAAAGGCATCTTCTCGAGTGCTTCAAATAACGGTATGTTGATCTCTAGCTTCTTGAACAATTTGGCAAATTTATCGAACTCTTTCTTTTTGTGTCCTTCTTTGCCACTGCGAGGGATATGGAAGCCTAATCACGTGTTTACTCTTTCCTTCACCGGCTTCAGAAGCGCCTTTCTTCCTTTTTTCCCTTGTTCTCTCTCACTTCTAATTCCACTTCTATAAGTTCATCATCAACTTTACCTCATCTTCTTTTCTTTGGCAACATTTCCACTCCTTGTTGTGACAACATTCACATTCTCATGGTTCTTCCGACCGCCTGCTTGCATTGCTACTTGTTGCACAATTTGCCCCATTTGAACTTCCAAATTTTTAATTGCCGTGGTGTTCCGTGATTGCTTCGTTTCTTCTTGAACGGAAGTGTGGGCAGCCATCTTTCAAAGGCCACTTCCCACTCGCCTTCGAGGAGCTTGTTGTTCGATCTTTCCAAGCAAAGTTCGGATGATTTTTCCACCTGTGGTTATAGGTGTTAGAATATGGATTATTCTCGCCTCAAGAATTTTATCTCCTCAATTTGTTTCGAGTTGCAAGACATTGTGTGTGGTCCACTACAAATGTCACACACCACATTTTTAACTTGTGCTACTGTTGAGTTCCCATATTCATAGCTTTAAGCTTTTTCTCCACTTCAGCTATCGCCTTCGATTTTGAGTTGTTTATTCACTTCCAACTTTAGATCAATCACTCCTCCGGTTTGCTTGCAGCCACATATAATTCCAGATGCTCATTTGCGCTATAGCTTCAATAATCTTCTTGATACCGCTTGTTGAGAAGTTGGATGAGCCACCACGATGTGTCAATGAGTTGCTTCGCTTTGATTCTCGCACCATTCACAAACATCTGATCCGCCGGCCCGATCCAAGTTATGAGTAGGGCATGCCACCAAGAGTCTTTTAAATCTCTTAAAAGAGTCTCCTAATGATTCACCCTCCTTTGCTTGAAATTCAAGATCTCATATCTTTTGCTCATGAACACGGATGTCGGAAAATACTCATTGAGGAATGCTGTTTCCATATCTTCCCAAGATGTAATGCTACCTGGAAGAGAATAGAACCACCTCCGCTTCATCCGCCAAGGTGAACGGAAACATTCGCAACTTTTTCTCGCTCTTCAGTGCCCATCTATCTTTAGAGTGGTGCTCATAGTCGAAATCGTTGCAAATGCTTGTTAGCATCTTCATTAACCCTTCCGTAAAGGATCTCTTCTCCAATCGAGTGATGGTGCTCGGATGAAGTGAAAGTTAGGAACATTCACCGTTGGTTGACAATGGTTAGTCTTCCTCCCTGCATTTGTCCCTCCATAATCCCTAGCAATCTCTCGAGGTGGATTCATTGGTCTGCCTTCCGACTGAGCCGGAGTGTGTTGAATTCCTATCTTCTTCCTCGGCCGCCTGTTGCTTGCTACGAGCCAAGGGTTCTCTATTTCACAAAAGATATTCACGAGGTCCGACCTCGCATACAAATATTAGACACGATATTAGTTCTAATACAATGTAAAAGAAAATAAATAAACAATGAAAAGAAAAATTTTAATTGCGAGCAATAAAATTTCAAACAAATTAAGAGTAAATCAAGATTTTGGCAAACGGCGCTAAAACTTGATCGGAAAAATAGCAAGTATACTATTTTCACCGATGTAGTTATAATGAGTTTCCCAAGTATCGATCTCGAGGACCGCATGGTAAATACTTATTCGTGCTCTTAATTCAATTGAACAAAAACAATGGTTTGGTTGATTTTAATAGTTTCAATTACGCTTGTAACAAGTGATGACCGATGAAATATAATGAGAATGATGCTAGGTGAGTGGTTGATTTAACAAAACTACGACCGAATCCGATTTCCTCATTGCATATGAAAACTATCAATTACCTATCTCTAGATTGTTCTTCCTTAAGTCCTTAATGAAGACACTATTAAAACCCTAATCCTTATTCAAATGTCCATTCGAACAACTCTTAGTTTTAACCATAACGATATCGAGAATTTAAGTGATTAAAAGAGTTCCTAGTCCTAGGTGAGACTCCTAATAACCTAATTGGTAGAAGCCCTAACAATCACAGTCCCGCCAATTGTTAGTCATAGGTATACATGTATTTGTCCGATACATAATCATAAGAACACCACACAATTAAATTGAAATAGATAAACATGCATTAAGGAAATCAAGAATCGAATTCATACAATCATCAAACCAGACCACCCCTAGCATTGGGGGTTTAGCCTCATAATATTAGAAGAAAATATCAAATAAGAGTTAAACATTACAAAGAATAACGATGACTTTGATCTTCAATGGTGGCCGCCTTGAATCTCCCTGCCTCTGAATTCTCCTTCGCGCTTCTTGTCTCCGTGATATTTCTTTCGTGGTTTCAAAAGTCCTCTCTTTTCCCAAAACCTAATTCTAATAGTCTCACCACATCCCAATATTAGCCAAAGTCCAAAATACCCTTAATGACAAAGAAGAGATCCAAAATTCAAAAATAAAGTTTCCTCCGCCCATCAACACGGGCCGTGTTGATTAACACGGTGCCCGTGTTGGTCTTCAAAATTCAAGGAACGCTCAGCCAATCAACACGGGTCGTGATGAACACGGGTGCCCGTGTTGATCCACCGACTTGGGCTAATTTTCACTTTCCATCTTTTCAACACGGGTGTTGATTCACACGGGTGCCCGTGTTGATTCCTCTATAGCCTCCAATATTCTGATTTTTGCACTTCTTTTGTCCCGATTTGTTCTGTTTCATTCTTCTATCCCTGAAAACACTTAAACACATAACCAAAGCGTAAAATGCGATAAAAAGACATATAACACTAGACAAATAAAAGAAACGATAACGAAACTCAATGCTAAATAACTGTGTAAAAACCACTGATCACAAACTCCCTCTGAATTAAACAAAATATATATCCTTTCCCTGAGAGTATACTTTTTTCTATTTGTCAAAATCAAAAAGGCGGGTAAAGGATGCAATTTGTGAAAAATTTAGATATGCAAACATTGATATATTAGATCAAGTTACAAAATATCATATTGAATTTTTACTCTCGAGATAAAAAAGTATAAACATTTATAAGAAATATCACACTTAATGGAAATTTATGAAAGACAAGAGACGACAACATCAAATATATATTTTGTGTTATTTTGAGGAAATATGTAAAACATGGATTTATTATATGAAAATATCATCTGGAAAATATAGTATTGCATTCTATAATATAGCATAGGTATCTTAGTGTTTATCCTGAAATTTAGTAAACAACCGCTAGTCTTCTAAAACAAAAGTATTGTTTAGTTAATTACAAGATCGACTAGATTAATCTTAGGATATATGTTAAGTTTTGGTGTTTTATGGTTTTCGAATAGTCATCTTATCTAATATAATTGTTAATTGATAATTAATTGCTAAAACCATGTAAGATGATATTGGAAAATAAAGAGATTTTGACTGGAATATAAAAGAAATTAAAAGAACTTTTGTAAAGGTAAATTAGCAATTGAATAAAACATGATGATTCATACGTACATTCTCAGGAAAAAATATTTTCTCAATAAGTTGGTACTTTAAGTAAAATTGAGTATTTGTACAGAATTGAACACACGAAATTCTAACACAAGAAACTCATATATATATATATATATAATCATTCAAAACTAACTACCACGAACAAACTTCTTCTTAGAAGTTGACACGTTCTTGTTTGCATGTATCCAACCTCTTGCAGGCCTCCATGTATCACTTTTTCAAAGATCAAATAAGCGCCAAAGCCAATTTAAATGTCTGTAGAATGCGCTTCAAATTTCTTCATAAACTTGCTAAGTTTTCTCCTTACATTGCTTTTCTTAGGCTAATTTCGGTCGAAACATATCTTTTTCCAATTCTTGTCAAAACAATGACTTCCATTATCCAACACTTAACTTTCAAATTTGCCTTGGACATTGTTTCGTTGGAAACATCGAAATTACAGCTAACAAATTTCCCCCCAAAATGTTTTTTTCCCGATAATTATTAGAAAATGATGTTTTTTGAAGCACGATTTTCGACATTTATGTTAGTGTTTTAAGTTGGCATCAATTTTGGTAAAACTAGGCTTTAGAAATGTCTTGATAGATGTCATGACATTCAGAGATTGAAGATAAATCCTACTGGACAAGGATGGTAAAAGTACACCGTAAGGAAGCTAAAGTCAGGCTGGAAATTTAGAAATACCGATGTCATAACAGATGTTATGACATTCAAGTGACATTCTGCTCGCAATCGCTTTTTCCCGAGATTTTCGGAAGTTTGTTGAGCATTTTATTTATGTTTTTCTCGTTATTAGAAAGCATGCTCACGTGGCTGCTAGGTTAATCTTAATTAAACCTAAATTGGTTGTTGAACAAACCATGTTTTTAGAGAGAATTAAGTAAACCCTAGCTATCTTTATGGAAGCCCAAACCAAGATTCAGGATCGCTTCTATATAAAGAATTCAACTCTTACTCTACAGCCACGCCCGATTTCATTGAAGACATTGAAGGCTTTTGTTTGTGTAATCGTTAATGTTAGTAACAGTGGTATTGTGTAATTTAGTTTCTCTTGTGAGCCAAGCAACTATCAATTGATAAGTGCATTGACTAGGATTTGTTGTAAGGGTAGTTTATCACCAAAGCTTTAAAGCACGAGTGTTTGTCTCTTGATTGAAGCTTTGAAGCAAGATCAAGATATTTTATTGAAGTGTGTCTTCACAATTCAATTAGTCAATAGGTTGATATCAACGCGGTGATTGAGGGGAGTGAGTAGAACTCGCATCTAAGTAGGACTTAGGTTGAAGTGTCATTGGGATTAAGTGAGGAGTTGTAAACGGGTGAGTTTAACTCGAATTGATACTACTAATAGTGAATTTCCTCCCGGCTTGGTAGCCTCCGACGTAGGTTTGTTATAACCGAACCGGTGAACAACTTATTGTGTTATTTACTACTTTCTATATTTACTGTGAATTGTCAAAGGTCGACATCGTCATAACATTCTCTGACATTGAGTATCCGCCGTGAATTTCAATTGGCATCGAGCGGGCACCCGCTTGTTATTTCGGGTGAGATCTAGGATAATAGTTTCGCATAATGGATAAAGAAGGTGATTTGGAGGTAGACCACCCATTCGGATGGGTCGAATTATGAGTACCGAAGCCTCGTATGGTTGCCTTCTTAAGATCAGAGATATCAAGGCTTGAGAGCTTCGATAAAGGATGGAAACATCCAACCAAGGTTGAGAAAGATGGGACTGCCTTGAAACCCGAGGAAGAATGGAGCAAAGAGGAAGAGGAGCTTGCTGGGAATTCTAAAGCAATCAATGCTTTATTTAATGGTATTGATGAAATATCTTCAGATCGGTTCATCAATGTGAGCTGGCCAAGGATGTATGGGACACCCTCAAAACTACTCATGAGGGACATCCAAGGTGAAGATGTCAAGACCGATGCTCACTACCGATTTGAAAATTTGAAGATGAAAGAAGATGAGACTATTCATGAGTTCCACATGAATATCTTGAGATAGCCAACACCTCGTGAGCTCGGGTGAAAAGATGTCGAGGAGAAGCGGTAAGGAAAATTCTCGATCCTTGCCTAAGAGATTTGCAATGAAAGTAACGCAATAGAGGAGGCACAGACATCAAGACCTGAAGGTTGAAGAACTTGTTGGATCTCTTATGACTTTTGAGATGGGAATCGGAGAATACCGATAAGAAGAATAAAAGCATAGCCCGTATCCAATATCAAGAGGAGTGCAAGAAGGGTGATGAAGAGAAGATATCCAAGCCATAGCTATGCTTGGAAGACAGCTCAATAAGCTCATCAAGAGAATTGATCCAAGGTCAAGGTCAAATGTCAAGGACATTCCATCCGACATCAATGATCTTATGACTCCAGCAGAAGATCCAGTCAAGAGAAAGGAAGTCAAAGCAGAGGAGTCCAATGTCATGAATGTGAAGGATATGGACACATTAGAGTCGAATGTCCCACCTTCTTAAGAGACAAAAGAAAGGAATGGCCACACTTGGTCCGATTCGTGAAGTGAGTCCGAGGAAGAAGCCTAATCTTGTCACCGCACCTTCCGGAAGTTGTAATTCGATAATGACTCTAGTGATGAAGAAGTGACTTTGAAGAACTTGTCGATACTTACAAGAAACCGTATCGGTGGTGAAGTATGTCACCGAATGAAAATGTAAAAGTCGATTGAGAAGTCGAGGCGAAATGTGAAGTCGAAGTCGAAAAGAAGGAGAATACGTACACTATAAGACATCTCAACAAGAAATTACAGTTAAATTCCAAGCTTGATCGATGACTAAATCACAAATGTCGACCGAATGTAAAAGTTGGAAGAAATCCTTCACTGGGCAAAATGTCGGAAACAAGCATGGTCTAGGATATGTGGTCGCAAAGGAACCCGTTAGTGACAAGAAAAGAAGAGGCCTAGGAAACCAAAGTCAAGGCAGATGTCACAACATTGGGATCAACATCGATCGGAGAAACATGAAGAAGAAGTTTCAAAGATGGAGATGTCATCATTGTGGAAGGTTTGAACACATAAAACCCTTCTCGTTATAGGCTACATGGATACCCTAATCGACTCCCTATGTTGCCTAAAACATCAAAGTACCTTACACTCAAAAGTGGAAGAAGAAGATCAAGCAATGATAGCTCACACTTCTCTCGAGTGTCCGCTAAGGAAGATTGGTACTTTGACAAGGTGTTCTAAGCATATGACTGAATAAAAACCCATGAATAATGTCAAAACTCATTCCACCAGCTTTGTTACCTTTGGAGATGGAGCTAAAGGAGAAATCAAAGGTGTTGGAAACTTAGACCGCTCCGAGTTCCAAATCTAAGTGGAGTGTCTGGTAAAGGCTTGATCGCTAACCTCATAAGCATAAGTCGCCTATGTGATATGGGATTCAAAGTTAACTTCACTAGATCCGAATGTCTTGTAATCAATGATCAACAAGAAGTAGTTATGAGAGAATCGATCAAAAGACAATCATACATGTGGAATCGAGAACACCAACCTCTCATCCGTATGTTCCACGCATAAAGATGAAAAGGAGGTCAAGTCAGGCACCAAAACTAGGACATCCGCACCTCGAGGAATGAAAAGATCATCTCAATGGAGGTGCCGAGGGATACCAAGACTTCACATTGATGAAGGAAGGGTGTGTGAGTGCCGTTGGAAAGCAAACCGTAATGTCACACCCAATGTCTAGACATCGCACCACATCTAAAGTAATCGGAGCTGCACATGGACTTGATGGGGCCTATGCAGGTTGAAAGCCTTGGTGGAAAAAGATATGCCTATATTGTTGTGGATGACTTCTCCAGATTTACCTGGATAAACTTCATCAAAGAAAAATCTGAAGTGTTTGATGTCTTTAAGGAGTTATGCAAAAGACTTCGAGAGAGAAGGAAATGTATTGTCGAATAAGAATTGACCATGGAAAGGAATTTGAGAATAGCAAGTTTGATGAATTCGCCTCGAAGGGATCAACCATGAGTTCTCTTCTCCTATAACACCACAACAAAATGGGGTTGTGGAAAGAAAGAATAGGACTATACAGGAATCTGCCAGAGCAATGATTCATGCTAAGAAACTCCCTATTCATTTTTCAAGCTATGAATACTTGTTATGTTCACAATGTGGTTACCTTAAGAAAGGGAACTGCTCCACCTGTATGAGCTATGGAAAGGAAGAAACCAACTGTGAAATACTTTCATGTGTTTGGGAGCAAATTTATATTCGACAGATCGTGATCAAAGGAGAAAATGGATTCTAAGAGTGATGAAGGCATTTTCCGGGATACTCCACAAACAACAGAGCATATAGGTATTCAACTCCGTAACCTGTGTTATGATGGAGTCTATTAATGTCATTGTTGATGATCATTTTCGTGAGCACAATGTCCCATATGATGTTGAGACATGGTTTGAGACATCACCTCAAGTACCGATAAGGAAAATGTTCCTACTCCTACTTCACCTAAATCAACTGAGGAAGCAAACAAAGATCCCTCAATCAGATTCAAAGATCATCCAAAGGATCTCATCATTGGAGACCCAACCAAAGGTGTTGTTACAAGATCCGAGAAACTATCTCAAACTCCCCGCTCAGGTCAAAAATAGAGCCAAAGAATGTCAAAGAAGCTCTATGTGATGAATTTTGATTGGAGCAATGCAAGAGGAATTGAACCAGCTCAAGCAACATGAAGTATGGGAATTAGTTCCTAGACCGAAGGAACAAACATCATTGGCACTAAGTGGATCTACAAGAACAAGTCTCGATGCGTATGGACCGTCACTGTGAATAAAGCAAGACTTGTTGCTCGTGGTTACACTCAAGTGGAGGGAATTGACTTTGATGAGACTTTTGCACCAAGGCTAGACCGAATCAATCAAAGCTTCTACTAGAGTTGCTTGCATTCAAATTCAAATTATTTCAGATGGATGTGAAAAGTGCCTTCCTAAATGGCTACTTAAATGAGGAAGTATATGTAGAACAGCCTAAAGGATTTGTGGATCCAAGTTTTCCTGAATATGTCTACAGATTAAGGAAAGCCCTATATGGTCTAAAACAAGCCCCTAGGGCCTGGTATGAAAGGCTGACCAAGTTTTACAATCATTTTGCATCACTCGCATCTTTTGGTATCTTAGGTCCAAAATTTGCGTATTCTGATATTTAAGTCTCTTCACACCTATCAAAATAAAGATGTTCATCTTCATATCTCAGGTTAAAGAAACTTAAATAGGGGCATCTGTCATACCCTAATTTTTGACCTAATATACCACCTCACATTTGCATCATTGCATCACTAACAATTCATAACAGAATTAATCGGGTGTAGCTTTCACAGGTCAAAATTAGGGTTTCATCAATTTTTCATCTGACTCAAGAGGTAATCAATTAGGGTTTGAGTTTCACTCACCTCATTTGATCTATATTGATCAAATCATCAACCTCTAATCTTCAGATATCCAACTTTTCTCATTGATCTATCAAGGATCGACCAATTAGGGTTTTTGTCGAGCATGAGTAATCTCTGATTTTCTGATCAATGGATGACTTTTTTGGTTAGAGATTGATCTTCATATCTTAGATACAACATGCTTGTTAGTGTTTTAAGTTGGCATCAATTTTGGTAAAACTAGGCTTTAGAAATGTCTTGATAGATGTCATGACATTCAGAGATTGAAGATAAATCCTACTGGACAAGGATGGTAAAAGTACACTGTAATGTGGAAGCTAAAGTCAGGTGGAAATTTCAGAAATGATGTCATAATGTATGTTATGACATTCAAGTGACATTCTGCTCGCAATCGCTTTTTCCCGAGATTTTTCGTGAAGTTTGTTGAGCATTTTATTTATGTTTTTTTGTTATTAGAAAGCATGCTCACGTGGTTGCTAGGTTAATCTTAATTAAACCTAAATTGGTTGTTGAACAAACCATGTTTTTAGGAGAGAATTAAATAAACCCTAGCTATCTTTATGGAAGCCCAAAATCAAGATTCGTGGATCGCTTCTATATAAAGAATTCAACCCTTACTCTACGTACCACGCCTCGATTTCATTGAAGACATTGAAGGCTTTTGTTTGTGTACTGTTAATGTTAGTAACAGTTGGTATTGTGTAATTCTAGTTTCTCTTGTGAGCCAAACAACTATCAATTGATAAGTGCATTGGACTAGGATTTGTTGTAAGGGTAGTTTATCACTCAAAGCTTTAAAGCACGAGTGTTTGTCTCTTGATTGAAGCTTTGAAGCAAGATCAAGATATTTTATTGAAGTGTGTCTTCACAATTCAATTAGTCAATAGGTTGATATCATCGGTGATTGAGGGGAGTGAGTAGAACTCAGATCTAAGTAGGACTTAGGTTGAAGTGTCATTGGTTAGTGATTAAGTGAGGAGTTGTAAACGGGTGAGTTTAACTCTGAATTGATACTACTAATAGTGAATTTCCTCCCTGGCTTGGTAGCCTCCAAACGTAGGTTTGTTAGAACCGAACTGGGTGAACAACTTATTGTGTTATTTACTGCTTTCTATATTTACTGTGTGAATTGTCAAAGCAGTGTCAGATACTGTGTCATAACATTCTCTGTGACATTGAGTATCTGCTGCCAGGAATTTCAATTAACATCAACATCGTCGTGATGTTGTGGTCATAATAACCATTTTTTTCCAAAACATCTCATCATTTAATAAATCTTCAACATTTAATACTTTTCACATCTCCAGCTTTCTCAAAGCCCAACCATTTTCTCAAACTCTTCTCCCTTCTTCAACCTTCAAACTTCAAATTTCAGGTTATCAGTTTCAAGATTTCAACAATGCACCTATACCATCAAAAACTATTAAGCAACAAAAAAGTTCTAAATTTTGTCCAGCTGGATTAAAGAATATTCCAACTTCAGAAAGTTAACTATTTTAGAGACAAATATCCAAAGTCTCATTTTACACAGTCAGAGGCAAAAGCATTTTTCAATTTGGGCATATTTCCATTTTAAGATTATTCAAAATAAATACGAATTTGTCTTCAGCAAGGGGTTTTGTAAATATATCATCCCGTTGATGACATGTATCAATAAATTTTAAATTTTAAATACCCTTCTAAACATAATCCCTTATACAATGATGTTTAATTTCAATATACTTTGCCTTTGAATGTAAAATAGGATTTTTTTATAAGAAAATAACATCGGAATTATCACACAAGATAAGAATGTTACCTTCCTTAATCTGAAAGTCTTTTAGCTGAATTTTCATCTAGATAATTTGCATGCTACACCCAAAGGATGTAATGTATTAAAATTATGTTTTTGATAGAGCTATTGTAGATTGCCTCTTGCTGGACCATGAAATCAGATTTTTCTCAAGAAACTAACAACTTACCTTGATGCTTTTTCTTTCAAGTCTATCTCTAGTATAATCAATATCACAATATCCCACTAACATGTAATCTTTTGATTTTCTATATATCAAGCCAAGGTTAGTAGTACCTTTCAGATATTTAAATTTTTCTTTACAACATTTAAATGAGATTCTTTTGGATCTGATTGGAATCTAGCACATAAGTAAACACTAAAGAGAATTTCAGGTCTAGAAGCAGTCAAATACATAAGAGAACCAATCATAGCTTTATATAATTTATGTTCTACCTGATTACCTGTTTCATCATTCCCAAGAATACATGTTGGATACATTGCAGTCTTATTTATCTTTCGTATACTTGTTTTGATGAATGTAAGTTCCTTAGGAACTTTGGTCGATTTGAATCCTAAAAAAAACCTTAATTCTCCCATCAGACTCATCTCAAACTCTGCCTTTGAAAAAAGTTTAATTTATCTACTCTCTTGCTAACGTTGCTTAACCTTCTATGCTAGGTCCATTGCTCTTCGTTTAAGGATATGAGACATTTAACATTTTGATTTTCTAAATAAAAAAGTTTAATTTTATAAATGTTGTTTTTCCTCTTGCCTTTGAAAAGTAAAAACTCATCCTTTTGACTAACAACTTTACAAGACTCTTGGTTGAAGATAATAACATAACCATGGTCACTTAATTGACTTATAGACAAAAGGTATGCATTAATACTTCAAATAATAAAATATTAGAGATAAAAGGCAGAAAATTGTTACCAATAGTTCCGTAACCAATAACTTTTCCTTTTTGATCTCCTTTGAAAAAATAGAGCCTACATGCTTAAGTTCTAGACTTTGGAACATATGTCTTCTTCCCGCCATGTTGCGTGAGCATCCAAAGTCCAAGTATCATGAATGGTGTTTTAATTTGGATGATAAGGATGTCTGCAACATATATCATCTTATATTTAGGTACCCACGTCTTTTTGGGTCCTTTGTGGTTAGTTTTCCCAAAGGTTTATCAACCAAGTGTCTTTGAGAATAATCGGTGGCATGTGTGTGACCATAGATGAAGTGAGAGTATAAAGGTGTTGGTTAATGATCGGTCACCATTTCTAGTAAGTTTTCGCACCTGTTTCCGACAAGAATTCATAGTTTGGTAACACTAAACGGTAGTTGCAAGTATGTTTAGAGTAAGTTTTCGTATTTCTTTTTGTGTGATGTCTTTGTGTCTTATTGTCCTTTAAGTGTTAAAAAAGTACCATTTTATGTTGTGCTTGGTAGTGTTGATGTTCAGGTTGATACATGGGTAAATAAGAACTTTTGGCACGCACAGGCGGATGAAATGGAGCCGGAAAAAGCAAGTTTAAGAGATCAACACGGGTCCCGTAGCAACACGCCCGTGTTGAAAAGTGCCCGGAAAGTGGATTTTGACCGAACAGCCTCGCACACGGTCACCCGTGCAGTGAACACGCCCGTGTTGATTAAGCAAGCGCGTGTGAGTGGGAAACACGGGCGCCTGCAGGTGAACACGCCCGTGTTTCGAGCGCGCGATTCAAATTTGAATTTTTGTACATCCAAGTTAATTCATTAAGGGTATTTTTGACACTTGGCTGGGGGCAGAGAGAGAGAACACTATAAAGACATCTTTAGGTCAAGAAAGAGGGTATCTTTTGATTGGAGAAGAGAGATTGGAGGAGAATTGGATTGGAGAAGCAGCAGACGATCGACGGAGAACTTCAAGGTGTCACCATTGAAGATCAACGCTCTAAGTGCTTGTAATGTCAATTCCTTTTAATTTGTTAATCTTGAATTCTATGAATAACTAAATTCCACTTGCTAGGGGTTGGTTCTAATTTGGATCGTAATGGTTATGAATCCTTAGTTTTTCAATTCAGATATTAAGTCTCTTCAATTTAATTATACAATGATTTTATGCATTCTCTTTCGGAACAATTGAGATTGACTTATGACTGATGAATATAGGACTATATTTGTTAGGGTTTGTGTATAATTTGGTTATAGTAGATATCTCCTAGGACTAGGGATACCCTATGATTATCATATATGACCTTGATATTGATTTACTTGAATGCATTATTATTCTTCTTGGGTATAGGGATTAATTTGCATGTTCAAGGGTTTTTCTCTAAGGACTTAGGAAAAACACTAAAGAGGTTGATAATTGAAGTAACATATGTTTTTCTGAAAGAATTGGGAATAATAACCTTTTAAGCCAAATTGAACGAACCAACCCCTAGCTTGTTTAATTAAAAGAAAGTTACTTATTTTACATTGCCTCGTGTAGAGAGTTTTTCAAACAACAAACTTCTAGTTTTTGTCCACTTGATAAGACTGGTATTTCGTATTTGCTTTGCAATCCTTGAGATCGATATTCGTGAGTTAAAAATCACTAAAACTACATCGACAAAATAGTACACTTGCTATTTTCCGATCAAGTTTTTGGCCGTTGCCGGGGATTGCCAGAATACGGAATTGAATTTAATCAATTGAATTTTATTGCTCTGCAATTAAAATTATTTTATGTTTAATTGTTTTTGAAATTTGGTGTGTGCTAATCTTTTGTCTAATCTTGTATGCGAGGTCAGGCCTCAGCAGAATTTCCTTTTGACGCAGAGATAGAAAGAACGCTTAGGGAAGAAGGTTGAGAAGCAAGACCGCGTAAAGAGATTGTCCGGACAGAGAGGAAGAAATTTTGTTCATCCGTAAGAATCGACTTAGATACACACTTTCGGACACTATGGAGACAATCCTCCACAAGAAAGATTGTTGGGTGACTACGAGCAACCAATGCACCACCGGTAGACACACCATTGTCAACCAACCGTGAATGTTCCTAATTTTCACTCCACCCGAGCAATCGCCACCACCTTGAAAGAAGATCCTTCTCTCGAGGGTGAATGAAGATGCAAACAAGCATCCGCAACGCTTTCGACTATGAGCACCACATTGAAGATAGATGGTCATATCAAGAGCGTAAAAGTTGCGGATGTTCCCTTCACATTGGTCGATGAAGCGTAAGAATGGTTCTATTCCTTCCAATGGGTAGCATCACAACATGGGAAGAGATGGAAACTGCTTTCTTGAATGAATACTTTCCACTTCAAGATTCATTAGGAAAAGACATGAAATATTGAATTTCAAACAAAAGGAGGGTGAATCATCGTGACTCGCTTAAGAGGTTCAAGAGACTTCTTGCGTGCCCAACGCATAACTGGATCACACGAACAAATGCAAACTTTTGTTAATGGGTTGAGAATTCCAACGGCGTGATTGACACAAAGATCCGGTGGCTCATCTAACTTCTCAACACCACCGGTATCAAGAAGATTATTGAAGCAATCCGCCAACTAACACTTGAATTATATGACGAGTTGCTAGCAAACCGTATGAGCGATAGACTTGAAATTGGATGCAAATAAGCAACTCAAGATGGAAGAGAAGATAGTCAAGTGGAGAAAAGTTAAAAGCCATGAATATCACCACTCAACAAGTGGCACGATACAACAAACCCAAAGTGTTGTTTGTGATATTTGTGCAGACCTCATTTGATGACTCATTGTTTCGCAACTCCTCAACAGATTGAAGAAATCAAGTTCTCAAGGAACAACCCGTACTCCAACACATATAATCCTGGTTGAGGAACCACCCAAACTTTGGGTGGAGAGACCAAAAGGAACACTCAGCAGAAGGTCGTGGACAATACCAAAATCAACAAAGAAGAATAAAGAACAGCTCCAAAGAAAGCGGATCGAGTTGGCTATTGAAAAATGGCACTCACAACATCTGGCCAAGACGAGACCAGAATAATCACAAGAATACTTCACCTATTAAAAATCTAGAGGTTCGATGGGACAAATAGCGCAACAATTGGCAAATGTACAAGCACCGTGGGTTGCCTAGCTCAACTGTGACAAACTTAGGGACAACCAGGAGAAGGCCGAGTAACCGTAAGAGGTAAAGATGTTGAAGATGCCGAGAAAGAGGTAATTGAGGAAGAGTTGCGTGAAGTGGATCTTGAGATTTGTGAGAACAAGGAGGAAGTCAAAGGTAACAACACCGGTGGAAAAAGAAAACCTAAGGATCCAACTCCTAAGGTTATTCTTCCTTATCCAAAGAAGAGCCAAGAAGAAGGATGCCAATGAGAAGAATTTTGAAAATTTTGAGTTGTTCAAAAGTCGAGATAAACATTCCGCTTTCTAAAGCTTTAGAACAAATGCCTATTTATGCAAAATTCATGAAGGACATCATATCAAAGAAGCGGTCCACCAAACCGAACCAGGGTGTTAATCGAACGATGTAGTGCTATTCTTCGTGGACTAAAGATTCCTCGAAAAAGAAAGATAGAGTGCGCCACTATTCACTGAAATAGGTGACCGAACATTTAAAAAGGCTCTCATTGATCTTGGTGCGGAGTGAGTCTCATGCCACTCTCAATATACAAGAAGTCGGGTATCAATTCGTAAAGAAACAAGAATGACTTTGCACCGGACAACTCGATGAAAAACCGCATGGGATTGCAACCGATGTTCGTAAGGATTGATAAGTTTGTTTTTCCCGTAGATTTTGTTGTTCGACATGCTCAAGATGAGGAAATCCCATAATTTTGGGAAGACCTTTTCTTGAAACCGACGGGTGATGATAGACATGGAAGAAGGAACGATGACACTCAAAGTCTATGATGAGGTGTTGAAAATTAATGTTAGAGACTCAATGCGGTTTAAAGAAGAGATAGGGACAAGCAAGAACATTGAAGTGTCGGATACGCTTTTATCGATCCATAGATTGTCATCACCGAATTACCTCTTGAAAGGGTGTCGAGTCAATCGATCTTCGAGAAAAATGAAGAAACAGATGAAAAGGAAGTCAAGTCATAGACATGATGGAAGTTCAATCAAAATGGAATAAGCTCGACCACACCGTGGGAAGACTTACGCCACCCATCATCTTCCTCAAGAAAATAAGGAAGTAAAAAGGGATAGAGTTGAAGCGATTACCTTGAAATACATTTTCTTGACTCTAAGAGAAATGTCCCGCTATTATCAATTCGTCCTTGAAAGAGATACAAGAAGAGAAGTCGACACAGTCCTAAAGAAGCACAAGAGTGTTAGGTCAGCAATTGAAGATTTAAAAGGCATTAGCCCCACCGTGCATGCATAAAATCTTAATGGAAGATGATCGAAACCGGTAGTACAACCGCAGAGGAGACTCAATCCACTATGAAAGAGGTTGCGCAAGGAGGTGGTGAAATTGCTAGATGCAGCTTGATTTACCCATTTCGATAGCTCTTGGGTAAGTCCCATATGTCGTACAAAGAAAGGAGGAACAATCAATAAAGAATGAGAAGAATGAGCTAATTCCGACTCACCGTGACCGGGTGGCGAGTATGCATAGATTACGTAAGATTGAACACACCACCGTGAAGGATCACTTCCGCTACCTTTATTGATCGATGTTGGAAAGGTTGGTGACATGACTATTATTGCTTTTTGATGGGTATTCGGCTACAACCAAATCAGTAGCTCCGTAAGACCAAGAGAAGACCGCTTTCACATGTCCTTATGGTATTTTTGCATATAGGAGAATGCCTTTCGGACCGCAATGCACCGCTACTTTCCAAAGGTGTATGACATCCATTTTTGATGACATGCTTGAGAAGAACATGGAAGTATTCATGGATGACTTTTCGTGTTTGGACCTTCTTTTGATGAATGTTTGGTGAATCATCAATGGTATTGAGAGATGTCAGCACCAATTTGATCCTCAATTGGGAAAAGTGCCATTTTATGGTGAAAGAAGGATAGTGCTAGGCCACAAAATTTCTCATCGAGGAATTGAAGTGGATAGCTAAAGTGGAGGTAATTGCCAATTTACCTCCACCGTGAATGAGAAAGGAATCGAGTTTCTTGGGACACGCGGATTCTACCGCAGTTCATTAGAGACTTCTCAAGATTGCAAAACCATTGACAAGTTTGTTAGTGAAAGACACCCGCTTGTATTCGATGCAAAGTGTGGGAAGCCTTCACTACCTCAAGAATAAATTGGTGACCGCCCGTAGTTATTTCTCCCGACCGTCTCTACCCTTTGAGATCATGTGACGCGAGCGACATAGCGTAGGAGTCGCTCGGCAAAGAAAAGAAAAGCTCTTGCATGTGATCTACTATGCAAGTCATGTTTTGAATTCGCCAAATGAATTATGCAACTACCGAAAGAGTCATTAAGTGTATGCCTTCGACAAATTCAGTCCTATCTTTGGGGACGAAGGTAATTGTGTATACCGACCATGCCGCTTTAAAATACTTGTTTTCTAAACAGAGGCGGCCGAGGCTCTTACGATGGATCCCGCTGCAAGAATTTGATCTAGAGATTCGGATAAAAGGGTGTGAGAACACGGGTCGATCATCTATCCCGGATGTCACCAATAGTGGAGACGGAAGCCACACACCCCATCAAGGATGAATTCATTGACGAACGAATCCTCGCTGTGATGGGGATCCCTTGGTTTGCAGACTATGCAAATTACTTGGTAGGTAATGTTATTCCTGATGATTTTGACTATAACAAGAAAAAGAAGTTTTTGCATGACTGCAGGTTCTACTTATGGGACGAACCTTCCGTACAAAGAGGTGTGGATGGATTGGTTCGAGATGTGTCCCTAAGAGGAGCAAGAAGATATCCTTAAGGCACAACTCGAATATGGTGGGCATTTCGGTGGAGACAGAACAACGCAAAGTCCCGCAATCGATTATATTGGCCTACTTTATTCGAGACGCAAAGGATGGTAAAGGAGTGTGATAGGTGCCAACGAACAGGGAACATCTCTAAGAGGAATCAGATGCCACAGAAAGGAATGCTTGAGGTTGAATTATTTGATGTATGGGGGATAGACTTCATGGGTCCCTTCCCACCATCTTATGGAAAGAATTATATCCTAGTGGCTGTTGATTATGTTTCCAAGTGGGTTGAGGCAGTTGCACTACCCACGAATGATGCGAAGGTAGTGGTTACTTTTCTAAAGAACAACATCTTCTCGCGGTTTGGGGTGCCTAGAGCATTAATCAGTGATGAAGGCACCCACTTTTTAAACAAGTTGATGGAAAGTGTGCTGAAGAAGTACAATGTCAAGCACAAGATCGCTACGCCATACCACCCGCAGACAAGTGGACAAGTGGAAGTTTCTAATAGACAGATAAAGCAGATACTGGAGAAGACGGTAAATTCTTCAAGAAAGGATTGGTCGATTAAACTGGATGACGCATTATGGGCATACCGAACGGCGTTCAAGACTCCCATTGGAATGTCCCCATATCAACTAGTTTATGGCAAAGCTTGCCACCTCCCACTTGAACTTGAGCACAAAGCATTCTGGGCTACAAAATTCTTGAATTATGATCTGGCTAAAGCAGGTGAATCACGAATTCTTCAACTCCATGAGCTAGAGGAATTTCGTGATCAAGCCTATGAGAATGCTAAATGTATAAAGAGCGACTGAAAATGGCATGATCGAGAATACAATGAAAGAGTTTTGGGAAGGCCGTTAGTGCTGTTCAATTCCGTGCTTAAACTGCTCCTCGAAAGTTGAAGTCCCGATGGTCCGTCCGCTTTGTAGTTCGGACGGTATTCCCTCATGGCGCGTTGAGATTAAAAATCCGAACAATGAGGATGTCTTCAAAGTGAATGGCCAAAGGTTGAAACCCTACTATATAGGACAAGTACCAGGAGCCATTGATCATTTGCGTCTCACCGACTGAGGTGGAGTCCGTCGAGCCATGCGACGTTAAACGAAGCGCTTCGTAGGAGGCAACCTACGTCCTTTTACTTTAACATTTTCTTGTGTTTTTGTGTTATTTTATTGTATTTTTGTAGGATGGTGTAAGACTTGGATCAGTAGAAGCAACTTCAGTCACAAAGCATTAAGGAAATTCAAAATTGGTGTATATCAGAGAAGAAACACGGGTGCCCGTGTTCCTACACACGGACCGTGTTGATCCCTGCCCACAAGAACGCGCAACAAAAAAAAGAAGAGAAAAAGAGTGCAAAGTCAGAGCTTTCACACGGGTGCCCGTGTTCCTACACACGGACCGTGTGACGGGGCGTGTTCAGCTATTGAAAATCCATCTTCTTTGATTTTAAGTGGACCCCACCTAAATAAAACCTCAATTATAACCTTTCTCTCACTTCATTCTCCCACTTTTCACTCTTCTCCTCCATTGAAACCTAGCCTCAAGAGCTAAACAACTCACTTTTACACCTTCACCCACTCATCAAAACACCAAAGTGTTTTTATTAAAGTTGCTCTACTCTTCTTGCTCTACACTTTCACCGCTTTAGATTTTAATTTTGGGCGCTTTAATTTTCGAATTTTTGTGTGTTGTGGTTTGTGTTTTGGTCTCTCTTCTGTGCAGAACATCATCATGCCTCCAAAGCGAGTAATTCGCGAGGATGATGATTTCGCGGACCATCCGAACCAAGGCAAAGACCCGCCGTGCTACGAGTCGGCATCCGGACAAAATAGGATCATGGATGACAACCCCACGGTATTACCTTTGCGATCCTAAGTACAAACAAAGGTATGATGTTTTGATTCGGTAAGTTGCTCCCGACCCGCTATATTTGTGAAGACACATTGATTAAGTTAGGCCTTAAGGATGAGGTGTTCCGTATGTTTCATAACATCGAATGTTGCCGTTATGCTATTTGAGGCACCTACCTTGAGGGCCTAACTCTTGAATTTTGAGTACGGTTGAATTTAAACAAGCACAAGTGGAATGGAACCGAAATGGGGTATTACGGTGATTTAGAGTTCTTTATGTTTGGGAACCAGATAAGTCGACCGTAGAAGAGGTTGGGGCTGCCTTAAATTGCCCTCATCTCGACCGGGGCCCCGCCGAGACATTCCCCCGAATTTTGGGAGGCCATCTCGAAAAGCGGGTACAATCCTAGTTCGCCAAGGCCTCGGGATTCATAATCCTTGCTTATATGCCCGAAAGGTTTAGCTTTACCTTGTTTGGGCGGGAGATAGCACGGGGTGTGCGAAGAGGGAGTCTTTCATTACAGATGTCGGAGGTAGGAAGAGTGAATGTGGCGCCTTTTTGCCAACCATTTGAAGCAAGTTGGTCATGCTTCAAATGGAGATATTCGTAGGAGGAATGATTACGAACCGACATTACTGAATTATAGTCACCGATGGAGGAACCCTCCATACGAAAGAAGATTGACATGACTACTCTTGTCAATCAAAGGATGATCGAGTGCAGCCCGTATTACTCCCCGGTGATTCATGAGCAACACATTATGTCACTACCAAGACCTCATTGTATTTCAGTAGCAAACCGTGCTAATTGGTTATATGTAGCTGTGTATGAACCTAGGAGAAAGTCCTCCACGTGGTCAAAATTTTTCAGGTAATGAAATGGAGGATGACGTTCAAGCTCCGGCCATCCTGACCAGCAGCACCCGCAATTCAACCAATAGTATGCCGGATCCTCCTCTATGACCTCGATCGGTGGGGTGGGTGCAACCAAATTGGTGCCATACGCACCAATGACGCAGGTCCGAGCTGTTCGACAAGGAACTGTGGTGGACGACGTCCAGACTATGTTGCGACGTCTCATGTTGCAATTCCCACAGGACCCTCCTCCGCCACCTCGAGGGTGTAGTCTCCGTCGACTTGAATTTAAACATTGGGGTCAATGTTTAGTTCGTGGGGAGGTTTTATTTATTTTATTGTTTGCTTGATTATTTATTGTTCAATTTCGCTCACCGATTTATTTGATTTGTTGCGTCCTTGTTTGTTTTAATTTGTGTTTAAGTTGTCCAATGCGAGCTAGGATGTTACCAGTGATTGATGGAAGTCGGGAGCAAGCTAACGGTGAGTGGTTGAACAACACACCACACTTAATCTCCACAGCACCGTGGAAGTTAACACATCCGAGCATCAACATTGATCAATAGAGTGTTGTGGCACTCTTGCGCTTGAAAGAGAAATTGCATGACACCACCAAGACTGTGGAGCATGCAAGCTAAACCCACCCGTGAGGTTACAGAGCCAAATTCGTGATTCCATATGAGAGTTCATCGTATGACGTTATTCACTTTGATTTTGATTTTCTCTTAACACAAACACACCACGAAAACATACACCGAGGCAAGTTCTTTCAGAACCCCGAGCCTTTCTAAACCATCCTGTATGCATTGTATCCATAGTCACCCCTTGAGCCATTGTCTTTTATTTGTTCATATTGTTAGTCATGTTACCACCCTTTCACCATTCATGTTATCGCTGGCATTTGTGTTTTCACTTATAAATGTATGATGTAATCTAAGTGGGTAATGTATCATTGAGTAAGGGCAAGTGCAAGAAAAAAAGAGAAGAAAAAAATAGAAAAGATTATAGAAATCAAGAAAACAAAAGTATTTCAAGAATGAGAAAATCAAAAGAAATAGCCTTGACACTTGCCCACTTATTGGAAACTCCTTTAGAATGACTCTAAAAGGTGAAATTAAGAGTCCAAGTCTTTACCCCAACACTTACGATTCAAGGTCGTTAAGAGCAGAGAATTATGGACCCTACAGGAATGCCGGGCACCAAAACCCTTTGTCATCCCGTTCTTTGTTTATCCCACCAAACCTAAGCCACGTTACATCCCAAAGACCTCATGAATGTGTGTGATCCGTGTGTAGTGATTAGAGAATTTATTCAAAGTTAAAAGTAATATGCATACCGTGTTACTGTGAGTGTAAACAGTTTAACCCGGAGAGATGTTGTGAGAATGTGAAAAGCTTGCAGGTAAAATAGTGTTGGGAGGTGGAAATGTGGTGGAAAGATTGACGGAAGATGCCATGGACTCGATTGTGAAGTGAGGGTGTTGTGGAGGAAGGGATCTTGTTGGTGACCTTTGTTCGCCTCAATACATCACTTGAGGACAAGCAATGAGATAAGTGTGGGGTTGTGATCGGTCACCATTTCTAGTAAGTTTTCGCACCTGTTTCCGACAAGAATTCATAGTTTGGTAACACTAAACGGTAGTTGCAAGTATGTTTAGAGTAAGTTTTCGTATTTCTTTTTGTGTGATGTCTTTGTGTCTTATTGTCCTTTAAGTGTTAAAAAAGTACCATTTTATGCTGTGCTTGGTAGTGTTGATGTTCAGGTTGATACATGGGTAAATAAGAACTTTTGGCGCGCACAGGCGGATGAAATGGAGCCGGAAAAAGCAAGTTTAAGAGATCAACACGGGTCCCCGTGTGTAGCAACACGCCCGTGTTGAAAAGTGCCCGAAAGTGGATTTTGACCGAAGAGCCCGCACACGGTCACCGTGTGTGAACACGCCCGTGTTGATTAAGCAAGCTCGAGCGTGTGCACAGAAGGGAAACACGGGCGCCCGTGTGCAGGAACACGGCCCGTGTTTCGGAGCGCGTGCTGATTCAAATTTCTGAATTTTTGTACATCCAAGTTAATTCATTAAGGGTATTTTTGACACTTGGCTGGGGGCAGAGAGAGAGAACACTATAAAGACATCTTTAGGTCAAGAAAGAGGGTATCTTTTGATTGGAGAAGAGAGATTGGAGGAGAATTGGATTGGAGAAGCAAGGTGACGACTGACGGAGAACTTCAAGGTGTCACCATTGAAGATCAACGTCTAAGTGCTTGTAATGTCAATTCCTTTTAATTTGTTAATCTTGAATTCTATGAATAACTAAATTCCCCACTTGCTAGGGGTTGGTTCTAATTTGGATCGTGTAATGGTTATGAATCCTTAGTTTTTCAATTCAGATATTAAGTCTCTTCAATTTAATTATACAATGATTTTATGCATTCTCTTTCGGAACAATTGAGATTGACTTATGACTGATGAATATAGGACTATATTTGTTAGGGTTTGTGTATAATTTGGTTATAGTAGATATCTCCTAGGACTAGGGATACCCTATGATTATCATATATGACCTTGATATTGATTTACTTGAATGCATTATTATTCTTCTTGGGTATAGGGATTAATTTGCATGTTCAAGGGTTTTTCTCTAAGGACTTAGGAAAAACACTAAAGAGGTTGATAATTGAAGTAACATATGTTTTTCTGAAAGAATTGGGAATAATAACCTTTTAAGCCAAATTGAACGAACCAACCCCTAGCTTGTTTAATTAAAAGAAAGTTACTTATTTTACATTGCCTCGTGTAGAGAGTTTTTCAAACAACAAACTTCTAGTTTTTGTCCACTTGATAAGACTGGTATTTCGTATTTGCTTTGCAATCCTTGAGATCGATATTCGTGAGTTAAAAATCACTAAAACTACATCGACAAAATAGTACACTTGCTATTTTCCGATCAGTTAATCACCATATCATCTAATGGTTTAGGGTCAAATATTTCAGCTATTGGTTTAATGTAACCCATGCCTTTTATCCCATTTCCACTAACACCATAGATCATGTAATCCATCTTGCTTCTATCTATGAGTTTGCCTAGAAATTTTTGAAAAGAAGTTTCATACTTCTTTGAAGCACATTCTGAATTCATAGGAGCATTAATAAGAACTTTTTTCAAATATCACTCTTTCTTTTGAGAGGAGAGTTTTCATTTTCAAAGCAATTAATTTTTTATTTTAAAAGGATGTTTTTTTCATTAGCTCCCTATGTGCTTCATAATGAGTTACAAAAATCCTTTTCAGAGGCTTGCATATTCTTAGAAAATTCTAATTCTTTTCAAGAATCTCAGATAAATATGTTTCAAGTTCGAAATGAGATAAATGAGAAAATACATATTTAGTGTCTGATTCTGGTTCTAACTATGAGTAACTTGCTTATGCCCTTTCCATCAACGCCATGTTAGCTTGATTTTCTTCAAAGTCATCATCTAAAGAGTCAGAGTCATCCCACGTTGCCATAAGAACTTTATTCTTATCTTTGAAAAACTTATTCTTTGACCTTTCTTTGTTGAGTCGAGGACACTCATTCTCAAAATGGCCAGGCTCTTTGCATTCGAAGCAAATAAATTCTCTTCCAGCTCCTGACTTCTTCTGCCCGAATGTTGACTAAAAATGCCCTATGATCTTCTGTAGCCTCTGAACTTCTTATTTTGTCTTTGCTTCTAGAGTTGGTTAAATATTTTGGACAACAAAGACACTTTTTACTCATCATCAGAATCTTCTTATGATTCTTCTTATTTGCCTTGAAAAGCTTTAGATTTTTCAAACTTGCTTTTGGATTTCAAAGCAATAAATTATCCTTTCTTTAGAGGCTAATTTTCCTTAAGATCTATTTAATGACTTCTTAAATAACTTATAAGTTTTTCCAATGTTGTACTGTTCACATTATTTGACACCTTTAGTGGAGTCACCATTAACCTCTATTTCATTGAAAAACTTCTGATGATCTTTTTCACGTGGTCTACTATAGTGTAGCCTTTGTCTAGAACTTTCAGTCTTGTTACAAGAATCTGAAACATTGAGAACATACTCTCAATAATTTCATCATCTTCCATCTTGAAGGATTCATATCTTTGAATCAAGGCCAGGGCCTTGGTTTCTTTAACTTGCTGGTTTCCTTCATGAGTTATTCTAAGAGAACCAAATATTGACTTTAAAGAGTCTCTATTTGTTATATTTTCATACTTAGTGTATGAGATATCATTCAACAAAATGGTTCTTGACCTATGATGATTCTTTTTATCCTTCTTTTGTTGATCACTCATAGCATTTATTTCAAGGTTGACACCATTTGAATTTAAAGGATTTATGTAACCACCTGTTACCAAATCTCATAGATCAACATCAAAACCAAGGAAGAAACTTTTGATTTTAACCTTCCAGTAGTCAAACTTATCATCATCAAAGAATTATGGTTTAGAAGAAAAATGATTTTTATCATAGTTGTTGTTTGTAAGTGGAACTTCTGCCATTGCACTTAAAGTACTAGATCTTTATCTTACACGGTTAAGTGTTGATAACAATCAATACCAAAACCAGAGCTCTCATGCCAATTGAATATTTAAAGATAAATAAGAAATAGGGGTTTGAATTGGATTTTTGGACTAATTTTTTTTGGGTTAATTTAAAGACAAAAACTACACAAAGTTGACAATGATAAAGAACACAAGTATTTTATCTCAATTCACCGTTAACTAGACTACCTCTAGTCCACCCACCAAGGTGATTTTTCCTTATCAATAAGGAATCAATCCAATAATAAAAAACTTTGATTACAAACCACAAAGACTATCTGTCAATGTCTTCTCAAGGATCCTGATTCACTAGTCCCTCAAAGAAAAACAACTCAAAGACAATTTGTCATTGACTTCTCGAGTAATCTGACTGTACCCTAATCACTCAAGGAATTTAACTAACTGTTTAAGATTACAATATTTTGTGTTTATAAAGGGATTCTTTAAAAGATGCTACGCACAATTTCAATACAATAATATTTACAAAGAACGAAAGTTATAAATCTTTGTGTAGTTTCTCAACTTTTTGTTCTCCGTGTTTCTCTTTTGATTTTTCTTTTCTTCATTTTTATACGTTGTCGTTATTTTTTTTAAATTACTTCAAGATCTCATTTATATAGATGAAAATATATCCGTTGGAGGCTGAATTGAGATTTCACAAATCACAACTACATGAAGACATTTGGAGCACATTAGTGGATGGTGCTAGCAACAGTGAAAGGAAGAATGAGACGTTTTTAAAAAGTTGATACTAACGCACAATCCTTTTTGCAGATTAGTGTAGAGGACAATGATTTTGCATTATTCTAATATGTGCACACTATCTTTATTCAGTGATGATCTTGAGTCAGAGGCTTTTGAATATAAGATGTTGAAGTTGGTCAGAGTTCAGAGTCACTATATCTCTTTAGTTAAATTCTTGGTTCATAGGCTTATGAATATAAGTTATGAAAGCTTGATCTGAGTTGGTCTTCAGATCTTGAGAACGTCGAGACTTCAGAGGCTTGAGTCATCAGATCCATTAAGGACAAGGTCCTTTCACGATATGACTTAATGGTTTCAAATGAAGATTTGCTTGTAAACACATCTTGTATACTTCATTGATTTAGAGTACGTTTGATTGCCCAAAGTCTAGAGTAGCTCATTTAGAGTACAAAACTTTCACCAGTCCAAAGTCTAGAGTCTAGATCTGAATCTGCATAATTAACAAACCGTTATAGTACAAAATTGTTCTCCATACATTGTATACTTGTTATAATCAAAACTCAAAGATTAATGGTCAAACCAAACTTGTTCCAACATTTAGCTATTTGATTTTAAATTTATATTGTTTGTATATTTTGTGACTCATACTATTTAGCATCCTACTTTTTATTATATAACATTTTGACGATTACATGTTTGAAAGATAAACACAACTCAACACATTACAACTAACATAAATCAACAATAATAAATAACAAAACCAATAGACTACCATATGATTCTGGACGTTTCAACATCTTGATTATGTCGTTGACAAATTTTAAAAGTGTCGCATCAAACTCGACCTGTCTTTTAGTTAGCCTACAATGAAATATTCTCCACATAACCTTCAAATCGTTACCGGTCTTCAATTCAATAAGGTCGTATTTCACATTTTCATATGTATCAATCCAATCTGCATAAAACTCGACCTTGCCCACCTTTCTATTTTCGGTGTTGGGCAGCAAATCATTCAACTTAGATCTCAAGACAGAGAGACATGTGCTGCCCTCCGGAAGCCGAAACTCTATGGGAGGTTTCATCCAGTTGAAGTACACTTTTGTCTTAAACAAAAGTTGAAGAAGAGGTGGTGTAAGATATTCTTTTTAACAAAATGTGACCCCTATTTTTATAATTTTGGATTATTTCTGAACCATACAAAACAGTCGGTGCAATCCCAATAGTATAAATCGGCTTGCAAAATCATAATCATTAAAAAGTTAAACTAGGAATATTTCATGTTTGTTGAAATTTCTTGTAAGACATGGACCTTTTCAAAATCCTGGTATTAATTTCGACAATTTTAAACTACACTAGAAAAAATTTAGATTGTTAACGAAAATTTCATTCACACATTTTGACTTAAATTAGTTGATGGACAATTTAAAAATTCCTAGAGGATGTGATGGTAATTTAGGGGGGTGATAGATTAAATTATCTTTGAAGAAAACTTCAAACAGCTAGCAACACAAGACAAGTGGTTAAGTGCGAGATAACGTGAAAGCGCGCGGTGGGAGGAGGAAGATGGCACTACTTTTCAACTTAAACTTTTCTCGTTGGACTTTCTACAAACACCTTACACCGCGTAAATTCACAACGCTCTGTCACTACAATTCCACATCCAATTTACCCCATTTCGTAACCCTAACTTCCCGCCAGAAAGACCAGATTCATCTCTACGTCGATACACTTCTTCAATGGAACAAGGTATTCAGTTATTCTCTCTCACACAGTATTAACACAATGTCTCAATTTTTCTTTAACACTGTATTTTGTAATTTCAATTGTAGCGCATGAATCTAACCGCAGTAAGAGAAGTGAATGAAGTCATGGAAAGACACATCGAGGATTCCCTCGCGATTTTGCCTCCGTTGAGCGATAATTATATCAGCCACTGCAGTAGGTCTTCTGTCGATAAGGTTAAACTCGTCGATGTCGGAACTGGTGCAGGTCTTCCTGGAGTAGTTTTGGCTATAGCTAGACCAGGTGAAGTTAATTTTGCAACCCAAATTTGTTATTGCTAAATGAGATCAATTAACTAATTCAAACAGGGCCTTAATGTGATAGATTGGGATGTAACGCTGATGGAGTCTATGAACAAGCGGTGCGTCTTCTTGGAGCATGTTGTTGGTGTTATCGGTTCCACCAATGTTCAAATTGTAAGAGGAAGAGCTGAGGTACAGAAAATCCATTTCTTTTAATGAGAAATTTTAATTTGAGTATCCAATGTGTTTGTTAAAATGTAAATGGGCGCAGGACAGAGTTTGGGGCAGGATCTTTGCTTCAGAGAGAAATTTGACATAGCAGTAGCCAGGGCAGTTGCAGAGACGAGAATATTAGGTACTATTGTGGAATTCGTGATAATTTAATACTTTATTGCCATGTTAACATTCGGTAACTTGTTTGTTTGCTGATTCGGTGTTTGCTTCTTATTTGTTTTCCAGCTGAGTATTGTCTTCCGTTGGTTCGTGTTGGGGGAATGTTTATTGCTGCCAAGGGTCATGATCCTGAGGTATGGAACAGATCTTAGATTAGGTATTCAATGTGTGAGAGCAACTAGTATTGGGTGCAGTTTTTGATCTCTTTCAGTTAGTGATTGTTAATGCATGATTGGATGATAATGTAAGAAACTATACACCAATTGTAGATCTAGATTAAATCCTATAGTATTTTGTTGTTTTACATTAAAAGTACATCTTGAGTCTTGCAGAATTAATTTTTGTGTCTTTTTATGAATATCCCATGGATTTAAAATTGTGAACCATCTATTAATTTCCTGTGTGATGAAATCGGATAGGATGAAGTTAAGAAAGCTGAAAGCGCCATCAAGAAAATGGGCGCATCATTATTGCAAGTATGCTCTGGTACACAACTCTAAACCTTCGAACTTAACTCTTGCTTTATATACTTTTGTACTCCATAGGTTTTTTGAGACAAATCTTGCATTTGTGTTCTGGCGGATATAGGATTTTAATATTTATATTTTCTGTGAAGTAAAAAGATTCATAACTTCCCTGTTAGATACCATCATATATAGTAATACTTTGAATATAATGACAAGCTTTACCCGTAGCATCAATTTTCAAGGATTTGATTCTCCTCCCCCAATCTCTTAATTCAAATGATATTGAACATTAAGAGTAATGGCTCTATTTTACTGGAAAAATGTGAGGGAATTTAGTCAATATTATTGGTGATGAAGGTGATGGTTGATGCTGTCCCAATGACTTGTGGATGCAAGTCATTAAACATTTCCTGTGGATCAAGGTACATATAAGTGATTACTGATAGTTTTAGTTGAAATGAACTGAGGCTGAATCTTGGAGGATAGCTTTTTGTTAGGAAGAGTAAAAGTTGCTTTTTTACTTATCAAATGAGCCCTAACAACCATAAATACACATTTATTACACTCGTAAGTGAATAAGTTTCACAATCGCATGTTGCACAATAAAAGATTCCTCTACCTGCTTGAATGACTTGATTATATTTGTCTTCCCTGACATTTTTAGAAATAGTTAATTTTGGCTATATCCTTATGTTGATCCTATTTTCATTTCTATTCCAAAAGTTTGTGCCTTAATACTACCTATTGTTTCATCATCGGTAAATAAGATAACTTGTTGAAGTAATTGTACGTTGATATTACTTGTTCAGTGGAATCGCAAAGCCCATATGGTCAACGTACTGCCGTTATATGTCTTAAGGATCGGCCTACCCCAATGAAATATCCCCGAGGTCCTGGTACACCAACCAAAGAACCATTGTAAGATGGATGCTCACTCTGTTGGCTGTGTTCTGCTATTCTTTCTACCCAATCTCTCACTTTCCTTGAACCAGTCTGAGAGAAGGACCAATTTGATGTGCACCAGTGACCTGATTTTCTGCTCAACTAGGACCAGTTTTTCATCTAACTTATTATAAATTTTATAATAGGAGTGTTGTTTCTTTCTTCTTCTAATAGTGATGTTATGACTTTGTTCATTGTGACGCTAGCATAACATAAATATAAATTGAAAGTTGTCCTCACATTATTCCTCTTTCAATATATGAACTTGTATCTACATGGGGAGAAACTATTTTTTTTGTGTGCATCTATTGTCCATTAGTGCAGCAATGAAATAAAACAGTTAACTGCATTTTGTCTTAATATACTTCAAGTCAGAAATGAAGTTACTCCAAATAAACTGAATTTATTGAGCTAGTTTGCATTTATTTTTCTTTCTAGTTAGAGTTCTCAATAATTTAAAGGAGGAAGTACATACAATACAATAAACATTTTTATTAATATAGAGATGATTTTCATTTTTTACCCTCTGGCTTACTATGTGTACATCATTCTTTCCTGTTGGAGTTATTGAAAGGTAGTGGTAGAGTGATGGTATTGACTTCTCTTAAGCACACCTCATTCATACATTAACACTATTTGTCTCCAATTAAGGATATGTTTGGGAATTTGGAGGGGGAGAGAGGGGAGGACTTTGAAAAATAGGAAGGATTGAATGAAAAGAATATAAAGATTTTGTTTGGGAGGGTTTGATTTTCGTCATAACACCACCAACTCTCTAATTTAGAGAACTCAAACTTTGTTTTGGAAGAGAGTTTTGGAGGACATAATCAATTTATTCAAATATAATTTTTGTTATTATAGTATTTTAAAAATTAAAAATATATCAATAATAAAGATTAATTTATCATTCTAAACAAAGTTTTTTTTTTTTCAAAAAATATTAAAAATTTCTTTATAATTAAAAAAATATTATTGTTGTAAGCCCTCTCTTCCCTTTCTCTCCCCTCTAAACTCTCAAAAATAACCTAAAAGAACAAGGAAAAATTACTTCTCCAAAATTTTATTAGAATATCGCCAACCACCTTTGTAGTTATGTACTAAAGGTCTAGAGCAGGGCAACCTTTTTAGTTATGTATTGAACGTCTAGAGCACGACAACATCAACGAGAGCATTTAAAATCAGAAACACTTTGATTTACAAACGAGCCACGCAGCAATGTAGAAGAAGTATGAGCAAAATCAATCCGGGGAAGTATGTTGAAAACTAAAGAATGCGTTGATGACATTATTCATAAGAGATAGTAAAAAAGTTTATAATGTTTGAGCTATTAGGGTGTCTGTCAAAAGAAATATTAATCAAGTAGCATCTGGTTTTGGTGTTAATATTTAATTAGATTTTGCCTCTACTTTGCACTTAAAATGACAGAACAAAGTGGCAAGAAACATCTAAGCGCACACACAATTGAGATGAAACATTCTTAAAATGAAATGAGAAAGAAAAATATTACCCATGGTAGCATTTACTAAATTACTTATGAATTTCAAAAATAGATTGAAAAGTACATGATAATAAGACTGAATCCTGAAACATATTAATACTAGTAGCCTTTATTAATCGCAAGCACGTCTTCGTGTTGATCCAAGTCTTGAATCACTCAAGCTAAATCAAAGAATAAGTAAAGAGAGTAAGCTTAACAGTAATTAAATAAATAAATAAATAATAATAGGTTTAATTACACTTTTTGTCTTCTTATTATTATTATTTTTTAACTTTTAGTCCACTCATTTTAAAATCCTGAGTTTTAGTCCTTTTTTTAGTTTTGTTTTTTATTTTTGGTCCCCTTATCAATTTGACTATAATTTTTTATGACATGACAGGTTGACTGATGACATGGCAGGTCCAAGTTCACCAATTTAATTTCCACGTCATTTTTTAGTTACAGTTAATTTTAGGATTAAATTAAATATTTAAGAATTAAAGAATATGAACCCTAGGTCGTCTTCTTCTCTTTCACAATCAGTTTCTTCTTCTTCTCTTTCACGCTTACTGCAGTCGTTCCTACCATCGGTGTACTCAATAATTCGTTTGTAATTAATCTCTCTTCTTCTCCTTCGAATAGCGGTTATGCATGGATCCCTCAAGGTTTTCTTTTACCTCATCAAACCATACCAATTCAAGAAAAAGAGGAAATACATGTTGGTGTGACATAGAATCTCCATTGGTGACATCATGGACCTATGAGAACCCTGGAAGAAGGTTTTATGGGTGTGAAAGTTTTAAGGTCATGAGAAAGAAAGGATGTAACCACTTTGAATGGTTTGACGAAGAGATGAGTTTTCACGCAAAAGAGGCCATTAGATCCTTGAAAAATCGGAATGATGAGCTTATGGAGGCGATGAGCGAAAATAAAAAATTTGAAGAAATGTTGAAGAAGAAGAACAAATATATGAGTTTTGTTTTGAGTTTAACAATTGTGTTTTTACTGTTAGTGATATCTGCACTAGTTTTAGCACACGTGTTGAAGTAATTGTGTTGTAGTTTAGCACATGTGTTGAAGTAATTTTGTTGTAGTTTTACTGTTAGTGATATCTGCACTAGTTTTAACACATGTATTGAAGTAATTTTGTTGTAATTTTGTTGTACTTGTAATGGATTTGTGTGTATTGTCCCATAAATTTGATTTAATGTAATGGATTTCTGTTTCTAATTATTGTTAGTATTCTGCTTGAAATTAATGATGAAATCAGTTTCTAAGTATTGTTACTATTCTGTATTGTTAGTATTGTGTAATGAATCCCTTTTGAATGTACATAAACCAACCACTATACCAGTCATAAACCAGTTTGAACATGTACATAAATTGCTTCTGCCAGTTATAAACCAATTTGAACATGTGCATAAACCAGCCACTAACAGTAATACATAAGCCAGAATGTGAATTTGTCATAACATTAATATAGCCTTACAGCCATTAACAGTAATACATTACATAAACAAGTACTTCATAAACAAGTACATAATGCAGAACTACATAAACAAGTACTTCATAGTCATAAACCGGATCATAAACCAGTATCAAAACATTGCGCATAAACCAATACAAAATATAGCATGAACTTAATATAAATTAAGAAACTAAGCATCTAGTCTTGAGTTTGTTGTGGCGCTTCCGACCCTCCGTCTATAACCACTTCTACAACCCCTTTTACAGTCTTATTACTTTTCTTACTGCCACCTTTTGGAATTGTTCTCTTAGCAGCTCACTTCCCTTTACATGTGTGCACGTTGTGTCCCATGCTCCCACATTTTTTGCATGTAACAGTTTGAAGATTCCTGGGCAATGTATTATGGTATCTCGACTCATCACTTGATTTGTTACGATTCTTCTTCGGACGACCAATTGATCTCCTCATGACTGGAGGGTTGATTGGCTGATTAACATCAGTTGGCCATAGTTCTGGACCATTGGTAGGCATGATTATATGGCTATAAGTTGCCAACACAGTAGATTTCCTGCACATAAAAATTGTTGTATTGGTTTAATGTAATTCATATACAATGATTTACCAATAATACAATGAAAGCGATAGTTTAAATGAAACACATAAATCATGATTTACCAACACAATAGATTTACCTATAGTATGATGAAACATACTCTTCCGGGTCTTTTTTTGTTAAACCATATGCAATCGATAACATGACAACACGATATTCCCGTTAGATCCCACTTCCTACAAGCACATGTCTTTTGCTTTAAGTTGACAACATATGTAGATACTCCATTTGAAACCCCAAATATAGCAAAATCATCATCTGAATGCCATGTTGCAATCCATTCTTCTGCAACCCTCTTTGCCTTTTCTAAGATTTTTTGGACTTTTGGACTTACAACACCTTTGTACCTACTAATAACACCCTTTTGAGTGGAAATTCTGACAGTTATGTAATGTTTTATTTCTTCCAACAATGTAATTATTGGCTTGTCCCTATACTCTAAGATTGCTCGATTAAAAGCCCCGCGCATGTTGTTAACTTGCAAGTCGCATTGTGTGTCTGTTTTGAAATGGGATCTACTCCAACATGCAGCAGGTACAACCATAATGTCTTTCCATGCAGCAGGTGAAAGCTCCTTCATTTGACTCATTGCTATCTCCCACCCAGGGACTATTGTAGCCCTACCCGCCCTCCATAAAGCTTCCTTTATTTGTTCTCCAGGATATTTCTTTCTCCAGTTCCCATATAAATGTTTAACACACAATCTGTGTTCAACATTTTGGCGAGTCTCTAGAATAGCTGGAACCAAACCCTGTAGTAACAAAATGAATTTAAATGACAATTCTGTTGAGAAACCATAAAAAGTGGAGAAACCTTGTGTTCAAATGACAATTCTGTTGAATAATGAACAAAATGAATAATAACTAAATACCTTTTTTTGATCGGATATAAATCCATAACCCTTGGGTTGAATGGACTGTAAGTCATCCAGTAATAAGTTGATAAACCGTTGCCATGAATTCTTTGTTTCAGCTTCCACAACCGTATAAGCTATTGGTATCATCTTATTATTTCCATCTTTACCAACATCACCTATCAACTGACCTCCAAACTCCCATTTTAGAAAACAAGCATCCAAACCAATTGGAGGTCTACAAGTTGTTGCAAATGCTGCTTTACATGCTTCCAAGCATACATATATTCGTTCAAACACAAGCCCTCCAACAGAGTTGTCACACTGAATTTTAACGTTGGAGTTAGGATTTGACTTTAAGAATTCCTCAACATAGCTCCTAAGATGTTTGAGTTGTTCCCGACCAGCACCGTGAATCATCTCTATTGCTCTTTTCTTGGCTCTATAAGCTTGATTCATTGATAACTTAACCCCCCACTTCTCAATACCTATTGCAATCAACCCTTTAGTTTTCAATTTAGGTGTGTGTCTCAATATATACACAAATTTGCGATCCAACCAATCCGTTTTTGCTTGTCTATTCCTAATTGTCCTATGACAATTATGTTGATCAGTAAAACTAACAAGTTGCCAAGACTGATTTGCTTTTCTCATGCTAAACCTTATATGAAATGGACATTCATCCATACACTTAGCAACCATTCTCTTGTCATTTTTCTTGAATATGAGATTCTTCTTATTCTCCAGTGCATATTCTTTTATGGCATCTCTGATCTGCATCTTATCCTTGAACATCATCCCTATTTCAAATTTGGCAGTTTCTTTAAATTTTGGAAACCTTACCACATCATCTTCATCATCACTAGAAGGTGGTGTATAAAGTTCATCCGAATCACAACTTTCAACATCAGAAATATCATTCTTTCTTGAAATTTTCTCTGCTGAAGCGTTTGGAAGAACAGTCGTCTAGTCAACACCAACATCAGGACCTAAGTTCCACTCATCACTATCATCACCTTCCTCGTAATCATCTGCATCATCATCATAATTTTCAACATCAACATCCTCAAAAGTAACATCTTTGCAATTAACATCTTCATCATTGACTTCTTCAACATCAACACCCTCAACATTTACATCTTCAAAATTAGTATCTTCATCATTGACTTCTTCAACATCAACATCCTCAACATTTACATCTTCACAATTATCATCTTCATCATTGACTTCTTCAATATCGACTTCTTTAACATCAACATCCTCAACATTTACATCTTCACAATTAGCATTTTCATCATTGACTTCTTCAACATCAACATCCTAAACATTTACATTTTCACAATTAGCATCTTCATCATTGACTTCTTCAACATCAACATCCTTAACACTTATATCTTCACAATTAGCATCTTCATCATTGACTTCTTCAACATCAACATCCTCAAAAGTAACATCTTCAATATTGACTTCTTCAACTTTCTGTTCAACATAAACGTCAACCACTTTAAACCCTATAACATCTTGCACGAACTTTAACACATCTTGATCATTATTCAAAGGCCGAAGTCCAAGAGAAAATGAGAACTTAGGGTCCCGATACCATAAACACCGTATATTGCAATACCCCTCACCTTTAATCAAACCTTCAATATCCATGTAGGACATTAGGTCCACATCGCAATCCCAATTCATTTCTGAAGTAATCCCCCCAACATACAACTTCTCTGGATGATAAACCAAATGGACCCTACGGTGTACTCTAAGTCTAACCAATTATTCCTCAGTTGGCCTATACAAACAAAACAAACATAATCAATGCCAATGAGACATTATTCTGCATAACAAACTTAAACAAAGCCAAACACACATTATTATGCAAAACAAAACACAAACAATGCTAAAGAGATAAAAATGGGACCACAACCGAAGATAACAGTGCTAAAAATGGGACCACCACCAAACATAAATTGGGGATTTTCAACCAAACCGAAATGAAAACCTAGTAAATACCTGCAAACAAAAGTAGGTTTTGACATGTCAGGCTGTGTACGATTGCGTTTGAAATTCCTGGCAGCAGATACTTGATGTCACAGAGAATGTTATGACACAGTATCTGACACTCTGTTAGCAATACACAAACTAAATTCAAACAGCAGTAAAGAACACAATAAATTGTTTACCCAGTTCAGTGTCTAACTACACCTACATCTGGGGGCTACCAAGCCATGGAGGAAATTCACTATTAGTAGAATTAATTCAGGAATAAACCAACCAGTTTATCTCCTTCACTTAAAACCTACCCAATGCAACTTCAATCTAAGTCCTACTTAGACACGAGTTCCTACTCACTCCCCTCAATCACGCGGTGATATCAACCTATTGAATAATTGAATTGTGAAGACACACTTCAATAAACTATCTTGATCTTGCTTCAAAGCTTCAATCAAGAGACAAACACTCGTGCTTCAAAGCTTTGGTGATAAACTAACCTTACAAACAAATCCTAGTCCAAGGCAATTATCAATTGATAGTTGCTTGGCTCTGAAGAAACTAAATTACACAAATAACAACTGCTATATCTTCAATAAATTCGAGGCGCGTGTAAGGGTTGAATTCCTTTTATAGAAGCGGTCCGAAACTTGGTTTGGGCTTCCATAAAGATAGCTAGGGTTCACTTAATTTAATCCTAAAAACATGGTCTTTTCAACAACCAATTTAGGTTTAACTAAGATTAACCTAGCAGCCACGTGAGCATGCATTTTAATAACGAAAAACATAATACTCAACAAACTTCACGAAAAGTCTCGGAAAAGCAGTTCTGCGAGCAGAATGTCACCGAATGTCATAACATTTATGACATCGACTATTTTCTGAATTCGGCCGACTTTAGCTTCCAGTTTTGAGTTGTACTTTAAACATCCTTGCCAAGTAGGATTTATCTTCAATCTCTGAATGTCATGACATCTATCAAGACATTGCCATAGACTAGTTTTACCAAAAAGTAATGCCAACTTAAAACACTAACAAACTCCCCCTTTGGCACATTTTTGGCTAAAACTACTTAAGCCATCAGAGTACCTATGCAGCAGAAGAAAAACTAGTTCTAAGCTTAAAGAAACTAGAACCTAGAGAAGATAAATTCTACCCATACAAATTTCCCACAATTTCCCACATAAAGATTTCATACAGTTTCCCAATTTTCCAATGCCATTGTTTTTCTCCCCCTTTTTAGCCACAAAGGGCCAAAGGATTACAATTCTGTCAACAAAATGATTACAATCTTCCAGAATACAAACCAGAAAAAAACAGTACAGGAAACAGGATTTAAACAACAAGGCAATAGACAACAATGGACAGGCTTTCATCTCAAGTGCTTTCTTCACCAGAAGGAACACTATGAAAGGAAGCATCTTGAACTCCTTGACTCGATCATCGAACATCCTCATTTTCCGCATCACCAAGGTCTCATCGGCTATCCTTCATCCTCAACCTCGTGTCTGCTCTAGTTGAGAGATCGCTCTTGAGGCTTTGCTTCCTTGCTAGCTCTTTGCGGGTAGCTTTTAGCACGCTAGAATGTTACCTTTTGAAGTGGCCTTGACATTGGATGTCTCACGGATGTCATGACTATGTGCGGAACATGTACGCCTTGAAAAAGTTTGTAGTGGAATCCAAGAGCGGGGCTCTTTTGCGGGCATCTCTTTCGGCTAGAATATCGGAAATTGGTCGGTGATAATTCCACACGGGGAGGGAAAGGCTATGGGTCCTTTGATAGCATAGCTTTCATGCGAGGTCGCTCAAATATATAGGATCCATAGTCAAATTTGCTTTGAGTGCTTCTGCATATATGAATCTTCGGTCCAATAGAGATGGTGGATTTGTGATTGGTTGGGACCCGTTAGCGACACCAATCTTATGCGGGATGGCAAATTTGACACTCAACTTGCTTGCGAGAGTTTTCCCTTGAGGCCATTGCCTTACTTGTTTGGCAGTGATGGTTTGACAGATCTTGTTGTCAGTTTCTTCCAGCTCTGGCTGAGCATCATCAGATCTACCCAGGAATCTGTTGATCACACTTGGAGAAAACGACTTTCCTCCCCTCACATATCTGATCTTGTAATCGGACCTCCATCCCCACGCCACTATTGACTATAAACTCTTTCACTAAAACTTCATAACAGTTTGAGAAACTCACAACTGTTTTCATCAGACCAGCCTCTTTGATCAAATCAACAATTTCCTTGCACTCAAGTGCACTTTTATTCAACTCTCTTTCCAGAGCCACCCTCTTTAAGCAAACATACTTCCATCTTCCAGCATTCTCAGGATGATGGAATGAAATGTTATCAATGGCCACTTCAGGCACCTTGAGCAGTTTCCCAAAAGTCTGCTTCTTTCTAGGATGAATGTCTGTGACATTCTCCTCATCAAAATCGAGTCTTGATCGATTACGAGGTTCGAGTTCCTTCCTCTTTTTCACAATTGGTGTTCTCTTTGGTCTAGAGCCACCACCAACAGTTTTTACTCTACATCTCTTTGTAGAGGGACCAGCCTTGGGATACTTCTCAGCCTTGCACACATCTTCAACACCCTTTTCTTTAGCAGGGCTCTGTGAGACAGCTTGTTTTCCCTTCCTTTTCATCATCCTCTTTGCAATGCTTGGATTGACACTGGCAATAAGGTCATTATTTGAGAACAATTCATCCAAGTCAATGATTGGAGGTTCAGTTAAATGATCAGACTCTTGAACTGGAGACTCTTCAAGATTATCACCACTTGGTTTTTCTGGAGTCTCCTCTAAGATACTATCAGAAATGTAGTCAGCAGTGGCTTTATCAGAAGCACACTTTGCCGGGGATTCCTCAAGCATGCTATCAGAAATCACATCTTCCTTATCAGCAGGGGTTTCATTACAACCATCATCAATACTTACTTCAGAATCTTTAACTGAAGGATCAACATCATTCTTGACAGGGGAAACATCATGATCACCGGATGTCTCGACATTCTCGGTGACATCGGATCAACGCTAAACTAGGGCTAGCAGACTTATAGTTTAGAGGTTGAAACCCAGTCTGATTGTTCTTTGTTTAGGATCACGGTTACTAATCTAGCAATGGCTACATGCAGGACCTAGACCCTCTCTGTTCACTATTTGGGGGCCAAGAGGATGGTACATAAGTCTTACCAGAAGGTGATGCTTGTGACCTTCTTGCATTCCTTGTCGCAATTTCTTGACTTTTGGGTCGGTAGCCATTGCAGCGGAGTAACCCTCAGTGCTTCAGCTTGCATGGCTTCAGCATTTGCCCTAACTTCAGCCATGGAGGGAGATGAAGATCCTGATTCTTGAGATGATGAAGATGATGAAGACATATTTTGCTGATGGCTTTTGAGAGAATGAGAGCGAGAATAACAGAGGGTTTCAAGGTTTCTTTTGGATGAAGAAAATGTGATACTACTTTCAAATGAGGAAACTATTATATGTGGGAGACTCTTCCTATTCTTGGACCTTTTAAAAATAAGATGAAAATAATTAAATAACCCACTTATAAATAATTGAAGCATAAGGTCCATTCCATTCCTTGTTTTAGGCACATTTAATTGCTACAACTCCTCATACTGACAAATACCCAATTTGCCCCTTAAAGACTTAAATTGACTAGCCTCAAGAGCTTTAGTAAAAATGTCACAGTACAATGTTATGACATCCTGTATGACATTGTACTCAGTCAGGATCTGCTTCATCCAGATCATCTTAGAGCAATTGCCACCAGCTGCTATGTATTCAGCCTCAACATTGTATAGGAACACACAGTTTTACTTCTTGCTGAACCAAGAGCCAAGATTGTTTCTCAAGAAGAAACATCCATCAAAGGAACTTTTACACAAGCTTTGATCAATACTTTCTCCACTTGTTTTCTTGGACAACTTCAAATGTGTAGGAGCAGGAGTCCTATTATGGAAGTCATTCTTCATTCCAAATTTCTTGACAAAATTCCTTGCATACTTGCTCTGTGGAAGGAGTGTTGAGTCTTCCATCTGTGAGACTTGCAGTCCAAGAAAATGAATCAACTCTCCCATGAGGCTCATCCTAGATTCAGCTTGCATTTGGTTGTCAAAATGTCTCACCATTGTGTCTGACATTCCTCCAAATACTATGTTATTAGCATACATTTGAGGCACCATGATCTCTCCTCCTTTGACAAAGAGGATTTTATCCAAGACTCCTCTCCTATACCCTTTGACAGTAAGGTGCTTGGTTAGCCTTTCATACCAGATCCTAGTACCTTGCTTCAGTAATTTAGAAGTGGTCAGATGTCTAGACATTGAGTGTGACATTCTGATTTCCTGTCCAGCCTTATACTTACCACAGATTCTCCCTTTATCAATGTGAAATCTTGGTATCCTTCTAACTCCCTCTATGGAACTGATCCTTTTCATTCCTCTGAGGTGTAAATGACCAAGTTCTTGGTGCCACAACTTCACTTCCTCTTCATCTTTGTCTGTAGAACACACAGAAGACAGAGTGGTGTTCTCAGATTCCCACATGTAGCAGTTGTCCTTTGATCTGACTCCTCTCATAATCACTTCTTGTTCATCATTGATTACAAGACATTCAGACTTAGTGAAGTTGACTGTGAATCCCATATCACATAGCTGACTTATGCTAATGAGATTAGCAGTCAAACCTTTTACCAGCAACACTTCATTTAGGTTTGAAACTCCAGACCAGTTTGAGTTTCCAACACCTTTGATTTCTCCTTTAGCTCCATCTCCAAAAGTAACAAAGCTGGTAGAATGAGGTTTAACATCATTAAGAAGATTCTTGTCTCCAGTCATATGCTTAGAACATCCACTGTCAAAGTACCAATCTTCCTTGGCAGACACTCTAAGAGAAGTGTGAGCTACCAGAGCTACAGTCTTCTTCTTCCACTGTGTTGCACCCCAAAATTTGCCCTCCTATCTCGATTTTATCTGGCTTAGGCTTCACATTCATCTGCATACGCTTCCATTAGGTCATTGCATTAAACAGTCATTCATTCATGGCATATGCATCATTTCGTCGTATTTAAATTGACCAAAGTTAGTTTAAATCGACATTTGCATCGTTTTATAGTTATAAAATACCCGATATTTCACTTCATTCATTTTTATCTCCTTACCTGTTTATTGTATCGTTTTAAGTTGATTATATGTCGATGATATCAATATTTCGATTTTACAAACAGACTGCTAAAAGCGATTCGACACTGTACGAAAATTAGTGGGAAAAATATTTCAAACTTTCGCCTCTAACTCACACTGCTTTATGAATCTACGTGTCGCGTAGATCATGAAGATGTGATCTCTCTAATTTTTCGATACATTTCGAAGTTTTGTTTTTAACCGTAAGTGTTTTAAAATCAGGTATTCTTCATTATCGTATTATTTTGATTTTAATTATTTCAATAATTTTTATTTAATCTATGAAATCCGTAATTTATTTTAATATGTTTATTTTATTTTTTCGGATAATTTATTGTCCAAATTTTTATCATTTTAACAATTTTAAGTGTTCATTTTTTTATCTCTAAAAATCAAACAAAAAATACTATTGGACTTGTTAATTTTTACCCAACCCAATTTTGTGGCCCATTTAATCATGAGGGGTATTTTAGACATAATCAAAAATTGTTAGACCTAATTTTTAGGTATATATATGTGTCATGTTACTGTTCAAAGGGGGCTCCAAATTGAAAAAAACAAAAATGTGAAGGCAGAGGCGTGTTTAGAGTCCGAACATAATACTCCCTTCATCCATTCTCAACTCCCTCACCTTAAACCCCACTGTAAACTCATCTCCTCACTCTCCTCACTGCCACAGAATCATCAACCTCACAGCCTCCACGCAACTATCCTCGTCTCTCTCGCATCTCACTTTCCATCGCCGAATACTCCCTTCGTTCAACACAGACCCACCGTCGAATACTCCCTTCACCCCCAACCGCAACACATCACCATCATTCCCTTTCTTCTTCGACACGACCACTCGCCTCTTCATCATCTCCGTTCCAACTCCTCACGCCGTAACACCCACTCCATTCTCAACCTCCATAAGCTCATCCTCTTCATCTCATACTCCCTTCCGTTAACCCCTCCATCTTCCATAATATACTCCCTCCGTTTGCACGAAACACCTCACTTTTCTCCTCCATTCGATACCTTCATCGTAGCTTACAAACTCTCGCCTCTCCGTTTCTCTCTCACAAAACCCCTGTTTCCATCTTCGCCTCTCGTAACCTTTAACCGTGATACTCCCTGCCGTCTCACTCTGTTCCTCACTGTTCAGAACCTTCAATCGCCTCCATATCACCATCCAACTCCACACTTACCTTCAATCTCCAGCCACCGTCCTGTTCCCTCAGCCGTAAACCCTCCGTTCACCGTAACCCACAGTTCCTGTTTCCTCTCCTCCATTCACTTCCATCTGTTTCAAACCTCCAACCGTAACACTCCCAATCCCCAACACAGCTTGCTTCTGCCATCACTTTCAAGCTTCACGGTTGCTGCTAGGGCTGTTCAAAAAAACCATGAACCAAACTGAACCGTTAAACTGAACCGAACTGAAGTTAAAATAATTGAACTATTATTAATGGTTAGTGAACTGAACTTATATTTTGGTAATGGTTCAAGAACCGAACCGTTAAGCAATTAACCAATTTCAAAGTAGTTTTGAACCGAACCGTTAATACTTTAGTATCTAAATTGAATTTTATTTTAGAAAATCAAAAAACGTTGATATTTTTCAAAAAAAAAAATTGAAAATAATAAAATTAGTTTTTTCCAGAAAATAAAAAAATAGTCAATTTATTTTTAAAAAAACATCACTTTTTTCGAAAAATAAAAAAATTGAATTTTTTTTCTGAAAATTATAAAAAAGTTAAAATTTTCAAAAATAAAAAAAATGATTTTTTTAAAATAAAAAGTCAATTTTTCTGAAAATAAAAAAAAATCAAAAATAAAAAAGTCAGTTTTTTCTGAAAATAAAAAAAAATCAATTTTTTTTCGAAAATAAAAAAAATCAATTTTTTCTGAAAATATTAAAAATTGACTTTTTTTCAAAAATTTAAAAATTAAAATTTAAATAAAAAAGTTAATTTTTCTGAAAATATAAAAATATATAATATTTTTAGATAAAAAAATCAGTTTTTTCTGAAAAAAAAAATTGATTTTTTTGGAAAAAAAATCAGATTTTTTGAAAATTTAAAAAATTGACTTTTTTCAAAAATTAAAAAATATTACTTTTTTTAAAATAAAAACGTCAGTTTTTCTGAAAATTAAAAAAATAATAATTTATTTCAGAAAAAATAAGTCAGTTTTTTTAATATTAAAAAAAATCGATTTTTTTGAAAAATATTTTTTTCCACAAAATCAATTTTTTCTGAAAATTTAAAAAATTGACTTTTTTTCAGAAATTTAAAAAACGATTTTTTTTAAATAAAAAATTTGGTTTTTCTGAAAATAAAAATTAGAAAAAAATTCAGTTTTTTTTAGAAAATAAAAAAAATCAAATTTTTTCGAAAATAAAAAATAATGGCTATTTTTTTCGAAAAAAAAAGTTCACTTTTAAAAAAAAAATTTATCAAAAATAAAAAAAGTCATTATTTTTCGGAAATAAAAAAGTATAGATTTTTTTTATTATTAAACAAAGGATTTGGTTTGAAAAAAAGTTGTCTTATAATGGTTTGGTACAGTTCAGAATCCCGAACCGTTGTACCAAACCAAAACTTTTGGTTCAGTTCGGTTCTATAAAAAATGAAACGGTTCGGTATGGTTCGGATAACTTTAGATAATGGTTCGGTTTGGTTCGGTTTAGTTTTCTAACAAAACTGTACCATGAACAGCCCTAGTTGCTGCTACTTCCGGTTTAACTCACATTCGTTTCAACATTATCATCACCGGAGCCTCCGCTGAGTTGCAATACTCCTCCTCACTCTCCGCGTTCACTCGTCCTCGTCAACAGCAGCAACATCAACAGAAAACTCATGGTGAACAACAGCGACATTCCGCAGCAGCACCAGTTTCGACATCTTGTGGTAACCTTCTATTTCTTTAGTCTGCTTGAATTTCGCTGAGGTAACCTTCTATGCCTTTGAAACTGTAGTTAAATGGGCAAGTGTAAGGGTTGTTCGGATGTTGATCTGTATATAACGTAATGTTGTCCGATTTTTGTTTGTACTTTGATTTTGGATTTTGCTAAATGTGAGTTTTCGATTTGGTAGTGGATCAATGTTGGTGTAGTTTCGATGAAGGTAATGTTAATATTGCATTTAATCGCAAGAAACCTAGCCGAGAAACTACGGGGGCAGCTTTGTTGTTGTTTTCTTTGAGATAATTTCGACGAGAATATCAATTAAAGTTCAAACTGTGCTAATTTTGTATCACTTTTAATTGTGAGTAAAAATTAATACATGTGTTTAGTTTCGATGAAGGTAACTTTGCTTCCGTGTTTTGTATGCGTAGAAACTGGCCGAGAAGCTGTCGTGGGCAGCCATGCCATTTTTGTTTTCTTTTGAATTTGTGATAAGGATTTCACTCTTATTTTCGATGATGGTTTGACGATTAGGCCGCGTTACTCGCGTGTAATTCTAACCGAGAAACCTTGGAGACACCGCATTATTATGCTATTCTCATTACAATTGGAATTGAGAGGTTTAATTTCTAAATAGTTTCAATGATGGTTTGATGTCTATGTCGTGTTTATTCGTGATAGACGTAACCGAGAAACTGTGTGGACAGCCATTGTTTTATCTATAGTTGCAACTGTTTATTTGAGATTTTGATACGATTCAAGTTGGAATTCGAAGGATTGAAATTCCTGGCAGCAGATACGTGATGTCACAGAGAATGTTATGACACGATGTCGACACTATGTTAACGATTCACACGTAAATATAAGCGATAAAGAACACAATAAGTTGTTCACCCATTCGGTTCAACAAACCTACATCGGGGCTACCAAGCCAGGAGGAAATTCACTATTAGTAGAATTAATTCGGGAATAAACCACCGGTTTATCTCCTTCACTTAAAACCTACCCAATGCAACTTCAACCTAAGTCCTACTTAGATCGGTACCCACTCTCCCCTCAATCACGGTGATATCAACCTATTGACTAATTGAATTGTGAAGACACACTTCAATAAAATATCTTGATCTTGCTTCAAAGCTTCAATCAAGAGACAAACACTCGTGCTTTAAAGCTTTGGTGATAAACTACCCTTACAAATCCTAGTCCAATGCACTTATCAATTGATAGTTGCTTGGCTCACAAGAGAAACTAGAATTACACAATATCAAGCGTTACTAATCCTAACGATACACAAAACAAAATGCTATCTCTTCAATACATTCAAAGGCGCAACACGGTTGTAAGGGTTCTTTTCCTTTTATAGAAGCGATCCACGAAACTTGGTTTTGGGCTTCCATAAAGATAGCTAGGGTTCACTTAATTTAATCCTAAAAACATGGTCTTTTCAACAACCAATTTAGGTTTAATTAAGATTAACCTAGCACCACGTGAACATGCTTTCTAATAACGGAAAAACAATATTTAGCACTCAACAAACTTCACGAAAATCTCGGGAACAAGCAGTTCTCGAGCAGAATGTCACCTGAATGTCATAACATACATTATGACATCGGACTATTCTGCGAATTTCCGGCCTGACTTTAGCTTCGATTTGTCTTTTAACATCCTTAGCGGTGGGATTTATCTTCAATCTCGAATGTCATGACATCTATCATGACATTGCTAAAACCTAGTTTTACCAAACATAATGCCAACTTAAAAACACTAACAAACTCCCCTTTGGCACATTTTGGCTAAAACTACTTAACCTATCGGTACATATCGTGAGAAGACAAACTAGTTCTAAGCTTAAATAAACTAGAACCTAGAGATAAGATAAATTCTACCCATACAAAAATCCCACAATTCCCACAATTGCCCACAAACAAAATTTAAACAGGCCATACAATTCCCCAAAGTCCCATACTACTGTCACACAGTAGTTCTTCTCCCCCTTTTTAGCCATAAAGGGCCAAAGGAAACCATACAATTGCCCCAAACTTTTAATCAAACAGTACCGGAAAAAAAACAATACCAGCAAGTATTCAAGGGTTACACATCTGTCAACACAATGATTACAATCATCCAAAAATAAAATGCAGAACAAGAAAAGAAGACAATTGACAGATCAAACACAACAGATAAATGGAAGCATCACAGGAACTTAATCAGTTGCTCTCCTTTGCTGAAGAGGCATCTTCATTGTTAGCAGCATCATCAGCAGCATCAGCATTACCAGAAGCTTGATCAGACTTTGCAGGTCCAGGAGCTTTCCTTTTCTTGGCCATTGGTGTTCTTTTGCATTTTGAGCAGCCAGCAAATTTAGCTCTATACTTCTTTGAAGAAGTTCCGATTAGTTATTTTCTCATCTTGAGAACCAGAAATACCACCCTTTGTTTTGGCAGGGAAATCAGCAAGAGTATCAGAGTCCACATGTGTTGCCTGGACGTGATCATCAGATGTCATAACATCCTTTGTGACATCTAGGTCATCTGCTAAACTAGGGCTAGTAGGCCTTTGATTAAGGGGAACAGAAATTCCAGGAACAATGTGATTTTCGTCTAGGATTCTGGTGACTATCCTAGCAATGGCTCTTTCTACATACATGGTACCTTCCTTATTTCTTATCTCATGGGGAACAGATGAGGATGAGGCAGAAATCTTACCAATAGAGACTGATGAGTCTTGAATATTCCGTGCATCTTGATTACGAGTCGATTGCCATTGAGCGAGAGACCTTCACGGGTTTAACATTCATGGCTGATTGCCTAATCTCGACCATGGTGGGAGATGAACGATCGAGTCTTGGGATGAAGAGGATGAAGAAGACATTTCTCGAGATATATTGAGGCCGACAAAGAATTTGAAAGTATCTTGTGGGTGGAGAAAATGATACTTTCAATAAGAGGTTATTATATGGAGGTGTCTCTTGATATTCTTGAAACCTTTAAAAATAAGAGGAAAATAAAGAAATGACCCATTCATATTTATTTGAAATACACGGTTTCTTCTCCTCTTTGTAAGCAATTTTAATTGCTACAATTCCTCATATTGACAAATGCCCGTTTGCTCCTTAAATTCTCAAATTGACTAGCATCAAGAGCTTTAGTAAAATGTCGGCCGATTGCGATTCGGTGACTACATGGTCCAGTTTAATCACTTTCTCCTCCACAAGGTCTCGATAAAGTGATGTCTTATGTCAATGTGCTTAGTCCTCTTGTGTTGTATAGGATTCTTTGAAATATTAATAGCACTCAGTTGTCCGTACAATGTCATGACATCACATGTGACATTGTACTCGAGACATCTACTTCGGACCATTTGAGAACAAGCGCTACCGGTGCTATGTATTCTTGACGTGGACAAGGACACAGTTTTGCTTCTTCTGAACCAAGAAACATTGTTTCCCAGAAGAAGCATCCTCGAGGTACTTTTTCATCATCGCACTACCGGCCAGTCGGCATCACAATAACCGGACAAAATGGGTTCACATCCATGGGAATCTGAGAATACCATAGCTGAGTTCCACTTACATACCTCAGGATTCTTTTCACCTGGTTAATGTGACTCACTTTAGGTTCAGCTTGGTATCTTGCACATACCCCAACATTAAATGCAATGCCAGGTCTGCTGGCTGTTAGATACAACAAGCTCCCTATCATGCTTCTATACAAACTTTGATCTACCTTTTCACCATTTGTGTCCTTGGATAACTTCACATGTGTGGGAGCAGGAGTCCTTTTATGGCTGGCATTCTCCATTCCAAACTTTTTGACAATATTCCTTGCATATTTGCTCTGTGAAAGGAATGTTGAGTCTTCCATCTGTGTGACTTGCAGTCCAAGAAAGTAGGTCAACTCTCCCATAAGACTCATTTCAAACTCAGCTTGCATTTGATTGGCAAAATGTTTCACCATTGAGTTTGACATTCCACCAAATACTATGTCATCCACATAAATTTGAGCAACCATTATCTTTCCTCCTTCATTGTTGACAAAGAGAGTTTTATCCAAGCCTCCTTTTCTGTAGCCTTTGTCTATAAGGAACTTGGTTAGCCTTTCATACCAGGCCCTAGGAGCTTGCTTTAGTCCATATAGGGCTTTCCTTAATTTGTAGACATGGTCAGGGAAACTTGGATCCACAAATCCTTTAGGCTGTTCTACATATACTTCTTCATTTAAGTAGCCATTTAGGAAGGCACTTTTCACATCCATCGAAATAGTTTGAATTTGAATGCAAGCAACCCTAGAAGAAGCACGATTGATTCGGTCTAGCCAGCGATGCAAAAGTCTCATCAAAGTCAATCCCTTCAACTGAGTGTAACCACGAGCAACAAGTCTAGCTTTATTCCTGGTGACAGTCCCTTCTGCATCAGACTTGTTCTTGTAGATCCATTTTGTGCCAATGATGTTTGTTCCTTCTGGTCTAGGAACTAATTCTCATACTTCATGTTGCTTGAATTGGTTCAATTCATCTTGCATTGCTCCAATCCAGAATTCATCACTTAGAGCTTCTTTGACATTTTTTGGCTCTATCTTTGACACAAAGCAAGAGTTTGAGACAGTTTCTCTGGATCTTGTAACGACACCTTTGGTTGGATCCCCAATGATGAGATCCTTTGGATGATCTTTCTGAATTCTGATGGAAGGATCTTTGTTAACTTCCTCTGGTTCAGATTTTGGAGAAGAATCAGGTACATCTTCCTTATCAGGTACTTGAGGTGATGTCTCAAACCATGTCTCAACATCATATGGGACATTGTGTTCCTGATGGTGATCATCAACAATGACATTAATAGACTCCATCATAACCTGGGTTTTGGAGTTGAATACCCTATATGCTCTGCTGTTAGTGGAGTATCCCAGAAAAATGCCTTCATCACTCTTAGAATCCATTTTCTCCTTTGATCACGATCTGTCGAAATATAGCATTCTTGCCAAATACATGGAAATATTTCACAGTTGGTTTTCTTCCCTTCCATAGTTCATACAGGGTGGAGGAAGATCCCTTTCTTAGGGTGACCCTATTGTGAACATAACAAGCTGTATTCATAGCTTCAGCCCAAAAATGAATAGGAAGTTTCTTAGCATGAATCATTGCTCTGCGATTCTGTATGGTCTATTCTTTCTTTCCACCACCCATTTTGTTAGGCGTTATAGGAGAAGAAAACTCATGATTAATTCCCTCGAGGAGCGAGTTCATCAAATTTGCTGTTCTCAAACTCCTTTCCATGATCACTTCTTATTCTGACAATACAACTTTCCTTTTCTCTTTGAAGTCTTTTGCATAGCTCCTTAAAGACATCAAACACATCAGATTTTTCCTTGATGATGTTTATCCGGTAAATGGAGAAGTCATCCACAACAACATAGGCATATCTTTTCCACCAAGGCTTTCAACTGCATAGGCCCCATCAAATCCATATGAAGCGGCTCTAGCACTGGAAGTGGTCGGATGTCTAGACATTGGGTGTGACATTCGGTTTGCTTTCCAACTTGACATTCACCACGGACTCTTCCTTCATCAATATGGGTTTTGGTATCCCTCGTGACCTCCATAGTGATGATCTTTTCATCCCTACGAGATGCAGATGTCCAAATTTTGATGCCATAGCTTTACCTCCTTTTCATCCTTGTCCAGAGCACAGAAGAGAGGTTGGTTCTCGATTCCCACATGTAGCAGTTGTCCTTTGATCGACTCCTCTCATAACAACTTCTTGTTTATCATTGATTACAAGACATTCGGACTGGTGAAGTTGACCTTAAATCCCATATCACATAGTGACTTATGCTTATGAGATTAGCGATCAAGCCTTTTACCGTGAACACTCCATTTAGATTTGGAACTCAGCGGTCAAGTTTCCAACACCTTTGATTTCTCCTTTAGCTCTATCTCCAAAAGTAACAAAGTGGTAGAGTGAGGTTTGACATTATTGAAGGTTTTTATACCGGTCATATGCTTGGAACACCTTGTCAAAGTACCAATCTTCCTTGGCGGACACTCGAGAGAGGTGTGTGCTATCGTCTTCTGATCCTCTTCTTCCACTTTTGAGTGTAGGGTACTTTGATGTTCTTAGGCTCAACATAGGAGTCGATTAGGGTACCCATGTAACCTATAGAAGAAGGGTTTTATGTGTCCAAACCTTCCACAATGGTGACATCTCCATCTTTGAAACTTCTTTTTCATGTTTCTCTGATCATGATGTTGGCCCCAATGTTGTGACATCTGCTTTGACATTGGCCTATTAGGTCTGGTCTTCTTCCTGTTATCAGCAAATTTCTTTGCATCTACATGCCCTAAGCCGGAACACTTCTTTTTACATTGTGACATCGCTCGGCATTGGTTTCCCATGCCTCTTCTTTTTCTTGTCACTAACAGGTTCCTTTTCAGTCACATATCCTAGACCATGCTTATTTCCAGGATTTTGTCCAAGTTGAAGAATTTCTTCCAGCTTATCAGTTCCATTTGTCAACATCTTGACCGACTTAGTCATATAATCAAGCTTGGAATTCAACACTATAATCTCACTGTTGAGATGACTTATAGTGACTATATTTTCCTTCTTCTCGACTTCGACTTCACATTTACTCCAACTTTTCAATCGACTTTTACATTTTCATTTTGCTGACATACTTCACCACTTCTGATACACAGTTTCTTGTAAGTATCAACAAGTTCTTTAAAGGTCACTTCCTCATCACTAGAGTCATTATCAGGATTGCCACTTTCAGAAGGTGCAGTGACAAGTTTGGTTGATTCCTCTTCAGTATCACTACTTGATTCACCATCAGACCAAGTAACATTCATTCCTCTCTTTTGTTTCTTAAGAAAGGTAGGACATTCAGCTTTAATATGTCCAAATCCTTCACATCCATGACATTGGATTCTACCGCCTTGACTTCCTTTTTAATCTGACTTGGATCTTCTGCTGGAGTCATAAGATCTGCTAATGTCAGATGAAATGTCCTTGACATTTGACCTTGACTTTGGATCAACCCTCCTGATCAGTTTGTTGAACTGTCTTCCAAGCATGGCTATAGCTTCAGATATCTTCTCTTCATCTTCCACCTTGCATCCTTCTTTAGTGTTGGATACAAGTGCTATGCTCTTGTTTTTCTTCTCAACAGTTTCACTGATTCCCATCTCAAAAGTCATAAGGGATCCAATAAGTTCTTCAACCTTCAAGATGCTAATGTCTTGAGCCTCCTCTATGCGGTGACTTTCATTGCAAATCTCTTAGCAAGGATCGAGAATCTTTCTCACCGACTTCTTTGACATCTTTTCACCAAGTGCTCCTGAGGCATTGGCAATTTCCAAAATATTCATGTGAAATTCATGAATAGTCTCATCTTCCTTCATCTTCAAATTCTAAAAATTTGGTAGTGAGCATCTGAAGTCTTGACATCTTCACCTTGGATGTCCCCTCATGAGTAATTCTGAGAGTGTCCCAAACATCCTTGGCTAACTCACATTGATGGACCAGTCTGAAGATGTTCCTGTCAATACCATTGAACAAAGCATTCAATGCTTTAGAGTTCCCTAGAGCAAGCTCTTCTTCCTCTTTGCTCCATTCCTCCTCAGGTTTCAAGACAGTAGTCCCATCTTTCTCAAGCTTGGTGGGATGTTTCCATCCTTTATCGTGACTCTCCAAGCTTTAATGTCCGATATTAAGAAGGCAACCATACGAGGCTTCCGGTAATCATAATTAGACCCATCGAATAGGTGGTCTTCCTCCAAATCCTCCTTCTTTATCCATTACGCGAAACTATTATCCCTAGATCTCACCCGAAATAACAAGCGGTGCACGCGATGCCAATTGAAATTCTGGCGAAGATCGTGATGTCACAAAGAATGTTATGACACGATATCTAACACTATGTTAACGATTCACACGATAATCTGAAAGCGATAAAGAACATAATAAGTTGTTCACCGTTCGGTTCAACAAACCTACATCCGGGGCTACCAAGCCAGGAGGAAATTCACTATTAGTAGAATTAATTAGGGAATAAACCACGGTTTATCTCCTTCACTTAAAACCTACCCAATGCAACTTCAACCTAAGTCCTACTTAGATCGAGTACCCACTCACTCCCCTCAATCACGCGGTGATATCAACCTATTGACTAATTGAATTGTGAAGACACACTTCAATAAAATATCTTGATCTTGCTTCAAAGCTTCAATCAAGAGACAAACACTCGTGCTTTAAAGCTTTGAGTGATAAACTACCCTTACAACAAATCCTAGTCCAATGCACTTATCAATTGATAGTTGTTTGGCTCACAAGAGAAACTAGAATTACACAATATCAAGCGTTACTAATCCTAACGTTACACAAAAACAATGCTATCTCTTCAATACATTCAAAGGCGCGACAGTTGTAAGGGTTCTTTTCCTTTTATAGAAGCGATCCACGAAACTTGGTTTGGGCTTCCATAAAGATAGCTAGGGTTCACTTAATTTAATCCTAAAAACATGGTCTTTTCAACAACCAATTTAGGTTTAATTAAGATTAACCTAGCAGCCACGTGAGCATGCTTTCTAATAACAGAAAAACAATATTTAGCACAACAAACTTCACGAAAAATCTCGGGAACAAGCAGTTACGCAGCAGAATGTCACCGAATGTCATAACATACATTATGACATCGATTTTCTGCATTTCCCTGACTTTAGCTTCGATTACGGTGTCTTTTAACATCCTTAGCAGGTAGGATTTATCTTCAATCTCTGAATGTCATGACATCTATCATGACATTGCTAAAGCCTAGTTTTGCCAAACATAATGCCAACTTAAAAACACTAACAAGGTTAATTGATAATGGCACCATTTTTGGTTGATGGTTGCAATAGTATAGCTTCGATGATGGTTTAGTATTGATACCGTGCTTATTCACGAACAATATAACCGATAAGTTCATGGGACAACACGCCTTTCTTAAATAACCGATTGAATTGTGGCTGCCCGGATTTGCTTTAATCAATTAATTTTGAATCCGAATTCAAGCTTTATTGCATATGTGTGTTGCTGCCCGGTTTTTAAATTTAATCGATTATGGTCCAATTCCAATTTTGTTTTACATGTTTTGAGTATGTCATGATTTGCAATTTGAGTATACACTTTAATTTTTATTTCTAATGAATGAAGATTTGTTTGAAGATTTGTTTTGAAGCTACAAACTTTCATGAACCCTTACTTGCTCATTATCTTATTACTCATGTTGATTCTTTTGACATTTCGATTCTTGTTATCACTTGTTTATGCATGTATAGTGATTTCAATTATGGATTTTGTTTACTAACCATTTTTCGATTATTGCAATTCTATCTCATTTATTTTTATCTCACTTATGATACTAACATGTTTGCTATTTGTGAAGACATCCAAGGATCGATCAAGGCATTCAATTTCTTTTAGCATATCCACATTTACTCATAGCATTTTAATTTTGAATTACTACTTCTGTTTAATATTTAGTATGTATATATAAAATATTTGGCATCTTTACTCTTATATTTAGTATTGTAAATATATGGTTATGTACATATTACTTTTTTCTTATATTTTATTTAATGCATTTGTAAATAAATTCAATTACATTGTAATGATCTTTGTGTTGCAATTTCGAATTTGGAATTTAATTCAACCTTCGAATGAATTTGAATGCAAATATATCTATTCTACTTAATCTAACAAAATACATACTCGAGCATGGTAGTTTCTTTCTGTTGTGCGTTGTTTGTATCTTATGTAATGTAGGGATCTTCATTTGGTATTCATCTGATACATCAAGCCTTGACCGATCTTGAAGACTACTTGGAGCTTAATTCTTGCACCACATAAAGACTATTCAATTATTCAAACTAATTCGATTTGGTTGTAATAGCTTAGGATTTATTTCCTTGTGTGTTCTAATTACCGTTTAATTATGCGTTTATCATATTAGAACACATAGCCTCCTCTTGGGCTCCTCATCAAGAAGCAGGTAAACATACAAAATGCACACCTGCACACATTTATAGTTTGGTCCTGGGCTTTTCTACAGCGACAACTATTTGATCGATTGTTCCAATCGGTCGTTTAGAATACTAGTGTCACGCTAGTCCCACTTTTAGGAGCATACACAAAGCCACTTTGTATGGGCTCGCTTGTTTTCCTAATAACCCCTAAAACACTTTCAAGTCAAAAATAATTAATTGAATTTGTTCTTTCAAAAATCAATTTTTCTACAAAACAAAAAAACATGGTGCTATGGTATTTAAGTAAATCGTTAGAGGATAGCCCGACGATTTAATTAAAATGTAAAGTATTTGGGCCATTAGAGGGTAACCCAATGACTTAAATACTTTATTCCATACACTTAATAAAAGTGAACTTTGTTTCACCTCACTCTTTTCATAATAAAGATTTTGGATGAGAGATGATCGGTTGACCTCAATCACCAATCTCGAGTATTGAATCGTTAGAGGATAGCCCAACGTTTTGGTACTTGTCATCTACAATTAAAATCAATTCAACCCATTCAAATTCCTTTTCCGCTCATACGTGGTCATCAAAAAAAACATTTTCTTCTAAAATCAACACAACCAATCCAAGACATTTTCAATAAGAACTACGGAGTTTTGACTTTCCCATTGCACGAGGGAATACGTAGGCACGCGGTTTCGAAACCGTGTCAAACTCAAAATAATAACAAACAAATCCATTTTCTTTTTTTCTTATTCATGACTTAGAAATTAGCGATTACACACACAAACACATTTTGAACTAAATGGGTCCCATCGAGTACGATGGACGTAAGAGGTGCTCATACCTTCCTTTTGCGTAACCGACTCCCGAATCCATTCTTTTTGGTCTTGTAGACCGCCTTATCCGATTTTTGTGGGTTTTATCTATATTTTCCCGTTCTTTCTAGAACAAATAAAATTAGGTGGCGATTTCATTGTTTTGAAAATTCATTTAAATGATTTTTGAAAATCGAGTTGCTTCACACTGTTGAGTGTATGATACCCTGTTGGTCTTAGGCTTCACATAGGAACCTTGGTTAGGATATCCATGTAGCCTAAAGCAAAAAGATTTTATGTGACCAAACCTTCCACAATAATGACATCTCCATCTTTGAAACTTTTTGTTCATGTTTCTTTGATCTTGATGTTGAACCCAATGTTGTGACATCTGTTTTGACATTGGTTTATTAGGTCTGTTCTTCTTTTTGTTGTCAACAAATTTCTTAGTCCCCACATATCCTGAGGAAGACCTATTTCCTGTTTTATGTTGTGACAACTGTTTTGACATTGGTTTCCCATGTCTCTTCTTCTTCATGTCACCAACAGGTTTCTTTTCAGCCACATATCCTAGACCATGCTTATTTCCTGCATTTTGTCCAAGTTGAAGGATTTCTTCCAACTTATCGATACGGATGTCATCATTTTGTGATTTGACATCTGATCAAGTTTGGAGTTCAACATTATAATATCATTGTTGAGGTGATTTATAGTGGTGTGTTTTCCTTTTCTCGACCTCCACTTCACATTCTCGACTTCCAACTTCTCAATCGACTTTTTCTTTCTCATTTTGTTATACTTCACCACTTTTATACACGACTTCATAGGTTTCAAAGCTCTTCAAATGTCACTTCCTCATCACTAGAATCCATATCGAATTGTACACTCCGGAGAGCGGTGACAAGTTTGGTCGCTTCTTCCTCGATTCACTTCACGAATCACCATCGGACAAGTGGCGGTCATCCCTTTCCTTTGTTTCTTTAGAAGGTGGGACATTCAACCCTAATATGCCCATATCCTTCACAACCATGACCTTTGAATTTCTCTGCTTTGACTTCCTTTTCCTCGACTTGGATCTTCTGCTGAGTCATAAGATGCGCCATTGTCGATGAAATGTCCTTGACATTGGACCTTGAATTTGGATCAACCCTCTTGATGAGTCGTTGAGCGCCTTCCAAGCATAGCTATAGCTTGATATCTTCTCATCATTATCCACCTTGCATCCCTTTTATTGGATACAAGTGCTATGCTCTTGTTCTTCACATCAGTTCAGATTCCCATCTCAAAAGTCATAAGAGATCAATAAGTTCCTCAACCTTCAAGGTCTGATGTCTGAGCCTCCTCTATTGCGTTACTTTCATTGCAAATATTTTAGGCAAGGATAGAATCTTTCTCACCGACTTTTCTTCGACATATTTTCACCAAGTGCTCACGAGGTGTTGGCAATCTCCAAGATATTCATGTGAAACTCATGAATAGTCTCATCTTCTTTCATCTTCAAATTCTCAAATTTGGTAGTGAGCATCTGAAGTCTTGACATCTTCACCTTGGATGTCCCCTCATGAGTAGTTTTGAGAGTGTCCCAAACATCCTTGGCCACCACATTGATGAACTAGTCAAAGATATTTACATCAATACCATTGAATAAGGCATTCAATGCTTTAGAGTTCCCTAGTGCTAGCTCCTCTTCCTCTTTGCTCCATTCCTCCTCAGGTTTCAAGACAGTAGTCCCATCTTTCTCAAGCTTGGTGGGATGTTTCCATCCTTTGTCAGCAGCTCTCCAAGCTTTAATATCCACTGATCTTAAAAAGGCAACCATACGAGGTTTCCAGTAATCATAATTAGACCCATCCAGTATAGGTGGTCTACCTCCAAAACCTCCTTCCTTATCCATTACGCTAGAAACTATTATCCCTAGATCTCACCCAGAAATAACAGGGGGTGCACCTCGATGCCAATTGAAATTCTGGCGGATACTTGATGTCAGAGAATGTTATGACACGATGTCGACACTGTTAACAATACACAAACTAAATTCAAACAACAGTAAAGAACACAATAAATTGTTTACCCAGTTCAGTGTCTAACTACACCTACATCTGGGGGCTACCAAGCCAGGGAGGAAATTCACTATTAGTAGAATTAATTCAGGAATAAACCAGTTTATCTCCTTCACTTAAAACCTACCCAATGCAACTTCAATCTAAGTCCTACTTAGACACGAGTTCCTACTCACTCCCCTCAATCACAGCGATATCAACCTATTGAATAATTGAATTGTGAAGACACACTTCAATAAACTATCTTGATCTTGCTTCAAAGCTTCAATCAAGAGACAAACACTCGTGCTTCAAAGCTTTGAGTGATAAACTACCCTTACAAACAAATCCTAGTCAAAGGCACTTATCAATTGATAGTTGCTTGGCTCACAAGAGAAACTAGAATTACACAAATAACAACCTGCTATATCTTCAATAAATTCGGGTGATGTAAGGTTGAATTCCTTTTATAGAAGCGATCATGAAACTTCAGTTTTGGGCTTCCATAAAGATAGCTAGGGTTCACTTAATTTAATCCTAAAACATGGTCTTTTCAACAAACAATTTAGGTTTAACTAAGATTAACCTAGCAGCCACGTGAGCATGCATTTTAATAACAGAAAAACATAATACATCAGCTCAACAAACTTCCTGAAAAGTCTCGGAAAAGCAGTTCTGCGAGCAGAATGTCACGAATGTCATAACATCATTATGACATCAAACTATTTTGCGAATTCCGGCCGACTTTTAGCTTCGGTTTTGAGCTGTACTTTAAACATCCTTGCCAAGTAGGATTTATCTTCAATCTCTGAATGTCATGACATCTATCAAGACATTGCCATAGACTAGTTTTACCAAAAAGTAATGCCAACTTAAAACACTAACAGCGTTGAAGAAGACGAGAAAGGGCATGAAGCGTGACAAAGATGACAAAGGGACGAGAAAGGGCACGAAGACGATGACTCCAGTTGTTTTCTGAAGTGAGATTGCTGATTTGAGATGAAGAAGATGATTTCAATTGTTTTTCTGAAGCGAGTTTCATGATCATGCGCAAATTGTTAAGTAATTAATCAGTCAACCTGCCATGGAAATTAGATTCAATTGTTAAAAAATTTAACTGTAATTAAAAAAATGACGTGAAAATTAAATTGGTGAACTTGGACCTGCCATGTCATCAGTCAACCTGCCATGTCATAAAAAAATAGAGTCAAATTGGTAAGGGGACGAAAAGTAAAAAACAAAACTAGAAAAGGGACTAAAACTCAGGATTTTAAAATGAGGGGACTAAAAGTTAAAAAAAGAGAAAATAGGGGGACCAAAAGTGTAATTAAGCCATAATAATAATAATAATAATAAGGGAAGGAAGGAGTATTAAATACATCAAAAGCGTCGTTTAACAGTGAGCAGCATATAAGGGAGGCTTGTCAAACGCCAAGATTTTGGATCCGTACAGATCATACGTCTCGCCTTATACCTATTGACAGTATTTTCGTTGTGACAGTGAAATACCTGCCTTTGAATGAGCAACCTCGAGGCCAAGAAAATACTTGAGTATTCCCAGGTCTTTGATGCTGAAATTTTCTTCCAGAATGACTTTGATACGATCAAATTCAGACATAGAAGTTCCAGCTAGAATTACATCATCAACATAGACTAATATAGTTGTAAAGTGTGCATCAATTTTCAAAGTGAAAAGGGAATAATCAGAAGTAGATTGAGTGTAACCCTGTTGAAGTAAAAGGGCTGTTAGCTTTTCATACCATTTGCGACTGGCTTGTTTCAGACCATATAAACTATTTTGTAGTTTACATACTTGATTGGGCCTGTGACATGAAACACCTTCAGGTATGATCATGTAGACATCTTCCTGTAATTCCCCATGTAGACCCCTTTCTATGAGAGTAACAAAGCTTATAACATGCTGTCTAGGTTCAGATTTAGCTTTCATTAAAGTTATCCATGTGTATCTGCTACAGTCATCAACTACAGTTAAAAAATATGAATGACCATGTAAAAATTGAACTGTAAGGGGTGCCCAAATGTCAAAATGGATCAATTCATAAGGGTGAGCAGCTCTATTATTACTAACAGTATAAGAAAGCTTTCTTTATCTAGCATAACAACATACATCATAAACATCTCTATGATTAACTGTGATAAAAGGAAATTAAGAGTGTAAGTACAAAAGTCTGTTTTGAGACAAGTGTACTAATCTAAAATGCCATAAGGCTCTTTCTGGTAAAGTGACATTGGCTGCTAGAGCAGGGGTTAAACCAGATGTGTGTGTAGTAGGTGGATCATTATCTCTTAGTGTTAAGTAGTACAATCCATCTTTCTGCTTAGCAAAACCATTCATCTTCAAGGTGATTTTGTCTTGTATAACACATTTTGAATTGAGGAAATTTACATTGCAATTAGAGGATTCACACAATTTTGAAACAGATAATAGATTTAAAGAAAATTCAAGAATCAAAAGAACATTATGCACGATGAATCAGGGGAAAAGTGAATTGTGCCAGAATATTTAGCAACAAGGAATTGTCCATTTGGTAATCTAACATTAATGGGAATAATTTTCTTATATGAGTGAAACCATTGCACAGAACTACATATGTGATCAGAAGCTCCTGAATTAATGATCCAAGAACTGCTACCACTACTACTACTATGTATGCAATATAATGTGTTACCTATTGATGAATGACCAACAACAACTTGATTGGAAGAAGCATGTCCTCAAGAATTTGATTAGCTCCATTAGAGCACTAAATTGACTCTGAGTTATAGGTGAATTGTCACCTTTGATGTCATCACCACTAGAGGAAGATCCATCATCATTGTTGCCATCTGATGCCACATTGTTGGTGAATTCAAATTATACGCATATGGGTGGTATACCATGTTTCTTGAAGCAATTTTCAACAGTGTGATTAGTCTTGCCACAGAAAGTGCAGACACGAGCTCCTTGCTTGGATGTATTATTTCTTGCACCAGACCTCTTGGAATCAACAGCATTAATGAGTGTTTGAGACTCATCATTGGGAATAGGGAGATGAATTTGTCGCTCATGTTGAATAACCATAGAGAATATCTTATACATATTGGGAAAATGATCCATTAACAATATTTGAGACTTGACTACAGCAAATTGGTCATTCAAACCAGTCAAGAATATGATAATTTGCGTGATTGATGATTAGATCTTACACATAGCTTCACAAGAACACTTTATACGACATGTACAAGTTGGTAAAGGAAAATACAAATCTAATTCTTCCCAAAGAATTTTAAGATCAGAAAAGAAATCAGTTACCGATTTGGTTTCTTGCTTGAGATTGTATATTTCTTGTTGTAGCTCAGAAATACGTATGAGGTCACCATGAGAAAACCTTTCTTTCAAATCGTTCCATACATCAAGCGCATTCTCCATGAAGACGATAAATTAAGAAATGGAATGTGAAACTGAGTTCATGATCCAAGAATGTACAAGCATGTTGCAGAGATTCTAAGCATGCAAAGATGGATCGAAAGGATCAGTAGAAACAGGAAGAGATCCATCAATGGACTCAATTTTCATTTTACCACCAAGAGCCCTCTTCATGCTTCGAGACCATGAATGATAATTGGAACCAGTGAGTTTTGGAAGAACGGTAACAAAACCAGGGCCATCGCTGGGGTGAACAAAGTAAGGTGAAGTTTGATCCAAAGCTGGATCAAGTGGTGAAACACGAGGAGGAGCCATGGATGCAGAAAATAGAATAGGTGAAGAAGAAGGATTCAGTTGGATAGCAGTGGAAAAAGGATCGAATTAGAAAATGATACCATATTGTGATGAAGCTATTCTGCCATTGAAGAAAGAATAAGGAAATAGAAAGAAGGAAAAGAAATTCTAAGAAGGAAGAAATATGGCTTCATTGCTTTACACGTGTGGCAGTACAAGCTATATATAGTACAATCTTATCACATGACAACCAATCAAAAACAAGACTAACTAACCAATAACCACCTAACTAACAATAGCCTTATCAGCTAAATTAATCAATGAATCTAATCCAATGATTAAAGTAACTAATCTCAGCAGCCCCTCTCAAGCTAAGCATGGTGAATGTTGATCATGCCAAGCTTGGAAATAAACTTGTTGAAGGTTGAAGTTGACAATGCCTTAGTTAGAAAGTCAGCGAGTTGCTCATGAGTGGAAATTGGTAGGAGCCAGAGCATGCCTTGTTGTAGTTTTTCACGGACCAAGTGGCAATCGATCTCAAGATGTTTGATTCGTTCATGAAATACCGGATTGAGTGCAATATGCATTGCACTTTGACTGTCACAGTAAAGGACAGGAAGTTTGGTACATGTGATGTGCAACTCCTTCATAAGAGCTATCAACCAAAGCAATTCGCATGTGGCAAATGATAGCGCTCGATACTCAGTCTTTGATGATGATCTGGAAATAGTATCCTGTTTCTTTGCACGCCACGATATGAGAGAAGTACCAAGGAAAAAGTAATATCCTGAAATGGACTTCCTTGAATCAAGGAACTCTGCCCAATCAGAATCTGAGACGCCAAGAAGCTGCAATTCAGCATTCATGCGATACAAAATTCCTCTACCAGGGTTGTTCTTCAAGTAGCGGATGACTCTACAAGCAGCATGATAGTGTGCCGTTGTTGGATTATGTAGAAATTGGCTGAGTTGTTGAGTGGCATAAGTAATATCTGGGCATGTGGTGTTAAGATACAGCAGACGGCCTATTAAACGTCTATAACTTCCAATATCTTCAAAGGCTTTGCCACTTTCATTATGTAGCTTAACTGAAGGATCAAGAGGTGTGGGAGCTGGCTTGGATCCAAGCATACCAGATTCCTGCAAAAGATCAAGACAATATTTTCGTTGTGACAGTGAAATACCTGCCTTTGAATGAGCAACCTCGAGGCTGATAACACGAATTTATATAACATATTTGACGTAATTTTCATAGACAATATTACTATTTTTATTTAATTATTCTATTTTATTTCCGTATTATGTTGGTATTTCTTTCGTTTCAGGAATTTGCATTAAATAAAGATTAATTGAGCAAAGGAATAAAATCGAGGAAAAATCGGATTAAAAAGATAAAGAAATGAAGCAAAGGGGTAACAATAGTAAAAGGATGGGTAAAAGAAGGAGAAAACAATTATACAAGCCAAAGAGCAAAGCCAAAAGAGGAAAGCCGAAGTTTCACTTATGACGGCGTCACCATCCGCCACGACCGTAAGACATCCATGAAGCGTGACGACCGTAACACCATGGCCACGACCGTAACACGGGAAAACATGAAACCTGCTCGTAACGCACTTGTGACGACCGTAATGCACCTAATATCGATTCTGAAAAGTGCGAGCGTGGAAAAGCTTAGCGGACTTCCACCACCCACTTGCCTTCTTTCTCCCATGTTCTCCCACTTCGGGTTATGCACATGATCCCCACTAACTATTCGTATGAAATTGGAAAAGGAAGTTACAAGTGAAGGCTATAAATACAGCTTCAAGCATTCAGTGCAAGGGTCGGAGATTTCTTCCCGAACAACCGTTTCTGAGTTTTTCTATTTTTTATATTTTCTTTTCAGTTCTGCATTTCTATTTTATTTTATTTTTCAGTTTCTTTTCTTATATTTTATTTTTAGTTTAAGCCTTTGTAATTTTCTCACAACAATTTCTACACCGGAAATTGTTGTGTATTTTCAGATCTAACCTTACGTTAGATCTAGTGCTTTTTATTTCCTTCTTGCAATTTTCTTTTCGATTCAAGTGAAGAACAAGATTATTCAAGTATTATTATTTCCAGGTTCTTAATATAATTATTTTATTTTGTTTTAAATATTGTTGCTTGATATATATTTATTTAATTATGGGAATGTTTAAATATATTGAACCTTATTATTTAGGCAAATCCGAATTAATAAATATGTCCGGCTAAACCGTTTAGGTATCGGTAAGTAATAGTAGTAAAAGTATGAATTGAATTGTTTCTAAGCTAAGATATTAATTAACATAATTTCTGGTTATAACTTTTTATAATTAAAATCTATCTTTTCGTTACGAAAGTAAGTTAAGTAGAATAGGTTAGGATCGAGACCACGAAAGTGGGAGGTTTTAACCGGATAGCTAAAGTTAGACATTTGCTTTAAATACAGTGAAAGCGCTTTAAACCAAATTAGAATTAATTAAGTTTCCAAAAAGTACTTCTAAACACTTATAGGCTAGCGAAAGCAGGTATAGGGCTTTAGACGTATAATCCGAGATAAGACCATGAAAGTGTGAGTTGAGGGTTTTTAAACTGATTAATTCTACAGAACAAATTAAGTTAACCATCCTTATATGCTTAGGTACAATTTAATCCGCTTAGGTTCACTACATTACGTACCGATATCCGTTTTATTTATATTTCTATTTTTCTTTAAACCAAAATCCAAAAGAATTATTCGCCTTAGCTGTATACCGTAACTTAGGATAACAATAGATCGATTTATAGTCTCTGTGGGTTCGATATCTTTTTAAAACTACGCGATAGGACTGTGCACTTGCGGTCTCCCGATTTATAGACGTTAAGTCGTGCGATCAAGTTTTTGGCGCCGTTGGTGGGGACTATTTAAGTCGATATTGTAACTCTGGTGTTACACCGTATAGACTAAGGCATTTTTATTTTATTTACTATGTATAGCCCAAATTTTTCCTACGCCCATTATCAGTATTTTGAGGAACCACAAGAATCCCATAGATCCGACCTCGAAATCGATGGAAGATTCAATGCTTCACAAACCTACTCTTACCCAAATTACCTCCAAAACTACCAATCCCCACATTTTGAGGAACCACAAGAAACTTATAATTTCAACCAAACTTTTCCTCAACCCAATTTTCTCTACAATCATCAAACCCAATATTTTGAAGAAACACCAGAACCATATAAATCTGATATCGAAATATTGATGGAAAATTTTAATGAAACATCTAGGATGATAGAACGCTTGGAAGCAAAAGAGACTTTAACTTACTTCCAAGACTACAAGAATCGCAAGATTTTAACTTGAAACACCAATAGAGGATTCAGATGAGATGATAACTAACTCTAGGTTAGAGTCTATGATTGAGCATTTTGTAGAGACACAAACTATCCAAAACGAAGAAGTAAGAAAACAAAGTCTTCAAAATAATGAAACCCTTAGCCAACTAGCCATTATGGTTGAATCCCTCGCGTCTAACAACATTGGCTTAGAAACTCAAATCTCCCAACTCGAACAAAACCTTCTAGGACCTTTACCCGAGGAAGATATGGATGTTGAAACAACCATTATAGAAAAATTATTTGAAAACCTAGAAAGTGATGATGAGTTTGAAGAGAGTGATATTGCGACCGAGGAAAGTTCTGACGAGAAAATAGTGGAGATTGAGACAGGTTCACCAACGCTGTTCGAAAAGGAGGTTGTAAAAGAGGTAGAGGAGGAAGCGCAAATTGTAATCCCACATCACTACATCCCTCTGACCCCGAAATATTTTATGGGAACTCCGCTAGACCCCAAATTTAAAACGTATGTTGGATTAAATAATATCCACATTAATTCAACACTATTTGAAGTCTTGCCTACAAAGCGAAAATTAGAGGACCATAAAATTAGGGATATAATTACTGTAAAAAGGGTGAGGTTCACTTATGAGGCGATGGATGAAATCACTAAGCCCGAAATTGAAAAACTTATACTTAGGATAAATCCAGAACCACTACCAGAATTTCAAAAGAATAAACCACCTTACAAACGTAAGAAAAGAAAAGATGAGGGATATGTGAGATGGCTTGATAAGTGGCGATGGAAAATCAACGAGTAGTCATTCAAATTTTAAATTTTCTTTTTCGTATTTTCAATTTTTCTATTTTATGTTAAATTTTAAATTTTTTCCGATTATCGGTTGCACCCTTTCTTCTGATGCGTTTGAACTATTTCCCCATAATACCGATAATTATACTCAATTAAATAATTCACGCTAATATTTATAATTATAATTGAGTATTATTTTTAATTATCGTATTTCCCGTCTCGTATTAATATACCGAACTAATATTTCCCAATATTTATAGTATTATAAGGCATTATATACTAGTATTATATATATATATATATATATATATATATATATATATATATATATATATATATATATCCTACTAATTAAAAGTTTGAATTATCTATTATATATATATATATATATATATATATATATATGTATACAAGTATCTATTATGTATGCATGTGATCTGAAAATTTGCTCCCTATCTCATACCCCGAGTCACATGTATTACTAAAAAGGCATGCAATTATGATTCCCTGCAAATTCTTGACATGCCAAGATTTAGACTCTGCCTAAATTCACATCTCGCTGCCCAAAACGATCGTCCCCATGCCTCACGCGTTTTATCTTCTGGTCTCCTTGACTGATTTAATGTTTCGTCCGTTTCTTCTTTTTATTTTCCCACATTACTCCCATTCAACTCTTATTTACTCTTCCATCAAAATATTCTTCTTTTCATTTCCCACCATAAAATACATTCAAACTCTTCTCTTCCATTCCCCAACATATTATTATTATTATTATAATTTATTCCTCTTAAATCCTAAAAACACTATAAATACCCATCCTTATTTCTTCTCATTCCACATCCCTTCCATCTACTTCTCTTATATTTCTCTCATCCATTTCATTTTCTACTCCTACTCTTCGTTGGCTCCACGAAACACCAATCGTCAAGTGAAACCCGACCGACCTCGTACTAGAGGTAGAGGAGCAAGTGGACAACATTTTCCGAGCGACGAGTGACCACCCTACTCCTTTCTGATTTCTCCCGGTTCTATCGCATTGAGGACAATGCTTAATTTAAGTTTAGGGGAGTCAGAACATTTCTATGTTCGTTTTTATTTTCTTTGCTCTAATTTGTATTTTCTTTTTGTTTCTTTTTCCTTGTATTGCAAATTTTCCATTTAATAAAATACATGTTTATGTAATTTTACTCCTTTATGTTTAATTCTCGTGCTTATTCGAATTCCTCCATTTTCTTGAGCCATAACGAAAAATTTCAAACGTTATATTAACATATTCAACTAGTATTAAGGTTGCTTATTTTTATAAATATGAACTCGAGCGCGACTAAAACAAAATTATTATCGTCATAACTCTTCAGAACCCCAACACGTTAGATTAGTTTAAGTACTTATTATACCAACACCTTAAGACTTAGTTTTAAAATAGCCCCGAGTAGTTTATTAAGCAGTCGGCACCGCCTTAAACGACAAACTACGTGGAGAATCGATGAATATAAGTGTTTGATCAAGAGTTTTAAGGAAATTTTTTATTAGAAGATGCACTTATTAAGTTAGATGGTCCTTACCAGATCATTTAATCCAAAAGTTGCGGATACTATAAAATATTTATGCAAACAACCATTATGAATTGGTTCGATGGTTTCGTCTTTGAACTTGGTAGGAGACGACGGTCCGATCCCGCAATTTGTAATTGGATAAAGGAGTACCAAATATAATTACGAACTCCTAGCTAGATTATAAAGATCAAAGTCACTAACGGTTACTCCACTATGCGCGTAAGGTAAAGGGCTTAATGTGATTGCACCAGAATGAAAACGGGTGAAACAAAACGAAAGTGTTAGGTCGAGTTATAATTCATGACTTAATTTGGTCTACATAAATAAGGTTATCTAGTGTTATTACGGTAATTTTAATGTCGAAGTCTAAACTTGAGTTATCCAACAAAGAAGTGAATAGCAACCAAATACGAATTGAATTGTGTTTTATATCTGCGTTTGACTTATGCTTAAACGATCTTTCATTTTTAATTTTTGCTTGAGGACAAGCAAAGGTTTAAGTATAGGGGAGTTTGATAACACGAATTTATATAACATATTTGACGTAATTTTCATAGACAATATTACTATTTTTATTTAATTATTCTATTTTATTTCCGTATTATGTTGGTATTTCTTTCGTTTCAGGAATTTGCATTAAATAAAGATTAATTGAGCAAAGGAATAAAATCGAGGAAAAATCGGATTAAAAGATAAAGAAATGAAGCAAAGGGTAACAATAGTAAAAGGATGGGTAAAGAAGGAGAAAACAATTATACAAGCCAAAAGAGCAAAGCCCAAAGAGGAAAGCCGAAGTTCATCCATACGTGGTCGTCGACCATCCGCCACGACCGTAAGACATCCATGAAGCGTGGCGACCGTAACACCATGGCCACGACCGTAACACGGAAAACATGAAACCTGCTCGTAACGCACTTGTGACGACCGTAATGCACCTAATATCGATTCTGAACAAGTGCGAGCGTGGAAAAGCTTAGCGAGAAACTTCTCAACCACCCACTCATGCCACGTTCAACCCATTTCCTTCTTACATCCCATGTTCTCCCACTTCGGAAGTTATGCACATGATCCCCACTAACTATTCGTATGAAATTGGAAAAGGAAGTTACAAGTGAAGGCTATAAATACGACTTCAAGCATTCGATCAAGGGTCGGAGATTTCTTCCCGAACAACCGTTTCTGAGTTTTTCTATTTTTTATATTTTCTTTTCAGTTCTGCATTTCTATTTTATTTTATTTTTCAGTTTCTTTTCTTATATTTTATTTTTAGTTTAAGCCTTTGTAATTTTCTCACAACAATTTCTACACCGGAAATTGTTGTGTATTTTTCACTGATCTAACCTTACGTTAGATCTAGTGCTTTTTATTTCCTTCTTGCAATTTTCTTTTCGATTCAAGTGAAGAACAAAATTATTCAAGTATTATTATTTCCAGGTTCTTAATATAATTATGTTATTTTGTTTTAAATATTGTTGCTTGATATTTATTTATTTAATTATGGGAATGTTTAAATATATTGAACCTTATTATTTAGGCAAATCCGAATTAATAAATATGTCCGGCTAAACCGTTTAGGTATCGGTAAGTAATAGTAGTAAAAGTATGAATTGAATTGTTTCTAAGCTAAGATATTAATTAACATAATTTAGGTTATAACTTTTATAATTAAAATCTATCTTTTCGTTCGTAAGTTAAGTAGAATAGGTTAGGATCGAGACCACGAAAGTGGGAGGTTTTAACCGGATAGCTAAAGTTAGACATTTGCTTTAAATATTGAAAGCGCTTTAAACCAAATTAGAATTAATTAAGTTTCCAAAAAGTACTTCTAAACACTTATAGGCTAGCGAAAGCAGGTATAGGGCTTTAGACGTATAATCCGAGATAAGACCATGAAAGTGTGAGTTGAGGGTTTTTAAACTGATTAATTATACAGAACAAATTAAGTTAACCATCCTTATATGCTTAGGTACAATTTAATCCGCTTAGGTTCACTACATTACGTACCGATATCCGTTTTATTTATATTTCTATTTTTCTTTAAACCAAAATCCAAAAGAATTATTCGCCTTAGCTGTATACCGTAACTTAGGATAACAATAGATCGATTTATAGTCTCTGTGGGTTCGATATCTTTTTAAAACTACGCGATAGGACTGTGCACTTGCGGTCTCCCGATTTATAGACGTTAAGTCGTGCGATCAGAGGCCAAGAAAATACTTGAGTATTCCCAAGTCTTTGATGCTGAAATTTTCATCCAGAATGAGTTTGATATGATCAAATTCAGACATAGAAGTTCCAGTTAGAATTACATCATCAACATAGACTAATATAGCTGTAAAGTGTGCATCAGTTTTCAAAGTGAAAAGGGAATAATCAGAAGTAGATTGAGTGTAACCCTGTTGAAGTAAAAGGGTTGTTAGCTTTTCATACCATTTGCGACTGGCTTGTTTCAAACCATATAAACTCTTTTGTAGTTTACATACTTGATTGAGCCTGTGACATGAAACACCTTCAAGTATGATCATGTAGACATCTTCCTGTAATTCCCCATGTAGAAAGGCGTTGTTAACATCAAATTGATGTAAGAACTAATTGTTGATGGCTGCAGTTGCAAGAAGAGTTCTGACAGTTGTAAGCTTTGCTATAGGTGAAAATGTATCAAAGAAATCAAGCCCTTCAATTTGGTTGTATCCCTTAGCAACTAGCCTAGCTTTATACCTTTCTATTGTGCCATATGCTGTATACTTTACTTTGGACACCCATCTATTACCAATTGGTTGACATGTGGTGGCAAATCAACTATATTCCAAGTTTTATGTACTTGGTATATGTATATTCAATTAGTTTGGCTATAAAAGACATGTGTGAGTCTAAGGATTCATCTTAAGCTCATACAAGAAAAATAACTTTAAACATTGAAGAGAAATATAATAAATATTGGGGAAGTCCCGAGAAATTGAACATCTTGTAGTTAGTTTCTTCCGTGTTAGATCTTAGATAGAAAATGGTTTTTGCTCGTTGGTGTATTGAAAAAACTTTATTAAAAAAGAGGCTGATACGTTGAATGGTAAATTTGAATAAGATTTGAAAACCATATTTGAGGGCTATAATGGTGGTGGAGCGGTTGGATCTCAAAGTGACTCGGATGAATCACTTGTATTGTAAATCCCGACTATTATTATGAATATTTTTGTAATCAAGTGGTCTCAAGGCAAAGGGTGTGAAATATGAAATAACAAAGTATTTTTAAAACGAGTTAGAAGATGATATTCATAACTTTGATATCTTGAATAGGTGGAAGGAACTTTCATGTTGACTTTCATAATTGTAACTAACATTGCCACAGAGTTGTTAGGTATAACTGTTTCATAATTCTAAGTCTATTTTCAGTACTAGAGGAAGGTACTTGATGAGTATCGCGCAATCGCCTAACCACTAAAAATATGGAAACACTTATATGCATGCAAGATGATATTGAAGAACATGAAAAAAAATGAGTTGGATAAGGTTGAATGGTTTAATAAATTATACAAGATATGGTTAAATGAGTGTTATCTGTTTAATAAATAAAAAATTAAGATCTCTATCTTTCTTTTTCAAAATATGTTTTGTAAAGAATGTCTAATAATGGTAACACTTATATCACGATGAGGCTCGAAGATAAATGAGACTTTTAACTCTGAGATATATTTTAATAAATGCAAAATTATGTATTAAAAATGGATAGGATATTATATTTCAAATTTCATAGCATGTGCATTGTTTAATTGTTTCCGTGTCATGTGATTTTCAAATATTTGTGTGTTTTACAAATTGTCTATCATGGATTTACTGTGATGTAATTGTTTATATGTCATTGTGACTGTGAATATTTTTTTAATGCATGATCTACCCAATTGTCTATATAGATTGAAGTTATGGTTTAATTAATTCAATCACAATTCAGACTGAACTGACTGGTTTATCCTTTAAACAAAGAACTAGCCAGTTTGTTTATCACCTACAATTGTGATCGAGTCGATTCAATTAATTAACTTATAACTTCAATACATATAGAAAATTGGGTAGATCATTCTTAGAGCAAAAAACAAATCACAATCAAGTGACAAATAAAAAAAAACCCACATGATATGTAATTTGAAATATTATAGTCTTATGAAATATGAAGAAATTGTTAAGAATTAAGTGTGAGTAAGAAGTCCCACATTGGTTAAAAAAAGATAGTTTGAACACTATATAATGAGAGAATTCACACACCCATCACCTTAAAATTTTAGGTGGATATGTGATGTGTCTCTCACAAAGATGTGTCCCATGTAACATTGCTCCCTTATCATGAGCCTATAATTTTGAGATAGTGACCGATTAACTTGTATCGAAACGGTGATACAAGTCTATGTTTAAGTGGATATGTGATGTGTCTCTCATAAAGATGTGTCCCATGTAACATTGCTCCCTTATCATGAGCCTATAATTTTGAGATAGTGACCGACTAACTTGTATCGAAACGGTGATACAAGTCTATGTGAAAGAGACTTGTATCGAAACGGTGATACAAGTCTATGTGAAAGAGAGAGAACCCACAAACCTATCACCTTAAGATTTTAGGTGGATATGTGATGTGTCTCTCACAAAGATGTGTCCCATGTAACATTGCTCCCTTATCACAAGCCTATAGTTTTAAGATAGAGACCGACTAACTTGTATCGAATTGGTGATACAAGTCTATATGAAAGAGAGAGAACCCACAAACCTATCACCTTAAGATTTTAGGTGGATATGTGATGTGTCTCTCACAAAGATATGTCTCATGTAACATTGCTCCTTTATCATGAGTCTATAGTTTTGAGATAGAGACCGACTAACTTGTATTGAAACGCTGATACAAGTCTATATGAAAGAGAGAGAACCCACAAACCTATCACTTTAAGGTTTTAGGTGAATATGTGATGTGTCTCACAAAGATGTGTCCCATGTAACATTGCTCCCTCATCGGAATTACCCCCTATCAGAAATAAGTTAGATTTTATTGAAATATACCTTAGAATTGAAATTCTTCATTATCTTAAATCATCATCAAGAGTGGCATAAGTATTAACTCCATTATACATATTTTATAAAATATATTATGAAAAATAAAGGAAGAAGTCTTAAAAAATCATTTTAAATAGATAACATTTTTTAAGCATACCTTGTTCAATTTATTTTAGAGAATTTCTTAATCTATGAGATGGAATTAAACCCTATGTATTTTCTAAAATGCTCTCTAAAACCGAAATTATATTTTTGATGCGCACCATATTTTAAAATATTTGGGTTAAAATCGGAAGTATATTTCCGGTTCCAAACTAAATAATAAAACGTTGAGAAATTATTCACAATTCAGTCTCACATACACGCTTTATTCTATCTGTAAAACAAAACAATTTGATTTAACAAAATAAAAAACTTAACGTGTGTTTTGCTCTTAAAATTAGACAAAATTATGATCAATAATTACAGTCTTAAATATTACACATGGTTTAAAATCGGAAGTATACTTCCAGTTTGCACTCAACCATTTTCAACGTGATTTGCATAATATAAGGTGCGAACCGGAAGTATACTTTCGATTTTAAAAGACATTTGTGAAATTTCATGTGGCACTTAAGAAAACTATGGGATGGATTAAGAAATTGCCTTATTTTATCATTTAACCTTACATGGGATGAATTTATAAAGCTCTTCACTATCATCTTGCATAGACAATAGTAAAGGTGATACACCATGCCAATCTTCTATGCATATAAGTGTTTCCATGGATTTAACATCTAGACGACTATGATACTCATCAAGTACCCTTCCTACAATACTAAAGACAAACTCATATGTCATAGTTGATACACGTATAGCTAATAACTCTCTCGCAATATTAGCAAGGATTGGAAATCAACTTGAATGCATCTTTCACCAATTCAAGATATTGAAATTAGTAATAAAATCTTCTAACTCATCTTCAAAATACTTTATTAATTAATTTTTCACCCCACTTGACTTGAGAATCCTTGATTGCAAAAATAATCTATAATAACAATCATAGTTTATAGGTCCCGTTTGTTTTGCCTTTTTTTAAAAATGATTTTGTGTAAAAAAAATTTATAAAGAAATTTTTCATAAAATTTCCAAATGAAATTTGTTTAAATAGTTATTTTTAAAATGTTATTTTAAATGATTCATCATTTTAGCTAAAAAAATTTTGACATCAAAATTTCAAAATATCACTTAATTTTGAAGCTATTTCAAATAGCTTTTCATAAAAATTATTTTTAAAATACAACTTTTTGAAAAAATTGTGATTTTGATTATATTATGATTTTCAATAATGTATGTTTATGTTATACAATGTCAAAATTAGTCTCACAATTTAGAAAAGAAAATTTAAAAAAACTTATGATATTTTGAAAAACGTTCTCATAAAATCCATTTTTAAAAATACAAAGAAAAAAATCTATTTTTTTTAAAGCTGAAATAAACTGGCTCATAATTCATCCAACTAATTCAGACGGTTCAGCAGAGCCACAATACTCCTCATATATTTGATTTTCAAATCCAATTCTAATTTTTCATCTTGATATTAGCCTTTTGTACTTATCTACTATCAAGCATTTACTAATCAATTGGCTAAACAATCCAAAATACTCTTTCCTTCAAATTCATTTACACTACCAAATAGACAAAATAGTAGTTAACAAAATATCCATATCACTTTTCTACTTTCCAATAAGTATTGGACACTTGGCACAACCAAAGCTTATACCATCCTTTCAAATTTCAATTATCAGATTTCCCCCTTTACTCTCTCTTCCTCCTCACTTTCGTTATCTCTCTTCTCTTATCTTTCTCTTTTCCCACAAACCCTAATACAATTCTCTCTCTCTCTCTCTCTCTCTCTCTCTCCCATCATCTCTTCTCTATGTCTTCTCCTTTCATTTTTTTGCAGAGTTTTCCAGTCCTCAAAACCCTAATCATGATTCAGGCACCAATGATGATTATGATGACATCAACATTTGGATGACATCAACATTTGGATGACATGAAGAAACGATTGAAGAAAATGGAAGATATAACTTCTGCTTTGCGAGAGATGCAAGCCAAGGTCGAGAAAGACACGAGATTTGCACAAGGTGATTCATGTTTGTCCCCATTAAGATCTCTGGGTTTTGTTTTATACTATTTTTTTACTTTATTTTTGAAAAAAAATTGGTGTGTGGTTTTGCAGAAGATGCTGTTGTTGAGACAAATCATGGTCTTTACCTAGTTTACATGTATGACGGAATCAACCATTTTGAAGTCAACACTCAAGCTTCCAAGTGAGGCATTTTTCTCTGTGTCTATATGATCTTTTCTTTGTTTCCCGATGTTATTCAAAAGTCATTTTACAGCTATAGAAAAAATAATTTTTCTCTCAATTAGTGAAATTGTGATTTGTATTTTGACAAATATAGTGTTACTAATTCCTTTTCTAATTGTCATTAAGGAATTCACTAATGTGATTTCTATAATTGCATTTGACAAATATAGTGTTACAGGTTCCTTTTATTTCACGAGTTAGTAACATTATAATACTTAGTTTTTTTAAGTGATCAACCTGCGCGGATACACGAATCACTTTGACCATAATACTTTTTTTTTTTAAAGTGATTTAGCCTGATCAAACGATCTAAGATATATAAATTAAGGCACCCGTGCGGACACACAGATCTTCTTGTGCATCTTAGAGTTACAATGTATTGTGCTAAAATTATAAGTTATTGGGTTAAGTATGTTTTTGGTCCCTCTAAATATTTCAAATTTCGTTTTAAGTCCCTCTAAATATTTCCTTCAAAGAATGGTCCTCCTAAAAATTTGAATTTTAACTTTTGGTCCCTCATGACAAAATCGTAGCTAAAATGGTCTCTAATGTCGTCGCTAAATAAAAAACCGTCGCTAAAACCGTCGCTAAGTTGTAAAAACCGTCGCTAAGTTGTAAGAACTGTCGCTAAAATCGTTGCTAAGTTGTAAGAATCGTCGCTAAGTTGCAGGAGGGACCAAAAGTTAAAATTTAAATATTTAAGAGGACCATTCTTTGAAGGAAATTTTTAGAGGGACGAAAAATGAAGTTTGAGATATTTAGAGGGATGAAAACCATATTTAACCCTAAGTTATTTTTAGAGTTTCAATGAAATATTAGTATTTATTTGTAATCATATCATTTCTATTAATTATTATTATTTTTTTTCAATTCTTAACATTATTTTATAATTTTTTTTTTCAATGGAGAAGTAATAGATTGTTAAGATAATATATATTTTTATTTTAATATATATTTGAAATTTCTTTTTCACGTACCACTATCATCAAAATATATATTTTATTTAATAATTATTTTTATTTGACATACCAATCATTTTATAGTTAAATAACTCATTTCAACACTATTTTATAATTAAGTAACTCATTTCTATATCATGTTATTATTTTTCACTAAAAAGTTTCAAAGTGGTCCTTTAGTTGTTCAGAAAGTCCAAAAATTCCAAAAGTTTGCGTTGAGCTACGATTCGAACTAAGGGCACATTGAGTGTTGTACATCATATTTACCACCGGGCCATTTTGCTCCATGTTAATTTAAGTTATATATATATATATATATATATATATATATATATATATATATATATATATATATATAGAGAGAGAGAGAGAGAGAGAGAGAGAGAGAGAGGAGGGATCAAATTACATTTGAAGAGTTACACCATGAGTTACACTCGCTCAAAAACGTCACTTCAGATTAATATTTTTTAAAATCAACTGTTGGATTAAAACATATCACCATATAGATCATACCTATAAAGTTTGAGATTAATCTATAATGATTTACTATGTCATTGAACTACATCAAAATTAACGTTATATGAAAATTCATTTTGACATTAATTTTTGGATATCTTGATCGTATAGTAAAACTTTATAGATTAATCTCAAACTTTATACGTATGATCTATATGATGATATGTTTCAATCCAACGGTTGATTAAAAAATCCAGTGACGTTTTTGGCGGTGTAACTCATGATGTAACTCTTCGAGTGTAATTTGATTTCTCCTATATATATATATATATATATATATATATATATATATATATATATATATATATATATATATCATCTTTTCTTAAATTTTTGTCTTCTTCCATTCTCCAATTAGAATAGCCCGCTGGGTTGATAAATTACCACTGTTATTCCAATTCCAAATCCTCCACCAGATTTCACAACCCTTTTGGATCAACAATACTAAGAACTATGTTTTTCTGAGCATTGTTCACTCTCCCTTTTATAAGATCTATCATAGTTGGAAAAAACCCAATTGAAAGATGAATAGGAGGAAAAAAAGATGGCAACATCTGAGATACCAAAGCCAAACCCCTTTGACGAAAAAGGTAAGGAAGAAGTTTTTATATTAATATGTGATTTCTAGATGAAACGAAATTGGATACTTCCCACAAAAGGATTCTCACTACAATCATCGCTCATTTCAATTCTATCATAAAAAAATCCAATTGCTAGGGTTTCACTTTTCCTAAAATCTGTTCACCAAATCGACGATGCTTGTTTTTGATGATTTGTCTCAGTATCACTTTGCTGCTGTTTTTTAAAATATTTGTGAAATGTTTTTAGAAGATAAATTGCTTATATGTGTATGAGTATCTAGTTTATATGGTTTTGTAGAACTTGTATTGGAAAGATTATGTTATGGTTAATTGAAATAAGGAATTGAGTTATTGAGAATAAAATTGAAGGTTGAATTTAATTTGTATAATGATGTGTTGAAATTTAATTTTTTTTGGAAGAAGGTAAGAGCAAGAAAGTGAATAGGACGAAGATGGATGTGGAAATTGAATGAGAAGCATTCATTTTGGAGATTGTATTGAGGATATGCTATATGATTTAATTTGATGGTTTAATTTTGAGACATTGATTTGATGATTTGAAGCTAGTATATAATAAATAAATATTATATATGATCAAGTGTGTGTCAAGTCACTTGCAACTAGCAGATAGGGGTTCGATTCTTGGCTTCACTAATATTTTTTAGAATTTTTCAAAGAATTTAATGACTTTGAAGAAGAATGTGTGCCAAGTCACTTGCAATATGTATGACCAAGTGACACATCAGATGCCACACAAGCAAAAATTAATGTCGTTTGAGAAAATTGGACGGAAATAACTAACATAGACCTTTTTGAATAATTAAAGGACCAGTTTAGAACTTTTTAAAGATAAGGGACCAGAATGGACCCTGAGGTAAACTTAAGAGACCAAAAAAGGTATTTTTGACAAAAAATTAATTCATATCGTTCAAAAAATACTACACCAGAAAAAATTCTCGCACGAGTCTCTGACTAGTTGGTTTTTTATAAATCAACAAGCATACACCAGTTTTCCTAGGATCTAACACAAGACATTAATAACAATATGTTCAATTTTCCGGGACATCCCCAATTTTTATCATAATTCTTCTTCATCTTTAAAACTATTTTTCTTGTATGAGCTAAAGATGGATATTTAGACACATATCTTTTATAGTCAAATTAATTAAAAATACCTCTGTCAAGTACACATTTTTTTGTCATGTATGTTGAACCTGATACGCGTAGAGTGAAAGCCTTAAGAACTTTTAAATATTAAGCAACCTATCGTGTTTACTCTCAATCTAAAATGGTAGGAATGTCACTCCAATTCTCAAGTTCTTCACAATACTTGGTATCAATAATACCAAGGTTATCATAGTCTATTTTAAGTTGTAGAGTTGCCTTCAACATGTTGTATTTTGAATTCCATCGAGTATCACAATTAAATTGTTCACTACCCTTGTATTAAATCTATTTACTTCTAACTCATGCTAAAAACTTATGTTCTCAACTCATAGAAGACTTAAAATACTTAAAAACACCTCTTATTCTAGAAACATAAATATTAGTTTCTTTTAGGCTATATTTGGAAGTTTGGAGGAAAGGGAGGGGAGGACTTTCAAAAATAGGAAGAATTGGGTGAAAAGAGTAGAAAGATTTTGCTTATTAGAATTTTTGAGGGTTTGTTTTTCATAACACCAAAAACCCTCTAATTTGGAGGAACTCAAAATTTGTATTGGAGGAGGGCTTTGGAGGATTTTAGGAGGTTAATCAATTTGTTCAAAATACATTAATAATAAACATTATTTTTATCATTCTAAACAAAATCTTTTTTTTAAATGTTTAAAATTTCTTTATATTTTTACAAATTTTTTTTGGAAGTCTTCTCATCCCCTCTCCTCCAAACTCCCAAACATAACCTTAGACTTTGTTTAACCACCAAATTCATGATACTCCCTCCGTTCCTTTATAATTGTCACACTTGCCAAAATCTCTATAACCAAGACAACAAAAAAAAAACAAATATATGCACATTTTTTCCTAATTTACCCTTACCTTTATTTTTATTTAACCTACCATTTCTCTTTCCTAAACACTCCTCGTTTAGTGTGTCAATTAAAAAAATAAGGGTATAATTAACTTTATATCTATAAAATGACAATTAAATAGAAACAAATTTTTTTAAACAAATGTGACAGCTAAAAAGGAACGAAGAGAGGATGTGCAAACATCTTGTATGAAAGAGACTCATAACGAAATTTGTCCTCAACCCTAGCCTCCTTTTGAGACTTTCAATCCCACAGTCATTTAACATTACACTGTCGAATGTCACACTCAAATACTTAACCCTCAATTTTGGAAGCATTGTGAAAAATCCAAAATGGCTTAAGACATGAACATTTTTTTGTGTGTACAATGTCCAATTGTTATCTACAAAAATGTCATCATGTACATGTAGTTCATGGTGTGACATGAAGTTCAATCATTTGTGGTTAGGCACATGCTTCCACAATGTTAGGAAGAAAGCTTTTCAATTTTTCCCTTTTAAACCTCACGTGCTACAATGCTTTGAAAGGTTAGAAGAAAGTTTGGAGGAAATACACTCATATAATGATGAAAAGCTTTATGACCTTCGCGCATGTACTAAAGCTCCATTTCTTGAATCATGACATGCCCATTGCATGCCCATATTTCTCTTAGTCAAATTTGAATAACATAATTATTGAAAGGGAAGTCACATCTGGTGTTGATGATGAAATTTTTTTCAATTTCTGATTTGATTCATTATTTGTATTACTCTTACAAATATTTGAATGATCATCCATGGAAGTTGTTCCATTATTGCACTTTAGCTTGGAGTGACATGAGTCCAGGTAGAAGATTTGTTTCTTCGACATGGTGTTGTCCTAATTCCCAAGTTTTGTGTTTTAAAGTTCATAATCAATCATGTCACATGGATAATCAATTATGTAGTACCAAATCGATATGGAAGGTTGATAATTGAGGAACCCTAATGGGAGAATTTTATTTTCCATGAAAGAAACCCATATAATATTTAAAATGAGTCTCTAATCTATGAGCTAAAAACAAAATATTTTTTAGGTTGATTTGATAAAATAAGAAAGCTTTTTAGATCATTCGAAAGTGTGTGTGATTCGCCAAAGAAAATTTGAGAAATGATTTAATACTTTTAAAGACACGAATCACTCGACACAAACATAATGAGCTTTCACAACTATAAAACTCCAAATTCCTTGCTACACTATCTTTGATTTTAACACTTCACTAAAAAATCTTGAATCTACTCTCTGACGAGACTTGAGATAAATTCAGAATGACATTATTATTATAGAAAATTGTAAAGCAACATGATTCCACTAAACATCGATTCATCACCAAAACCACCATGATCAAAACATGATCAAAATATATTGTAGTATGATGTAATTACAAGTACTTAGATCCACAAAAGAACCATCGAACCAGAGAGACAGTGAAAAATCAATTAAACGAGACAATTAAAGAAGGAAATCTAAGAGCCTACTAAAAAAAGAGGCACTTTCTACCAACCTTCTCAATTCTAGCTTTGCGGTTTTATGAACCTCAGAGAAGTTATGTTTCTTGTAGGTAATTTATAAACATAAACACAAAATATCATATCGTGACACTCGCAACTACACCAATCTTACCCTCCAAATGCAATAAAAAGAACTTCCCATACTAAACGTTATGAACATATTTAAAAATTATTTCCAAGGTAATAAATCATCTTTTGTAAAAAAAATATTTTTGGATTGGTTTATTAGAACTTATCTAATGACAAATATGTGCCCACAAGTAATCTACAAATACAATAGTAGTAAACCATGAATTTTGAGTACCAAAGAAAATGGCTAAAGAATTGATCAAGATCCAAGCAATTTTTTGTGTGGGGGGTTTAAAGGAAAACATGAAGATTCATTGGGTCAGGTGGAATGACGTTTGTTTACCAATTGAAAAAGGTGGAATCAGTATAAGAATATTGGAAGAATTCAACTTAGCTCTTTTGCTCAAGTGGAAGTGGATGATATTACAAGGGTTAGATTCTTTGTGGTTTAAAATTCTGCGGATGCGATATGGTGACATTGGTTTATAAGTTTTGAAAGGTGGAAGTGTTAGGAAAGATCGTGTCTCTCTTTCTTCATGGTGGATTAACATGATCTCAATAGGCAAGAAGTTGAGAGAAGATCCTTTTGTTAGTAGTTTTAGGTTCAATATTGGAAGTGGTCTTACTACTTCTTTTTGGGATGCATTCTGGTTCGATGATATTTTCTTGAAGGAGAGATTCCCTCTGATGTACTTCGTTACTCGTTTTTAGAATATGGCGGTAGCAGGGATGAGATGATGGTCGGAAGGGAGGTGGATTTGGGGAGATTTTGGCATTCTAGAATCTCATTCGACTCAACTGCTGTTAGCTATGGAGAAAAACTATTTTGCTGTCATTACTGACTTCGAAAATTTATTTTTCTCTAGATCCTGAATGTATTAAGTAGATATTAGAATGGGATGGCCATTTTTTGGTGGCTTTGTGCTATTATGTTTTAGCTGAGCAACTTATTCCCTTTGGTCCGATGTAGAAGCACAACAAGGCGTTGCGGATGTTGTGACGGAGTCTCATTATAGGCTACCATTTAAAGATCTTTTAATGATTAGAGGTATTATCTTTACTAACGAGATGCAAAGTTGTATTATGTGTAGAGGTTCAGTGAAACTTTGAATCATATTCTCCTTAAATATTGTGTAGCTAAATTAATTTGGAAGGAGTTAACAAAGTGGTTACGACTGGACAAATCATCGGGTATCAATGAAGTCACCATCAAATGTTTTTTATCCCGCGGAGGAAAAGGTGAACATCGACTAAACCTAAAAGGGAGAGAAATCATGGTCTTACGACCGAGAGATTGGGTAAGGGAGTCGATTACGCGAGAGGAAGATGTTAGCACCAAACAAGTCTGTAGTACTCTACGGGATCCACTTCTTTTATCTAATCTAAGGGGTGTGTAAAAGTATAATGTCTAAAGTTTAATGCTAAAGGATGAAAGAGAATTCAATAATGCAAAAGAAAATATGGGGAGAAGAATAAAATATTTACAATATTATGCTCGCTTAGGCCCCGCGACCCAATGCCTACTATAGCGGCAAAAACTACGAGTGTAAGCCATTGACTTCACTCAATTCAAAAAAATAACAACGAAGTCGCCACCGCACTTTTATTATTCAAAAGACTAGGAATAAGAGCGAATAAAATCCTAAAATAATAGAGATCTGGATCCAGGGGTTAGTTATGCTAAGGGAAGGTGTTAGGAACCCAAAACATCTACGGTACTCTGTAGGAAACTTTTTGAAAAATTTGTATATGTGTTCTAAAAAAGAGTATATATACAAAAATGGATGGTGGAGGTGAGAAAAGAAGTATTTTTTTTATAATTTTTGATTTGATGGATCTTCCAATGAGTTCTAGACCTACATACGAACAATGTGCAATATTGAAATTAAAACCCATGTAGTTCGGGTAAAAAAGACTAAAATTGTGTGTTAGTTGATTTTAAGAAAATGGTTTTTAAGAAGAAAGTCACAAAGGACTCAAAAAGTTTGAATGAGGTTATGCTTTTTTTAGTTTTATGAAAAATGGTCAAAGTATTATTAAATGGATTGGATGTTTATTAAGAAAAGAAGTTTGAAAATGCCTGAACCTAAGTCCAAGTTTTTTATGAAAGCAGTTCGAGTTTTGAAAACAAGAATCCTTTGAAAAAGAGGGAAGATATTGAAAATTAAAGAATATGGGAGGAGATGAAGAGGCTAACCTATGTACATAAAGTAAAAGGTAAGGATAAAGAAAGATCTAACCGGGTGAAAAAATCAGTACTTGACATCAAGAAGCCAATACCACATTCCCATCCTTTGGATTACCACACAAGCAACAAATAACCAGACAAAAAAACCAAGCTTTAGATAAATCGATGCCTCAGATGAATTTATATCTCAAGAAAAACGGGCAGAGTAACGACTATATTTGAAGGAAATCCACTCATGATCGAGTATAAATAGAATAACCTACATACAAGATAATAACCCAAGCAAGACAGAAAAACACCAAGATCACAGAAATCTCCGAGCTGAGGTAGAGGTCTTAATCCTAAGTCCAAAGATCAAACTCTGAGCATAGGGATAGTAACCAAGTCCAATCAAAAGTCTTTTATGTTTAGGTTAAATTATTAAGTATCTTAAAAAAGAAAATAAAGCTCAAGTGAACAAATTCAAAATGATAAGAAAATAAATTGCTCAAGTGAGCAAAGAGAAAATGACATGAAATGTAAATGCTAAAAGTAAAGTGCATAAAAGTAAAGAGAATAAAATAAAAGGGCGGAAAAATAAAGGCGGAAAGTAAAAGCGAAAAAAATAAAGTTAATTGTTAGTTGTTGATCGTCAGCAGGATGATCATCTGGAAGCTTGCGCATGAAGACTTTCCAGAAACTTGATAGAATCATAGCGACCACACGACAAGTTTTAATTGCTTTTTGTCAAGTATATCATCAGTTTTGGAACAATCAGAGGTCCCATCACTTGATCAAAGATGCTTGAGAATTTTATTTGTACAAAGTTAGTGAAAACTTGCCAGAAGCTTGATTAAAAAATTATAGCGACCACACGACAAGTATCACAGGTGTTGAACCAAAATCAAAGCTCAAACAATCTTTTGGCGATTTTGCAAAACATAAAGTTTATGCCACCAATTGATTATTTTCTGATTCGGGACAAAAAAAAGAAAAAAGAATGGGATAAGATAAAGAGGGAGGGGGTATGTCACAAAAATCATTCATGCGTCAGATGAATTCATTCGATCTAACTTCGTCAAAATCAATCAACCATCTTGGTAGATTTGGTCTTAAAACCTATCAAAACCTAAGTTCCATTGATGTTGAGGAAATTTATGACTCCAAACAAATCCAAAATTAGAAATGAATTTTTGATTAATAAAACATATTAAAAATGTTTGAAAATGAATTATTCAAATGGATTTTAATTGATGAAATACATAATAGTATCCATGAATCCAAATAAAATTCCAAAAAATTATCCAAGGTCAAACAAAGGTCAACAAGTGTTGACAAAAGTTTCCAGAATTTTTAAAAGTCAGAAAATATTTTTTTTAAATAAAAGAAAATGGTAAAACAAACCAAAAATTGTCAAAAATAGCAAAATCAGAAATAAAAATAAAATGAGGTCACCAATATTTTTCAAATGACTATTGGATCCTTCCATAATTTTTTTAGAATTTTTTAATGTTAAGAAGTATTTTAAAATATTTAAATACATCAAATAAAAGAGAAAAATCATAAAAAATATCAAATCTGAAAAATAAAACTATGAAAAAATAAAAATCAGAAAGAGAATATTTGAAAATATTTTTGTGAATTTTTTCATAATTGTTGAGTCAGAAATGAATGTTCTATGATTTTTTGAAGTTTAAAATATTTAAAAATAAAATCAGAAAATAAAATAAAAGTAAAAAAAAGGTAGGCCATTGGATCACAGTCAAAACGCGTTAGTAATCACATCCAATGGATATGGTGCGCTGTGCTTGATATGGACCTCCTTTGTTTTCACACCGGGTTAGGATTTAAAAATTAAAATAAAACAAAATAATGTGGACCGTCAGGTAATGTCAAAACGCGTTAGTAAGCCAATCCAACGGATCAGCCGCACTGTGCATATTATGGACCTCAGGGAATATCACATGTGATCACTTATTTACCAGATTTGAAAAAAATGTGTGGCATTTTGTCATTGGTTGAAGACAAACACGTAGGTCGTCTTAAACCTCCAGCCACTCTAAAATCGAGCTTCCCAACCTGTGAAATAAATTCTTCAGACCAGTACCATTTGATTCGTCTCTTCAAGACAATTTTAATGGTACCATAGCAAAAAATTTATTTCACCTGTACAAAGAATAATTTGAGAAAAAGCAGAAAAAATAAAGAGCACTTGTTTCCAGAAATTTGAGTTCAATTCTCAATGAAAATGCAAATGGTGAAGACCGCGAGGGTCAGGGAGATGAGGAGAACAAATTAGTGCTTCATTTGAAACGTTTTGGTGAGGATTCCTACCTGAGCGAAGTTCACTTTCAGAGCTCTGAAACTTGACTTGGATAACACGATTCATGGGACCTCAAGGCACGATTCTTGTTCTGTTAGCTTCAGTGAAGTTCAAGAAAGAAGAATGAATGATCAATTTAAAATTGGAATGGCTTTAAGAGTGAGAACGAATTTGCAGAAAAATTAGTTATGGAGTGAGTTTGACAACGATTGTATGGCTCTCAAAGCTTGAGGAAATGAGTGAGAAATGATCCTCTATTTATAGGGAAGTGAATGATGATGAGAATTGAGAGAATGAGTGAGATTTGGAGCGAAATTGTGCAAGGTGCGTGCATGAGGGAAGTGTGGCCTCAAGTGCATCAAAACTCAGCCAAAACTTACGTTTTAAGGTGATAATTAATTCTGGGCAACCTCTAAACATGATTAGTCACGAAAACAAGGTTTAATTTGGCTTAAAAAATGAATGGTAGCGCAAATGCATAAACTGGTGGTGAGCTTGAGACAAAATTTGGCACAAACTTTGCATTGAGGCCAAATCAAATTCCCTTGTGCTTTTCCAATCTTTATTGAGCCAAATGAAGTCCTCAAAGAGTAGAACATAATGCAAAAAGAATCAACTCCAATGGATACTTAAGTTGAGAGATATAACCTTTAGGATTCGAGGAAAAACACTGAAAATCAGGCCAGGCCTTGGCCAAGCATGCCATAGTTTCTAAAAAAGACCTATAATGTTTTGCCTTCAATCGTGGTCTTCCACTCAAAATTTTCTCTTGACCATCAAAGATGATATAAAGTAGACCTCTAAAATAGAATTTTGCAAAAAGAACCATCCAAAAAACTCCAAAAAATGAGAGAGTTATGGTCTTGTGAAGTTGATGAAAATTTTTGAAATGACCTTATAATATTTTGATTTCTTCAAGCAATTTCCAAACATCTTCAAGCAATTTCCAAACATCTTCAAGCTTTGAAACACAAATGGGGATAAAGTGAACATCCTCAAGATAATTGTGCAAAAATAATGACCTCAAGGTGATAAATGATAATCAAGATATGATCTCTTGAAGTTGATTGACCAAAAAATTGAGAAATCCATCAATAACTTGTAATCTTTTGACCTCTTAGGAAAACTCCCAAGCATGTTTTCTTCTTACCAATTGAACTAAGTTATATTAGACGTTATTAGGTTCATTATGGAGGAAGAATGAGCTCAAGGAGATAAGGAATGACCAAGTTATGATCCTTTGAAGTCATACAAGAGAGATGAAGTATCAATCTAGAAAACTTGCAATCAATGATCCCAAAAACAATATTTTCATCAATTAAAATCCTTGGAACAAAGAATATATGTGATGGAAACCATTTTAAGAGTCCAATAGCTTTGGAATCATCCACAAACTTCACACAAACACCAAGATATTGGCCTCAAAAGCCCAAAACCCTAATTCCAAGATAGATGGCCATGGCATGAAAGATTCTTCAACTTTGATGATCTTATTCACATATGGATCACACACTCAAGATGAGAGACCATACTAGATGACAAAAGGAGTCTTCAATGAGAACAAACACTTTAATACATTGATAGTTGGGAAGATAAGGTATGGAAATAAACACATGAACCTATAGACCTCTTGAATAAGAAAACTTTGCATCATCCACCAACATCACAACATCTAGAGAGAAAATGATATACACATCATGATTAGTCAAGTATCAATCATTATACACAAAAGCATTCACATTTAAGGTGCTTAGTAATCTCCCAAGGGCACACCCAATGATAAGAGAGAGAGATAGACCTAATTTGTGATCTTTGTCCAATGCAATGACATGAGATACTAGAAAATCTTAGGGGGTATAATTGGGGTACAACACCTACGTATCCCTTTTAAGGAGTCAGAGCGTGGTAGTTCAGCTAAATTTTTTTGGTGAGTCGCAATGTTTTTTATGAACGATGCGGGAGAAGCACGTCCTTTCTGAAAAAGGTTTTAAACAGAAAAAAGAGCTCGGAGATAAAAAAAAGGGTTACATTGGTTGATTTCTTTTACCTTGAAAAAGGATTTTTGATTTGATCTGTGCTAAAGTCTATGACGTGAGAAGCCTCAGGTGGACGAGTCAAATGCCTCGCGTCCAAGAAACTCTACACCTGCTTAAGGCACGTAACACACAATTTGCATTATCAATTGTTAAGGGTTTTATAATTTTCAAAGAAAAGAAAATTTGTTTTAGTTTTAATGCAAATATGCAAAAGAAAGAAGAAAACATCTAAGGGAAACTATATAGTTCTACCCCTAATGATATCATACAATGATTGATCCTAAGGTTAAGGATAAAGAGAGATCTCTACCTACGTTAGCATGCATGGATAACTATCCTAATGTGTATCTCGAGAACTAAACGTAAGGGAGATGAGAGGTTCTTAAGGGAACCTAACGTCTACGAAAGCTAATAAATAATCAAGAGCTATCAGAGAGCACACATATGTCATGAGTAATGAACACTATTTCAAGTCAAAGCTTAACCAAGATATAAATGTTCAAGGTAGGAAGAAAGTGAAAACACGGGAAGCTTTAGCCAATGGGTCATATCAATTGAGGAAAACAAGCGGTAATGGGATACAAGAAGCTTTAGCAAAGGGGTCATATCAACCAAGGAAAACAAGTGGGAAAGGGGCGCTTCTTTTGAGGTATTTAGAAAAAATGTATACATACAAGAAAATTCCTACTCCAAGGTAGGTATATAAACAAACCACAAACACAATTAGCACAAAAATGCAGAATGCCTGCTATAGGTCTTTAAATAGCGACTTCGAGTGCACACTCTTATTGGGTTCCTACTTCTCATGATCTCTTAAAAAACGGTAAAATACAGAAAGATAAACCAGAAGCAATGTAATATCAAACGAACAAAAGAGTTCTTAGCAATCAAGCAAAGCAGAAATACTCCAGAAAATCTCAAGCAAGTTGGCATCAACAAATGCAATAGTTAGAAATGGCTCGATTAATATAATCCACAATGTGATATCATACAATATGTGCGCGTATCATACACATCCTCACAACAATCAGAACACCTGCACAAAGTTATACATCCAAACAAAATAACAGAATATATGTTTCTCGCATCATGAGAAAACATAAAGCCAACACGTCAAATGCACAAGCAAACCACAGGTGAAGTGGTGCATTAGTTTACCAAGATTAGATAACCTACAAAACTATCCTCAATGAACCTTGCACAAGTCAACAAACACATAAAAAATAACTAGGAGGGCGGAAATATAGTTGCATATTCCCATCACAAGTCAAAACATGATCCAAGCACGAAGAAATGAAATCTAAACATGTATTGCAACATAAGAATGGAAAACTGAACAACCACGCGCACGTAATGCAAAATACATCGTAAATGATATCAAAATTGAGCCAAATCTATCACAATAGTCCTCAAATGAAATACTAAACATAAGTAGAGATCAATAGAAAATTAGAAACTAAGAATCTACACTGAAACGGTGTAAAGTGCGTTATTTTACAAAATTCGGTGCATGGAACACCGTCACGAAATCAACTTAAAATTGCATGGTTAGCTACAAATGCACCAACGAATTCAAAAATCTCTATGGCTTAAATTAAAAATAAGAGGAAGTGTGACTTCTAAGTACGAGGAAACAACCACATTATTAGAGAAAGTATGAAGAAAATCAACCCGAAATTGATGAAACTTATCTTAAATGCTATTCAAACATCAACACAAAACACCTCGAGCATTGTTCATTAATTATATACATCCTTATGCTCAAAACATGGAGAAATGGAGGAATTAAACCACATATTAAGTATTGACATAATTTCTGAATTCAACACTTTTTACACTAAAATGAGACATTATTTACAAAGTGAATTGGAAATTATATCTATACATGACAATATGCTCAACAATCTTCAACGAAATTCAAGAAGCCAAGGTATGCAACAATTAATTAAACTTCAAGAATATCGATCAACTTTAATATCTCATAAAGTTACAGTCGCGATCAAAATGCAACGAAGGGAGGAATTTTGGCCAAAAGTCACGGCGAGAAGTGAAGGAGACGGACAATGGAAATTCAGTCCGATCAGACCGTGACAGAGGGCGAGCGCCAGAGGGAGTGCGACGCGAGCAATAGAGGCTGGCCGAAAGTTGACTGGTTGACGGTGATTTTAGCTGGCCGGATGGAGACGAAATGAAGGAGAAAATATTTTACGGCGCGATGGTTTTGGAATTCTGGCGAGTTTGTTGGTGGTTAGTGGTGGTTGTGCAACTTTGAGTTTAGAGATAAAAGAGAGAAAGTTTGAGAGTATTTTTGTATTGAATGAAATTTTGAGAGCTCCTTTTTTGAAGGAAAAAAATTAGATTTTGAATTATATATCTCCCTCCGAAAATTGGTATTGGGCCTTAGAAGGAAATTGAATTGAAATGGGGCCCCATTCAGACTTATACATGTAAAAAACGTCCAATTCTCGAGATCATTGGTAACCGTGCAAAATTTGGAATGTGGCTCAACACGAAAAATGTTCTTATCGAAATTTTATGTTGCGTAGTTAAAATTTTAGCTAAATTTGATAACGGTGAAGGAGTTATGAATTTTTGAATGTACCGACGCTGGGCCAAAAATTGAATAGTGTAGAATTTTCCGCAAAATTTACCATTTAGTACTGAAAGATCGCCTCGAACGAAAGTCTTCGGATAAAAATCGAAGGAGATACAAATTTTACAATATCGGATATCGATTTGATGAAAATTCGGTTCAGCTCAAATAATTCTTTAGTGATCCATAATTTTGGAGTCCTTCCTCAAAGAATAAGCTCTCGACACAAGCATACGAAGCGAAGATGACGTCAAGACGGAATTTCGGGCACTGGAGCCAATAAAGTATGATGTTCCAACCAGAAGTTGTGAATTTTTAGTGCATGCGAAAACCTTGTTCAGCCAGAAAATTATGTTTAATGCTCTTGAAAGTTTAACTTTCTGGGGCTTTTTCTACACATAAGTAGCCTTCGACCCGAACATGGAAAGTGTAGGTAATATTAAGACGAACCCCCTGTTCAAAAATCAGCCAAAATACCAAACGAGCCGAGAGTTATGAATTTTTTAGCACCAAAAAGTGAAAAATCTGCAGATAAAACAACTTTATTTCACGGAGATTAAATTATTCAGAGGATTTCTGTAGCGGTAAAAATCTTCGAGACTAAGCCATTGATTGAATTAACTCGTAAGAATTAATAAAGTCTCCACCGTACTTTTATTTTATCCAAAGGACTAGGGAAAAGAGCGAATAAAACCTAAAGATAAATAGATATCAATGTTTGAATACCAATCTTTCTCCGGTTGAGGAAGAGGAATATGAACACCCCTGTGACCTTGAGGTGGCAACACAACCTGTTCAATAGTTTGACGATTTTCTATAGGTGGAGGCACAACTCCCGCACCATCTATAGGCACAACCTGCTGATTCACAAAACTTGGACTCGTATTCAAGCCAACACCAAATAACCATTCCCAAAATCAACCAGATTGTCAAAAGGACCGTCCATAAGATCATTGTTCAACTAAACAACGACCATAATTTGGGCCCTCTCAGTAGTTTCAACATCAGTCTTTAAAACTAAAGCCCTTAACCCAGCCTGTTAATTAGCCATACGTTGAATAATTTCCATAAATTGATCGACCTTAGTGCCCATCTTAGTTCCCATAGACGTCATATCTTCTTGTAGTTGTTCCATCTATTTATTAGTATTTCTTCTTGTGTTACACCGATGAGAAGTTGAAGAAGCAATATTTGAAAATACTAATATGAAAGTATAAGAAAACCTTTAGAACAACCTGTCATGCATATGTAATGTCATGAAATGTATCATATATGCATGAAATGATTGTCAATTCCAGGGATTCAACAGTTTTAACCAACCGTCGGAAAAATCAAGCAACATGATAATAATCAGTAACACAGGGAAAAAAAGTATATCCAAAAGCTTTTCATATAACAAAATCGGGAGGAAAACCCATTGAAGTTCAATACAGAGAGTCGTAACAACAATGAAATAAGCGATTCCAACCAACAAATCTAGTGGTAATCGAATCAACAGAAAAGAGAAATATAATAATCAATCATCTAGCTCCAAAGTGGGTAATGGTTCATGCCCAAAGTGTTCAATGCTCCAGGATTTGATTTCCTTTACAACCCGATTTGTCTCATATGTATCGGGTTTCAGGACCAATTTTTGAATTACTTCCTCCTTTTTTATCAGTGTACTCTCCAAGTTACAAAATTTAGCCAACAAGTCCTCATACTCTTGGCTTCAGGAAGATACAAGCGCATCACTACTGCCCTCACCCTGAGCCTTGAGTTTTGCAACTTCTTCAGTAAGTTGGGGAATGTAGACATCTCTTTTTTTGAGTTAAACTTCCATTGCATACTTTTGATCGACTTCATTTCTATACTGGAGATATTTGGATTAAAGTTGCCACTTCCATTCTATAATCTCAACATAGAGCTTGGTTTCTTCTTCATCTTTGGATGCTTGAAGTTTCTGATACTCTTCATTCTGCTGTTGAACTTTCTTTTAGGCTTTGACAACTTTCCTTTGGGCTTCAAAATCAATTTCCAAACCCTCACCAATTCTGGCTCTCTTTCTAGCTTCAACACCGGTAGAGGTGCCTATTTCTTCGCCAATTCTCTTGAGCTTGCGGACCAATTCAACATCTTTAACATCTCTTGAACTTGTGGCTTCTACCATCTTCAACATTTTTGAGATCTTCGCCTTTCTTGCAGAAAATAGTTTCTCATAGCCTTCTGGCTTCAGGTGGACCATGCATAGCATACCCCAATAGTCGTAGAGCTAGACTAGGGTTTTAATTAATCATCCCTTGTGTTCCCATGAGTGGAACATTCGAGAAACCACGATGTCGAGTAATCATATCAGTGCTATTGATCCTCAACCTCTACCATTTAATATCAAAATACGTGAATGCCATCAACCTTGGCGCCTAATCGCAAGTATCCCTCAAATCCACGAAATATCATTTTGTAGGTAACAAATACATAAACCATTTGTACAACATCGACGTACAACATACGATATAACCCTTTTTCTTATGCCTGGAATGAATGGCGTAATAAGTATCAGCTAGCAAGGTTGGTATCAGATTCATGAACACACATAGAGAGTCCTAGTCTATCTAATCCTTAACATTGAGAAATAAAATTGTGCCATAAACTGCAGCGGCCAACAACGTGTTGAAAGCATCCCAAGTACCATCTCTATCCATTTCTTCAGCTTTGTTGACCAAACATTACAAGGGTAAACCACAAGTTTTCCTCCACTTTCTTTTCACATCACTAAGGCTCAAATAAAACGCCTTAATCATAACTTCAAGATTTGGCTCAACAAGAACACAAAAAAAGGCATTTGACTAGTAATCTTGATATCAAGCAAATGAGAATACTCTTCTAAAGTGGGAGCAATCAGATAGTCCTGAAGAGTGAAACAATGCAACTTTGGGTCATAAAACTGAAGTGTTGTGTCACTCTTCAAGATTATCATATTGCTCCAACTTTAGAAGAGTATTCTCATTTGCTTAATATGAAGATTATTAGTCAAACGCCATTTGTTTGTGTTACTGATGATCCAAATCTTAAAGTTATCGCTAAGGCGCTTTATTTGAGCCTTAGTTATTTTAAAAGAAAGTGGAGGAAAACTTATGGTTTACCCTTGGAATATCTGGTCAACAAAACTGAAGAAATGGCCATCGATGGTAGTTGGGACACTTTCAACGCATTGTTGGCCGCTGTAGTTTATGGCACAATTTTATTTCCCAATGTTAAGGATTGGATATACTTGGCTTTTCTCTATGTGTTCATGAATCAGAATTCGATACCAACCTTACTAGCTGATACTTATTATGTCATCCATTTCAGGCATAAGAAGAAGGGTTATGTCGTATGTTATACGTCGATGTTGTATAGATGGTTTATGTCTTTGTTACCTACAAAATTATATATCGTGGATTTTAGGGATATTAGAAGCCAAAAGGGTATCATAATCCATTTACTGCAAGAAGGCCGAAGATCTCGAAATGTTGAAGATGGTAGAACCCACTTCGGGAAAAGTTGTCAAAGAAGGGGCAATTCCTTTCGGAAATAAGGAGTTAATAGCTTACAAAGAGTACGTTGATTGGATCACTGAGAGGGTTGGGACTCTTTTGTTGCCTTTTATGAGAAAAGATTTGTTGTATCCGCAACCCAGCAAGTTGCAGAGTGACATGCCTGAGGAGCTATATTACCAGCTAGAGAAGTAGAATCATAATTTCCGTGTTGATATGAAGCCTAAAAACATGGAGTTGTACTATGTCATGATCAAAAAGAAAGAATTGGATCGCAAGCTCAAGAGAACTAGAGAAGTAATAAATACCTCTACTAGACCAAGCTCTATGCTAAGATTAGAGAATAGAAGTGCCTACTTTGGTCCAACGATCTCCAATATAGGAATGAAGTTGATCAGAAGCATGCATTGTAAGTTCAAATTAGAAAAGAAATGTCTGCATTGCCCATCTTAGTGAAAAAGTTGCAAAACTCAAGGCTCAGGGTGAGAGCAACAACAATGCGCATATATCTTCTAGAAGCCAAGAGTGTGAGGACTTGTTGGGCAAACTCCATAACTTTGAGAGTACGCTGATTAAAATTTTGTAACTTTGGAGTTAGATGATTGATTGTTGTATTTCTCTTTTTTGTTGATTCTATTACCACCAGATTTGTTGGATGGAATCGCTTATTTCATTGTTGTTACAACTCTCTGTATTGAACTTCAGTGAGTTTTCCTCCCGATTTTGTTATATGAAAAGCTTTTGAATATATTTTTTTCTCTGTGTTACTGATTATTATCATGTTGCTTGCTTTTTCTGACGGTTGGCTAAAACTGTTGAATCCATGGAATTGACAATCATTTCATGACATTACATATGCGTGACAGGTTGTTCCTATGGTTTCTTATAATTTCATCTTGGTATTTTCAGAGACTGCTTCTTCAACTTCTCACCGATATAACATAAGAAGAAATTCTAAGAAACAGGTGAAACAACTACAAGCAGATATGACATTTATGGGAACCAAGATGGACACCAGGGTTGATCAATTGATGGAAATTATTCAAGGCATAGATAATCGACATGCTGAGGGCTTTGGTTTTTAAGAGTGCTGCTGAAACTACTTAGAAGACCCAAATTGTGGTCGTTCTTCCGGTGAACAATGGTCTTACGGGTGATCCTGTCAACAATTTGGTTGATGTTGGGAATGGTAATTTGGGTATTATCTTGAATACGGGTCCAACTGGCGGTCCCACTCAAGGTCCTGGAAATCAGAATGTGAATCAACAAGTTGTGCCTATAGATCATGGTGTAGAAGTTTTGCCTCAACCTGTAGTGAATCATCAAACTGTTGAACATGTTGTGATGCCACCTTAGGGCCGAAAAGGTGTTCAGATCCTATTCATTAACCAAATTAAGATGATTTGGAAGATTGGTATTCAAATGCCAATGAACTGTCTGATGCTACAAAGAAGTTGCGCGTGCTCGAGGAGTGCATGTGTGCCTTTGAGAATCAAGGAGCCATAGGGCTCGACATGTCTAAATTAGGGCTAGTGTCGGTAGTGAAGATTCCTCCCAAATTCAAAGTTCTGGACTTCATGAAGTACAAGGGCAATTCTTATCCTAAAACTCACGCAAAATATTACTTCAAAAGAATGTCTACTTGTTCCAACAATGAAAAGCCCTTGTTGCATGTCTTTCAGGATATTCTTACTGGTGGACCGCTAGACTGGCATATGGAACTCGATGGTTCGCACATTCATACATAGAGGGAACTTGTTGATTCCTTTTTTCAGCATTATCGCTATAATACGAATATGGCACCAACAAGAACTAAATTATAGAACTTATCTCAGAAGCAGAACAAATCTTGCAAGGAATACACATAAAGGTGGCGTGAGATGGCTGTAAAGGTTCAACCTCCTATGATGGAGCGTGAGATGGTCGAGATGTTCACTAATACTCTGCATGGGTAATACTATACCTCTTGAAGTATGTCTGGTACTTTTGCTGAAATGGTGAAGTATGGTGAAAGAATAGAGATTGGGATCAAGTTAGGCAAGATCCAAGATATTAATGCTGATAAGGGCCATGCTAGTAGTGCTAAGAAATCCTTCGGTGGTTATTAGAAGAAGAAAGAGGGTGAGTCCAGTGCTTTGTATGCCAAGAAGGGTAAAGGAAGGTATCAAGGATTTGATCATAAGGTCGATGCTTTGACCATTCCTACTACTGCTGCTCCTCAGAGACAAGTTTATGTGTCCCGACTAGGTAACCACTAGAGGTTAAGGGGACCGCCGAGGAAGTTTGATCCTCTGCCTATGTCTTAAACTGAAGTTTTCAATCATCTGTTGAAGTTGAAAATAATTGAATTGTGTCCATGGAAAGTGGACCCTGATAAGTTTCCATTTAATTTTGATGTGAATGCCCGTTGTGCTTACCACTCCGATGGGCAAGGGCATGCCAGTGAAAAATGCATTGCACTCAAATACAAAGTTCAAGAGTTGCTTGACTCCGAAGCCATCAATTTTGGGCCAACGCCAGTACGTCACGTCATTCAGCAGCCCTTGCCTCTTCATGGTGTTAATGCAGTTATTGACAATGAAAATCAGAATCTGGTTATGGATGACAGTCTATTGACTACTCTGTTGTTGTGGGTAAAAGAATGATTATTGTTGAAGGGAGACTTCCCAGGTTATAAAGTTGATTGTGAGGAATGTTTGGTTTAAGCTAAAGGTTGTGAAAGAATGAAAAATGAGATTCATCGTTTGATTGCTGAAGGACCTTGCAGTTTGATCAGAGGGTTGTTAGAGCCCAGATTGATGAAGATGAAATTGATGTGATTACCATTCCAGTTGCTTCCAGAAGAGTTTCTATCACAATTCCTGTGCCTACAAAGAAGTCCCCGTGACCATTACTCTGCTAGGGCCAGTACCCTACACCAGTGAGAAGGCCATTCCCTAGAGTTATGGGGCTGATTATTACCGTGAAGGGAAAAGTTTGAATGTTGAGACTTTCGAGGAGGAGGAAAAACCTGAAATTGATGATATTGAGAGTGAAAGCAGGATAACCCACAGTGGGTAGATTTTTTCTTCACCCGAGACTAGTACGGATGCTCAAACCAAGGCTAAGGCAAAAGGAAAAGGGGTTGTGAATAGGGACGAGTCGATACCGAAGACTATCGTGGCCACTTTGAATCTAGAAATGGCTAAAGATGTTGCGGGATTGATGAGATATATTCGGAAGAGTGACTACAAGATCATCGATCAGCTCAGTCAGACGCCTTCTGATATCTCTATTCTTGCTTCATCAATCACCACAAGAAGTACGAGAGAGTTGACTTAAAAGGGAGTTTCATGTGGTGGTATTCTTTTTATAAATACAAGAAGGTGAAAGCTGGAAAGGAAATTATTTTGTGGTTGGCAATTTGTTGGAGTATTTGGAAGTTAATGAACAAAGTCATTTTTCGGAACGATGTTTGGAATGTGTTTGATACGGTTTAGAACATAAAGGCTTTAATTTGAAAATAGTTTTTTTAGGTGATATTACTCATTCTAATTGCAATTTCTACGAGTTTAGTAAAAGTCCTATATTTTATTTGTTTAGTTTTAATTTGTCTGTAATATCTCTTCTGTCGAATTTTCAAGAATTTTTTTAATCATGTTTTGAGAACCCTTAATTCTCTTTTCTATATATAACTTGCTTAAAAAAAATCACATTTCAATTGGACATCAAGTTTTGAAATGTAATTTACGTTATAAGCCAACATTGAAGCCATAAATCAAATGACAAGTAGTTAACTATACAAAGATGACAAGAAAAAGTGGCTGACCATACTTAGATCAAGTTGTGATCTAATAATGAGCCAGAAATATCATAAGAAACTAGAAACAAAAGCATAAAATACTTAAAGCAAGCAAGAAAATCAAATCAAAATTCTAAAATGGATGAATTTACGTGCGTTGATTTCTTCATTCCTTCCTAATAAACAACTAGAGACAAAAGCATAAAATATCCTCCGTTAATACCGAATCTAATTAATCAAAAAAACATAACAAATTAAAACAAACTAGAGAGTTGAAGTTTAATTAGTCATAACAAAGAAACTAACCTTCTCAGCCTTTGTCTTTAACACACCTTCTAACAATTGCAATCTATGTTCTTTTTGCCACTGCCAAAAACACAAACACACTATTTTAACTTTCATACCAAATCAAAGATATCTTAATTTTCAATTAGAGAGCCCTTTTTAGAGTTAAACGTGGAAAGTCGTTTAAAGATTGTCTCATACAGATAAAATATTTTCTATCAAATTTGGTGGGAAGGTTATCTCACAAACAGTGCTGGAAAAATGAAACATAATGAAAAGAAGAAGAACTCACGAGGGGAGAAAGAAATGTGAAATATGAAGCATGGTTGTTGAAGGAAGTACGTATAGTCTACATTAATGATACTGGCGTACTGCTTTATAGAAGGAATTTTGTTGGAGGCGATCCCTTCATCTTTTTGCATAGGATGTCAATGTGCTGTAACTCATAGAGCAGAAGAAGCCAAAACCTAGTTGCAAGGACATGAGGTTTAAGCAAATTATGGTGAAACAACTCTTACGGAAAGAAAGCGACGCTCACTTTTACTACAAATACTTCTTTATTGATTAATTGAGAGACAATTGAAATTGTAAGAGATAATGACATCTTGTTTTATCTTTAAAAAATCTCTATTTTTTTAAACAAAAAACGCAGCACCAATTTTAGATGTAATTTAAACTTATATAGCATATGGATAAAACTGTAACACTTTTGAATAGTATCAAAGTATAATTAATTATACCCCAAGGGTATTGGGCCGGGCATTTTTTCAAGAGATCCAAGGGTAGTTTTTAAGTCTGGGGCATAAAAAGCTGGAAAAATTTACTTCATAGCCTTATGATCAGATTTATATCCCTATAATTTTTTTAAAATGTTAATTTTATTCTTCAATGTTTTTAATTAATTTACCATTTCATTTTTTATTATTCACTGAGAGTATAAAATTTATATCCCTAAACATATGTTTCGGAACACTTAAAGAAAGTGTTCCGGTTTTAAAAAATTCTTAAAAGAGTTTTACCAACGGTTCAAAACCGTAATCAAAACTGTTTTTAGAAAAACTTAAGTTTTAGCAACAGTTGAAATCCGTATCCAAAAATATTTTTAAAAAAATTATCATACCAGAATTGAAAGTGTTCTGGTTAAGTGTATTATTAAGATACCTGAACACTTTTTGAAAGTGTTTCAGTTTTTAAAAATTCTTAAAAGATCTTTACCAATGATTCAAAATCGTTGCCAAAACTGTTTTTAAAACAATTAGTTTTAGCAACAGTTGAAATCCGTAGCCAAAACCGTTTTTTTTAATTATCATACCGAAACACTTTTTGAAAGTGATTCGGTTAGGTGTATTATTAAGATACCTGAACACTTTTTGAAAGTGTTTCGGTTGGGTGTATTATTAAGATACCAGAACACTTTTTGAATGTTCCGGTTCTTAAAATTTTCAAAAAGAGCTTTACCAACGGTTCAAAACCGTAACCAAAACTTTAAAAAAAATATTACCACACCGGAACTCGGTTTTAAATAATTCCTATAAGAGCTTTACCAACAGTTCAAAACTGTAGTCAAAACTGTTTTTTTTAAATTACCATACCAGAACAGTTTCTTTAAGTGTTCCGAAAGGCAATTGTAAGGGTGCAAAATTTTATTTTTTGGTGAATAATAAAAAATTGGGTTAATAGCCTTCTACCCCCTGCCATATGAGCGTGTTTTGATTTTTTCCGCTTAAATAAAAATTAGTCGTCAGACCTTAACAAATAAAGATTCCAGCTCCAAAGACCCTGATGCATTTTCCTAGAAAAGATTCTATTATTTTGCCTATGTGGCAATCCATATGACATTTTTATTAATTCTCATTTATTTAATTTTTTTAAACATTATTTTTTTATACTTTTTTATAATAATTTTTTTACGTTTTATTAAATTATTTTTATTATTTATTACTTAATTTTTTTTACATTTTTAAAATTTTTTACGATAATTTTTTTTTATTTTTTTAATAATTTTTGTAATTATTTTATTTTATGAAATTATTTTTATTTAATTAATATTTCTTAGAAGTATTTATATAAGAATAACTATATTTAAAAGTAATTGTATTAAATTTTGTAACATTTCAGAATTTTTATGGATAAATTATAAATTATATTTAGTTAACACTTTGAAATTAGACAATAAATATTAAAAACGTTATTTTTTAATCTTTTATTTGTCTTCATCTATTCTTTATATTTTTTTCCATGGTTTGTTTTTCATGTAAACAAATATAAAAGAATGTATTTTAGTAAATGTATTATATTTTATGCACTTAATCACTACTCATATTTAATGAGAAGTGAGTTATAAAAAATTAAATTGGGGTCGGTTAAATTATTTTTGTGGAACCGAATCACCATCTAAGATTTAATTTTTTTATTTAATTTATTTTAATTTCAATGGTAATTGCTTATAAATAATTTAAATTGGACCTCACACATTTATATTTATTTATTTATAATAATTTTAATTTTAATTTAATATTAGTTTAACTATTCTTATATAAATAATTCTAAGAAATATTAATTAAATAAAAATATTTTCATAAAATAAAATAATTACAAAAATTCATTAAAAAAACTAAAAATAATTCAGCATAAAAAAATTAAAAAAAATGTAAAAAAAATTAAGAAATAAATAATAAAAATAATTTAATAAAACGTAAAAAAATTATTATAAAAAAGTAAAAAAAAATATTGTTTAAAAAAATTAAATAAATGAGAATTAATAAAAATGCCACTTGGATTTACAAAATAATTCAAAAATAAAAAGAAAAGCCATGTGGATTGCCACATAGGCAAAATAATAGAATCTTTGCTAAAAAAATGCATCAGGGTCTTTGGAGCTGAAATCTTTATTTGTTAAGGTCTGACGACTAAAAAAAATATTTTAAGGGGGGAAGTCAAAACACGCTCATATGGCAGGGGGTAGAAGGCTATTAACCCTAAAAATATTTAATGGTAAATTGATTACAAATATTGAAGGGTAAAATTGAAATTTAAAAAAAAAGTATGGGTACAAGTTTAATCATAGGGATACGAAGTAAATTTTTCTAAAAGATGATGGGCAAAAGGAAAAGGCTAGTAGGCAGCAGACTTCCACTTCGCGAGGATAATATCGTAAAGCTCAAGGATGGTGAAGTTTCTGGATCGATGATATCAGCAACTGTGATTCCAAAAGATAACTTTGTTTCGAATTTGGAGGGTGAAGACTGGTATTCGAATGGCTCTTTTTTGGGTTGCGAAGCAACATATTCTGATGTTGTTAGAGGCAACCTCAGATTCTGGGAGAATTTTGATTCAAATGTTGGGGATAAAGTTTGGAAGATAATTTTTTATTTAGGGGTTGTTCAAGTGGATAAAAGTAAAGATTACATGAAGAAAATCTCTGAGATGGAATCCACTGTTAAACAAAGAAGATTTATCAAGAAGGTGACATTTAATATGTCTCAATGATTGTCGTGTCTCAAAATATAAGGGGTGGGGTAGTAGATCAAAGAGGTAGCACATTTGCAGGGAAATTGTAACTAGTAAAGCAGACACATTTTTTATTCAAGAAACAAAGTTGGTTGAGATAGATGATTTGATAGCATCGAGTTTCTGGGGGAGGGGAAAAGGTGAGATGGTCGTATAGTTGTTCTGCAGGGAGTTTCGGAGGGAGTTTGTGATGTTCTTAGTAGCTTCATGGGATAGGGTTATCTCGCAAGTAAAACTTATCGAGGAGAGGTCTGTATTACGTGATTAATGTATATCGTCGTGTAATCTTTCGTCTAAAAGGTAATTGTGGAAGGAGCTTTTGGAGCTAAAGAAAACGTTTTCATATGGTGATTGGTGTTTGGAAGGGGATTTCAATTCGATTACGAGAAAATAGGAGAGAAAGTGAAGTACTTACTAGAATAGGTCATTCAAAAAGTTTGAGTTTAAGCGGTTTTCTAAGGATATGAATTTAATCGATATTTTGTGTAAAAGCAATATATTCATCTAGTTCAGTGGGGGTGGGAAATCGATGAGAAGGCTTGATAGGTTTCTAATTTTAGGTGGTTTGATAGACACTTGGGGCATCGAGGGTCAATTGATTGGGAAAAGAGATATTTTCGATCACTACCATATCTGGCTTCTGATCAGTAAGTCAAATTTGGAATCGAAACCTTTTAAGGTGATTGATAATTTAATCGATATCAAAGATTTTATAAGGTTTGTGGAGAAGGAGTAAGGGGACATTCTGGAGGCCGAGATAAGAGATTTCATTTTGAAGGAAAAATTAGGAGTTCTTAAGGGCAACCTTAGGAGGTGGAACAAGGATATTTTTGGGAGGTGTGATCTGGAGGTGGAAGAATGTGAGGAAGAAATTAACGAAATGGATGAATTACTCTTTTACTGTAGGGAAGAAGAGGTGGAGAGTTTGGTTGGTAAACGGAGTAACGCTTTAGAGGATTTTTGGAAACGTCTAGATTCTAACGAGAATATGCTGATCCATAAATCTAGGATGAGGTGGATTTAGGATGGTGACCAAAATTTGATATTTTTCCACAATGTTATTAAGGGGAGAAAGAGGAACTTCTTAGGCGTTATTCAGTTAGATATGGGTTTCTTATTCGAAGTGGTTGAAGTTAAAGCTGAGATTAAATATACTTTCGCGATACGTTTGTTAAACTAGAGGAGGACATACCTACTCTGGACGGAGTAGATTTCAAGGTGCTAACGGAATCAAACTCGAGACATTTGGAGAATTGTTTCTCTACCCAAAAGATACAAGAGGCGGTTTGGGATTGGGAAGGATCGAAAAGTCTCGGTCCAGACACGTATAACTTGAACTTTATCAAGAGATGTTCGCATTTCATGAAGGAAGACTTTATAGGCTTTTTTCAAGAGTTATGTGACAAAGCAAAGGTATCATAGTCTTTTATTTCATCTTTAATTACTTTGATACCTAAGAAGCACACCCCCTGGCCTTGAAGATTATCACCCGATTTGCTTAGTATGATGCGTGTTAAAAATTTTAGTGACGATGTTCGCTAACCGTTTGAAAAACGTGTTAGAATCTATTGTTTCTAACAACCAGAAAACTTTTGTTCCTGAAAGACACCTTCTAGATGGGGTCCTAGAGCTAACGAGGTGGTTGATTTCGCAACTAAAACCAAGAAGAGTTGTTTGCTGTTCAAGGTTGATTTTGAGAAATCTTATGACACGGTGAGTTAGAATTTTCCCAGGCAAATACTTAGAAGGATGGGATTCGACAATGTTTGGATGAAATGGATAGAGTATCTGCCTTTAACAATTACATGTCGGTTCTTGTTAACAGTTTTTCTACGGAGGATTTTGAGGTTTTAGGTGCTTGAGACAAGGAGATTCGTTGTCTCATTTTCTTTTTGTTATAGCAGAAGAAGGTCTTACGGGATTAATGAGTAAGGCGATTGATATTGGTATTTACCGGGGTTTCTAGTTTGGTGAACGCGTTTATGTAGATGTTCTTCAATTTCCAGATCATACTTTACTGACAGGTGAGGGTAATTGGAGCAATCTTTGGGCCATTGAATTTGTTTTAAGAGGATACAATATTGTTTCGGGTTTGAAGATTAACTTCCACAAAAGCAAGGTTATAGGTATCAACATTTCTACCATCTTTTTATAAGTTGCTGCTGTTTTCCTTGGTTGTAGAATAAAGGACCGTTCCTTTAGCTTTTTGGGAATTCTGGCTGGTGCGAATCCTAGGAGGATTGGTATGTGGAAGCCCCTATTGGGGAAAATTAAATTGAAGCTAGCTAGTTGGAAAGGTAAGCTTTTTTCTCTCAGAGGTAGGATTACATTGTTGAAGTCAGTGTTGAGCAGTCTCACTATTTTCTAGTGTTCTAGTTTTCTATTTTGAATGAGATTGAAAGATTGCAACAACGTTATTTTGTGGGGAGATTCTGAGTCTAAGCATACTATACATTGGGTTCGGTGGGATATCATTTGTAAGTCAGTCCATCAAGGGGGTTAGGAGTGAAACGTATCAGCGTTTTCAATTTAGCCCTTTTATATAAGTGCAGACGGAAGATATTGGAGGATAAGAAATCTTTATGGAGGAGAGTTTTGGAATCCATATATGGAAATATCAGAATTTCTATTTTGAAGTATGGTTTCTGGGGGAAATTAGGGGAAGGTTCCTACTAGTGATTTTGAAGGCATATGTGGAGGTCTAAGAGCTAAGGAGAAATATCAGCAAGGGCTTTAATTGTAGTAGAAGTTATCTACGTTTTTGTTTCTGAAAAAGTTTGTTTCTGCAGAAGTTTATTGCAACTTCTGCTATTATTTTGAAGGCCCAAATCCAGTTGGGTAATAGGTTATAAATAAGCAGTTGTAACCTAGTTTTAATAAGCTAGTCGGTTTTAGAAAGATGTAATCTTTAGGGTTAGCCATGTAAGTGAACCACCCAGATTGTGGGATGGTCACTGATTTGTACCTCGAAGCCAGTAGGCAAGAGGATTGTTTTACTCACTTAGAAGCTGTGAAGCAATGAGTGTGGCTGTGTCCTTGGAAGAAGCTGTGAAGCAATTCCAAGTTATATTTGTGTCACTTGAGTGACTATTTATATTGTTTTTAAAGTGTGTTATCTTTAAACTATTTTAGTTGTGTTTGGAGTGAGGTATCTCCAAGCTGATTGTGTTAAGAGCCAAGCAGTTGATGCAGTTTTTGGTGTGATAGTAGTTGATAGACATCACTGAGGTGATTGGAAGTGAGCGGAGGTTCTCATATCTAACTGTGGTATCTAAGGTAGAAGGGTCATTGGGTAGTCTGATTAAGTGAGGAGTGTAAACATGGTGGTTTCCCTCTAAATTAATACTGCTGATAGTGAGCTTCATTGCTGGCTTGGTATGCCCCCAGATGTAGGTTGGTTAGAATCGAACTTGGTTGATAATTCCTTGTGTTCTTTTGTTTGCTGCATTTTAATTGTAATTCCACCTTGTCTATTTTATAATGTCGGATCAAATGTCACGACATCCTGAGTCTGCCCAATACCAGAATTTCAATTGGTATCAGAGCAGGCATCCTGTCTGTTTCTGGATAAGATCTATGGGAGATATTTTCTGGTTGTGCACGAGGTATAAGATTGTTTAAACAAGGAGTGTTCATATTGTATGGTACCTAGAAGTGGAGGATGGACCTATTTATAGATTGTATGAACAAAGAATGTTCATATTGTATAGTCCCTAGAAGTGGAGGATGGACCTATTTATGGAAAACTAGACCAACCTGGGCAGAACCTGTACGTTCTTGAAGAAAGAAGATAAAGATGCTAAAACAAGAAAGTTAAATTCAAGACTTCATGCGGGAGTGAGGATTTTGAATTGTATTGTTCAGCCTAAAATTAACACAGATAAAAGATTGTCAAAACCTTCATGCAGGAGTGAAGCTATTGATAAGGTAACTTCTGTACTTATGTGTTTCCATATTGGTCAGGATATTGGTTAGGTCTAGTATGTTGCTTGGAGAAGAAGCAAGCGTTTTGCAGGGTTGATTTATTTTCAATCCTTGAATTTCATGCTTACAAGTAAAATATGGAGTAAGCATTGTGTTCATTTTATTGAGGTATGGCTATATTCCAATGCATAGCCTCTGATGCAACCCCTATAGTGAGAGAAAGATCCTAGGATTATTTTATCAATAGAATATTTGGCAGATTATTACAACTATATTAAAAGTGTCAAAGATACTTGAGATATTCCTCAAGTCCACTCATAAAGGCATATATTAATAGAGTTGATGAGTATCAACTGATCAATGATTCTCATATAAATCTGCAAGTTTGAAGACCTTGAAGAATATCAAGGATGATATGTTCCCAGGAGATAGAACAAATGTTCTATAGGATGTTATGACATTATTACTAGTATGTAGCTACCAGTTGAAGAACATATATTTTGGGTGCTAAACAAATGTAGTGTGAGTACATACGTTTGGAACCTACTCCTGATTTGGAAGAGGAGACATCTGGTTATTAGTTGATCATGACACAATCAACAAGCTCTTATATTCCAGATGTCAACTTATTTCTTACCTAAGCTTATGGGAGTATAGAAGTCAAGCTCAGTGCAAGTAAGAGACTTATAAAGGTATTCCCCTCAATACCTTTATGTGATATCAAAATGACCTTATATCTGGTGCATCCTTCTGCTCAAAGGAAACAGGTATGTGGAGTTTTATTCATGAACATAGAACAGATTGTAGAGATGAATATTGTGTCTCAACCACAGTGAAATATGATCATGAATATTGACTGTCCTAAATACTGTCCTGAAAGGGTATTGTCAATAAGAATCAAGGAAGTCAGATTATAGTGAAGAATCTGAATATCTCTGTGTCATGCCATAATCAAGTCTGTTATAGAAACCTAGTTGAGGAAATCTCCTCTATAGGTACAGACTATGGCATCCATCATCTCAAAATCAGAAGTGAAAGTCTGAAGAAAAGTCTATTGAGATATGGATCACATTTTTCCTTGATATGTAAATTGTTATGGATGTAAAGCTGACAGTTGCAGTGCTTCTTGTGTTCCCCCCAAAGTGTTATGAATAAGGAATTATGGGTGTTACCCCTAGAACCATAATGGATGATGTTGTAAAATATGTTAAAACATCATCTTAAAATCTTCAATTATTGAAAGTTGTATTATTGCTTGGAAGTAGAAGTCAGTGTGAAGATGTAATCAGTCAAAATGATCTAGTGTGAGTAGTTAATTATAACTGACTAACAATTAGGTACTTTGAAAGGAGACTAAGTACTTATTAGATGTGCATCATGAATTCAAGACTCATATACTTTGTCAGGAGATGAGTATCTGTATGAAGAATTCATAGCATAGTGTGAACTAAAGGTCAATATTAAAGTTCATTGTTATCTTCACAAGTCAAGGATGTGTGGCAATGTTATTTGGTGATTATTTAAAGAGTTGATTTAACTAAGGAGATACATACAGATGCTGTCAAATATCTTGATGGGAGCTGGATATTTGTGATAACTGTGTGGAAATCTGAATCAAGAAAGAGATATAGACTATGATATATTGAAGAGAATGTTCTACATGAAGATGTAACATCACAATTGTTGAAGACACCAGAGATTAAAGAAATATGATAAGGTTCAGACTTATCTTTTGAAGACATAAAATTAGTTATACATGATTAACTATGAAGTTACTTCTATTGCAAGGTACAGAGTGTGGAAATATGAAACTTGTATAGTAAGCAAACTAAAGATTCCTAATTTGGAAACTGTGGCAAGTCCAAGTGAAGAATGCTTCAATTATTATTAGGACCAGCTTCAAAGGTGTCCTTAATTTGTATAACTCAGGGGGAGTAAGAGCTATAACATCATCTTGGAAGCTAAAAGGAAGAAGTCTAATATTAAGAGGGATCAACAGTCTACATGAGAAGCAACTATGTATTTGAAGAATAATTGTTATCAGTGAAAACTTACATGTCTAGAGCAATTGGATATAAGGCGCAGTTAGCATATGTGTTGATGATCAGCTAATGTCAAGGGGGAGATTGTTCACTAGCTGATAAAAAGGAGAGTTTATACTTCTATATGTTGAAAGTCTTGAAGAAGCAGTATTATTGTTATCTTAGAGCCAAGGCATATGAACTCTGTGTGAATGTCCCAGAAGATGTTGAAACATAATTCTTAGCATCCTTAAACTTCATTGAGTGTCATCAACCGTAAGTGAAGTATACAAACAGAAGAAATAAGTATCTTCCATGTATCAAAAAGAAGATTCTTCTGTTAACATAATCTGAAGACAAATAAATCTCAATCAATCTAGTTCAGATTATAGGAGCATGACTTATTCCAAAGAAGTCATGAAAATATGTGGACATCTAGCAAACAATGTCCTTGCTAGTTGTTGAAGGGTAGATATCATTAAGAATCTGGTCAAAGTCACATGTTATGATATCTCTTGAAGAAACTATCCTGATTGGTGGCAGAAGAGGTGAATTCACATATATATGCAGGAGGTGATTCGAACCTTTATAGGAACTAACTCTTCTCATTAGAAGCTTCCAAAATCCTTTAAGAATGGTCAAAGTTAGTCTGGATGGTACACCATTTTCCTTAGTACAATCCCTCAAAACAAAATCATTGTCACCTTGACCAAGGACTACAAACTGTGGACTCCAAAAGTATCAACTGTGGTATTTATAGAGGGCTCCTTAACCTCTATTTTTTCAGAAAGATAGTGAAAACAAATCAAATGAAGTTCATTTGAGTGTGGATATCATGCCACTGGATCTGGTTTTCTGAAGGCTCCCATTTTCAAATTTTTCATAAAAAGGGGGAGAGAAAATGTAATTGTATCAATACTGCACAGATGTTGAAACAAGAAAGAATACAATTATATTTTTAAGTCACAGCGCTCAAAAGATCAGGTCCCATCCTGAAAGAAGAAAATTAATTGTGACTTGTGATCTGAGTTTTGAACAGGCCACTCTGAGCTTTGATTAGGATACTCAGGCGGCATTATATCCCAAAGTGCAACTTCGAGTCTCTCCATTCACCACCATACTAACCCCGTGTTAGTGCAAGGTAGGAGACAAGAGGTCAAATGGGATGTCCTGACATGTGCAGGAACTCAAGATTTGAAGATGTGTGCAGAAGATAAAAGATGTTTCTGTTGGAGATGTTAATTGTTAATTGTAAATTATTGCTGCTAATGCAATGTAATGCTTTATTATATATATTTGTTTTATTAAATTTTTTCCAAAGGAGGAGATTGTAAGTTCCTCATTTTTAAGGGTTGGCTTTATTTTGTAAAACAAATATAAAGCAGCAATAATGGAATGCCTGAACATGCTGTGTTGAAAATTTCAACATCTAGAACAACATGTCATATGAGATATCGAGTCATTAGACATCAGACATCATGCTACTGAACTATCAAAGTTTGTTACAGTTCTGTTTCAATTGTGCAAAATATTTTAGGAATATTATGCATATTATGTGGCGCGATTTTGAAGGCATACGTGGAGGTCCAAGAGCTAAGGAGAAAGATCAGCAATGACCTTGATTGTAGCAGAAGTTATCTGTATTTTTGTTTTTGCAGAAGTTTGTTACATCTTATGCTGTTATTTTGAAGGCCTAAATCTAGTTAGGTAATAAGTTATAAATAAGCAGTTGTAACCTAGTTTTAGTAAGTTAGCCGGTTTTAGAAAGATGTAATCTTTAGGGTTAGCCATGTAGGTGAACCACCCGGATTATGGTATGGTCACTGATTTGTACCTCGAAGCCTGTAGGCAAGAGGATTGTTGTACTAACTTAGAAGCTATGAAGAAATGAATGTGGTTGTGTCCTTGGAAGAAGCTGTGAAGTAATTCCAAGTTAGGTTTGTGTCACTTGAGTGACTTTTTATATTGTGTTTGAAGTGTGGTATCTTCAAACTATTTTAGTTGTGTTTAGAGTGAGGTATCTCCAAGAGGATTGTGTTAGGAGCTAAGCAGTTGATACAGTTGCTGGTGTGATAGTAGCTGATAAACATCATTGAGGTGATTGGAAGTGAGCGGAGGTTCTCATATCTAAGTGTGGTATCTTAGGTAGAAGGGTCATTGGTAGTCTGATTAAGTGAGGAGTGTAAACAAGGTGGTTTCCCTCTAAATTAATACTGCTGATAGTGAACTTCATCCATGGCTTGGTATGCCCCCAGATGTAGGTTGGTTAGAACCGAACTGGGTTAATAATTCCTTGTGTTCTTTTGTTTCCTGCATTTTAATGATAATTCTACCTTATCTGTTTTGTAATGTCGGATCAGATGTCACGACATCCTGAGTCTGTCCAATACCAGAATTTCAATTTGGATGGAGCAGTTTTGAATAAGGTTGTCCAAGATGCGTTGGAATAGGTGTCAGACACCAGTGAAGGATATTCTGCAAAATCTGGTTATGTCTGTTTGGAGGAAGGCGCTATTGTTACTGATTATGAGGCTGAAACAATTTCAGCTTACAACATCCTATGGAAATTAAATATTCCATTTAGCATCAAAGCTTTCGATTGGATATCTTTTCTCAATCGAATTTCGACGAAGGACCAACTCATTAAAAGATGTATTATTTCTAGACAGTTATCATCAGTTTGTGTTTTTTGTAATTCTTAGGAGGAGAACTTGGACCATTTATTTTCCTACTGTAAGTTTTCAAAGAAAGTTTGGATAGAAATGAAAAAATGGTTGGACTGGATGCTTTGGTATGGAGATTCGGTGTTGAAGAGTTTCATCGCTTGCTGCAATTGTCTAGAGCTCTGCTTACGAGCGAAAGGGAAGTTAGATACTATCTGGATGGCAATTATTTGTAGCCCGTGGCTTTATAGAAAATTCATTATTTTCAAAGGATCGAAAGCAATGTGTCAGACTTAGTTTGGTCAATTAAGATGTTTTGTTGGTGTTATACGCCAAAATTTTCCCTCCTATTTCCCAAGTCAATCCACATCTCCATACTCAAGAATTTCTCAAAGGTTGACCAAATGAACCCTCTCTTAAGCAATCAACCCACAACTAGGGTTTTGATTCTCTCAAGACAAAGATGATTTCTAATGCCTCAAGTGATCATCATACCTCCTCATATGTCTCAAGGTATCATCATGTCAAGTTTCAAGCCTCACAGCTCAAATTTGCTCAGTCAATTGCTCAGATGGTTGAAAATCAATTGTATTAGACAAAAAGTTAATTATGGTCAACATACAGTCAAACTTCATCATTTTTGGTAAACATCAAGATTTTGAATTCACATTCATCATTTGATCAAGGGTTGATCATGATTCATCAAGAAAACTCAAGATTTGATCAAAAGTCAAAGTTTCTAAATTAGGGTTTTTGGACAAAAATTCAACAGAACTTTGACCAAGCATAACTTTCACATACTTTATCATAATTTTTCCACCAAAGCTTATTTTGAAGAGAATTCAATTCTCTAACACTTCATGTCTCACAAGCTTTGGCCAAAATTGCTTCATTTGAGAGTTATGGATCAAGAGATTATAGGTCCTTCTAAAAGTCAACAAAACGTCATATTTTTGAAAAGAAGTGTACATGAACATGGAAGCTTAAATGAAGATGAAACCAAAAGTAGTGTTTAGAGGACATCTTGATCTTTCTAAAACGTCCAAGAACACTTCAAAACATTGAAAATTGAGCAAGATACAACGTGTACAAGTTTGGGAAATTTGAAGAAGTGCATGAAGCGAAATACTTAGCAAATTCAAATTTTTTCTAAATGGGCTTAATTTTTTATGATCCAAACTTGCTCCTAAGATTATCCATGACTCCTAAGTCCAATTACACGCCACCTTGCTATTTATTTTATTTATTTTTGAGTTAAAACACTAAAATTCAAAATTAATTAAAATAAAATACAAAATAAGGAAGCAAAATGTGGGGGCTTATATTTTGATTGTCTTTGAGGCCAAGGAAGTCCATTATAATCTGGAAAAACGCATGGAGCTTGATTAAGGCAAGATTGAAGTAAATTTGGAAACTTTTGATGTAAACTTGAATGATTGAAAAATCAAATATTTTCTCATCAATGCCAAATATTTTATTCACATCTCTTGACCTAATTTTCATCCTCTATAAATACACAAACCATTCAAATGATCAAAGGACGAAAATCTTGAAGTCAAGAACCCTAGAAAATCTTGAAAAAACCGTGCCATACAAGCAACTAGCAGGCAAGGTTTCAGACCAATTCAGGCCATTCCAAGCTTTCCATTAGCTTCCTGGTGATCCTCTGATCTGTTCCAGCCATTCACAAGCCAGTAAAACATCCAGAAACGTAAAACCAGAATCATGGTTTGCACATCTTTTTCAATAATCGAAATTTCAAATTTATGCATTATTAACATGTTTCGATTGTATACTCATGCTTAGAATGATGTTTGCAAGCTTTCTGGATTGGTTAATTGAATTTTAGACAAAGGTTTAGCCATATTCCATTGCTAGGGTTCGTGAGCTCCAGTTTAGGGGTTCTCAAAATAGGTAAAATTGGAAGAAACCCATGGTACCATCGTGCTCACGAGGTCAAACCGGATCGATTCATGCCCTCAACATGAATTCATATTGCTTGTACTGAATTTTTCAAATATGCAGGTGTCATAGCTACAGACGTGTCCGTCGGTATAGCCTTACCCACGGAAAAGCCGTGGGTAAATTCCCAAAAAAATTTGAATTGGGGAAGACGATCCCTTGGCGCGCGTTTGTTTTAAAGGATTTTCAGGAAATCTGTTTCTCTTATATTATATTTGTTCCATCTTACTAACATCAATCGTAGATAGCTCAATTGGCAAGACGGACCCCTTTCTTTTTCTTCCCTTTTCTTTTCTTTATTTCTAACATATTTATTTTTCTTATTATTTTCTTTTCAATTTTCAATTAATTTCTTTTAAAAATATTTTTTAAAATACACAAAAAACCGCAGAAAAATATTTATTTTTTACAATTAGGTCAGAAAAATCATAATTTGATTTTTTTCATTAAAAATTTTCTTTTTTTCTTTTATATTAATTAATTGTTAATTAACCATTAAATTAACTTTTACTTTGTTTTCTATATTAAAATCAACCCACAAAAATACAAAAATATTTTTTCTTGCTAGTAATTAGGTTTTTTATTAATCTTAAACTTTTTACTAATTTTAAAGCTTTTTTCTACTAACACAATAATCATTTTCCTAACCTTATTTCTTCTTATTCCGATTTAATCCTTGTCTTGATATTTTTTTCGATTATTATAACTGCTCACAAGTTGTAATAACGTAGGTTTACAGTTCCTCGCATTTTTCATCATATTTTATCTGCTCATGGGATGTAATAGTTTAATTCAGTTTTACTTTCCTCACTTTACTTTCCGCACCTCAATTATGTAACTGCCCCAAAGCCATGTAATAGCGTAGGACATTTACTTTCCGCACTTTATTTTCCTGCGAATATTAAACTTCTTAGATGTATGCTAACTAGGGTTTGTATGACAAGATAAAATCAATATTAGATAACCCTAATTCAAGATTAAGATATCTGAATTCAACACACTCTTTCACATATGCACCCCCTTAGGGTATCCTCTCTTATTGTCTTACGAATACAATGGTCATGTCCCTCGAACGTAGGGGTACCATTATCAAAGACGCTTACGAATAACATCATAGTTCCTTCGATAAAAATATCATAGTCCCTCGATGACCCTCCGATTGTTGCCTACAAATATATGATCTCATTCCTCGGTTGTTGCCTACGAATAAGCGATGATCGTCCCTTCGAATTGCTAAGGTATCCCTACAATGTTGCCTTCAATGACCATACGATGACCCTGCAATTGTCCCTTCACATCCAACAGATAGAGTTACCTACCAACTAATGGTATGGATAGCCTTATTCTCAAGGAGAAGGAAAAATAACAAGAAACGACCAATCTGAGTAGGTAATAAGACTCTATTGCTTGCTCCAATCAAATAAAATTACTTTTCACACCTCACACTTTTCAAAAACTTTTCAAACACTTTGTATACATTCCAACGAGAATCATTACAAAGTTAAAATATTTATGAACACTTCGTATACATCCAAAGAGAATCATTAGGAAGTCAAAGTGAAATGTCTTTCAAAATAATTTTCAAAATCACACACACAAAACAAGTTTTAAAGTGAGCTAAGCAATTAAGAGCCCGTAGATAACTACGGATGGAAATGGTGCTAATACCTTCCCTTTTCATAATTACCTCCCTTACTCAGAATCTAACGAAGGTCTTTTCGATTTCTTTTCACCTTCCCTTTATTGGATAAAAGAAAAGTCGGTGGTGACTCTTTCTATCTGCACATTTTTTATAAGACGCATAACAAACAAGTCAGTTCTCCCACCGTATTACAGTTGGAAGTGGTCCATTTTAGGGAATACTTCTCGCGCCAACTCACACTCTTATGATTTTAATAAAGATCCTATTCCTCTCACATACATGTAAAGATGCATGAACATGTGAGGAATGCAAATCAAAGTGATAATTCCAATGTTCATATGACAAGTTAAATGCATGAACATGCAAGGAATGCAAATCAAAGTGATAATTCCAATGTTCATATGACAAGGTAAATGTATGAACATGTAAGGAATGCAAATCAAAATGATAATTCCAATGTTCATATGACAAGTTAAATGCATGAACATGCAAGGAATGCAAATCAAAGTGATAATTCCAATGTTCATATGACAAGCTAAATGTATGAACATGCAAGGAATGCAAATCAAAATGATAATTCTAATGTTCATATGACAAGTTAAATTCATGAACATGCAAGGAATGCAAATCAAAGTGATAATTCCAATGTTCATATGACAAGTTAAATGCATGAACATGCAAGAAATGCAAATCAAAGTGATAATTCCAATGTTCATATGACAAGCTAAATGTATGAACATGCAAGGAATGCAAATCAAAATGATAATTCAAATGTTCATATGACAAGCTAAATGTATGAACATGCAAGGAATGCAAATCAAAGTGATAATTCCAATGTTCATATGACAAGTTAAATGCATGAACATGCAAGGAATGCAAATCAAAGTGATAATTCCAATGTTCATATGCGTGATGATGCAAGCTAGCCATGACATTTTGAGGTTTTCTTTCAAAGAATCTAAGTCAAGCATTGACACAAACATTTTGGGTGCACATGCAACAAGTTCATGCACAATGCACTAAATGCTTGGATATCTACATGTTGAATGCAAGTTATGCTTCAAATCACCATGAATCAATGAAATTGATCAAGCTACATACTCACCAATGCATGAACATGCGATAGATGATGCAAAATTTATGAGTTTATGTCCTATATGCAAGGGGAAAATAAATGCACAAGTGTATATGCATGCTATCCACAAAGAAATCCTCACTCCGACACGAATAAGATGGCAAAACTCAATTCAAATTAAGAAATTCATGAGTACAAGTTCTAGAATCAGAATCTACATTGAATTTGCATGCAATTTCAGTATTCAATTTCAAGAAAAGCTGAAAGTCAAAAACAGCTTAAAATAAGTGCTTATTTGAACCTAACACTTACTTGCACTTGAAGTTTGAGTCAAATTGAAGAGGAATTCCTTGTGCTCTTCAAAGAAAATACCAAATCAATGAGGAATTGTTGATAATCTTCAGGATTAAGCTTGAATCCTTGAAGAAAAGCTTGGATTTCAATGGAGAATTGAGGAAGAAGAAGAGAAATCCTTAAATCTTGAAATTGAGAAGATCAAGATGAAACCGTTCCTTCCATGTCAAATGTGAGTATAAGGAGGAGAAGAAAATGTATATTGAAGTAGGAGAAACTGCAATGGAGAAAACCAGAATTCGCAGGTCGCGCTTAGCGCGGTCTGCGGTTGAAGCCGATGGTGAACGGAGGTCCGGTGGCGGCCTGCGGTGGTTGCTTGGAGGGAAAGTTGTAGTTTTAAGCTTTTTGAATTTTTGTGCTTTTTGACTTGAGAGAATTGGAGGGTTTGTGGTAGTGGAGAATTAAGCAAAATGATTGTGTTGTTGTGATTTGTGAAGAGGAGAATCTATTTATAGCTTTGGATCCATAATCAACAAGCTAATTATGATTATCCGAATAATTTTCGTAATTAATCCAAAACAGCCAAATCCGTGCGGAATTCAGAGAATGTAAACTAAAAGTGTCCAGAATGCAATTTTGCTTGCGTGAATCAAAATCCTAACTCGATCCGATGAATTGTCAAGGAAATAGGAATTTTTGAAGTTTCAGCATCAATTTTGGACCACTGACACATGCAGAATTTCGTTTGCGCTCTGTGGGGAAAATGCCTCGGACGAGGATCTTCTGATTGAAATTTGCACATGCGTATCTCTGGGACAATCAAAGCTAACAAGATTTTTGAACTTTTGGCACCGGTCCCGTCCCGTTTCGATGAAAATCGAGCGAGATATGATTTTTCGAACTTCGCGTATCAGATGAAAATTGCTCAGTTCAGCTCAAAATCAACCTCAGAGAATAAAATTCTGGTACTGATCGGTGGGGAATCATCTCCCGAGTTGCAAATGAGAGTTGTAGAGGACTTTGATATGGAATTTTTGAAATCGGTCCCGCTCAATTCCGAGCTTCCAGCTAGGAGATAAAGCCTTTTCGGTGAGCCAAAACGCACGGTTCAACACTAGAATCGCTTGATCTGCTGGGGAAAATGACTCCTTTGAGAGCCTTCTTCACAAAATCCGTTCTCGACCTTCAAACGGAAATTGTAGATAATAACGAGATAGAAATGCCAGTCGAAAATCAATAGAAAATACCCAAGGAGATGAAAGATACGCCTTCTGGAGTGTCCAAAATGCGCCGAAACCCGAAATCCACTTTATTGAGAAGTAAACTCTTTTTGGGTGCCATTCGGAATACCTGGAACCTGATACTCCTCATGACGAATGCTATGCATGCTATTACATGTATTTTTTTATGCAATAGAATTATAAGCCAGAGAAATGCGGAAAAGAAGAGGGTAAATTTTGGGGTACAACAGGTGCGGGTCTGGGTGTGCTTAAACCCGCCCCGTTTACATCCCTAGTTGTTGGTTAAGAATTTTTTTCAGGTTTTTAGGTTCGCCCTTCGTTTATAACTGGGTTAGAGTACCCCCTATTACCACTAATACAAAACGCACAAACAACAACGCCATGTTTATGACGCAACCCTTTACACCGTAGTATTAGGTTAAAACTTAGCGTCTTGTGAGTTGTTGGATTTATTAATGACGATTGAATCCAAACACCTTAGTTAAAAATGATGTGTAATATGTTTTGATTCTCAGCAACCACATTTTTCCAATTTTTAGAGTACATTAAGCGTGTGTCACCTATTTCCATTATTTAAAAAATAAATTGAAAATGAGTTATTAAAGGGTTTATTGATAAATTAAAACAAATCTTATTTCATATTTCTTTCATAAGACGCCCTAGGTGAATAAACGGTCGAGAGACGACAGCGGTGGCTCAAATTTTTGTATCCATTCATTTGGAGCTCAAATATTCAACACCTTCATTCATTTGATTCTTCAGCTTCTCAGTTTGGTACTCTTCAACATCTTCATTTGTTTTTCTTGGTTTATGTTGTATATGCTCAAATCTTTACCCTGCTCGTTCATTTCAACATCTTCATTTCTTACGCGCATAAGATTCTTCAGCTCCGAACTACAGTATTCTTCAACATCTTCATTCATTTTTCTTTGTTTATGCTATATATATATGCTCACGTCAGTATGCTTTAGGATTAGATTTTCTTTGTTTATAGTACATTTTTCATATGCTTTACGATTAGATTTTCACATTATTATATGTGTATAAGTTTCAGAAGTTGTTATGGGTTGTAGTTGGATGAAAGCCAATAGATTAGGTCCGGTTTATGAGAAAAGAGTTCTTGAATTCCTTGAATATGCTGGTAAACATCTTCCCGATAATGATGGTATCTTTTTTTGTCCTTGTGTTATTTGTGCAAATATTTGTAAGGGTATAATGGAATAAATATTATAGCATCTTTATTGTGATGGTATATGTCAAAATTATATAATATAGACATGGCATGGCGAGGTTGATAAAGAGGAAAGTTGGGCGCCATAAAGTTAAAGAGTGGATGGAGATGAATATATGAAAGATCAACTAGAGGATATGTTACGTGATATCGGGGAATCTTTTACTAATGCTCATATTTATGATACTATATGTAGTGATAAAGACACCCCTTTATATAAGGGATGCAAAAACTTTACATGATTATCGATGATGTTAAATTTGTTTAATATGAAGGCAAAAAATGGATGTTTGGATAAAAGTTTCACAGAATTACTTAAATTGCTAAAGCAAATATTACCAAAAGATAACAAATTGTCGGATTCTTGCTATGAGGCCAATAATATATTGTGTCCAATGGGTCTGGAGTATATAAAAAATACATGATTGCCCTAATGATTGCATATTATATAAGAAAGAGTAAGAAAACTTGTATTAATGTTCAAAATATGGTGTGTCGCATTACAAGCTGAAGGCCAACAATGGTGATGACAATGACTATGACAATGTTAGTAGGAAGCATCCTTCTGCTAAAGTGGTATGGTACTTTCCAATAATTTCACAATGTAAGATACTTTTTTCTAAACCAGATGACGCAAAGAATCTTAGATGGCATGCAAATGAAAGGACTCGTGATGGAAACATTTTCCATGTAGCGTATTCATTGCAATGGAAGAAAACTGATTCGTTGTTTCCGAATTATGGAGTTGAGCCAGGAAACCTTAGGCTTGGGCTTGCCACCAATGGAATGAACCCCTTTGGTAATCTGAACACTAATCATTCTTCAGGGCATGTTCTTCTTACTATTTACAACCTATCTCCTTGGTTGTGCATGAAGCGCTAGTATATATTGTTAAGTATGATGATTTCTGGACCACGTCAACCTGGTAATGATATATATGTTTATATAAGTCCATTAATTGATGATTTACGACTCTTGTGGAATGAAAGCGTCGGGGTTGATGATGCATATTCTGGGGAAAAGTTTAAGATGCGTGCAATGTTATTTTGCACAATCAACGACTTTCCTACTTAAGGTAACTTGGATGGATATAGTGTCAAAGGACATAAAGTGTGTCCTATTTTTGAATATAATACTTGTTCTCACCAACTTGAGCTAGGAAAAAAGATCATTTACCTTGGGCATCAAAAATTTCTAAAACCCGATCATCCTTATTGTAGATTGTGGAAGGATTTTAATAGAGAGCAAGAGTTTGATGATACTCATGAACCTTTAATCGGGGATGAAGTTTATCAATGACAGGTGTGATATGGTGAACTGACTTTGTAGGATTTTTGTATCCAAATGTGCGGATAGCAAGAGTCGCCACCGACTTTTATTTTTATCCAATTAAGGGAAGGTAAAAGTAATGTAAAAGACCTTCGTTAGATTCTCGAACGGAGAATGGTTATGAAAAGGGAAGGTATTAGCACCCTTTCCATCCGTAGTTATCTACGGGCTCTTAGTTGCTCTAGATCACTTTTAAAATTGCTTTCTGTGTTTGACAAAATGTTTTGAAAGAGGCATTTCGCTTTGACTTTGTAATGACTCATGTAGGAGTGTATACAAGGTGTTCGAAATGTTTTATTTTGAAAAGAATTTGAACTTTGAAAAGAGTGTGGTGTGAAAAGCATTTGGTTTAGAGCAAGCAACTAAAAGACTTATATACCCACTCGAATTGGTCGCTTTGTTGTACTTCTACGCCTTTAGAATAGCGCTAGCCATACCATTAGTTAGTAGGTAGCTCCATTCGTTGGATGTAAGCGGGACATTCGAAGGGACATCGGATGGTCATAGAAAGCAACTGTAGGAAGTATCCTAGCACATTCGAAGGACTATCATCATTTTCGTAGGCGACAATCGAGGGTCAAGATCATGTATTCGGAGGCGACATCGTGGGTCTTATGATCTTTGTATAGAAGGGACTATGATGATTTGTTTGAAGGCAACGGTGCTAGAATACCTCTACGCTCGAGGGACATGACCATTTTGAATTCAAAGGCAACGAGAGAGAATTACCCTAAGGGTGCGTGTGTGAAAGAAGTGTTGATTTCAGAATATGTTATCTTGAAAATTAGTGGGCTATGTTCAATTTTAGTCTTGCCATACACGCCTAATTACTAGCAATTTAAAGGGTGCGGAAAGTAAAAATGCGGAATGTAAAGTGCGGAAAGGTAAATGTCCTACGCTATTACAAGGCTTTGGGGCAGATACATAATTTAAAATGCGGAAAATAAAATCCTAAATTAAACTATTACATCCCATATACAGTTACATTATTGGAAAAAATAGAATGATAAAGGAAAAATCGTCTGAATCGGAACAACCTGTGAAAGAGTGAGAAATCAGAAAATATGATGAAATCGAAATAAGAGAAAATGTTAGGAAAAAAGCAAATTTTAAATTGGAAAAAATATGACATGCTGGAAATAATGTAAATATACTAAGATAATTTTTTGGGATTTTTTAGATGCAATTTAATAATTTAAAATGAATTAAAAGTGATTTAAATGCAAAATTGTGAATAAAAATAAATATGCATGCAAAAATATGTTTTTTAATTTTATAAATTAAATAAAGTTTTTATGAGAATAATGTAAAAAGAATAAATATTTTTGATGAATTTTTAATGCAGAAATAAAAAGATGAAATTAATTAAAACAATGCAAAATATTGAAATAATATGAAATAGTTAGAAAATGCAAGTTTGGAAAAAGAAAAGCAAAACCAGGTGCTGGAAAGGATCGAACTCATGACCCTGGAGAGGATCTTCAAACAGCCAGCGCCTTAACCACTACACCATCATGCATTTGGTGTTTGAAAAGCTGAAATCAATTGAATATGAATGTCAACGTGTCATGAATATTTGAAATCAAAACACAGTCAGCGCGCGGGCCCCAGTTGGAAAGGAAAGAGCGAATCGGAATGAGCCATTATGCCACGCACGCGGTCAAGAGGTCAGCGCCGGAGTCAGCCACCGGAACCCTAACGCCGATCATCTTCTTGACCGCCAAAAACCTGCAAAATAGCCAAAATCAAAGCACAAAGAGAACCCTACCCCCCTAATTCGACCCCTACGAATTCAATGGTGGTGTTCATTTGCGTCGAATCGGCCTGTGAAATGAGTTTCGAAGAAAACGATAAAACCTGCCCTAACAATGGCAAACCTTCATCCTGGCGTTAAACTTCACATGTTATACGTCAGACATGTTCTACTAGATCGCCTGAACTCAACCAAACAAACAAAAACAGTCAATGATGCATGGATTTTTGAAATCGATTTCAAGAAAAACAACAAACCGGTGAGTGTTAGGGAGCCCGATTCTGGATGGTTTGGCTTCAAGTAAGAGTTGATTTCGCTTGCTGGGATGTCAATGAACAAGATGGAATGCTCAAAACACCCTGAAACTGGCTGGAGAATAAAATTCGATTTTCAAAGATTCTTGAAAAAAATTGGCAACATAAGGGTTGTGTATTGGGCTAGGGTTTCGTCCTCATTGCTGGCTGCATTGCTTGGTATTTATAGAAGAGGTTTGGAAAGAAAAAAGAGTGAAAAAAGATATGATTTGGTGCATTCAATTTTTTTCAAATAAAATCAATTTTCTTGAAGGAAATTTGATTTCCTCTTCAATGCTTGATCATGCACGAATTTGGCAAGTATCTTGGGCTTTCTTGGACATTAAGGAAGATATAAAATCAGCCCTTTTGGAAAAAATACTTAATTTTCATATTTTATATAATTTATTTTTGAATTAAATGTTATAAAATTCAAATATAAATCATTAAAATAGAAAATTACCAATGCCAAACATTTATGGGTCAAAAATCATGTCATGAACAAGTTTGGATCAAAAGATTATAGGCCCATTTGGAAAATTTTGCATTTTGACCAAAATGTCCTTTTGTGCAATTGTCCAAAATTGCCCAACTTATGAATAGTGTATCTTGCTCAATTTTCCACATTTTTGAGTGTTCTTGGACTTTTTGGAAATATCTAAGAGTCCTCTAACCAACCTTTTTGGTCTCATATCAATTGGAGTTACCATGCTCAATATATCTTCAAAGCAAAAAGTTGACTTTTTGTTGACTTTGAAAATGACCTGTAATGTTTTGAGCTATACCTCTCAAATGAAGCATTTTTTGGACATTCTTGTGAGACATGAAGTTGTAGAGAATTGAATTTCCTTCAAAAAAAGAGGTGGTGGAAATTTTTTTGAGAAAGTATGAGAAAGTTATGATAAGTCAAAGTTCTGTTGACTTTTCACCTAGAAACCCTAATTTAGAAAGTTTGACTTTTGAGCAAATCTTGAGTTTTCTTGATGAATCATGATCAACCCTTGATCAAATGATGAATGTAACTTCAAAATGAGGATGTTGACAAAAATTATGAAGTTTGATGTATGTTGACCATTGACTTTTGTCCATATAACCGATTTTCAACCATCTGAGCAATTGTCTGAGGAAATTTGACTTGTGAAGCTTGAAACTTGACATGGAGAATCTTTGAAGCATATGAGGAGGCATGAAGGCCATTGGAGATGTTGGAAGTTCATCTTGACTTGAGAGATACCAAACCCTAGTTTGGGTTGATTGTCTGTCTGATCAACTCTTGAGGAATCCTTGAGCATAGATGTATGAAATCTCTTGAGTAGATGGAGGGCAAATTTTGGGGTATGACAACAGGAACACATTAATGTTATCTTCGGGAAGAGAAAAAAAGAAAAAGGGATTGTTGCAAAAAATATATGGAAAAAGAGGTTCATCTTCTTTGATCTTCCGTATTGGTCAAGTCTTGACGTTAAACATTGTCTTGATGTGATACATGTGGAGAAAAATGTGTGTGATAGTTTGATTGGAACATTTTTAAATATTCCAGGAAAGAATTAAGATAGTAAGACTTCTCGTTTTAATATGGAGGCAATGGGTATACGAAAATAATTAACTCCAACAGAGAAAGGAAAACGAACTTATCCGCCTCCAGCATGTCACACTCTATCTTAAAAGGAAAAGAAATTTTTTTGCGAGTGTTTACAAGGTATTAAAGTTCCACAAGGTTACTCATCAAACATCAAGAAACTTGTATCGATGAAAGATCTCAAGTTAATTGGTTTAAAATCTCATGGTTGTCATGTATTGATGCAACAACTTCTACCAGTGGCTATCTGTGGGATCTTACAAATGAATGTGAGGGTAACTATAACGAGATTGTTCTTATTCTTCATGCCATATGTAATAAAGTTCTTGATTTCAAAAAATTATAAGAATTAGAAGATGAGGCTGACATAATCTTGGGTCAATTGGAGATGTATTTTCCTCCATAATTTTTTGACATTATGGTTCACTTACTTGTCCATCTAGTCAGAGAAATCAGATTGTGTGGTCCAGTTTATTTAAGTTGGATGTATCCAATAGAGAGATATATAAATAACTTTAAAGGATATATGAAGAATCATCACCGACCGAAAGCTTCAATTGTTGAAAGATACATCACCGAAGATGGTGTTGAGTTTTGTACAAACTATTTGTCAGAAGAAAATTCTATGGGCATTCTGAAGTCTCGTCACGCTGATCACACAGACGAAAGAGGTATTCAAGGTCTAAGTGTTAAGTCAATGGCTCGGGATGCATTTATTCAAGCACATTTCTATGTATTGAATAATGTAAATGAAGTTCAACCTTTCATAGATACTCACAAAAAACATTTTATGGAAAAATATCCCCGAATGAGTGACAAGTTGTTGTTGATATAGCATAATAAGATATTCATAGATTGATTTAGTAAAAGTGTATCTAATGATCGTAGTGCATCCGAGATGCTTAAATGGTTGTAGTATGAGCCAAAATTTTGTGTCATTACTGAGACTGCATATGACATTGGTCATTATACCTTTTATACAAAATCAAAAGATGATCGTAGTACAATACAAAATAGTGGGATTATGGTTGAAGTCGGATCAATGTATTTCTCTAGTTCGAAAAAAATAATCATGTATTGGCAACTACCGCATTTTATGGAGTCATTGATGAGATTTGAGAGATTCATTATGTCATTTTTAAAGTGGCTTTATTTAAATTCAAGTGGATTCCCAATAATAGAAATGATGTACACATTGATAATTTAGGATTCACCTGGGTCGACCATGGCTTCTCAAGCAAAACAAGTTTTCTATGTTACCGACCCATCAGACATATCGGAAAAACGGTCAATCATTCTCCAAGGAAAACACATTCCTCTTAGTGATAAAAGTCTTGATATTCCGTCCACATCTTCTTACACAACACAAGTTCCTACCTCATATGATGAAATTGATGGAGATGTTGTTCATGTTATTCGAGTCGATCATGAAGAATGCATTTGGGAAAATTAACAGGTACGTAATTTATTCTTTATTCATAATATATTCTTGTATGTTATAGTTTCCAAGTAATTTTACTAAGGGTTAAATATGTTTTTGGTCCCTCTAAGTATCTCAATTTTAATTTTTAGTCCCTATTATAAAAATATTTTTTAATTCCTACAAAATAATTATGTACGTAGTTTTAGTCCCTCCTGTTAAACCAATGTGTATTTTTAAATGATTATTTTTCACAAATATTTATAATATTATAAAAAGTTCCTAAAAAAAAAATGAACTCGAAATTTGATTTCTAAGTCGATATTTTCATTACTTTTGTTATTATATTCTGAAATTTAAAAAATTCTTATTTAATTCTTCTCACTTAAAAAATTATAAAATTTAGTAAAAAAATTATTTTATAGTATTTTAAACATGCATGAAAAAATTATTTAAAAATTTAAAAGTTTAAGAGCAATTAAATAGTTTTCAGAATTTTAGAAAATAGCAGAGACTAAAACTGCATGCATAAAAAATTTGTAAGGACTAAAATATGTTATTTTTTAACAGTGACTAAAAATAAAAATTGAGATATTTGTAGGGACCAGAAACATATTTAACATTTTTACTAACAAGTATAATTATTTGAAATTATAGGTTTTTAGAGTCAATACACTAGTTACAATTGTGTGATTTTATGTAATGTGTAAACTGTAGATTGTTTGTTCTGATAAATTGTAGGATGTTTGTTATGGTACAATTGAATATGATACAATTAATATCTATCGTCATATAAGTAAAGTCATGCATTTTTCAAATTGAGTATTTCTCAAATTGAGTGTCACATCATCATCATTTAATGCTTCCCTATTCTGATGGCAGTTACAAGAATTGGAAGAACCAATTTAGGTGTGCATGAAAAAGTTGCAGTTTCCATCCTTCCAGTATCCCTTCCTTGCACGGTTACAGAAGGCCATGAATGTTTTTTTTTCCACCCGCTCCACTCTCAATCATGGATGTATTATTTATAACCCTCCCAAACCATGCATCTTTCGCATTCTGACTTCTCCTGGTATCTCAACTGTCTAATTTTTAGCTACCTGACTCAACAGAGTTGGCATTATGGGCAGACCTGTGGCGAAAATCTGTGACATCGACGACAATAAGAAATTTGGAAGGTCTCTGTTCGGGTTCATCACAAATGGAAGGTTTAGGATCTCCATTAGAACAATGGATCTGCTAATAAGAAGTTTGACCAAGCTTCAACAAAGAGTTTATATGTTTCAAAATCTCAGAATATTCGGCTTCTAATTACTTGAGGTTGCAAAAGTTGAATTCTTTAATAGGTAAATTTACTGTTTGGTGTCATGTACAAAAGTTTTTATAATTATTTGAGAATTGTAATATTAGAATTCGTTGACAGATAAATTTTGTTATTAGACCTGTTATGTAACAGTAGAGTCATAAAGGATTTTGATAATTTAAAAAGTCTATAATGTAAGATATCATTATCATATAATATTATAAATTGAAAAATATGGATGTGAGGAGTTTATTTGATATCATTATCATAAAAGGTTAGAAATTGAAAAATATGGATGTCAGGAGTTTATTTTACGATGTAACAACTCCATGGAAAAATAATATTGGATGAGTGCATAGTGCAGTTTATTCATCTAATGCTTCTCCATTTTGGTCCTCTATTCTATCACTGAAATGCCCCAATGCAGCAACTCATTTTTCTATGGCAAGGAGTGTGGCAGTGTTGGACCTATTGTTACAATCCTTTCTTTGAACAAGAAAGAATTCCTGGAATAATGATGTAAAAAAGATTCAAATGATTTAAGATTGAGAATAAATCAAAAATTTCTTATTGATGTATAGAGATCAAAGTTGATCTATGTCCAAAAACTCTCACTCATTTCCTGTCATCTTCATGTGTACACCATATATATATATATATATATATATATATATATATATATATATATATATAGTCAATCCAATCTTCTTAAATAAGGTTGAATTTCAGCATTGAGAAAAATATACATGTCAATGGTGTAATTTTATTACCATTTTTTAAATATTTTTGTATTATGATTTTAGAATAAGGATTTTTATGATTCAATGCATTTATGGGAAAAATGTGTTACTTGTAAATTAATTAAATATATTTTTAGAAAAGTAGTATGTAAAAATATTATTTTGTTAATAATTAAATACTATCATTTACGGGAAACAATAGTATTTTGTTAAATTAATTAAATATATTTATATTTATCATGCAAATCAATTGTTTTGTTATATTTGCTTCACAAAAAGAGAGCGAGGAGATGAGAGATTGTAGGTAATGGTTTTTGATGTGAGAGAGGAATAGATGCAAAATTCTTCGGAGAAGAATGTGAAATCGATTGTAGGAAGATCCAAAGCCACACACACTTATTGAATGATTATTTTGTAACTACAACCTGATGAAGTGATGAGATAAGAGAATTAGTAAGGAGCAGATTTTGATAAATTTCTTGGTGATTATCGATTCCCATGATATTTAATATTAATTACGATAATCCAATAATTCTGAATTTGAAAGTTTTAAATTATTTTTAAAATAATAGATGAAATTTTAATGAAAATGTGGTTCAAAATTAATCACCATAAATTCTTCATTAAAGACTTATTATTATTCTCAATAGTATATCTGAAACAAAATCATTATCATTCAATTATAACTACTATTATTACCGATTTAATTATTTTCTATAAAGTGAGAATAATTAATCTCTATTATTAGAGTACCTGAATTTATATATTTTTTAAATAATTTTTTATTTATTTTCATTTTTAAAAATCTCTCTTTTATTTTTGTTCAAGCAAAAAACGAATTAACCATGCCCACCTCTTTTTTTTGTTTCATTTTTTATTATATCTTTGAAAATAAATATGGTAATAATACATAAAAATATATTTAATTAATTTATTATAAAATTGAATTATTATTTAAAATATCTTATTATTGAGTGAAATTGTTATTATTGAATTGAAAATTAAATAGTTCATCATAATTATTATTTATTTCTTAATTTTATTTTAATATCAAATTTCATTTTTAGTTTTTTATAAGTCAATTTAGATCGGTGAAATAAATATTTTTAAGTTATCTTTTTATTCATGATACAATTAATATATATATATATATATATATATATATATATATATATATATATATATATATATATATAATTAAAGTATTATAAATAATCATTTGTTAAATTATATGTAAAACTTTATATTAAATTGTTATTTGTAATTATTTGTTAAATGATAAGTAAAAAAATATTAAATGTTAAATTATTTTTTAATAATATAACTGATTTTCTGATATTCTTAGATTTAATTTTTGATTTACCTACTTATATTACACTAATAAATGTTAAATTATTAGACGTGTTTTTAAGTTTATGTGATATGTTTATACCCTATTTTTGTTAAATTATAAATTTAATTATATATTAAATTGTCATTTGTAATTATTTGTTAAATTATTAGTATAAAAATGAATATTTAATCATTAATGCTAAAAGGTCTATATTCAATTACATATCGTATTTGAAGATACCATAAAGTATAGATTTTCAGTTAGAAATGAAATTTGACCAGTAGTTGTCCTATACTGTAGGTTTGTAAAAATTGTAAATATGATATAATAAGAACTAAAGAAATATTTTAAAAAATCACGTATTTTTAATAAATATTAAACTAAAGGAGTAAAGTATCGGTAAAAACCATGAATACTTTTCTTACTATAAATTATAACTTATTTTATTCCAAAGTTAAATGTAGTATTTAATTTATCATTATAAAAACATAAGAATAAAAATTATTTTGTAATTAGTCTCCTTATTTGAAATAAAATGTATTTTAAAATTATTTAAATATTTAAAGAAAGGTTGATAAAACAATATAAAATCAATTGGGATTTAGTAATTATTTTAGACTTATGAAATAACTAAATGATATTCATGAAAATTTAATGGTAAATGATAATCATAAAAATTTAATGAGAAAAGGTAAAAATTTATGAGACACATATTTATCACTATAGAATAAATAAATTTAAGATGATACGACAAATATTTATTTTTATAATTATTTTTAGAAAGATAAATAACTTACAAATATTTTTATAAACGATAAAAATTCAATTATTTATTCAATTGTTTTAAACATGAATTAGTTAAAAATATTTTTATAAATAGTCACACGGTTCAAATCATTTATAAACTAGAAAAATTCTACGTGTTGATATAATTATTTTTAGAAACAAAAATAAGTTACAATCACTTTTATAAACAAGATTAAATTGCAAATATTTGTATAAACGAAAAAAATTCAACTATTGATGCAATTGTTTTTAACCTGAATAAGTTAAAATATTTTTATAAATTGTCACAGTTTCAAGACACTTATAAACGAAACTAAGTTACAATAATTTTTAAGAACACAAATAAATTAGAAATATTTTTATAAGTGGAAAAAACTCATGATTATATATTATAAGTATATGAATGCTAACCAATTGAATACATGAAATGAATTTAGGGATATATGTCAACGTATCTATAAAATTTAAGATTTTTAAATTGTTCGTTTTAATGTACATCCTTTAAATCTTTCTTTTACTACTGTTTTATATAATTTAAGTTAGAGAATTGATGGTTAGGTTTATTATAAGTACAAATCAATACTTATAAGTCGGTGCATATTATTAACTTATATTTTGTAATTATATAAATATTAACTAACTGAAATATGAATTCAAACTTTATAAATGAGTGTTGTATATGTTTAATGACTTTTGTTTTTAATCTTTTTAAATTTTTTTTTAATAATATAGTTTATGATTTGTTTAAATAAAGAAGAAAAAAATACTATAGATAACGTGTAATTTGTATGTCAAAACGGGTGAATGTGAATGTATCTATGACATGTCAGCGGTATACTATTTATTTTAATGTCAATCTTTAAAATTATTTCGCTGTTGCTTATATAATTGAAGTTAGAGAATCAGCTATACAAATTTATTATAATTACAAATGAATGTTTAAAAGTTGGTGCATTATTAGCCTATATTTGTAACTATGTGAATGTCAATTAATTAAAAATGAATTCATATTATATTGTATATTTTATTGAAATATGTTTTCGTATGTTTACCAAATTTTATGTATCATATACTCTTGCTTCATACATTTTACAGATTTTTTTCATTCAAACTAAATTTCTATATTTTAAACATCTTTTTTATAATATTAAATTTTGCATAACATCAATATTAAACAAAATAATCAAACACTAACGGATATCCGTGCGAGTATGACACTAATTATTTACATAATTTTATCATAAATATGAATTTTATTTTCTACCGTGATATGATGAATAATAATATAGCTTAAAAAATTGGATAAATTATAGAAGCTGATACCTGAGAATCCAACTCAAGACCATTATGATCCTCACTTGTAACTATTTCACCAGTTTAATTTCCTCCTGCTCAAACTTGCAACGGCTTGATTTAAAGGTCAACTCACTCACTAGTACACTTGGTCCTAATTCTCTCCCTTCTTCCCTGCAATACCTCTCTTTATCATGGAACCATATTGCCGGAAAGGTAGATCAGGTTCTATGCAAACTAAACTAGCTCAGCTACCTTAACCTAATCTTTAATCGGTTTGCTAGTTTTATCCCGACTCAGTTATTCTCATTCCCGCTAACCAAGTCACAATTAGAAAGAAGAGAGTTCATAGGTCTTTGCAAATCTACAAGGCAATGCATGTACACACTACACACGAAATTTTGAGGGAAATCGGCAGGGCTGTTAGGGTAGAATCTAATTAAGTAAAACAAAAAATAGTTACACAATTATTCCCAATGATTGTTTTAATAATTCCACAGAACTAAAAACAAAGTACCCTAAAACCAACCAACTATGTTTCTATCTAAGTATGTGTGTCTATTAACAACAGAAAGTAAATTCAAATTTTAAGAAAAGAAGAAAACCTATCTTTTGAGAATGAGTAGAAATCCAGTAAAGTATTGGAGCAGTAGTCAATCAAAAATATGAGAGAGAGAAAGAAAAGATAAAATATTTTTTTACTAGGAATTAAAGCGGAGAAGAACAATGATCGATAAATAGAAAAAAGAAGTTGAAATGTTTGAAAATATTGAAAATGAATTATTTATTTAAATATGGAAAACTATAATATATTTTTGAAATAAGTGTATAGTTATTTAAACTCCCACAAATTTTCACCAATTTTACATTTTTTTTTTAGCAATAAACTCCCACAATTTTATCTCATTTTTAAATTTTTTTCTGTTTTTATAATAAACAAAGCAATTGGAATATTTGGTGTTGCAACGTGATCATAACCCAACCATATGGGGAGTACCAAACATCTTTCTTTTCCCCATGCCAATTCATTATCCTTCTCCTACTTCAAAATTCAAATTCTAATGGAACACCAAAAGCCTGTCTGCTCTGATCCATGAAGCCTATCAGATACAATAATTTGAAGAAAAACGAACATCATGAAGATCAATCCATGAAACCCTATCACCGCCGCCGACCCCTTTCTCTACCCTATATACGATCGCTGCTTTCAGGTATCTATCTCCAACCCCTTCTTCTTCTTCAACCTTCACTCCTTTCTCCACCCTGCATTATAGAACGCCTCAGATTTTTTGGAGAAAACTGTGAGTTTTGATTTTTGAGTTTTGATTTCATCTGATTTTAATTTTAGGGTTTGTCATTACTCGGTATTTTTTGTTTTGATTTACCTTTTCTCTGCTTCTCAAAATGTTTTATCTCTTAACTGTGTGTTTTGTCTCCAATTTTTCAGTTAAAGATTTCATAACAACGGTCAAAATATTTTTATACGAGATTGCATAGATCTGACACTTATTGCTTCATTATCCATGGTGAGTGTCTATTTTCTCTTTGTTATGATTTTATTGTTTGTTTTCTTTCCAAATCTGTTTGGAAAAGTATCTGAAAAACTTGAAATCTTGAAATGTTTTGTTTTTTTTTAGCGCCATTGAATCTTTATAAGCGAGGTGTGAATTTGTTTGCCCAATGATGGTTCCTTGAGAATGACATGTATTTCTTGGTTAGTTTGGATTATAATTAAATTTTTATTGTTAATGCATTTTGATGTTAGTCTGATATTTGAAATTTAATTTTTGTTTGCTGATTGTTCAGTTTTGTAAAGAAGACTTTTCTCTTTGGAATGTTAGTCTGATAAAATTTGAATTTATTTTTAAAGTTGATGTTGGTTCGATGTAGGTTTGATAATAAGATGAATTTGATGCGTTCAGTTCAACTTTTGACAACTCAAACAAAACCGGTAATTCTCAAATTTTCATTCTGATAATAAATTGTTGTGGTAATTTTTATTTTGATTGAATTCTTGTGATAAAAGTTGTTTTGGTTTTCTGTAGAAGAATGAAGATGTTTATACAGAATCAACAACTGCATTCACACAATCTTAGCTGCAGAGTTCCAGGAAATCTTGCCGAACCTGGTCGTCGGAGGTTCATCGTTGTGTTACTATTGAACCAGAATCAAACTGTTATTTATTCTTACAGTTTTTGTTTGAGAAAAAGTATGGATGATTTGGCAGGACATTAATATTTGGTTTATGCTATCTTACGGCAACACGTGGAAGGGTATCATGAGCTGTCTGCAAAGACAAAGACATTCTTTTCTACCGTTGTTGCATTATGGGATGCTGATTTCTATGTCAAAGTGGATGATGATGTTCATGTGAATTTAGGTATATTGATGTTCATGAACCTGGGTTCTGGAAGTTTGGAGAAGAGGGAAACAAGTACTTGAAATACTATCTAAGATAGCTCATGGAAACAACTTCTAGCATGTCAAAAAGGTGATTTCAAATTATTTCTATAAGCTTTGTTAAATAGTTTATGAATGCAACTTATAATTTATGTTAAAATGATTTGAGTTTAATTTATCTTTTTTTACATAAGCACTTATATCAATGCGCTAATTTGATTTCGTTTAATTTTCAACACATTATTTGACCTTTGCGCAAGTTTTTGGATGATTGTTATGATAAGATTTGCTCTTGGAGGTTTAAATGGGTTTCTTAGACCAATGAAGGTAGCATCAATCAGCACATGTATCTAATGTTTCATTAATCTTTATTGAATAATATTGTTGTTGATGTTGATTGATAATTTTGAACTTTAAAGAAACTGCTCTTAGGATTTCATTAGTTGAAAGAAAGATATGTGAATTATATTTATGCTGTGAATCATTTTTTGATTGTTTGAGGTAATGTGTGTGAATGATGATGAAGATATTCGGAAATACTTTATTGTCTTCCATCAGTTTGCTAGATTGAAAGTATGGAAATTAATGGAATGTGGAATTGGTAGAGTTGTTATGGAAATAAACAAGGTGCTTTCTATGGTAATTTATTAACTGATGGTGTGCTCAGTTAGTGCAGGTTGATGGATGGTGCTGTTAGGCTGCGGTAATAATCTGGTGCAGTTTGGAAGTTTGTTCCAAGTGCTGGCCTAATAACGTTAAGGAGTGATTCATAGGAATTTAGTGCTCTCGGTTTGGAGCTGATGCCGAGGCCAACTGGGAGTGCGTTTTATTGGAGTTATGCAGCTGGTTTTATAATTTGTTTAGCAGAAACTGGGACTGCATCAGGAAACCTTAGGTGTCAACAAACAACGAAATTGGTAAAATCATCCGTATATGGAGGTTTCGTCGCGATTGAATTTGCAGCAAGGGTGGTCGAAACAGCTGAATGACAGCAAATAGTTCATTCTGGCAGTGGAATTTTGGAGGATTATTCTGATGTCAAGGTGGAGCTGGATTTCAAAAATTGAGTATATAATTTTAAGGTTGTTGGAAGCACATGTGCTATATAATATAAAAGAGATCCGGGAAATGCAGGTGGAATATTTATAGGGAAATAGGTGGTATGTTTTTTGTTGTTTTGTATGATGCAGAATTGTAGCAGATAGATATGACCCTTGTGCTTGCAATGTATCTGTGAACTTATTCTTGGCATTGCTTGCGCTAAGAAGTTATTCAATAATTTGCCTTTTTTTAAAAATTGCTGGTGTGCTATATATGGTGTTCATTACTATATTTTATGTATCTTTTCAATTTGTCCTTTGTTTTTCGTTGTGGTTTTCTATTATCTACATATATTATTGTTTGTTTTTGGTTGTGCTTATTTTTATCTAAATAAATTGTCCTTTGTTTTTTTGTTTTGTTCTGGTTATCTTTCATCTACATAAATTGCCGTTTATTTTATATTGTGGTATCGTTTAAAATTTTTAAAAACGTTTATAACAAATTAAAAGAATAAAGTTAAAGAAAATAAGTTTTCAGGTAGTAAAGATATTTTTATAAACAAAATATATATTATTGACAAAAATATTTTTATGTGTATTACTAATAATAAAGACAGATTATAATGTTATTATAATTTCATTTATAAATTTTAAATACTTATAAAATGTTTTTTTTTTAGAAATTTTGTCCCGTGCGAGCACGGTATACTTGAATCAGATCACAAATCAGTTTTTCACTATCCTCCATGAGTTTGAAATGTTTCATCATTCTGCAGATACTTGCAAATAACCCACAATTGAAGAACTCCACAAAATCTTGGAATTGAAGAACTTATATTTAATTTTAATTCGATACTTTAACAATATATAATTTTAATTCGATACTTTAACATATATCTTTTGAATGGAGACATTATTTTCATTTATTTTTATTATACTTATATGGAAATTATTTTGAATGGTGACATAAATATGTTTAATTTTTATCTATGATTTGATTCTATAAAATATTATGATCAATAAAATTTGAATTCTCTTTTAATATTATAGGTTTGATACTGTTTCATATTGTAGCAATATTATATACATTAGAATATATAAAGATATGAAAAAATTAAATCAAAACTTTACAAATATATCTTTTGAATGAAGGTATTAATATTATTTAATTTTAATATATATAGAAATTATTTTGAATGGTCACATTAATACATTTTATTTTTATGCATGATTTGATTTCAAAAAATTTATGATCAATAAATTTTGAATGGAATTATAATTTAACCAATAAAATTTTCTACCGACTTCTAAATATATTTGTGTATATTTTTTTTAAATGTTACATTTATATTCTTGAAAAAATTAACGTAGTTTAAACGATGTATTGTTAACTATAAATATATTGTTAATAAAATTAACAAAAAAGTATATTATAAATATATAAAAGGTAAAGTAAATAAGAACTCTAATGTTTATCTTAAATATTTAATTTATTATTCTAAAAATATAAGAATAAATATTATTTTGTAATTATTTAGATCCTTATTTGACCTAAAATAAATTATTTCAATTTTTATAATAAGGTTAATAAAACAAAACAAAATCAATTGAGATTTGATAATTTTTTTAACTTTATGAAATAACTAAAATATATCATAATCTTTTCAAATTAACTTTATAATTGTAATCATGATAAAAAATATTGAATAGTAATCATGAAAATTTAATGATAAATGTTAATCATAAAAAATTATGATAAAATAAAAAAATTATTGATATAATCATTTTAATAAATTGAATAATTTATAATTGATTTTATAAAGGTGAATGTATCAACATCTAGCACTACAAATGTTGTATACAAAGAAGTTTTTCAATCTCTTTGTTGATCGGTAAGTACATCATAACAAATCTTTTCTTTAATATAAATTATTTCCGTAATTGCTGTCTAATTTTTGCATAATTTATTGTGCAAGTCAAATAGTTGAAAACATCGTTTCCAAGCTGGTTGTGTTGTATCTGAAGACTCGTGATAGTTTCTTATTTTGAAGACTCATGACAGTTTCTTATTTTGTTACACAATCATGTTTTCAGTTTACATTTTTCAATGTTGTCAAATAAATTTGATACACTAAATTTGGCCGAATTAGATGAACTTTTATTGAATTACATAAAAACGAATTTTCTGTTACATGACAAGATTAGTTCCACATTATATGAAATCTCGACCGGCCCCGTGCGACAGCACGGGTTATTTACTAGTTATTGAATAAAAAATGATAGATCAAAAGAAATAAGTGTAAGTTTTTCAATTTTTTTTAAATGGGTTAGTAAGAATCACCTTATTTCAATGTGATTCATTAAGAGTTTGGTATGAAACAGAGAACATTAATGGTTGCAATCCATAAATTGACGCAATAACACTGTCATAAATAATAACCATTTAATTTAGATCCAATTATTTAAATTTAAACTCAGTATTTTTAATTATATAGTTAATATTAAACATGCCTTGTTTTAAGCCATTAGATTAGAATTGGACAATCAATAATGTTCTGACTATTTGACTGTTGGAAAATACTGACAACAGGGGATTTTGTTTCATGAAACAGACTACGATTGGTCATGCTGTCATAAATAATAACCGTTTTAACGACATTCCTCTTTTCTGCTAGAATCTTGAATTTACTATCCTGGACCTCACATTGTAAAAGATAAAAGAGAATGTTATAACACACCCACTCATTTTTATGAAGGTGTGTTTTAGCAACATAAACCTTAGGGTGCATTTAATGTAGTTTTAGTCATAATTTACTAACATACTCCTTCCAAAAATGAAATAAGTGTATTTTAGAAAATACATAGGAGATGCTAATTTACACCCACCTAATTTGTAGAAGAAGTATTTTAGTAACATACACCTTAGAGTGCATTTAATCATTTTTAAGTTAATGCTTGCTAAAATACACCTTCATAAATACAAGTGGGTGTATCCTAACAAAATCTATATATATATATATATATATATATATATATCATAGAAGAGGAATAAACATCTTCCAAACCTTAATATTAAAAAAGACGAACGGGTAACATATTTGTCTCCACCTCGATTGTCACCGGGTGATGTATGGAATCAAGTTAGTGAACTACCAAAATTCACATATACTGGTAAAGCATGTAGAATTCAAGGATATGTGGTCACACACAATTGGACAAAAAGAAGTATATTTTGGACCTTCTGTATTGGAAATGTAATTTGTTGCGCCATAATCTTGATGTTATGCATATAGAGAAGGTTTTTTTAATAATGTATTTAACATAGTGATGGATGTTAAAAACAAAACAAAAGATAATGAGAAGGCTATACAAGACATGAAAATTTGGTGTAGTCGAAAAGAGTTGGAGTTGAAGCCTCAACCAAATGAAAAATTATTAAAACCCAAGGCTAATTATAGTCTAACTTCCCAAGAAGCTAAAGCGGATTGTTGATGGTTAAAAGAAGTGAGAATGTCCAATGGTTATTCTTCAAATTTAGCAAGGTGTGTCGATGCTAACACTAGGAAGATGCATGGTATGAAAAGGCATGATTGCCACGTTTTTATGGAACAATTGCTACCAAATGTGTTCGGTTCACTATCCAAACATGTACTTAATTCACTAAGTTAAATTAGTCAATTTTTTAGAGATATTTGTGCGTCAGCTTTAAGAGTCGAGGACATCATTAAGTTGGACAGAAATATTCAAGTCATTTTGTGTAAGTTGGAACAAGTATTTTCGCCTGTTTTTTTACTCTAAGGAACATCTACCAGTGCATTTTGCATATGAAGCTTATCTTGGCGGCCATGTTCAATATAGGTGGATGTTTTCGTTTGAAAGGTTCATGGGTGATTCAAAGTGATTTTGGAAAAATAAAGCTAGACTTGAAGGATCAATATGTGCATATTACTTGCATTGAGAAATGTCATATTTTGGCAGTCACTATTTAAATTACCAGATGTTAACTCAAAGAATCATAAGGAATTCTGTAAATTTTAACGAAAAGAAGTCAATTCACCTTATCAGTCTTTGGGCTTCCAGGCCGTCCTCTAGAAAGAAGGGTGTGTATTGGTTGACCAAAAAAGAAATGCAATCGACACATGTTCATGTCTTGATCAACTGCGTTGAAGTCAAATTATATCTTGAGTAAGTGTTATTTCCCTGAAATTATGGTTGACATATAGTTTGGTAAAATCATCTTAGCAGTAATTTGTTGAAAGATATGTCCCGACTTACAGTTTTCAACATGTCGAATAAAGACGTCCAACCTAGAAGATAGGACATCGCATTTGCAACAACTAGAAATCTATGATTCACCTGAGTTATGAAATAACTAAATATTATGGGAATAATCAGTTAGCTTATGTGGCATCCACCATTTATCAATCATATATTTTCTTGTTGGTTTTCGAAGATCCTTAAGTTTCTAAATTTGGAGATATTTTAGGAAACAAATGATTGAAGACCTATTTTCTTTGAGATGTTTATGCGGACTTTGTGCAGACTCTTTGTTGCAATTTAGAAGCCTAATCTAAACCAGAATGAAGATATATATATATATATATATATATAGATATATAGATTGGTGTATACCTAGTTTTAGGTAGAACTTACGTGTATGTTTTGTTAGGGTTGTAGAATCCTTATTTGTGAATGCTTCGTACTACTGAATGAGAGCAAGAGCTTTTGTTTCTTTACTTGTGCATTTCCTTCATGCGTCATTCTTAAGGAGTCAAAAATGTTCTTAGTTGAGTCTCTGTTTGTGATCTTTTCATACTCACCGTATGAGATGGCGCTTAGGAGGATTGTTCTGGCTTTGTGATGATTTTTGAATTCTTTCTTTTGATGATTTGACATTTTCTTTCTTTCAATCTTCTGACCACTTGCATCAACAGGATGAATGTAGCCATCAGTTGCCATATCCTAGAGATAAGCGTCATGGGCCATAAAGAAACTTTCAATTATGTCTTTCCAATAGTCGAAATTTTCTCCATCAAACATTGGGGGTCTGCCGCTGAATATGTCTTTGTTGTCATAGTGGTCATTGTTGTTCTGAACTAGTTTTGTCATTGTGTTTTTCAAGCTGGATCTTTTATCTGACACGGTTAAGTGTTAGCACCCAGAACCAGGTGCTCTGATGTCAATTGAAGGTTGAGAAATACAAGAAATGAGGGTTTGAATTGGGTTTTTCTAAATTAAAAACAGTTTGACACAACTATTTTTATCCTGGTTCGTTTGTACTCAAACTACTCCAGTCCACCCATTAAGGTGATTTGCCTCTCTCAACGAGGTCTTAATCCACTATTTAACAATAGATTACAATTCACAAAGACAACTGCCTTTGTCTTCTTGAGATAAACCACAACCTGGTTCTCAAGGAATTGCAACTGATTGAACAATTAAAATTGTGTATAAAAGATGCTTCTAATAAGTTATATCACTACTATGATGTATTACACAATATATATTGAGCTCAATTGAAACTAAAGAAATATGAATGCTTTCGTTGAAAATTTTCTCTGCAATATGCATGTAAGAGTTGTGTGAAATTCTTCATGATTTTGTCTTTATATAGGCGTGAGAATTTCAATCCATTGGAGACATAGATTCCACAAATGGAAGAATGATATTTGTTATTAATTGTGTTTTCCATAAAAAGAATATTCCCATTTGATTCTTTGTAACGCATCAGAACTAAGCAGCCAGCATATAGGAATCAGAGTTTATAGTGCAGCATAGTGCTTTCAAAAGTTTGTCTTTTGATCATAGTCGAACTTCTTCTAACGAGCGTGATAGTATTTAAGACTTCTTTTACATGTGTATCTTTTTAAGTTCTCTTAGAATTTCTTTTACAACATATTATAACTTCTTATATCTTCATAATTGTAACATGTTCTCCTTTTCCATTTAGAATCAGAACATCATCTGCATACTTCATTAAAAAATTAGGAGGCAACAATGTTTCATACAAAATATTTATTTATCAGGGTCAGAACATAATTGTCATCAACAGTACTTGTTATCATCAATACTTCTAAGATAGGTGTAGAACCAAACCATGTTCTAACAGGAATTAAACTATCTCCTACTAAGACTGTGACTTATGGAGACGACTCTAAAGGTAGATAAATAGGGGTAGGGAAGTTAGAGTGTGCAGGGGAACGTAATCTTGATGATGTGCTATTTGTTACGGGATTAAGTGCTAATTTGATTAGTATAAGTCAACTACGTGACCAAGGTCTTATAGTTAACTTTACCAATTCTGAGTGTTTGATAAAAGACAAGAACAATGAAATTATCATGAAGGGTAGTAGATCAAATTATAATTTCTATGTGTGGATTCCTGAAGAAGCAAAGTTCTATGCAACATGCTTAAGGGTCAAGAAAGTTGTTGGGGGAAGTTTTGAGGTAACTTAAGGATAACAAATGATGATGAATGTCTTATTAAACTAAGTAGGACTAAACTGACAGATATCCAGATGCATGGTGTAAAAAGTAGAGTCTAAGAGTAAAACCGTATTTTTAAACGTGAAAACATTGAAAAATTAGGAGCAAGACTCAAGGAACTTAAGTATGGGGATGCGCTGCATTTACTGCAGTTTACGAGGCCCATTAGATTTTTAATTTTTATAATTCCCACATATTTCTAAGCCCACTCCTCAAATTTTTAATTATCTGGTCACACTGTCATACCCCAATTTTTTTACCTAAGTGACAAATTGCAATACAAGATAACTTGTGTACTTGCTCCTTGAGCCAAATTAGGGTTTTGAATCAAATCTTTCGTCGGTACAAGATGTGATCAATTAGGGTTTGATTTTCCAATATCCTCTAGTGATCTATCCTCATCAATCATCAACATTTGATCTTCAAATTTCAATCATTTACTCCGTATCAACTTTGGATCAACCAAATTAGGGTTTTGATCGAGGATGGTGCATCATTGAATTTTTGCTCAATGCATGACCTAATTGCTTGGAGATTGATCTCAAGATCACCAATGCAATATCTTGACCTAATTTATTGATTCAAAACATTTCCAAAACCATGGTTGATTTAACAGTAAAATTCTGAATCATCAGACAAAAACTCAATTGTCCAGATCAGTCAAACTTTGACTTTTTTTGGTCAACTTTTGAAATTCAAAATTTTCAATCATAAAAGCATTTCATATTATCCATCATGATAATCAAGAATACAAAATATGTGAAAAAATCAACAAAAAGTCAAAACTTGATTTTTCTAAACACTTAGAAAAAATTTGAAGTGTTTTCATCACTTTTTCACCATTTTCATGGCCATTTTTCACCTAGATCCATTTTGATTCAAGAAAACTTTAAATATTAAAGTTGTATATCTTTTTCCAAACTTTCCAAAATGTCCAAGAACATGAAAAAATAGTTTGTGAAACTAGGGTTTTGAAATTAGACATTATAGGTCCAGAAACTTGCATTATAAGTCATTTTCACAAATTTTTCAAGTCATTTTTGCAAAGGATCTTATCTCTTTATCTTCTAGAAGCCTAGGTGTCCCAAATATATTTTGATTTCATGACTGAATAAGGATAAGAACACTTGAGATTTTTAACCATGGTGCAAAATTTTAACCATGTGCATTAAATGATAAGATTCCTTTCATATCCCTTAAGCTCCAAGTTGCAAAAATCTCCAAACTATCTTGCCTTGATTTCTAAACATCTTGGCCTATAAATAGAGGTCCTCGCATCATTTGAAAATCACACCAAAACAACTACAAGCTTTTTTATCACTTTTTTCTTAAGTTACAAGTTTCAAAGTTTCAAAAATGTGAGAATTGCAACTTTCAATCCTTGCCAGTTCTAACCAACTCATAGCTTCAAACAACCTCTAAACATCATTAGGAAGTTGTTAGAACCTTTAATCCATTACAAAACAACCAAAAAATATATTTCTCAAGAAAACTCCATAAGTGTGCATTTTGAGCTTTAACAGGCCAAATCCAAATCCACTAGTGCGTTTTTAGTTTTAATCATTCAAACATCATCCATACACTCCATAGAGGTGATCCAAACCCTTAGAACATCTCTGTAACCTCAGAATCATCATCATCTTCAACTTTCTTGAGCTTTAGTTGGACTTGGGTAGAGACTTCCAAGCTATCTCAAGACAAGCAGAGTGTTCCAGCACGTTCCCTAAGGTCCAAGGAAGCTATGGAACTCATCAAACAACTTCTGGAAACACTCCTTCGCAGAATTCGATCTATGATTGAAGAGGTAAGTTGCTCAAACTTCAAATTCTAAGATTTATTCATTAAAGTTCAAAAGTTTCCATACAATCATGTTTCTGCACATATGAGGATCATTAACCCTCAATCAATTGCCATGAAACATGCACCTACACTATTTCATTTAGCTTTTGTGAAATTAGGGTCCATCTGTTTTTGCTCAAATTCAATAATCATATGCTTAAAATAACTGCAATTAAAGGTCACAATCATGTTCCTTGTTAAAAAACTAGCAAGTTTCACTTTTTCAAATTTTGATTTCATCATTTTCAAAAACCAATCAAAACTTCACATTATATCTATTTTATGATTATGTCAAAAAATTCCAAAAAATATTTTCTTTTGATATATTTTTATTAGGTTAAAAATAGATGTTTTTAAGTGTTTTAAATACTTTCGAAATGTTTTCTTCTTGATTTTCGAACCTAATATTTTTCAAAACACTCTTGTGAATCAACTTTCACTTTTCAAATCTTTTCAAAATATTCAAAATGTTTTAATTAAGTTATACACCTCTTTTCCATGATCGATTCGATTTATTCCTTGAAAATACAAACCAAACTAGGTTTTTTCCTCGAAAATCTTTCAAAATCAAAATCAAAATCAAATTGATCACGGGCCTCCCTTACGGTGTAAGTCCCAACCCTTTATGTGTACATATTTAATTCCTTGTACATATTCAACCTTTTTTTTGCACATATTCAAGTGTAACTAGTTTCGTTCGCTAGTTTTATTGGCTTGTTTATACACCAATTCCACTGGTATTAAGAGGAGCATTATTCTCGATGAAACTGCTATTATTCCAGTGGGCCTCCCTTCAGGTGTAAGTCCCACTCCTTTGTATATATCCAAGTACACTAGCTTTATTTGCTTGTTTTATACACTTGTTTATATATTTCCTTCATAAACTCTTATGAATGTACACACACACTTTGTCAAATATATTTGTCCATATAACTAGTATAAAAACTAGGTTCCCCATAGCCTTCTCTTGGGCTTCGTACAAAATAACTCCCTCGTTGAGTTAGCCTCCTCTTGGGCTTCGTACAAAAGAACTCCCTCGTTGAGTTAGCCTCCTCTTGGGCTTCGTACAAAATAACTCCCTCATTGAGTTGGCCTCCTCTTGGGACTCATACAAGAAAGAGATCTGGAAATCTCCAACAGCCTCCTATTGGGCTTCGTACAAAGAATCTCCTTAGCTAGGATAGAACCCAAAGAGTATGGTTTCCCAGTAAAATCACACTTAAATCCAAGACACATATACCTTATAGCCTCCTCTTGGGCTCCCAATACAAGGACCCTCGATGTCCCTCGGATAGCCTCCTCTTGGGTTTACAATACAAGTACCCACAGGCTTCTTAAAAGCATCCCCCCAAAAAATAACAAAACATTTCTCCTCAGAGATGAGACATGAATCATCTCTATGGAAGAAGTATCTCATCTATAGTATCACATTCAAATCAAACATTTTTGTAAACAAAACATTTTCTTAACTGTAAGTGCCAACACTTGTACACTCAAGCAAAACACCCAATGCTTATAATGAAAGATTCAACATTTTTCAAAACATCTTCTCATTCTAAGAACAATAAGCGGTACACTTGTATACTCAAGTTAAACACCCATTTCTTACAATGAAAGATTCCAACAATCAATTTTCAAAAATGTATGTGATGAAATATATTAGATACATTTTTCATTAACATGACACTTGTCGTTGTCTCTTAAAATTCTTTTCTTCCACTAGCACATAAGTGGGAACTACGATTTCTCTGACTTTCTCAACCTCCTTTTGAGAATACGTAGGCACAAGGTCTCACCCTTGGCGAGCATACTTCTTTCTCTCTCAAACCACCTAAACCTTAGTCACCCTTAGATCTTGAGCTACAATTGCTTTGATTACCTCTAGGGGATATATATGCAGAGGATCGCAATGATCTTTGCGAGCATAATCATAATAAACAAACTTAGGTTCCTACATAGCCTACCTTCTTAAATCCCAAAAGGAGAAATTTTCCCAAAATAGCATAGAAAATAAAACACAAACGCACAAAAGATCCTATAGATTAATATAGATACATAGGGTTCTAATACATTCCCTTTGTATAATCTAACCTTCTTATCCAGGAATCTCCCCCATGCTTTGCGTTTAGTTTCACGTTAATCGCATTGCATATCTTTTTTAGGGTATTTCAGCTTTTCCCTTTTCCTTTCTTTTTTTTTGGAAACAATAAATCTTGGTGCTCGTGGCATATTTTAAAAATCAAATCAAAGGTAAATTGTTTTTGAGTCGGAGAACCGAATTTCGATTTGATTCCCTCGTTCTTCACTTTTTACCGCAAACACATACTAGCAAACTTGTTGTATTCTCAAAATTGTTGTCTTCGTTCTCAAAATTTTATGGTGGAGCCTATACTACTATGTCTTGTCAGCTAAATTGATCAAACAAAAAACAAATATATCTTAACATCATGCATTTGAATATGTGCATGCTTCTTCTGAGAGTCATAGTTAATCTCATTCGAATGATAGGATTGACAGTACAAACCACTTAATCAAATTACCTGGCCTAGTTTTGGATATTGCCACATTATCCACCATTCTCGCCTATCCCCAAGAGAAAGAAAAACCATCTTTCTCAAAGGATATCAGGAATTCTAGTAAGTCTCCTCTAACTAATAACAATAGAAGTAGATATATGCTAACTTAGAAAAGGGATCTGAGAAAATGAGTCTTATTTGGCCAGTTACGATTGATGATAATATTGATGAAGAGGATAATGGTAGACTTGATAAGAACATAGAAGATTTGTGTGTAAAGTGTTGAAGGAAGGAGATATCCTGTCAAATGTTCAGATACCTGATGAAACTAGGGTTGACAAAACATTCAATACCAGGTCTGATAAATTTACTTATGACCAAGTTGCTCATGAAAGAAGAAGAAAGAAGGTGGTTGATGTCTTTTAAAGGTTGATGACTTAACTTCTAATAATGAGCTTATTACCAAACACTTGGATCCTGGAATATCAAATAAACTAAAGAAAAGGAGAGGAAATGATGTGATAAGGGAATGTTCTCCCGTTAGGAAGTATAAAGAGATGGAGGGAAAATCAAGTGAAAATAGTATATCTGCTGGTATTACTAGACAGTGAAGTAAGGTGGAAGCTAATACCTCTTCAAGAAAAAGGAAATCCACTATTCTTAGTGACCCTAGTTTTAATGTTAAAGAACATTTCCAAGACATCATGCTTAAGGAAAAAACTGGCTCAAAGAAGAACTGTAATGTTATTCACAAAAACTCTAAGAACAAAGTGTACTTCCCCTATAAAGAACTTGAAGAGAAGTGGACGGATGTGATACATAGAAGATTTGGATTAGAAAGGGACCTGGGGAAGGACTTCCAGAAGTGTGGGGAAGGTAAATCTTATAAAGGCAGCTGACCTGATAAAGACAGTCACAAATTTTGGTCCTTGCTATGAAAACATGGTCAGGGAGTTTGTAGTGAATGTTCTTGATAAGTGCTTTGTAGAGGGAAGTGAAGATTATGGAAAAGTCATGTAAGAAGGAATTTGTGTACTTTACTCATGTTATCATCAACAAGTTTCTGGGCAAAGAAGAAGAATCACAAGCTGAGCTAGAAGACTCAGATGATCAGGTATGCAAGGAAATCACTGGTGGCCGTGTAGAGCACTACCCTGGTAATGGAAAACTATCTTCTGGTAAACTGATTGTAAATTATGCCATCCTCCATAGGGAAGCTACTGTTAACTGGGTGCTCACTCAGCATACCTCCATTGTTTCCATTGACCTTGGAAAATTTATCTTTGATGTTTATACCTGAAGGTCATTGGACTATGGCAAGTATATATTTGATCAAATCATGAAACAAGCTTCATCCATAACTTTTAAAATGCAAGTGTGTTTTCCCACTCTCATTTGTGGGATAATGTTGAATTAGCATCGTAAAATCCTATTGCCAACTGACAATGTGAAGACTAAGAAATCTCCTGTGTCCCTGTATCACAAGCTGTTTGGAGGAACTCATGTTCCATGTATTGTTGTAACATCCATGCAAGCACCTATGGTAAAAACTTCCTAAGGAGAGGTCATTTCTCAATTAAAGGAGTCTATAAGATAATTAGAGGACTCCATCAAAATTGATACATCTAGGAAGATCAAGTTGGAACGGTTTATACAAGCTTTAGGGGAGGAACAAGCCAAGGAATTTGAAGTTACTGATGATGAATCTGAAGACAACAGTGCATCTAAAAATGATGCACACAGTGATAGTGCAGCTGCAAGTGACGGTGGTGAAGAGAGTTCAGAATTTGGGTCTAATATTGATACTGATGTATGAAGACAGTTGCTCTAGTTGCTCTAGTTGTAAAGGTTAAATAACCAAGATATTTTTAGTTTTCTGTCTGCACATTATTTTGTTTGGATGTTTGTTGGGTGTGAACATTTGCTAATATTATCTACCTAACATTGGTCATATTTATGGCCAAAAAATGGGAGTAGTATATTATTGAGGGCAATGGAACTGGAAGTTTCATATTGAGGGGGAGTTTGTTTTTATTAGTAGGTATTGAGGGGGTACCTGCTCTGCTGCTCTAGATTGGTGAAGTTGAAACGAAAAGATGTAAGGCATGATGTCTTGAAATCATGGAGTTGAGAAGTGTAGAGAACTGATGTTCTCTACGGGTACGGTTAGGCTAGTAGTTCCAACTACTGATTTTATGCTTGTGTTTTTTCGCTGATGTACATATGATAGGTGTGTGTTTGATTTATTTTCAAACTACTTTTTTGTGTGAAAGGAGCCTGTGGATGTTTTATCCAAAATGTACCAAAGGGGGAGATTGTTATTTCCCTGAAATTATGGTTGGCATACATTTTAGTAAAATCATCTTAGCAGCAACATGTTGAATGATATGTCCCAACTTGCATTTTTCAGCATGTCGAATAAAGATGTCCCAACCTGAAAGATAGTACATCGCTTCTACAGCTGCTGGAAATCTATGATTCAATTGAGTTGTGTAGTAAATTAATATTCCGAGAATAATCAGTTAGCTTATATGGCATTCAAGATTTATAAATCAGATATTTTTTGTTGGTTTTCGAAGATCCTTAAGTTTCTAAATTTGGAGACATTTTAGGAAACAAATGATTGAAGACCTATTTTCTTGGAGATGTTAATGCAAACTTTCTGCAGCCTCTTTGTTGCGATATAGAATCCTAATCCAGTACATAATGAAGATATATATATAGACTGGTGTATACCTAGTTTTAGGTAGAACTTACGCATGTGTTTTGTTAGTGTTGGTTCCATTGATTGGCAGCAATTTTGGTAAAACATTCTGCTTAGAAAAATGCCAAGAAGAATACTGAAACAACAGATGTCCTGACATGTGGAACTCTCTTTTAAGTTCAGATGTTTTAGGAAGTCAGTTTGTTTTGATCTGTATGCTTCAATTAAGGAAGCTTATTTAACGTTATTCAACAATATTCTTGGAGATCTTATGTCCTACTTCTGTGTACAAAGCTTAGGACTTTGAAGACTTGTGAGTAAAGCAACCCTAGCTGCTATTACTCTATTTAAGGACTACAAATCCTGTTTTGTAGGTTGGCCATTCCAGACGAATTTAGACTTAAAATTTACATTGTTGGTTGTTAATTGTGAGCCTCTCTAGTATTCTTTGATACTTGAGTAGGAAGTTAGTTGAGTTGTACTTTGTCAATCACCATAAGCTTTGAAGCAAGTGTGATTGTGTATCTTTGAAGGGTGTCTTCAATATTTTTTCTTGTTGATTGTCACCATGTGTGACTTAGGGAGTGAGCGGAGGTTCTCATATCTAGGATATGTTTCTTAGGTAGAAGAGTCATTGGGTAGTGATTAAGTGAGGAGTGTAAACAAGGAGGTTTAGTTCCGTATTAATACTAGTAATAGTGGACTTTATCCCTGGCTTGGTAGCCCCTAGACGTAGCTTGTTTGGAACCGAATTGGGTAAACAATTCACTGGTTTCTTATTGTTTTTTGCATTTAAGTTATGTACTGTAAGTCTTCATAAAACAGATATCAATGTCGTGACATCACCTTCGACATCTCATATCTGATACCAGAATTTCAGTTAGGGTTGTAGAATCCTTATTTGTGAGCCTCTCTAATATCATGTTGATAGAAGAGCGGGACTTTTTGTTGGATGTAAGTTCTATGTCAAGCACTCATAATATTTTAAGCATTGAGTGTTTGTGTGTGAATTCTCATAAGCTTTTAAGCATTAAGTTTTGTGCGTCTTGGAAGAGTGACTTCCGATTTATTCTCTATTGTGTTTAGAGTGTTGCTCTAATATATGAGGGTGATTGAAGAGGGATTTGAGGAGGGCCTCATACCTAGGTGAGTCTTAGGTAGAAGTTAGAAAAGGTTAGTGATTAAGTGAGTAGATTGTAAATGGGTGTGTTTACTGTGTGGTCTACAAATTAATATTATCTAGTTGATTTCGTCTCTGGCTTGATAGCCCTCAGATGTAGGAGTGTTGCTCCAAACTGGGTAAACATATATGTGTGTTATTTATGTTCAACACTATTTCTCTTGGTTGTTTATCATTTTGTTGTGTGTTGAAGTCAAATTCGGTGTCTCAACGTCTTTTAGGACATCCAAAATCTGATAACCAGAATTTGAGTAAGTATACCACAACAGTTTAATTTTCTTTACAGTGTGAATATAAAACTTGTTACCTTGAAACTTATAGTGTGTTTATTTATAGGGAATTTAACACATATTTTCATAATACCGATGTACAAGTAACATCCGGTGACATACATGCTCAGTTTCCCTCATGGTTCAAGGAGAAATTATCATGTGTTATTGCACCGAATCAAGAAATAATTCATTTGAGAAACTTTTCTAAAGGTCGTATTCAAAGCGCAAAATAATGGCACACATTTCATACTAAGACATGGATTGAAGGAAAAAACCATAAACAATAGTGTATTGTAAAAGGAGTTACGGATGGTGGTTAAGATGACTTTATATCTTATTTAAACATATCTACAAGTTGGTATATAATTACTTGGACTCAGAAAATAAAGTTGTCTTGCTTTATTATGAATGGTATGATCCAACTAGAGGCAAAAAAAGGTAATACATATGATACTATTGAGATTTAAATGTGAAATTCTGGTGCAACAGCAGACTCAGATGTCATATAATGATGTCTTGACATCTGATTTGACATTATAAAAATACACAAGGTAGGCATAAAAATAAAATTGTTGGAAACAAAAGAACACACAACATTGTTCACCCAGTTCGATTCAAATCAACTATATCTGGGGGCATATCAAGCCAGGAATGAAGTCCACTATCACCCGGTATTAATTCAGAGCTAAACCTCCCTGTTTAAACTCCTCACTTAATCCCTACCCAATGACCCTTCTACCAAAGATACCTCACCTATATATAAGGACCTCTGCTCACTTCCATTCATCGCAATAATGTCTAGCAGTCAACATCTCATCCATTGCATCAACATCTTGATACATATTAACACTAAATTAGTTTGGAGAACATCACTCCAAACACACAACAGTCAAACTTGTGACTCAAACAAACTTGGAATTGCTTCACAGCTTCTTCCAAGGACACAACTGCACTCATTGCTTCATAGCTTCTAAGTGAGTAAAATAATCCTCTTGCCTACGGGCTTCGAGGTGCAAATCAGTGACCATCCCACAATTTGGGTGGTTCATTTACATGGCTAACCCTAAAGACTACATCTTTCTAAAACCGGATAACTTACTAAAACTAGGTTACAACTTCTTATTTATAACCTATTACCCAATTGGATTTGGGCCTTCAAATAACAGCTTGAAGATGTAACAAACTGCAGTAACCAACTTTCTGCAGAAAACAAACAAGCAGATAACTACTATTACAATCAAGGTCCTTGCTGATTTTTCTCCTTAACTCTTGGACCTCCACAAATGCCTTCATAAACACTCCACATAGGATGCATAATATTCCCAGAATATTCTTCACTAATTAAAACAAAACTGTAACAAACTTAACAGTTTCTGTGGCGTGATGTCCTGATGTCTAATGTCTCGATATCTCATTTAACATGTTGTTCCAATTGTTGAAATTCTTCAACACAGCATGTTCAGGCATTCTAATAGAACTTCAACCTGCTTTCTCCTTACAAGTTATAAATCCTATTTAACCTATTGCCGCTATATTAGTTTTACCAAACATAAAGCCAATCCTAAAAATAGAGGATCAACAAAATGGACCGAAGGACCAAAGAGTATGAGTCTTTCATAATGTCACGGATTGTTAGGCAAGTTTATTATGTTCCTTTTCCTTCATCTGTGCTGCGTAAACAAGGGTGTTGTGTTGTAATCAAAACAAAACCATTGGTTCGTATTAAAATTGGAGATCTTGTGGAAGAACTTGCTTATCAAGTTTACGAAGTTGAACAAATTAATGATGTTATTGCAGTTGAACAAGTTACAAGTTTATATGATACAATGGCTGAGGGGAATCAAGTTGATGCGTTTATATTGTTGGTTGAAAATAATGTGCACAAAGAGAATGAAGAGTTTGGATCCGATCGAGGACAATATCACATCAGTTGATGAGAATGATATGGATGAAAAGCATACAGATTTAGACTAATGAATACATATTGATGAGAATGTGTTTTAAATTTATTATTTGTGTTGATGAATATATATATATATATATATATATATATATATATATATATATATATATATATATATATATATATATATGTGTATTCTCTATATATAGGTAAAGTTCTACCTCAATCTGATAAGACTAAGGGTAATGATAGTGGTAAGAAGACCTAACACCCGAGGGTAGTAGTATATCAATCACCTCAGTCGGCCATGTGTCCTCTCCCGCAGAGTCAGGTAGATCATATGTCCATGGCCAGTACTCAACCTCTTATGCCATTACTCTCCCCTTATTATCCTGTGTTTCCATCTCAAAGTCCATATTTTATTAGCCTATTTGGGGGACCATCTTTTATTATCCCATATGGGGGACCATATTCTATTAGCCCGTCTGGGGGACCTAGTTATCCATTCCAGCACACCGCATGATCTAGTTTTTCACCTTCCACACAGATTTCCTCATTGTTCCAACAAAATGGGGGATCCAACACCTCACATTCCATATATGTGCGCTCATTCTTCCAACAGACTGGGGGATCCCGCACCCTACATCCCACACATGTGCCCTTACCATCCATGCGAGAGATCTACCTCACCTACCACACACACACACACACACACACACACACACACACATATATATATATATATATATATATATATATATATATATATATATATATATATATATATATATATATATATATATATATATATATATGCGTGAGGATGATCATGTGGAGACGGATGATGACGATCTTGAGTTTGATGGGGATGATCTTGAGTTGGATGAGGACGATCTTTGGGAAGAGGATGATCAAAGTGAGATTCATATCATTGACGAAAGATATTATATTTGGGATGTCGGAAGTTCGTAAGTTTTTTATTTATATTTTTTTATTTAAGTATACATTTCTATTTTTAATATAAATTTACATTTAATTCCAATTCAAATTATTGTTCCTTAGTTTCGAGCCGAGTCGGACTGCTACCAAGTTTATAAGTTATGCAATTCAACAAAAGTATAAAGAATCTTTGAAGAGTTTTAAAGAAGTTTCAAGTAAAGAAGCTTGGTTTAGGTTATTTTAGGTATAATTAATTTTTTTAAAAGTTATTGTTATTTAAATCATTTTTATTATAATTATCTAACTATTTATTTTAATGACATACAACATTATAGGAAAAGTGTACGTGGGAACCAATGAACGAGAGGGAGGTTAAAAAAATATTATGGCAGAACATCAAGACGGCTTTCTGACATACTACGGCGTGCTAGAAAGCGTTCGAAACATGAAAATATATGTCCCAATTGGATAGGTAAAGAATTTTTTGAGAAACTTATTATCTACTGGGATGCACCATAGTTTAAAGCAAAATCTGAAAATGCAAAGAAAATAAAACAATGTGAAAAAGGGGTAGCCTTAAAGTAATTGGAAATATTAGTATGATGACCATACTTGACACATGGTAATCATTACCACCTTTTTATATTAAATTTTGATTTATAATATATATTTTTAATTAAATTAAATTTTATTATTTAGGCTAAGATTTTAGGGAGACCACCACTAATGACGCAGCTGGTTAAAAAGATTCACACAAAAAAATCGGGGGGTTTTGTTGACAAACGTACACAAAAATCTATGGTAAGTTATTTATTTTATGTTGTTTATATACTTTTTATTTAATGAAAACTTTGTGGCATGATTTTCACGTGGCAAGTGAGATGTTGTGGCGTGAAAATCATGGGGCTATATTTCATTCATTATTTAAGTTAATTTAATTTGATTTAAGTTATATTTAACTTGATTTTTTATTGTACGTGTAGGAGGATTATCAGACATTGCTCACAGAATTTTTGGTTCATAATCCTCAATATACTCTGAGAGGTTCAGAGTCGCTTCATCCATATGTGATTTTTTATATTTGGAGTCAAGTCAATGGCGGAAAGGAGCATAACATTGTGGTGAAAATTTAGAGGGCTCGCACCTTGAGAAGAGGGGATAAAACTTTATTTTAAAGAGTTAGAGACGGGGAAGGATCGTCACGTCCACCACAATTGACACCGAAAATGCTAGAAACAGTAAGACAATTGGTGTTAAATGATGCGAGACACGAGTCAGCGTAACATGAGACGACAATGAAGGTCGAAACAGAGCAACATGAAATAGAAATGAAGGCCAAATGACAAAGCGACAATGACAAATGGAGGCAGTGTCGAAGAAGCAATTTGATATGGAGGAGCAATGATGACGGTTTATGCATTTCCAAAGTCGTGGTAATTAAATTTGGTGAAAATGAAGGAATCGGTGGTCAAGAACTAATAGATGAGGAGAATTAAGATGATTTTAACCTTGACAGATTTTCCGATGTCCAAGATGATTAATATGATTTTTTTATTTTTTATTTTTCTTTTAAATTTTACTATACTAATTAAACATTTCTAGTATATTATATTTAGTAATATTGAATTTATAGTTTTATTATTATTTATAGTTTTTATTTATTAATTATATTTTATCATATTTAATATTTAGTTTATTTAATTTATTAATTTAATATATTTAGTTTATTTAATAAAATTTAAACAAAAATTGTGTTTCATAAGTTAATTTTTTTTTAAAATGTTAGATTAGTGACATATTTTCATGTCACAAAGTTGTTATATGTAAATTATATTGCAATTTTCTGGTTTCATATTTTAACTTAAAACAAAAATAGTTATTTAGATTTTCACGTCACAATTGTGATATAAAAATCACGTCGCAAATTTTTCACATATTCTAATGCATACTCTGCTATGTCTGCTCCTACTGCAACGTAGTTGATACCTGTGCAAAGTGTTGCAATGTAATTTTCACGTCACAACTTTGTGACATGAAAATCACTTGTGACATGAAAATCACGTCACTGATCTTATATTTTCAACCTTCATTTTTCCAAATAATATGGGGTTTACACAATTCACATTTGTTTCTCAAAAATCTCTCTATCAAACATGAGTTCATTCACTTTATCCCCTCAAATGAAAATTCTTTCATCTAAGACTTGTTTTTGTTATCCGGTCAAACTTAATTCGTCTCAGTACATTAGAAAATAGAGACGTGTTGAATTCTATGAAACAAACTGTTTCTCTTTTTTATAATATTATTTTTTTTGTTTAATTGATATTTTTAATTTATGTTAATATATATATATATATATATATATATATATATATATATATATATATATATATATATATATATATATATATATATATATATATATATATATATATATATATATATTTATTATTGTTGATGCGTATCTGAATTTGATTTAATTTAATGAAGTGTTTATTGTTTAATGAATTTCACCCTACTCGAATTCTAAAATCAAAACATTTAAATGTCATTTCAAAATTTAAAATTTGGAATATCATGTTTGAATTATCAATGAACTTCTACAAAGTAGCCGGTCCATTTTGTTGGAGAGACCATTGAGGAATTTGACACGTTAGTCTATAAATTTTTGGTTGCTGTTCTTTGACTTTTGATTTTCAATTTGACTATAATTTAAATAAAAATATCCTTTTGAACCTCGAAGCTTCTTTATAAAAATATCCAACTCGAGTTGGAACGTAAACATGGTGGATAAATTATTTGACGATGGTCCAGAGCTCCCATATGTTTTCTATTAATTAAATTGGTCAAATAAACTTCTCAAATATATAAACTTAAAAGAATGTTCCTTATACATGTCTTTGTTGAACATGGTGGCGTAACTTTAATAATTTATTATTAAAATTTTCCATTTGTTAATTTTTTAATTACAATAAATACAAGTGGAGGCCCTTCTTCACGTGCCAAAATTCACCTGCCATCGTAACTACTTAGCTCATGCAGTTGAATATAATTGATTTTTTATTTATAAACAACTAAGTATAAATACAAACAAGCCTATACCATTCATAAGCATTACATTATTTGATTTTGGTAATCTTTCATTTTAATTCCGTATACAAAGCGATTTTTTTGGTTGAAGTTGGAAGAAGAAAGAAATTAAGTAGTAGAGAAGGTATGAATAATGGGAACGTGTACAACTCGTATGGAACATCATGGGCAGACCAGTGGGACAATGGTCCTGATCCTATTATGGCTGGTTCCAAAAACAAGAACAGCACAACAAAGTATAAGGAAAAGGTTGGGGAAGGTTTAGGTAAGACCAAAGTAGTTGCTTCCAGTGGTGTGAAGAAAATAAAAGATGGTACCTCTGTTGGTCTCAACTGGATCAAGACCAAGTATTCTAAAGTCACCAACAAACATTAGGATACTTTGAAAATTTGAAATATAACTTCTTTGTGTACATGTTTTTTTGTAATTCATTTATTCTTGGTGTGTATTACTTCTATAACTATAACTGTAGTTTTGACGTTTTCATTTTTATCTCTAAGTTTGTTGTATATCCATCTATTTCAGTCTAAAATATCATGTTTTGTGGACTGGTTTGATATTCAAAGTTATTTACCCTGTTTGTCATGCTCATGTGATTGAGCTAAAGCAAAAGCGCCCTAAGTTTTTGTGGTACACTTTTATGGTTGTTAACATGTTGTCTTAAATAAAAATTTCACCTCAATATTGTTGGGGGAGTTACAAGATGAAAATTATGCACTTTGTAAGAGACACACTATTTATTTGTCTAAAATCTTAAGATGATAGGTGAGTGGGTTGTCCTAATGTAAGATTATTTTTCCACTTATTCGCATTTATATTATTATTCTAACAAATACTACAATAAAGAGCTATTAATGGTTACGAGTTTTCAATAACCAAAACAAAAAGATCTTTGCTATTTATGAAAATTTCACCACTTCCCGTTGTTGTTCGACGATTTTGAGTAAAGACACCATAAACAATGCATTTAAACTAATTAGAGAATGTAATAAATGATGTAGACCCAAGTCTATAAGCCCATTAGTTACTTTCAATGTTATAAATAAGTGATAGGATAATGTAATTATCATCAATGGAAATGAATGAAGTTAGTTTTAGAGTTGTCATTATTTTTAGCTTCAAAAATATGTTCATAACAAATTGTGCTTTCATTGCCATAAATTATCCTCCCTACAATCACTATTATCACTACCATCATGACCCCACCACCATCAATGTCCATACATTGTTGAAACCATAAACCTATCAATATTTACTTCACAGTAATATCATTCATGCTACATTCTCATCATCTTCCATCAATGCCCATATCCACCTTCCTCCTCCATCGAAGAACTCTCTGTCACCCACTCAACTCCTCCAAAGCCAAAAATCATTTCAAGCTAGTGTGTCTGCAAGCATTAACAACCTCACATCTGAATTTCATGAACTCCGGTCTTGTATTCCACCACCAGATTTCACTTCACCCTTGACACTATTGCCTCAACCTCAGCCACCAAAACCACTTGATTCATCAATGAATCAAACTTCAGCTGCAAAAGAAAAATCGGAAGAAAGAAAAGAAACAAAAAATTTGTCTGGCAAAATTCCCGATGTCATCTCCAGCGGGATTTGCTTCAATTAGATCTACCGAGAAATTTTCCGTACTTAAAGATTTCGTCACCGATCAAGAAGTTGTTGTTTCTAACCCAAGAGTCCTTAACCCGTCACCCATTATGAAGCATACACAAATTCACATCCGGTGGCATCCCAGACCTGTGTGTAAATTACAAGAACTACTCTCATCTTTAAGCCTTTTTGCAACGATAGAGATTTTCCCAATAATATTGATTTCACCATTCCATCAGAGCCACCATCAGCGTCGATCTTTGCTCAACCTCCAATACCTCCGCCACCCCTGAAACCCCGATACATAGACTCATCTTTTTCACCACTGTCGAAGACACCATCAAAACCTCCAGATATATTTTTCGTATCTGGCACCGCCACCAGAACCCCCATTAAAACCTCCAGATCTAGTCTCATATTTGTTACCGATGCCGAAACCACGGTACGGAACTTTTCTGGCCAAATCATCGAAACCATGGTATGAAGCTTTTATGTCCATTTTGTCAAAATCACGATTCGGAAATTTTCTGCTCATTTTGTCAAAAACATAGTATGGAGAATTTTTACCCATTTGTATTAAGAATTGGGCCTGCGCGAGTGTTATGAAAAGTCTGCTAGTGTATGAAATTGTTGTTGCTATTGTGTTGGGATACCATGTGGAAGAAATACAATCTCATAACATTAGCTTCTATTTAGGATTATTAATGATTCTAAGACTTGGAAGAAAATTGTACACCACTTGTTTGTTAAAATATCCCTGCCAGACATATCAAACACAATTTTGTTCCATGATTTGGAAATAATTTTCAATATGTTTCAAAGTTGTTATTTACAGGAAGAATACTTGTTCATTAGTGGTATTGTTTGCAATCGTGGCACTCTTGAAAGCTTGTATTGGGAATCATTGAATTGAGATTGGCTCACTTTGAAAAAAGAAATCAAAGCTACCGGCAATGGGAATCACTTACATCAAAATTCTTTAGAGCAACTAAGATTTCATTCTTCTTACTGCAAATGCCACTAATTTTACTTCATATGAGAAATCTTATGTATGGAAATAATATTGCTCTATTTGCTATACTATGGCTCGGGATGCTTATTAGTTTGCTTGGAAAATTTCACTACTTTCCTACTTTGCCAAGAAAATAGAAAAAGGAAGCAATGCTAGTTCAGACACTTAGCTTACTATATGCTGGAATCTGGCATTTTTGGAAAGACTTCATTACAATTGGTAGTTTGTCTGTGCTTCCTCATGTACGTGGTCTACACTTGTTCCCTATCTACCTGACAATATCTTCCCTGGGGCATTTTCTTTTGTGATAGTTAGTTGTCTTGGTTGTACCATAACAAGAAGTGAAAAGCTTTACGAGAAAGCGGTTAAATTTGTTGGTGGAATGTGTGAATGGATAACTATGTTACCCTTCACATGGATGCCAATGTCTCATATGTGGACAAAGTTTCTCAATTCTAAGTACTAAGTACGTGAAAGGCTTATCTGCATTTTCTATGGTTGTTGGATTACACCTTCAGAACAAGGTGTTTTTTTCAAGATGGGTGGAATGTAATAAATGATCTAGGTCCAAGTCCATAAGCCCATTAGTTGGTTTCAATGTTATAAATAGGTGATAAGAGAATGTAATTGTCATAAATGAAAATGAATGAAGAAGTTAGTTTTAGAGTTGTTAGTATTTTTAGAGTAATTTCTCTCTATTTCTCTTAGTCCAAAAATATGTTCACGCCAAAACCTTTTGACAACTTTGGCTAGAATCTGATTCCACTACTGTTGTGAAGCCCTTTTCTTCTGTAGATTTTGTTTTGGTTATGTGGAAAATCAAAGCAATGTGGTTGTATTGTCGTAACATCATTAGTGACATATCTTTCTTTGCAACACGTATATTTAAAGAAGAGAATAATTGTGTGGATTTTTATTAACCTTTGCCGCACATCTTCATACTTCACTATATTTGACTCCTTACCCTTACACATTAGACATTACTTTGTAAGGAATAGGTCCTGTGTGCCTTTTTATAGGTTTGTTATTTTTTGAGAGAGTTTTGGCTTAGTCTCTCTTTCTTTTTGGTGTAACAATCTTAGTTTGGAATATAATATTTTTATCCAAAAAAGCTATATATTTAATCTTCATCTTAGATTGAAAATTGCACAACATTTAATAAAAATTGACAATTACGTGTGTCATCACTACTATTACAAAAAAGAGCTTTTATTTCAATCAGAAAAGGATTTTTACTTCAGTTGGTAGCCTGAGGTAACATACAGTATTATAAGACACTGGTTGAGGTAAAATTTTGAATATGTGTCACTTTTCTCCTTAATTAGTAGAAATATTATCGACGAGAAATATCTTACTTTTCACATCGATTGAGATGTGAGTTGAGAGAAAGTCTCTATCTTCTCCTATTGAGTTGTGTAATAGAGGAAAATCACTATTTCTCTTGGTTGAAACTGTTAACTAAAGGGACAAGGGGGTAGGGGTCACTTTTCACATAAGCTAGCTGTGATGATATTTGATGTGAAATTCTTTGTATTTTTTAAATATTTTTTAAACATATTATTTTTAATTATAATCTGTATTTAGCTAACCATAAATTAAATTGCACATTTTGTACCATATATTTAATAGCTACAAGGCCAAATCAAAAACCATATATATTTACAACAAAATCAAAAGGACACACATTGTCTACCAAAAAGTATTATACATACTTACAAAACTATACATATTTACGTCAGGAGCTACTCAAATATATTCATAATGACTTAGAAACTATACAGATTTATTTTTCACAAAAAATAAAATCAAATATATCAAATGTTTCAATCAACAAGGTAACAACCAACGAATTATAAGTCAATGTGCGATTTCATAAAACTTTTAAAAAAATAAGTTGTCCAACGTAAACAGACGTCATATGCGTTTTTTTCTATGAATGGAATTTTATTAAATACATATAAATTGAATTGTACTTATTAAAAGTACAACACATGACAACTCCTTTCGTTACATGATTGTTAGAGATTTTTAGGATTATTGTGGAGTTAAAGCAAACTCACACAAAGATGGTGAAAAGCTATGTATACTACTATGTCAGGTGAAATTGAATATGTTTCATAAATATTAGGGTTGAGGTATTTGTAAGACTTATATGGGTCTGGATCTTAGGCTTCAATTAACAATAATCCTAACTCTCAAGAACATGAGGAATGATTATTCCCTTATTCTTCTAGGGAAGGTGTCCCTCATCTTTGAATATTTCTCATGCCGATAGTAAATATTGACATGTCGCTCCCCATGTTCTCGCAAGTAGGTGAGTGGTGTAGTCAAAGGAAGATCGTTTTAAATGATGGTCGCTCATTACGATAAATGGAAAACATTGGAAGTAAAAGGTGACTAAAGCCACGCTTTAGGCGATGGGTTTTATCCACTTTCTCTAGGAGAATATTACACAATCTCCTACATAGTCCTTGCAAATTTAATAGTACACAATCTCTTAAGCATGATGCTTTTGTAAAAGGTGATGAAAATCTCTTAAGTGTGATGCCTTTGTAAAAGGTGAAGTGATTTAATATACCTCTCTATGAAGTTCTAAGTGTGCCTCTCAGGAGAGACTTCGAGTTGAGTCTCTCATGCGAGACTTTAAGTTGAGTATTCCATAAGGGATTTTAAGTTGGGCCCCTCTAATGAGACTTTAATTTGAGTCTATCAGGCGAGAATTTAAGTTAAGTCTTAATGAGACTTTAAGTTGGGTCCCTTAAGCGGGACTTAAAGTTGTATCGCACATGAGAGCCATTAAGTTGAGTTCTTCTAGATATACTTTAAGGTGAGTCCCTCATCCAAGACTTTAAGTTGATTCACTTTGACGAGATTTCAAATGGAGTCATTGCTTCTTGTTCTATAGGTATCTTCTCATGGAAATCTGGTGTTTATATTTAACTTAAGGGAAGAAATTATTTTCTAATGGAAATCCATCATTAATATTGCCTCTTAAGGGTGGCAAGGATCTTCCAAAGAAGAAAATAACCATTATTTAAATTTCGTCTTAATGGAGGCAAGGATCTTCCATTGGAAATCAAACATTTATATTGCCTCTTGCAGATGGAAAATATCTTCCAATATAAATCCATCATTTATATTTAAAAGGAAATAAATTAACATGAAGTGAATATATTAACAACCAATTTATCAAAGGGTCCCTACATTGGATGGTCGATCATATTTCTCCTTAAAACAAATAACAAAAAGCAATTTACTATATCTCATATTAACTAAGATCTATATCCTTGGCATTAGTCATCTATTTATCTCTTCAATATTGTAGGCTCCATAAGGTAGTTTCTAACATGTGTGGTATGGACCCTCCCAGATGAGTTGTAGCTTCACTTACTAGGAGGGCATGATAATTTATCTGCGTACGAGGTTTGCCTTCTTCCATTTCTTTTGGGACCACCTATGAGTTGTATCTTCGAGTTTCCATTTTCTTGGTGGTGAAATCCCTTATATGGGTGATGTCTCAAATCTCCTCAATCAGGTCAAATACGCATCTAAGCTTCTCATCATTCTCCTCTTCATTGAATTGAGAATGTATCCACGTGGGCGTGTCGATTTCAATTGTATACCATTTTGAATGAATTGTTTTTGCTGGTTGAATAGGGAGTTGTATGGTATGACCATAGTACTTCGTGAAGCTTTTTGACCATAATCCTTTGGCTTCATCCAATTTTTTCTTTATTCCCCCTAATGTTACTGAGTTGGATAACTCAACCGGCTCATTTTCCTATGGATGGACAGCAGAGATAAACTTTCTCTACACTCTAAGGTTACGATAGAACGATTATAGCGGAGCTGGCAAATTTAGTACCATTGTTTGAAATAATAACTCCTAGTAAATTGAACCTACACAAGAGTTGTTGCCACTAGAAGCAATAAATTCTTCCTGATGTGATCTCGGAGACAATTTTGGCTTATATCCACTTTGTGAAGTAATATACTCCTATAATCAAAAAGTTTAGTTTTCCCGAAGCTAGTGCAACATGATCTAAAATATCCATGTCCTATAGGTATAATGACCAAGTTGAGGTGATAGAGTGGAGGATTTCAATTGATGCATGATGCAGATTGACATGCTTCTAGAATTTGTTGCATTTCCTGACAAATGTTGCACTATTCTTCATTAGAGTGGGATAACATAAACCTTCCTTTGTAATGTTGTGCTAGGGATCACCCACTGATGTGATTGACACAAGCCCCTTATTTTACCTCTATGTGAACTAGGGTGATTTTATATTCTCCTAGACATCTCATAATGGGGGAAACTCTTCCCATTTTGTAAAAGTTCCCTTACATCATGGTATACTTTGTTGCACATTTTAGAATTTTCTTTGCTTTTAACTCATCCATCGATAGTTCTTCTAGTTGTATAAAACATATTATTATTGTCATCCAACTGGTGGTCAATGGAACTTCAAGAGTGTGGGTTTCATCTGCCTCAGTGATGAGGGCGACAAGAATTTCTTGAGTTACAGTGCGGTTATATCCTTTATTGGCGAGCATGAGGAAAAGGTCATCCATATAGTTTTGTACCCTTAGCACATAGTTTATATCAAAAGTTCTGAAACATTCAACTAAAACCGAGTACCTTTTTTTAGATATTTGATAAGGTGGAGTTCTTTTGCTTATTATTCCCCAGTTACTTAATTTGCCACTAATTAGGAGTCATTTTTGGCCATTTGATTCAAAACGCCCATCTCAAGAGTGAGAACCATATCGGTGATGAGAGGTTCATACTAAGTTTGTTTGTTGTTTGCCTTGAGTTTAAACTTCAAAGACTGCTCGATCAACAAGTCGAATGGTCCTTCTAACACTATCCTGACACCATTTCCCTTCAAATTTGAGGCACCATCTACAAATAGTACCCATGTGTAGGGGTCTGCTCGCCTACTGGCGAGTTTTACTCTTTATGAAAATCAGCGCATACATGTGACTTGATTATCCCTATGATTACATGCTAGATATCATACTCAAATAATTCAACTGCACAAGATATTATCTTTCATGCTAGATCTGACTTCTTCAAGACTTGTCAAATTGGGTAGTTGGTTTTTACCATTACCCGATGTCCTTGAAAGTGCGACCTAAATTTTCTTGTAGTTATCATGATTTCTGAACCAAGCCTCTCAATCTTCTTATATTGAGCCCTGACGCACTTAAATACCATGCTCACAAAATAAATTGGTTGCTTAACTTTGTTTGTCTCTTTGACAAGCACATAACTCGTCACCCGGTCAATAACAAATAAATAAAGGTGTAGAAAGAAAGAACCTATTATTGAGTGTGTCAAAATAGGTGACGTTGCTAGAAAGACATTTAACTTTGTGAACGCCTCCTTACTCTCGCTCGCCCGTTAAAACTTCTCTTTTTTTTAAGTGGTAAAGAAATATAAAAAGAATTTGTCACCTACACAAAAAAGAAAACAGACCAAGAAGGTAACCTCCTTGTTAGTTGTAGAACTGTTTTAACATTGGAAGGACTTATCTTGTTGATGGTAGCCATAATCTTATCTAAGTCTATGCCTCGAAGCTTCTAGTCTAGGAAAGTCAATTTGACTTCTTATTTTCAATTTAACTATAAATTAAATAAAAAATAGGTAAATTTGTTGGTACCGCATTTAAGTTGTATAATTTTAATGTAAATTGTGCTAAAATTTTAATTTATTTTAATATAAAACAAACAAAAGAGCGACATAGAGTTTAATCACAAAATTTAATTGATTAAGAGTATCTATAGCCAACTAAATTCAAAGGTATTGGTGTGCACTGCAAAATATGCAAAACTAAGAAAGCCAAATTGAAATAATTTAGAGCGTATGCACGACGGTGGATAAATTAGTTGACGTTGGTCCAAAACTCCCATATGTTTTCTATTAATTCAATTGGTCAAACAAACTTCTCAAATATAAACTCAAGAGAAGGTTCCATCTACACGTCTTTGTTGATCATGGTGGTGTAACTTTAATAATCAATTATTATTATTAGGGTATTTTATACATAAGTGAAGGTCATTTTTCACGTGGTATCGTAAGTGCTTATTAGATATATATTTGTAATATAGATAATTTTTATATGTTTTGAGTAAATGTCAGGTTTCAGCGTGTGATAGGCACTATAAAGAGTCTGTTAGGTAGTTAGTGATTGGTTGTTGTTGTTGAGTTTTGGTCCAATAGAAAATAAGAATATAACTCTTTATATGCTGAACAATAGATAGAATAGGATTTTTACACAGAGTGTAATATTGTTTTTCAATGGAATCCAATGCAAGAATGCAAAGTATTCTTCATTTCTAACATGGTATCAGTCGCGGATGATTCACCCTCGCTTCCGTTGTGTATCGTTCATCATCGCTGCCATTAACTCTGATCATCGCTTCAGAGAAGCCTCATGGTTCTGCAACATCGTTCAATCATGGCGAGTTCAGATCAAGAACGCAGTTCTTCCATCACATCTTTCAACAATGTCAACAACAGCTTTGGACCAAAGCTATCAATCAAGCTCCAGGAAAATAATTTTTTCCTATGGAATCAGAAAGTTGAAGGTAACATCCTATCACACAAGCTTCAAAAGTTCGTCGTGAATCCACAGATTCCACTAATCTTCAACTCTGAAGAAGATCGAATTGCCAACAAGGTCTTCGATGCGTACGATACCTAGATCGTACAAGATCAAGCTCTTTTCTCTTGGTTGCTTTCAACAATTTCTGAATCTGTTCTTCCGCGTGTTCTTTCTTGCAAGCACTCTTATCATATTTGGGATCATATTCACAAGCACTTCAATGTTGTCATGAAAGCTAGAGTTCATCAGTTGTGATCGGAGCTGAAAACCACCAAGAAAGTTAATCGCTCCATTTCTAAATATGTGCTGCGAATTCGTGCGATTGTTGATGCGTTGATCGCAATTGGAGATCATATCTATGATAGAGATCAAATTGATGCAATTCTAAAAGGTTTTCCAGAGGAATACAACCCCTTTGTGATGATGACCTATGGCAAAGGAGAACTCTCCACAATCTATGACATTGAAGCGCTCCTCTATGTTCAGGAAGCGCAACTTGACAAATATCATCAAGAACTTGCTCTCAGTACAGCTACAACAAATCTTGCACACACTGAAGAGAATTCAAGTAACAAGTCCACCAGAGGTGGATTTCAACACCGTAGGGGTAGAGGCAATAACTCCAAAGGGCGCAACCATGGCAGAGCTCGTGGCTCCTATACCCCATGAAATCGACCAACTTTCCAGATTTGTGGCAAATATGGCCACTCATTCATTGACTGTTGGCATTGATTTGATGAGAACTTTGAACATGTGCCACCCAAAGAGAATCAACAAGCTACTCAGAACAAAGAAACTCAACAGGATCAGGCCTTCAACACTGCTCAAGCTTCTGCATTTTTAGTGCATCAGGAGGATCTCAACACACCACCAAATCTTGAATCTCAAACATGGTTCGCTGACTCAGGTGCTTCCCATCACATTACCTCTAGTAACTCTCATATACAACAAACACAACCATATAATGGCTCTAATGAGGTTCTTGTAGGTAATGGTCAGGGAGTGAAAATTAAATCTATAGGGGTAGCACATATTAGATCCAAAACTGCACCAAATCAGCGTTTATCTTTGAATAATATGCTTCATGTCCCTAGTATAACTCGTAATCTGCTATCTAAGTCAAAATTCGCTAGAGACAACAATGTATTCTTTGAATTTCACTCTGACTCTTGCTTTGTGAAATCTCAGGCATCTAAGGAGGTACTCTTAGAAGGCTCCCTTGATGCTAGAGGTTTGTATTGCTTTCCCAACCTCACCTTGGAATCATCCCTGCACCCTGCAGCAAACTCTACTTTTGTATCATCTACTACTAAGGTCACAACACCTTTAGAATAGTTGTCAAATGAATTTGCCTTATGGCACAATAGACTTGGTCATTCTAATGTTGTAGCAGTAAAATCTTTTCTCAAATTGTGTAATGTTTCCTTGAATAATAAGAATAATATTGAATTTTGTAATTCCTGTTGTTTAGGAAAATCTCATAGGTTATATGCTCTTGTAACTACTACTGAATATCATAGTCCCTTTGATTTGATTCATAATGATCTGTGGGGCCCCTCCCTAAGTCCCTCTAGTCAAGGGTTCTCTTATTATATTACATTTGTTGATGTGCATACCAAATATACTTGGGTATATTTTCGTAAGCAAAAATCTGAAGCCTTAGGCATATTCAAACAATTTCTGGCATATGTTAAAACACAGTTTCAAACCACCATAGAAGTCATTCAGTCTGATTTTGGAGGGGAGTATAGGCCATTCAGTAAGTATCTAAATGACTTAGGGATTATGCATAGACTGACATGCCCTCATACCTCTCACCAAACTGGTACAGTTGAAAGAAAACATAGAAGTATAGTAGAAATGGGTCTAGCTTTACTTGCTCATACTCATTTACCTATTGAATATTAGGATCATGCCTTTACTGCATCTGTCTATCTCATTAATAGGCTACCAATTGTCACTCTTCCCGAATTCTCTTCCCCATATCATGCTCTTTTTGACAAAATTCCTGACTACTCTAACATTAAAGTGTTTGGTTGCTCTTGCTTTCCTCATCTAAGACCTTATAATAAAAACAAACTAGAACTGGAGAGCTCTGAATGTGTTTATCTTGGCATATCTCCTCAACACAAAGGGTATAAATGTCTTAGCAAAGAGGGAAGTATGCATATATATATATATATATATATATATATATATATATATATATATAAAAGGATGTTAGGTTCAATGAGTTATCCTTCCCTTATTTGAGCATGCTATATGTCAAGAATAAATCTAGTAGACCAGGCCCCACAAAGTCTTTACCTCTAGTTGTCTTATACAATTCTAAGTCTACTGATAGTGACAGTACAAACACTACATCTAGCAACTCTGTTACTACTATTTTACCCTCTACTGCTCATGCCAGTAATACTACAAACCACTCCCTTCCACACCCAAATTAGGACATCTCTTTACCCAGTGAACATCACTCTCGTGCATCTGATAATCAACAGAACCTTACTCCTCAAAATAGTGCCTTAAATCAAGTGAATGAGGACTTTCAGAGTGTCTCTCTGCACTCTTAATCTCCACAAAATACTCTAAGCAGTCCCTCTCAAAACACTGCCTCGAGTCGGTCTAGCTTCCCTGAATAATTTCCTGATTCCTCTCTTTCTCCTTCTATCCCAGATAATACTCCTCCCTCCTCTTTAGTTGTTAATAGCCATCCTATGATCACTAGAGGAAAAACATGGAGTCTTAAGCCTAAAGTCTTTGTAGCTCAGTGTGACCCTTCTAGTCTCAAACAAGCTCTAGCTCAACCACTGTGGTTTGAAGATATGAAGCAAGAATTCAATGCTCTTTTAAATAAGAATACCTGGACTCTAACCACTTTACCTACTCATAGGAAATCCATAGGCTGCAAGTGGATATTCAAGCTAAAAGAGAACTCTGATGGCATTATCAGTAAGCATAAAGCTAGGCTTGTAGCCAAAGGCTTCAACCAGCAATATGGCTTTGATTTTCATGAAACTTTCAGTCCTATTGTAAAACCAGCTACCATAAAGTTATCTTGACTTTCGCTTTAACTTACAAATGGGAAGTGCAATAGATAGACATAAACAATGCTTTTCTTAATGGAGCTCTTCAAGAAGAAATATATATGCAGCAACCTCCAGTGTTTGAAACTGACAATAAGAACTTGGTTTGTAAACTGAATAGAGCTCTATATGGGCTCAAGCAAGCACCTAGGTCCTGGTATGAAAATTTTTATCAAACTCTCTTTCGTTTTGGATTTTTTGCTAGCAGGTGTGACCATTCTTTATTCATCTATAATCACCAAGGGATTACTCTGTATGTTTTAGTATATGTGGATGATATTTTAATTACAGGGACATCCTCTCATCTAATTCACGAGCAAACATTGGTGATAATAGATGGGAAAACATTCGAAGCAAAAGGTGGTTAGATCCTTGATTTAGGCGATATATGTTATCCCTTTACTCTAAGATAGTATTATGTCACCTCTTGCTTATTCCTTGCAAATATACCAGTACGCAATTTCTTATGCACGAGACCTTTGTAAAATGCTAAGTGATTTAGGATACGCCTCTATAAAGTTCTAATTGGGCCCATCAAACGAGATTTAAAGTTGAATTCCTCTAACAAGACTTCAATTTGAGCCCCTCGTGTGAGATTTTAAGTTGAATCTCCTAAGGTAGACTTTTAGTCGGATCCTTCTGGCGAGAATTTAAGTTGAGTCCCTTAGACGAAAATTTAAGTTGAATCCCTTTTGTGAGACTTTAAGTTGAGTCGCTTAAATGAGACTTTAAATTGAGTCGCTTAAATGAGACTTTAAGTTGAGTCCCACATGAGAAACTTTAAGTTGATTCCCTCTAGTGAGAACTCAAGTTGAGTCCCTTTAGGGAGACTTTAATTTGAGCCCCTCATAAGATATTATAAGTTAAGTTTCTTTGGTGAGACTTTATGTTGAGTCCCACGTGAGAGACTTTAAGTTGACTCCCTCACGTGAGCCTTTAAATTAAATCCCTTAGGTGAGACTTTAATTTGAGTCTCTGTGGAGATACTTTAAGGCGAGTCCCTCATGTGAGACTTTAAGTTGAGTCCCTTTGGAAAGATTTCAAATTAAGTCATTTCTTTTTGTTCTGTAGGGATCTTCTCATAGAACTCCAGTGTTTATATTTCCCCTAAGGAAGGAAAGTATTTTTTGAATGGAAATCCATCATTTATATTGCCTCTAGAGGGCGACAAGGATCTTCCAATGAATATCGATTATTTAGATTTCCTCTTGAAGGCATCAAAGATCTTTTAATGGAAATCCAACATTTATATTGCTTCTAAAAGATGGCAACAATCTTCTAAAGGAAATCCATCATTTAGAGTATTGACTAGAAAATGAATTAACCTGGTATGAATATGTTAACAACCAGTTTATTAAAGGGTTCCTACATTGGCAAACCATTAGAAGTATTTGCTTAGTACGAGGTTACCTTCTTGCATTTCTCTCAGGAAAACCTCTGAGTTGTATCTTTGAGTTGCCTTTTTCTTGGCGAGAAATTCCCTAATATAGGTGATGTCTCGGATCTTTCTAACCAGGTTGACTACACATCTAAGTTTCACCTCATTCTCCTCGTCATTGAATTGAGAATGTCTCCATGTGGGCTTATCAATTTCAATTGTGTACCATTTTGAATGGATTTTCTTTGTAGGTCGAATGGGGAGTTGAATGATATGATCACATTACTTTGTGAAATAGCTCAGTCCATAGTCCTTTGGAACTATCCAAATTTTTCTTTATTCCCCATAATATTACAGTGTTTGCTAACTCAGCCATCCTATTTGCTTGGAGATAAACTTTGCCTGCACTCTAAGGCCACGATAAAAATCGATTACAGTGGAGATAACGAATCAAGTTCCATTGTTTCAGATGATAACTTTGGTAAACCAAACCTGTACATGAGTCGCTGCCAATAGAAGCGACAAACTCTGACTACTATGATCATGGGAACAACTTTGGCTTCTATCTACTTTTTGAAGTAGTCTACCTCAACGATCAACAAACTTAGTTTGTGAGACGCTAGTATGAAAGGATCCAAAATGACCAAGTCACATTGGTAGAATGACCAATTCAAGATGACAAAATGGAGGATTCTAATTGTTGCATGATGCAAATTAGCATGCTTCTGGCATTTGTTGCATGTATTTCCTAACGAATGTTACACTATTCTTCATTATAATGGGCCAATAATAGTCTGCCCTTCGTAACTTTCGGGCTAGGGCTCGGCCACTAGGTGATTGTCGCAAGCCCCCTTATGTACCTATATGAGAGCTAGGGAAAGTTCATGTTCTCCTAGAAATTTCATCACAGGGGAAACCCTTCCCATTTTGTAAAGTTTCCCTAACATGGATGGTGTACTTTGTCACACGTTTTATATTTTTCTTTGCTTCTAACTCATCCAACGACAATTATTTTTGAAATTATGGCACTTGCAATACAAATGTCAAGATAGATGTTAGAACATATGTTCCTGATACAACAAATTTCTAAAATAAGAGATTATGCGGAAAAATAAATTGTAGAAAATTAAACGACACAATCAATTGTTAACATCACCTACTCTGGGGGCTACCAAGCCTGAAAAGAAATTCACTATGACAACATTAGTTCAAAGCCTAAACAACCCTAGTTTATAACATCTCACCTAATCACTACCTTGTACAAATTCTACATAGAGACCTCTATATATGAGATCCACATCTCACTTCTAATCATTGTAGTGATACTTATAGTCCCAAACCTTGTGACTAGAATAAAGAACCAAATAAAAGATTACACTTCAAATAAATAATAATTAATTTTTCTTAAAAGCTTCAACTAACAACAATACTCAACTCTTTAATTAAAAGCTCATGAGTGAGAGTAGTAGCTTGATAAACTATCAAGTATCAATCAGTCTATACATGAATGACATACAAAGAACAAAAACATAAAGAACTTAAAAGACTCCCCAAACCCTAATTATTATGTTGCATCCATGGTTTCTTCAATATGAATGCTTGTTATTTTAGTTTTAGCGATTCCTTATTTATAGACTCGTTCATATGGAATTGGACTCTTCAAATCAAATCCAATCTTCACTTTTTAAATCAGCTGTAAGATTTTCACATAAAAATCGGAACAAATCTTTTAAAGTTTCTTAAAAAGTCTCCAAGATCCTTTTTAATGAAACTAAATCAAATCTGCACCGGTTCTTGATAAATCTCCTTGACATGTGCAAAATAATGAGATATATCCAAAAGTATATCTAAAAAATAAATCAAATTTTTCAAGAGATAAAATAGCAGTGTCTGCTGCATAACATGCCAAGATGTCAAGACATCTGGCTCAACATCTGTCTGATAAGCATGATAGTAGAATCTGTCATGACATTTGGTCAAGATGTTATGACATCTTGTTTAACGTCATTCCAGAACCATGTTCAACATCTTGTATAACAATCTCCCCTCTTTGGAAAATTTTGACTAAAACAGCCAATGCACAATAACCCTGGAGAGGAGAATAAAACCACAACACGAGTTACATACAATCATGTAAATTTTGTAGAAACAAAAAAAAAACATATATTAGAGAATGCATGTAGTTATAGATCACCATCTTCATTTCTCCAGAAGACAGATGTTTATACATGAGGTATGAGATTATAGACGAGACCAAACTCCTCATGTCACACATAATCAAGAATCATCCTCAAAGAGAAACTCAAAACACTAGATAATCCAGTAATTCGAATACGAGTTACCCAAGTTCACACATCAAAGGAAGCAGCAGCAGAAGATAAAACAATCTCACATCAAGATTTTCACAAGCCTCGCAACAGGATTTTCACACAGCTCAAACAGGCAGGATATTAGAACATATGGTAAGACATTTTATACATAGATCACCAATAACAGTAGAAACAACACCAGAAGCTCCAGAAAATCATGGTCCCCCTAAATATTTACACACATCAAAAAACCATAATCACTAGTCTCCCCTTAGCAGTAGCACAATCCTATCACCGTGTTAATTACCATATCAAGACATGTTTCATAACAACAGGACACATAAAACACTAACACTTTACTCCCCCTTTTTAGCCAAAAATAGAGTAAATGTAAAACAAAATTGGAAGCACACAATGCAATAAAGCACAAAATACAAATGGAAGCACACAATATCATATGGAAACCAAAACACATCTCAGGTGGAAACAAGTAATTAGAAACAAACAAACTTCAACAATTTCAGGTGGTCTTCCACCTCTTGCCCCTATCAAAGGTCGTCATGCACTCCTTGGTGTTGTCACCAACCTTTCTATCCTGCAGAGACCATTTGTTCCATTTAATAGCAACTTACCTAGGCGTCCCAAGCATTAGAATATAGAGGGAAATATATTATCAGTTACGCTCCTCTATATTTGTAATTTCTATAACTCTTCAATAGTGCCTCAATGTTGTTGTTATCTTTGTGGCAAAGAATCATGTCCATTATTTAAGAACCAAGCACTAGAAAGAATTGATGTTATATAAAATTCTTTTGCTTAAGGATAAGTGTTTGGTTCTAAATATAGGCTCAGAATCTGAGGATGATTAGAAGCTACTATGATCAGAAGCTCTAAAACATCCCTTGATGAATAGTAAACTCTAAAGCATCTCAGTCTCTAGTTCTCAGACTTTTGCTAAGTGCCTCTAATAGTACATAAATGGAAAAATTGGTAAAATGCTTTCTTCTGAAACTTGTCCATTTATGTGTCTCAAATTTGAAACGTAATCTGACTCGTGGTTTGTAACTGATGAGTAAAATTTTTTAGATAATGATGAATATGTATTGAAACTTGTTCTTCCTGCCTCCAAACTATTCTCCATCAAAGATTTGAGGTTTAGAAGAATAATTATATTTATCATTGTTGTTAGTATTTCTATATTGTGTTTCAAAAAAATGGATCTTTATCTTACACGGTTAACTGTTTGACACGATACAATCAATGTCAGAACCGGAGCTCTGATGCCAATTGAAGGTTCAAGAAACACAAGAAATGGGGTTTGAATTAGGTTCCTAATATGATAACTTTTTACGAACCCAAAGACAAATTCAACAATGATAAAAAATACTCAAGGTTTTGTATACTAGTTAATTTTTAACTTATAAGTTAATATAGTCTACTAATCAGAATGATTTTTCCTTCTCAATAAGGACTTAATTCACTAATCAATCAGATTACAACTCAAAGACTAACTATCAATGACTTCTTAAGGCTACTGACTAACCTTGGTCCCTCAAGGAATACAAACTCAAAGACAAACTATCAATGACTTCTCGAGGCTACATATTAAACATAGTCCCTCAAGAAATTCAATCAGAGTTACAATACAAAGATTGTGTGTGCTTACAATAATGCTTCTAAACAAGAGATACATAATGTGAATTTCAGACTTTACACTTAAGAAAATATACAAAGATTGTTGTATTTATTATTTCTCTTCTTTTTCTCTTTGTTTCTTTTTGTTTCACACAAAGATTCTCTTAGCAATTCCTTTTGCAATGTGTAGTTCTCTCTTTCTTCATTTTCTTTGTCCTCTTTAAATAGAAGATAAATAGTACCACTGGGAGATGAAACTAGAAGATGACGAATAGTATCATTGGGGGGAAGAAATAGAAACTTCAAAAATTCTGAAGCTATCATAGTGATGTGAGGTTGAGACGTAAAACGTGAAGATTCGTCGGTAGTAAGGTCCTTTAAGAATTCCAACATATTTGTCCTTTTTAAGGAATATTTGATGTGAGGTTGACAAGTGGCTTATTTTTAGATAAAAAACATAAACTCAAGTTGTTGTGATTTGAAACATGTATCCTGAATTAGTTTATCCTTCAGTTTTCTTACAAAATCGATGGATAAGCTAATTTGAAGTATAAATTGAAGTTGTTAGGATTACCTTAGTTTTCCCCGCGATTTTCTCGCAAAATCGATACATTAGTTTGTTCATTTAAAAATAAAAATAAAAACATAGCGTGTTAAGGTATTACACCTCAATATTTTGTTACGTGAGATGAAAACATCGTTATAAAATATGTTATCTACATTAGTGGTTGTAAAAAATTCGGGTATGTTCCAGAATTTGACTTAGGAATCTAGGAAGTTAGTTATGCCAAAAGGAGATAACTTGGTGTCTAAGTAATCTCAAGATATGTAAGTTTTTAACTTTGTAAAATTGAGTTTATATATATATATATATATATATATATATATATATGAGGAGAGACCAATTTTATAATGGTTTAACTCTATAATAATAATAAAATATTTTAAAAAATTGTTAAGTTCGGTCGGATTTAGTTTTTAATTCAAAATAATCATTTGAATTCGACCGAATCAATTTATATAATCCAAATTAAGTAATCAAATCAATTCAGTTCGACTCTATCTATTTTTATAAAAAATACAATGGATCGGTCGGTTTCGATCGGACGGTTCAAATTTGTCGATCCTTAAACTTGAGTATGAAATCATTATTACCCGCTCTGTTTCAAAATGAATGTCGTTTTAACTATTAAAATTTGTTCAAAATAAATACTCTTTCCGATCACAATTATAAGTCAAAATAACTACTTTCACACGAATTAAGAAAGTTAGTTGAGTGTAATTAATTTTCTTGGTTTCATGTCCAATCAAAATAAAATTTATTATTTTATCCTTAGTGATTTGATGAATCATCTACTAACATTAAATGTTTTTGACTTTATTTAAGGGTATAATAGTAATACAAGCATTAATTAGTCCAAAAGTTAATATTTTTGCTTATAATAGTGACCAAAATTTAAGGTCATTTTTTTCTTATAATAGTGATCGGAGGGAGTATCATTCTCACTTTTCAATGCATAAATGATTATCATTTTTTCAATTGTGTCTTATAATTATTACACTTTACATTATTTTCAATACATTATTAATAAGACTAATTTAGTAAAAATGCAATGTTCTATGATAATTTTATTACATTTCTTAATCTATATAAAAAAAATTAAACGACATACATTTTGAAATAGAGAAAGTATAATTGTCTCCATTTTTCTTCTTCATTTTCCCTCTCCATAACTATAGTGAAATTCCTGGCAGCATATACTTGATGTCACAGAGAATGTTATGACACAGTATCTGACACTATGTTAACAATTCACACGATAAATCTGAAGATAAATAACACAATAAGTTGTTCACCATTCGGTTCAACAAACCTACATCGGGGCTACCAAGAGGAGGAAATTCACTATTAGTAGAATTAATTCAGAATAAACCACCGTTTATCTCCTTCACTTAAAACCTACCCAATGCAACTTCAACCTAAGTCCTACTTAGATCCGAGTACCCACTCACTCCCCTCAATCACGGTGATATCAACCTATTGACTAATTGAATTGTGAAGACACACTTCAATAAAATATCTTGATCTTGCTTCAAAGCTTCAATCAAGAGACAAACACTCGTGCTTTAAAGCTTTGAGTGATAAACTACCCTTACAAGAATCCTAGTCCAATGCACTTATCAATTGATAGTTGCTTGGCTCACAAGAGAAACTAGAATTACACAATTACAAATACAAATCCTAACGATTACACACGCAAGTCGCTATCTCTTCAATACATTCAAAGGCGTTGCACGGTTGTAAGGTTCTTTTCCTTTTATAGAAGCGATCCGAAACTTGGTTTTGGGCTTCCATAAAGATAGCTAGGGTTCACTTAATTTAATCCTAAAAACATGGTCTTTCCAACAACCAATTTAAGTTTAATTAAGTTTAACCTAGCACGTGAGCATGCTTTCTAATAATAGAAAACAATATTTAGCACTCAACAAACTTCCGAAAAATCTCAGAACAAGATTCTCAGCAGAATACAGAATGTCATAACATCTGTTATGACATCATCTGTAAATTTCAATTTTTAGCTTCATTCTGAAATCTTTTGACATCCTTAGCAGGTAGGATTTATCTTCAATCTCTGAATGTCATGACATCCATCATGACATTGCTAAAGCCTAGTTTTACCAAACATAATGCCAACTTAAAAACACTAACATATAGTTTTGACGATATTTAAAGTGTATAAAAAAATAATCAATCAAATGTTCCATATTATATTTATATTTCAAAACTTTGATTATAGACAAAATGGAGAAGATATTGACTCAATAAAATGATATATTTTCCGGATATGTTTATAAATAACAAAAACAGTTTTCACCGTTATTAAGAAACTCAATCAAATGTAGCTAATTTTTTAGATTTTGATAAAAATATGAATTAAATTTGCTATGATGACTTTATCTTAAATTTAATAGAGTGTTGAAAAATGAAATAGATGATTATATGAGGAATTAAAATATTAAATAATTAACATTCTGTGGATACATTTATAAATAATAAAAAATAATTTTTACAGTTATTAAAAAATTTAATTAAGAATACCTTATATTTTAGATTTTGATAAAAATATTATTTTTATATTAAATATAATCGAGTCTTCAAAAACGAAATAAAATAGTATATTAAAATTTTAAATATTAAATATTTAATAATAATTAATTTTTATTTATAATAGTGTTCAAAAAACAAAATATTCTTGTTGTCTAGTACGTGTCGTATATATCTTCTTAAGTTTGTCTTAGTGAAATGTGTGATTTGACTGGATATCAATAGTGCCATTAGTAGGTTAGGTAACCTACATTTATTAATAAAATCTCACGATAACTGGTCACATCAATTGAGAACCGATTAAACACTTCATCAACCAATAATTGTCAAAGTAATATTTGCTTAAACAAATTATTTCAGCATTATATTTAAAACGAAGTAAGACATTCAATTAGATTTCATTTTGGATCATTTTTTACTTCTTTTTTCTCCTTTCCTCTTATTTTTTTTATATCTCTTTAACTTTTTTAATCTTTCTGAATCATATTTTTGTTTTTATAATGATGAGTAAGAGTGAAAATAAGATTAAAAGAAAAATGTGAGCTTATTGAGTAGCAATATTACCTGTGCACGCATGCAATCATGAAACCAATAATGTTTTTTTTCACCGAATCGGTCAATAGTTGTATTAAAAATGATATAGTTACTCTCTTATAAATTTTTATTTAAATAATGTGCAGTTTTTAAAAAAATAATTTATATTAATTTTAATAAAAAATTAATATTATTTATTAAAATATCCTTATTAATTATACTAAATTGAGTAATTGAATAAAATAAAAATCACTTATTCCATTTTTTTTAATTGTCACTTTTTTAAATAAAAAAGATATTTTTTTTAAATGTCACATTTCAAATTTTAAGATAATATTTATTATAGTTTTGTCAAAGTTATCTCTAATTATTATGATAGAAAGAGAAAAAATTAAATAAATAATTAAAAACTTAAAAGTATTATAAAAAAAGTTTAAAAAATAACAAGAATCATTAGTTATTTTGATATGTTTACAAATTTAAAAAATAATAGTTAAAAATGAACTGATGGAGTAATAAATAAAATATAATAATAATAATTGATACCTAAAAATTATTTTAAAAAATTATTTAAAAAAAAATAAAAAATGCAAATGAAACACATATGAGACGGAGGGAGTACATGACAACAAAGAATCAATACGGGGTTGCCTCATGATGACACGAAAGAAACGTGAACAAGAGTCATTGAAAAATCCATTACATAAAAAGAGAAAGAAAACCTAATTCGAACAAACCAAACACATCAGATCGTCATGGATAAATATCCAAAATTGCAAAGAAAATAAAACGATAAGGTTTTTTCCAAATCGGTGCATGTGTACCCAAAAATTAAAATAAAATAATCATGATATATCATTGTATGATACATCTCTGTAGGTGGTCCTATTCTATGCATATGGAAGAAAACCCACAAGATTTTAAATAAAAGATCAATCGAGATATATATTATTGATGTACGGAATAAAATATTTTACTTATCGAATATCATAATAATTCAAATATATTATTTTAATTAAATTTAAAATTAAAATTAAATAATTAAAATAAATCAATAATTATTATTAATTAACGGTATAAATTTTTTTATATTATCAAAATATGAATATTATTCTCTTTTAAATAATTAATAGTCTTAATTTTTGTGTTGGATTTTATAAAAATATAATTAAATAGGGATTACATAAAAATATAATTAAATAAATAAGAGAAAATAGATGATACAACAACAATAATCTATAATATTTAATATAAAGTCTAAATTTTGTTTTCAAATAATTTATTAATTTATATCATATTCTTCGTGACAATATGTCTCATCGTGCTTTATGTTTTTTTTTATAATAAAGTAGAATAATATAAAAAGAAGTTGGAACAAAAGTAAGAGAGAAATTGTACCAAAATCCTTATAACCAAAAACAAATTTATAGAAAGATAAATCAATTTGTTATTTACAAAATATGTCTTCAAAATATAGGAATTAAGTTAAACCTAATGTAGTTATTAACCGAAAATCTTAAGTAGTCAGAAAATCAACACAATTATTTCTATAAGTTTGTAGCTAGCGGAAGGAGATGTAAAATTGCATCCCTAAAATCTCTCTATAGAGGAGTGGGTTTTCGCCCCTACCCTACTCACACTTGTGTATTTCAACATTCCCCTTAAGTGTGACTACAATATTCCCCTCAAACTTGCGTTTCAGAACAATCCGGTCCCTTTCTCGAATTTCTCGAACCAGTATTGATATATAGTGTAGGAACATTTGTGAGAAACACACCACTTTCTCTCCTATCACCTTAAAATTTTAGTGACAAAATGATATGTTTCTCACAAATATTCCACACTATATATCAATACTCCGGAATCTCCCTCCAACAAAATTAAGATATGTTTTTATGACTGTTATCTATTTTCGCACTCAGCTTTCCAATACAATAAATTCCGTTTCTTTCTATTCCCAATCTAATAGATTTTGGGAGTTGTATTTAAATTCAGTTTCTTTCTATTCCCAATCTAATAGATTTTGGGAGTTGTATTTCATTTAATGACTATAAAAACTTAAATAAAAGATCAATCGATATATATTATTGATGTATGGAATAAAATATTTTACTTATCGAATATCATAATAATTCAAATATATTATTTTAATTAAATTTAAATTTAAAATTAAATAATTAAAATAAATCAACAATTATTATTCATTCACGAAATAAATTTTTTTATATTATCAAAATATGAATACTATTCTCTTTTAAATAATTAATAGTCTTAATTTTTGTGTTGGATTTTATAAAAATATAATTAAATAGGGATTATATAAAAATATAATTAAATAAATAAGAGAAAATAGATGATACAACAACAATAATCTATAATATTTAATATAAAGTCTAAATTTTGTTTTCAAATAATTTATTAATTTATATCATATTCTTCGTGACAATATGTGTCATCGTGCTTTATGTTTTTTTTATTAATAAAGTAGAATAATATAAAAAGAAGTTAGAACAAAAGTAAGAGAGAAACTGTACCAACCAGAAACAAATTTATAGAAAGATAAACGAATTTGTTATTTACAAAATATGTCTTCAAAATATAGGAATTAAGTTAAACCTAATATAGTTATTAACCGAAAATCTTAAATAGTCAGAAAATCTAACACAATTATTCCTATAAGTTTGTGGCTAGCGGAAGGTGATGTGAAATTGCATCCCTAAAATCTCTCTATAGGGGAGTGGGTTTACGCCCCTACTCACACTTCTGTATTTAACACTCCCCTTAAGTGTGACTACAATATTCCCCTCAAACTTGCATGTGAGACACTTACCCGCGATCATTTTCAAGAGACGCTTACCCACGATCATGTTCAAGTTTGAACCGAACAATCCGGTCCCTTTCGAACCAGTATTGATATATAGTGTAGGAACATTTGTGAGAAACACACCACTTTCTCTCCTATCACCTTAAAGTTTTAGGGACAAAATGGTGTATTTCTCACAAATATTCCACACTATATATCAATACTCCGGAATCTCCCTCCAACAAAATTAAGATATGTTTTAATGACTGTTATCTATTTTCGCACTCAGCTTTCCAATACAATAAATTCAATACAATAAATTCAGTTTCTGTCTATTCCCAATCTAATAGATTTTGGGAGTTGTATTTCATTTATTGACTATAAAAACTTAAATAAAAGATCAATACATATATATTATTGATGTACGGAATAAAATATTCTACTTATCGAATATCATAATAATTCAAATATATTATTTTAATTAAATTTAAAATTAAAATTCAATAATTAAAATAAATCAACAATTATTATTCCTTAACGGTATAAATTTTTTTATATTATCAAAATATGAATATTATTCTCTTTTAAATAATTAATAGTGTTAATTTTTGGGTTGGATTTTATAAAAATATAATTAAATAGGGATTATATAATAATATAATTAAATAAATAAGAGAAAATAGATGATACAACAATAATCTATAATATTTAATATAAAGTCTAAATTTTGTTTTCAAATAATTTATTAATTTATATCATATTCTTCATGACAATATGTGTCATCGTGCTTTATGTTTTTTTTTTTAATAAAGTAGAATAATATAAAAAGAAGTTAGAACAAAAGTAAGAGAGAAACTGTACCAACCAGAAACAAATTTATAGAAAGATAAACCAATTTGTTATTTACAAAATATGTCTTCAAAATATAGGAATTAAGTTAAACCTAATGTAGTTATATGTAGTTATTAACCGAAAATCTTAAGTAGTTAGAAAATCAACACAATTATTCCTTTAAGTTTGTGGCTAGCGGAAAGAGATGTAATATTGCATCCCTAAAATCTCTCTATAGGGGAATGGGTTTTCGCCCCTTCTCACACTTGTGTATTTCAACACTCCCCTTAAGTGTGACTACAATATTCCCCTCAAACTTGCATGTGAGACGCTTACCTAGGATCATGTTCAAGTTTGAACCGAACAACCCGATCCCTTTCTCGAACCAGTATTGATATATAGTGTAGGAACATTTGTTCGAGTATTGATATATAGTGTAGGAACATTTGTGAGAAAAACACACCACTTACTCTCCTATCACCTTAAAGTTTTAGGGACAAAATGGTGTGTTTCTCACAAATATTCCACACTATATATCACTACTCCAGAATCTCCCTCCAACAAAATTAAGATATGTTTTTATGACTGTTATCTATTTTCACACTCAGCTTTCCAATACAATAAATTCAGTTTCTTTCTATTCCCAATCTAATAGATTTTGGGAGTAGTATTTCATTTATTGACTATAAAAACTTAAATAAAAGATCAATCGATATATATTATTGATGTACGGAATAAAATATTCTACTTATCGAATATCATAATAATTCAAATATATTATTTTAATTAAATTTAAAATTAAAATTCAATAATTAAAATAAATCAACAATTATTATTCCTTAATTGTATAAATTTTTTTATATTATCAAAATATGAATATTATTCTATTTTAAACAATTAATAGTGTTAATTTTTGTGTTGGATTTTATAAAAATATAATTAAATAGGGATTATATAAAAATATAATTAAATAAATAAGAGAAAATAGATGAAACAACAACAATAAACTATAATATTTAATATAAAGTCTAAATTTTGTTTTCAAATAATTTATTAATTTATGTCATATTCTTCGTGACAATATGTGTCATCGTGCTTTATGTTTTTTTTTTTAATAAAGTAGAATAATAAAAAAAGAAGTTGGAACAAAAGTAAGACAGAAACTGTACCAAAATCCTTTTAACCAAAAACAAATTTATAGAAAGATAAACCAATTTGTTATTTACAAAATATGTCTTAAAAATATAGGAATTAAGTTAAACCTAATGTAGTTATTAACCGAAAATCTTAAGTAGTTAGAAAATCAACACAATTATTCCTATAAGTTTGTGGCTAGCGGAAAGAGATGTAATATTGCATCCCTAAAATCTCTCTATAGGGGAATGGGGTTTCGCCCCTTCTCACACTTGTGTATTTCAACACTCCCCTAAAATCTCTCTATAGGGGAATGGGGTTTCGCCCCTTCTCACACTTGTGTATTTCAACACTCCCCTTAAGTGTGACTACAATATTCCCCTCAAACTTGCATGTGAGACGCTTATCCACGATCATGTTCAAGTTTGAACCGAACAACCCGGTCCCTATCTCGAACCAGTATTGATATATAGTGTAGTAACATTTGTGAGAAACACATCACTTTCTCTCCTATCACCTTAATTGTTCGGTCCCTTTCTCGAACCAGTATTGATATATAGTGTAGGAACATTTGTGATAAACACACCACTTTCTCTCCTATCACCTTAAAGTTTTAGGGACAAAATGGTGTGTTTCTCACAAATATTCCACACTATATATCAATACTCCAGAATCTCCCTCCAACAAAATTAAGACATGTTTTTATGACTGTTATCTATTTTCGCACTCACTTTCCAATACAATAAATTCAGTTTCTTTCTATTCCCAATCTAATAGATTTTGGGAGTTGTATTTCATTTATTGACTATAAAAACTTAAATAAAAGATCAATCGATATATATTATTGATGTACGGAATAAAATATTTTACTTATCGAATATCATAATAATTCAAATATATTATTTTAATTATATTTAAAATTAAAATTAAATAATTAAAATAAATCAACAATTATTATTCATTAACGGTATAATTTTTTTTTATATTATCAAAATATCAATATTATTCTCTTTTAAATAATTAATAGTCTTAATTTTTGTGTTGGATTTTATAAAAATATAATTAAATAGGGATTATATTAAAATATAATTAAATAAACAAGAGAAAATAGATGATACAACAACAATAATCTTTAATATTTAATATAAAGTCTAAATTTTGTTTTCAAATAATTTATTAATTTATATCATATTCTTCGTGATAATTTTTGTTTTTTTAATAAAGTAGAATAATATAAAAAGAAGTTGGAACAAAAGTAAGAGAGAAACTATACCAAAATCCTTTTAACCAGAAACAAATTTATAGAAAGATAATCCAATTTGTTATTTACAAAATATGTCTTCAAAATATAAGAATTAAGTTAAACCTAATGTAGTTATTAACCGAAAATCTTAAGTAGTCAGAAAATCAACACAATTATTACTATAAGCTTGTGGCTAGCGGAAGGAGATGTAAAATTGCATCTCTAAAATCTCTCTATAAGGGAGTGCGTTTTCGCCCCTACTCACACTTGTGTATTTCAACACTCCCCTTAAGTGTGACTACAATATTCCCCTCACAGTGTGACTACAATATTCCCCTCAAACTTGCATGTAAGACGCTTACCCACGATCATGTTCAAGTTTGAACAGAACAATCCCCTTAAGTGTGACTGCAATATTCCCCTCAAACTTGCATGTGAGACGCTTACCCACGATCATGTTCAAGTTTGAACCGAACAATCCGGTCCCTTTCTCGAACTAGTATTGAAATATAGTGTAGGAACATTTGTGAGAAACACACCACTTTATCTCCTATCACCTTAAAGTTTTAGGGACAAAATGGTGTGTTTCTCACAAATATTCCACACTATATATCAATACTCCGGAATCTCCCTCCAACAAAATTAAGATATGTTTTTATGACTGTTATCTATTTGGGAGTCGTATTTCATTTATTGACTATAAAAACTTAAATAAAAGATCGATTACAGAATAAAATATTTTACTTATAAAAATATAATTAAATAGGGATTATATAAAATTATAATTAAATAAATAAGAGAAAATAGATGATACAACTACAATAATCTATAATATTTAATATAAAGTCTAATTTTTATTTTTTTTAATAAATTAGAATAATATAAAAAGAAGTTGGAACAAAAGTAAGAGAGAAACTGTACCAAAATCCTTTTAACCACCAAAAAATTTATAGAAAGATAATCCAATTTGTTATTTACAAAATATGTCTTCAAAATATAGGAATTAAGTTAAACCAAATGTAGTTATTAACCGAAAATCTTAAGTAGTCAGAAAATCAACACAATTATTCCTATAAGTTTGTGGCTAGCGAAAGGAGATGTAAAATTGCATCCCTAAAATCTCTCTATAGGGAGTGGTTTTCGCCCCTACTCACACTTGTGTATTTCAACATTCCCCTTAAGTGACTACAATATTTCCCTCAAACTTGCATGTGAGACGCTTACCAATATAGTGTAGGAACATTTGTGAGAAACACACCACTTTCTCTCCTATCACCTTAAAGTTTTAGGGACAAAATGGTGTGTTTCTCACAAATATCCATACTATATATCAATACTCCGGAATCTCCCTCCAACAAAATTAAGATCTATTTTTATGACTGTTATCTATTTTCGCACTCAGCTTTCCAATACAATAAATTCAGTTTCTTTCTATTCCCAATCTAATAGATTTTGGGAGTTGTATTTCATTTATTGACTATAAAAACATAAATAAAAGATCAATCGATATATATTATTGATGTATGGAATAAAATATTTTACTTATCGAATATCATAATAATTCAAATATATTATTTTATTTAAATTTAAAATTAAAATTAAATAATTAAAATAAATCAAGAATTATTATTCATTAACGGTATAATTTTTTTTTTATATTATCAAAATATCATTATTATTCTCTTATAAATAATTAATAGTCTTAATTTTTGTGTTGGATTTTATAAAAATAAAATTAAACAGGGATTATATAAAAATATAATTAAATAAATAAGAGAAAATAGATGATGCAACAACAATAATCTATAATATTTAATATGAAGTCTAAATTTTTTTTGTTTAATAAAGTGGAATAATATAAAAAGAAGTTGGAACAAAAGTAAGAGAGAAACTGTACCAAAATCCTTTTAACCATATTTACAAAATATGTCTTCAAAATATAGGAATTAAGTTAAACCTAATGTAGTTATTAAAGGAAAATCTTAAGTAGTCAGAAAATCAACACAATTATTCCTAGCAGAAGGAGATGTAAAATTGCATCCCTAAAATCTCTCTATAAGAGAGTGGGTTTTCGCCCCTACTCACTTCAACACTCCCCTTAAGTGTGACTACAATATTCCCCTCAAACTTGCATGTGAGACGTTTACCCACGATCATGTTCAAGTTTGAACCGAACAACCCGGTCCCTTTCTCGAACAACCCGGTCCCTTTCTCAAACCAGTATTGATATATAGTGTAGGAACATTTGTGAGAAACACACCACTTTCTCTCCTATCACCTTAAAGTTTTAGGGACAAAATGGTGTGTTACTCACAAATATTCCATACTATATATCAATACTCCGAAATCTCCCTCCAACAAAATTAAGATCTATTTTTATGACTGTTATCTATTTTCGCACTCAGCTTTCCAATACAATAAATTTAGTTTCTTTCTATTCCCAATCTATTATATTTTGGGAGTTGTATTTCATTTATTGACTATAAAAACTTAAATAAAAACTTAAAGAAAAGATCAATCAATATATATTATTGATGTACGGAATAAAATATTTTACTTATCGAATATCATAATAATTCAAATATATTATTTTAATTAAATTTAAAATTAAAATGAATTAATTAAAATAAGTCAACATTTATTATTCATTAACGGTATCAATATTTTTATATTATCAAAATATCAATATTATTTTCTTTTAAATAATTAATAGTCTTAATTTTTGTGTTTAATTTTATAAAAATATAATTAAATAGGGATTATATAAAAATATAATTAAATAAATAAGAGAAAATAGATGATACAACAACAATAATCTATAATATTTAATATAAAGTCTAAATTTTGTTTTCAAATAATTTATTAATTTATATCATATTCTTCGTGACAATATGTGTCATCGTTCTTTATGTTTTTTTTATTAATAAAGTAGAATAATATAAAAAGAAGTTAGAACAAAAGTAAGAGAGAAACTATACCAACCAGAAACAAATTTATAGAAAGATAAACGAATTTGTTATTTACAAAATATGTCTTCAAAATATAGGAATTAAGTTAAACCTAATGTAGTTATTAACCGAAAATGTTAAGTAGTCAGAAAATCTAAAACAATTATTCCTATAAGTTTGTGGCTAGCGGAAGGTGATGTAAAATTGAATCCCTAAAATCTCTCTATAGGGGAGTGGGTTTTTTTCCCCTACTCACACTTATGTATTTAACACTCCCTTTAAGTGTGACTACAATATTCCCCTCAAACTTGCATGTGAGACGCTTACCCACAATCATGTTCAAAAGACGCTTACCCACGATCATGTTCAAGTTTGAACCAAACAACCCGGTCCCTTTCTCGATCCAGTATTGATATATAGTGTAGGAACATTTGTGAGAAACACACCACTTTCTCTCCTATGGTGTGTTTCTCACAAATATTCCACACTATATATCAATACTCCGGAATCTCCCTCCAACAAAATTAAGATATGTTTTAATGACTGTTGTTTATTTTCGCACTCAGCTTTCCAATACAATAAATTCATTTTCTTTCTATTCTCAATCTAATAGATTTTGGGAGTTGTATTTCATTTATTGACTATAAAAACATAAATAAAAGATCAATCGATATATATTATTGATGTACGGAATAAAATATTTTACTTATCGAATATCATAATAATTCAAATATATTATTTTATTTAAATATAAAATTAAAATTAAATAATTAAAATAAATCAACAATTATTATTCATTAACGGTATAAATTTTTTTATATTATCAAAATATCAATATTATTCTCTTTTAAATAATTATTAGTCTTAATTTTTGTGTTGGATTTTATAAAAATATAATTAAATAGGGATTATATAAAAATATAATTAAATAAATAAGAGAAAATAGATGATACAACAACAATAATCTATAATATTTAATATGAAGTCTAAATTTTTTTTGTTTAATAAAGTGGAATAATATAAAAAGAAGATAAAGTGGAATAATATAAAAAGAAGTTGGAACAAAAGTAAGAGAGAAACTGTACCAAAATCCTTTTAACCATATTTACAAAATATGTCTTCAAAATATAGGAATTATGTTAAACCTAATGTAGTTATTAAAGGAAAATCTTAAGTAGTCAGAAAATCAACACAGTTATTCCTAGCGGAAGGAGATGTAAAATTGCATCCCTAAAATCTCTCTATAAGAGAGTGGGTTTTCGCCCCTACTCACTTCAACACTCCCCTTAAGTGTGACTACAATATTCCCCTCAAACTTGGTCCCTTTCTCGAACAACCCGGTCCCTTTCTCAAACCAGTATTGATATAGTGTAGGAACATTTGTGAGAAACACACCACTTTCTCTCCTATCACCTTAAAGTTTTAGGGACAAAATGGTGTGTTTCTCACAAATATTCCATACTATATATCAATACTCCGGAATCTCCCTCCAACAAAATTAAGATCTATTTTTATGACTGTTATCTAATTTCGCACTCAGCTTTCCAATACAATAAATTCAGTTTCTTTCTATTCCTAATCTAATATATTTTGGGAGTTGTATTTCATTTATTGACTATAAAAACTTAAATAAAAACTTAAATAAAAGATCAATCAATATATATTATTGATGTACGGATTAAAATATTTTACTTATCGAATATCATAATAATTCAAATATATTATTTTAATTAACTTTAAAATTAAAATTAAATAATTAAAATAAGTCAACATTTATTATTCATTAACGGTATACATTTTTTTATATTATCAAAATATCAATATTATTTTCTTTTAAATAATTAATAGTCTTAATTTTTGTGTTTGATTTTATAAAAATAGAATTAAATAGGGATTATATAAAAATATAATTAAATAAATAAGAGAAAATAGATGACACAACAACAATAATCTATAATATTTAATATAAAGTCTAAATTTTGTTTTCAAATAATTTATTAATTTATATCATATTCTTCGTGACAATATGTGTCATCATGCTTTATGTTTTTTTTTTGATAAAGTAGAATAATATAAAAAGAAGTTAGAACAAAAGTAAGAGAGAAACTGTACCAACCAGAAACAAATTTATAGAAAGATAAACGAATTTGTTATTTACAAAATATGTCTTCAAAATATAGGAATTAAGATAAACCTAATGTAGTTATTAACCGAAAATCTTAAGTAGTCAGAAAATCTAAAACAATTATTCCTATAAGTTTGTGGCTAGCGGAAGGTGATGTAAAATTGCATCCCTAAAATCTCTCTATAGGGGAGTGGGTTTTTTCCCTACTCACACTTGTGTATTTAACACTACCTTTAAGTGTGACTACAATATTCCCCTCAAACTTGCATGTGAGACGCTTACCCACAATCATGTTCAAGAGACGCTTACCCACGACCATGTTCAAGTTTGAACTAAACAACCCGGTCCCTTTCTCGATCCAGTATTGATATAAAGTGTAGGAACATTTGTGAGAAACACACCACTTTCTCTCCTATGGTGTGTTTCTCACAAATATTCCACACTATATATCATTACTCCGGAATCTCCCTCCAACAAAATTAAGATATGTTTTTATAACTGTTGTTTATTTTCGCACTCAACTTTCCAATACAATAAATTCAGTTTCTTTCTATTCTCAATCTAATAGATTTTGGGAGTTTTATTTCATTTATTGACTATAAAAACTTAAATAAAAGATCAATCGATATATATTATTGATGTACGGAAAAAATATTATACTTATCGAATATCATAATAATCCAAATATATTATTTTAATTAAATTTAAAATTAAAATAAATCAACAATTATTATTCCTTAATGGTATAAATTTTTTTATATTATCAAAATATGAATATTATTCTCTTTTAAATAATTAATAGTCTTAATTTTTGTGTTGAATTTTATAAAAATATAATTAAATAGGGATTATATAAAATTATAATTAAATAAATAAGAGAAAATAGATTATACAACAACAATAATCTATAATATTTAATATAAAGTCTAAATTTTGTTTTCAAATAATTTATTAATTTATATCATATTCTTCGTGACAATATGTGTAGGAACCAATATTGATATATAGTGTAGGAACATTTGTGAGAAACACACCACTTTCTCTCCTATCACCTTAATTGTTCGGTCCCTTTCTCGAACCAGTATTGATATATAGTGTAGGAACATTTGTGAGAAACACACCACTTTCTCTCCTATCACCTTAAAGTTTTAGGAACATAATGGTGTGTTTTTCACAAATATTCCACACTATATATCAATACTCCAGAATCTCCCTCCAACAAAATTAAGATATGTTTTTATGACTGTTATCTATTTTCAGTTTCTTTCTATTCCCAATCTATTAGATTTTGGGAGTTGTATTTCATTTATTGACTATAAAAACTTTCTATTCCCAATCTATTAGATTTTGGGAGTTGTATTTCATTTATTGACTATAAAAACTTAAATAAAAGATCAATCGATATATATTATTGATGTACGGAATAAAATATTTTACTTATCGAATATCATAATAATTCAAATATATTATTTTAATTAAATTTAAAATTAAAATTAAATAATTAAAATAAATTAACAATTATTATTCATTAACGGTATAAATTTTTATCAATATTATTCTCTTTTAAATAATTAATAGTCTTAATTTTTGTGTTGGATTTTATAAAAATATAATTAAATAGGGATTATATAAAAATATAATTAAATAAATAAGAGAAAATAGATGATACAACAACAATAATCTATAGTATTTAATATAAAGTCTAAATTTTGTTTTCAAATAATTTATTAATTTATATCATATTCTTCGTGACAATATGTGTCATCGTGCTTTATGTTTTTTTTTAATAAATTAGAATAATATAAAAAGAAGTTGGAACAAAAGTAAGAGAGAAATTGTACCAAAATCCTTTTAACCAGAAACAAATTTATAGAAAGATAAACAAATTTGTTATTTACAAAATATGTCCTCAAAATATAGGAATTAAGTTAAACCAAATGTAGTTATTAACCGAAAATCTTAAGTAGTCAGAAAATCAACACAATTATTACTATAAGTTTGTGGCTAGCGAAAGTAGATGTAAAATTGCATCCCTCAAATCTCTCTATAGGTAAGTGGTTTTCGCCCCTACTCACACTTGTGTATTTCAACACTCCCCTTAAGTGACTACAATATTTCCCTCAAACTTGCATGTGAGACGCTTACCAATATAGTGTAGGAACATATGTGAGAAACACACCACTTTCTCTCCTATCACCTTAAAGTTTTAGGGATTTCTCACAAATATTTCTACTATATATATCAATACTCTTGAATCTCCCTCCAACTATTTTCTATTTAAATTCAGTTTCTTTCTATTCCCAATCTAATATATATTATTGATGTACGAAATAAAATATTTTACTTATCGAATATCATAATAATTCAAATATATTACTTTAATTAAATTTAAAATTAAAATCAAATAATTAAAATAAATCAACAATTATTATTCATTAACGGTATAAATTTTTTTATATTATCAAAATATCAATATTATTCTCTTTTAAATAATTAATAGTCTTAATTTTTGTGTTGGATTTTATAAAAATATAATTAAATAGGGATTATATAAAAATATAATTAAATAAATAAGAGAAAATAGATATACAACAACAATAATCTATAATATTTAATATAAAGTCTAAATTTTGTTTTCAAATAATTTATTAATTTATATCATATTCTTAGTGACAATATGTGTCATCGTGTTTTATATTTTTTTTAATAAAGTAGAATAATATAAAAAGAAGTTGGAACAAAAGTAAGAGAGAAACTGTACCAAAATCCTTTTAACCAGAAACAAATTTATAGAAAGATAATCCAATTTGTTATTTACAAAATATGTCTTCAAAATATAGGAATTAAGTTACACCTAATGTAGTTATTAACCGAAAATCTTAAGTAGTCAGAAAATCAACACAATTATTCCTATAAGTTTGTGGCTAGCGGAAGGAGATGTAAAATTGCATTCCTAAAATCTCTCTATTGGGGAGTGAGTTTTCGCCCCTACTCACTTCAACACTCCCCTTAAGTGTGACTACAGTATTCCCCTCAAACTTGCATGTTGTTGAGACGAACATTTGTGAGAAACACACCACTTTCTCTCCTATCACCTTAAAGTTTTAGGGACAAAATGGTGTGTTTCTCACAAATATCCATACTATATATCAATACTCCGGAATCTCCCGCCAACAAAATTAAGATCTATTTTTATGACTGTTATCTATTAAGGCACTCAGCTTTCCAATACAATAAATTCAGTTTCTTTCTATTCCCAATCTAATAGATTTTGGGAGTTGTATTTCATTTATTGACTATAAAAACATAAATAATAGATCAATCGATATATATTATTGATGTACGGAATAAAATATTTTACTTATCGAATATCATAATAATTCAAATATATTACTTTAATTAAATTTAAATTTAAAATTAAATAATTAAAATGAATCAACAATTATTATTCATTAACGGTATAAATTTTTTTATATTATCAAAATATCAATATTATTCTCTTTTAAATAATTAATAGTCTTAATTTTTGTGTTGGATTTTATAAAAATATAATTAAATAGGGATTATATAAAAATATAATTAAATAAATAAGAGAAAATAGATGATACAACAACAATAATCTATAATATTTAATATAAAGTCTAAATTTTGTTTTCAAATAATTTATTAATTTATATCATATTCTTCGTGACAATATGTGTCATCGTGCTTTATGTTTTTTTTTAATAAATTAGAATAATATAAAAAGAAGTTGGAACAAAAGTAAGAGAGAAACTGTACCAAAATCCTTTTAATCTTAAGTAGTCAGAAAATCAACACAATTATTCCTATAAGTTTGTGGCTAGCGGAAGGAGATGTAAAATTGCATCCCTAAAATCTCTCTATAGGGGAGTGGGTTTTCGCCCCTACTAACTTCAACACTCTCCTTAAGTGTGACTACAATATTCCCCTCAAACTTGCACGCTTACCCACGATCCTAAAATCTCTCTATAGGGGAGTGGGTTTTTGCCCCTACTCACTTCAACACTCTCCTTAAGTGTGACTACAATATTCCCCTCAAACATGCACGCTTACCCACGATCATGTTCAAGTTTGAACCGAACAATCCGGTCCCTTTCTCGAACGACCCGGTCCCTTTCTCAAACCAGTATTGATATATAGTGTAGGAACATTTGTGAGAAACACACCACTTTTTCTCCTTTCACCTTAAAGTTTTAGGGACAAAATGGTGTGTTTCTCACAAATATCCATACTATATATCAATACTCCGGAATCTCCCTCCAACAAAATTAAGATCTATTTTATATGTTATCTATTTTACTTTCGACTTTCCAATACAATAAATTGGTTTCTTTCTATTCCCAATCTAATAGATTTTGGGAGTTGTATTTCATTTATTGACTATAAAAACATAAATAAAAGATCAATCGATATATATTATTGATGTACGGAATAAAATATTTTACTTATCGAATATCATAATAATTCAAATATATTACTTTAATTAAATTTAAAATTAAAATTAAATAATTAAAATAAATCAACAATTATTATTCATTAACGGTATAAATTTTTTTTATATTATCAAAATATCAATATTATTCTCTTTTAAATAATTAATAGTCTTAATTTTTGTGTTGGATTTGATAAAAATATAATTAAATAGGGATTATATAAAATATAATTAAATAAATAAGAGAAAATAGATGATACAACAACAATAATCTATAATATTTAATATAAAGTCTAAATTTCATATGTGTCATCGTGCTTTATGTTTTTTTTTAATAAAGTAGAATAATATAAAAAGAAGTTGGAACAAAAGTAAGAGAGAAACTGTACCAAAATCCTTTTACCCAGAAACAAATTTATAGAAAGATAATCCAATTTGTTATTTACAAAATATGTCTTCAAAATATAGGAATTAAGTTAAACCTAATGTAGTTATTAACCGAAAATCTTAAGTAGTCAGAAAATCAACACAATTATTCCTTCCTATAACTTTGTGGCTAGCGGAAGGAGATGTAAAATTGCATCCTAAAATCTCTCTATAGGGGAGTGGGTTTTCGCCCCTACTCACTTCAACACTCCCCTTAAGTGTGACTACAATATTCCCTCAAACTTGCATGTGAGGCTCACTTACGATCATGTTCAAGTTTGAACCGAACAACCCGGTCCCTTTCTCGAACGACCCGGTCCCTTTCTCGAACGACCCGGTCCCTTTCTCAAACCAGTATTGATATATAGTGTAGGAACATTTGTGAGAAACACACCACTTTCTCTCCTATCACCTTAAAGTTTTAGGGACAAAATGGTGTGTTTCTCACAAATATCCATACTATATATCAATACTCCGGAATCTCCCTCCAACAAAATTAAGATCTATTTTTATGATATTATCTATTTTACTTTCGACTTTCCAATACAATAAATTCAGTTTCTTTCTATTCCCAATCTAATAGATTTTTGGAGTTGTATTTCATTTATTGACTATAAAAACATAAATAAAAGATCAATCGATATATATTATTGATGTACGAAATAAAATATTTTACTTATCGAATATCATAATAATTCAAATATATTACTTTAATTAAATTAAAATTAAAATTAAATAATTAAAATAAATCAACAATTATTATTCATTAACGGTATAAATTTTTTTATATTATCAAAATATCAATATTATTCTCTTTTAAACAATTAATAGTCTTAATTTTTGTGTTGGATTTTATATAAATATAATTAAATAGGGATTATATAAAAATATAATTAAATAAATAAGAGAAAATAGATGATAAAATAACAATAATCTATAATATTTAATATAAAGTCTAAATTTTGTTTTCAAATAATTTATTAATTTATACCATATTCTTCGTGACAATATGTGTCATCGTGCTTTATGTTTTTTTTAATAAAGTAGAATAATATAAAAAGTTGGAACAAAAGTAAGAGAGCGTACAAAATCATTTTAACCAGAAACAAATTTATAGAAAGATAATCCAATTTGTTATTTACAAAATATGTCTTGAAAATATAGGAATTAAGTTAAACCTAATGTAGTTATTAACTGAAAATCTTAAGTAGTCAGAAAATCAACACAATTATTCCTATAAGTTTGTGGCTAGCGGAAGGAGATGTAAAATTGCATCCCTAAAATCTATCTATAGGGGAGTGGGTTTTCGCCCCTACTCACTTCAACACTCCACTTAAGTGTGACTACAGTATTCCCCTCAAACTTGCATGTTGAGACGAACGTTTGTGAGAAACACACCACTTTCTCTCCTATCGGTGTGTTTCTCACAAATATCCATACTATATATCAATACTCCGGAATCTCCCTCCAACAAAATTAAGATCTATTTTTATGACTGTTATCTATTTTACTTTTCCTTTCAATAAATTCAGTTTCTTTCTATTCCCAATCTAATAGATTTTGGGAGTTGTATTTCATTTATTGACTATAAAAACATAAATAAAAGATCAATCGATATATATTATTGATGTACGGAATAAAATATATTACTTATCGAATATCATCATAATTCAAATATATTACTTTAGTTAAATTTAAAATTAAATTAAATAATTAAAATAAATCAACAATTATTATTCATTAACGGTATAAATTTTTTTATATTATCAAAATATCAATATTATTTTCTTTTAAATAATTAATAGTCTTAATTTTTGTGTTGGATTTTATAAAAATATAATTAAATAGGGATTATATAAAAATATAATTAAATAAATAAGAGAAAATAGATGATACAACAACAATAATCTATAATATTTAATATAAAGTCTAAATTTTGTTTCCAAATAATTTATTAATTTATATCATATTCTTCGTAACAGAGAATATGATATAAAAAGAAGTTGGAACAAAAGTAACTTCAAAATATAGGAATTAAGTTAAACCTAATGTAGTTATTAATCGAAAATCTTAAGTAGTCAGAAAATCAACACAATTATTCCTATAAGTTTGTGGCTAGCGGAAGGAGATGTAAAATTGCATCCCTAAAATCTCTCTATAGGGGAGTGGGTTTTCGCCCCTACTCACTTCAACACTCCCCTTAAGTGTGACTACAATATTCCCCTCAAACTTGCATGTGAGACGCTTACCCACGAGCATGTTCATGTTTGAACCAAATAACCCGGTCCCTTTCTCGAACAACCCGATCCCTTTCTCGAACAACCCGGTCCGTTTCTCAAACCAGTATTGATATATAGTGTAGGAACATTTGTGAGAAACACACAACTTTCTCTCCTATCACCTTAAAGTTTTAGGGACAAAATGATGTGTTTCTCACAAATATCCATACTATATATCAATACTCCGGAATCTCCCTCCAACAAAATTAAGATCTATTTTATATTTGTATCTATTTTCTTTTCACTTTCCATTACAATAAATTCAATTTCTTTCTATTCCCAATCAAATAGATTTTGGGAGTTGTATTTCATTTATTGACTATAAAAACTTAAATAAAAGATCAATCGATATATATTATTGATGTACGGAATAAAATATTTTACGTATCGAATATCATAATAATTCAAATATATTACTTTAATTAAATTTAAAATTAAAATTAAATAATTAAAATAAATTAACAATTATTATTCATTAACGGTATAAATTTTTTATATTATAAAATATCAATATTATTCTCTTTTAAATAATTAATAGTCTTAATTTTTGTGTTGGATTTTATAAAAATTTAATTAAATAAATAAGAAAATAGATGATACAACAACAATAATCTATAATATTTAATATAAAGTCTAAATTTTGTTTTCAAATAATTTATTAATTTATATCATATTCTTAATGACAATATGTCATCGTGCTTTATATTTTTAATAAAGTAGAATAATATAAAAGAAGTTGGAACAAGTAAGAAAGCGTGCCAAAATCCTTTTAACGAAACAAATTTATAGAAAGATAATCAAATTTGTTATTTAAAATATGTCTTCAAAATATAGGAATTAAGTTAAACCAAATGTAGTTATTAACAGAAAATCTTAAGTAGTCGAAAAATCAACACAATTATTCCTATAAGTTTGTGGCTAGCGGAAGGAGATGTAAAATTGCATCCTAAAATCTCTATAGGGAGTGGGTTTTCGCCCCTACTCAATTCAACTCCCTTAAATGTGACTACAGTATTCCCTCAAACTTGCATGTTGGGCGAACATTTGTGAGAAACACACCACTTTCTCTCTATCACCTTAAAGTTTTAGGGACAAAATGGTGTGTTTCTCACAAATATCCATACTATATATCAATACTCGGAATCTCCTCCAACAAAATTAAGATCTATTTTATATTTATCTATTTTTCGACTTTCTAATACAATAAATTCAGTTTCTTTCTATTCCCAACCTAATAGATTTTGGGAGTTGTATATCATTTATTGACTATAAAAACATAAATAAAAGATCAATCGATATATATTATTGATGTACGGAATAAAATATTTTACTTATCGAATATCATAATAATTCAAATATATTACTTTAATTAAATTTAAAATTAAAATTAAATAATTAAAATAAATCAACAATTATTATTCATTAACGCTATAAATTTTTTTATATTATCAAAATATCAATATTATTCTCTTTTAAACAATTAATAGTCTTAATTTTTGTGTTGGATTTTATAAAAATATAATTAAATATGGATTATATAAAAATATAATTAAATAAATAAGAGAAAATAGATGATACAACAACAATAATCTATAATATTTAATATAAAGTCTAAATTTTGTTTTCAAATAATTTATTAATTTATATCATATTCTTCGTGACAATTTGTGTCATCGTGCTTTATATTTTTAATAAAGTAGAATAATATAAAAGTTGGAACAAAAGTAAGAGAAAGCGTAACAAAATGCTTTTAACGAAACAAATTTATAGAAAGATAATCCAATTTGTTATTTACAAAATATGTCTTCAAAATATAGGAATTAAGTTAAACCTAATGTAGTTATTAATCGAAAATCTTAAGTAGTCAGAAAATCAACACAATTATTCCTATAAGTTTGTGGCTAGCGGAAGGAGATGTAAAATTGCATCCCTAAAATCTCTTTATAGGGGAGTGGGTTTCGCTTACTCACTTCAACACTCCCCTTAAGTGTGACTACAATATTCCCCTCAAACTTGCATGTTGAGACGAACATTTGTGAGAAACACACCACTTTCTCTCCTATCACCTTAAAGTTTTAGGGACAAAATGATGTGTTTCTCACAAATATCCATACTATATATCAATACTCCGGAATCTCCCTCCAACAAAATTAAGATCTATTTTTATGACTGTTATCTATTTTTGCACTCAGCTTTCCAATACAATAAATTCGGTTTCTTTCTATTCCCAATCTAATAGATTTTGGGAGTTGTATTTCATTTATTGACTATAAAAACATAAATAAAAGATCAATCGATATATATTATTGATGTACGGAATAAAATATTTTACTTATCGAATATCATAATAGTTCAAATATATTACTTTAATTAAATTTAAAATTAAAATTAAAATTAAATAATTAAAATAAATCAACAACTATTATTCATTAACGGTATAAATTTTTTTATATTATCAAAATATCAATATTATTCTCTTTTAAATAATTAATAGTCTTAATTTTTGTGTTGGATTTTATAAAAATATAATTAAATAAATAAGAGAAAATGATGATACAACAACAATAATCTATAATATTTAATATAAAGTCTAAATTTTGTTTTCAAATAATTTATTAATTTATATCATATTCTTCGTGACAATATGTGTCATCGTGCTTTATGTTTTTTTTTAATAAAGTAGAATAATATAAAAAGAAGTTGGAACAAAAGTAAGAAGCATGCCAAAATCCTTTTAACGAAAACAAATTTATAGAAAGATAATCCAATTTGTTATTTACAAAATATGTCTTCAAAATATAGGAATTAAGTTAAACCTAATGTAGTTATTAACCGAAAATCTTAAGTAGTCAGAAAATCAACACAATTATTCCTATAAGTTTGTGGCTAGCGGAAGGAGATGTAAAATTGCATCCCTAAAATCTCTTTATAGGGAGTGGGTTTCGCCCTACTCAACAACTCCCCTTAAGTGTGACTCAATATTCCCTCAACTTGCATGTTGAGACGAACATTTGTGAGAAACACACCACTTTCTCTCCTATCACCTTAAAGTTTTAGGGACAAAATGATGTGTTTCTCACAAATATCCATACTATATATCAATACTCCGGAATCTCCCTCCAACAAAATTAAGATCTATTTTTATGACTGTTATCTATTTTTGCACTCAGCTTTCCAATACAATAAATTCAGTTTCTTTCTATTCCCAATCTAATAGATTTTGGGAGTTGTATTTCATTTATTGACTATAAAAACATAAATAAAAGATCAATCGATATATATTATTGATGTACGGAATAAAATATTTTACTTATCGAATTTCATAATAGTTCAAATATATTACTTTAATTAAATTTAAAATTAAAATTAAAATTAAATAATTTAAATAAATCAACAACTATTATTCATTAACGGTATAAATTTTTTTATATTATCAAAATATCAATATTATTCTATTTTAAATAATTAATAGTCTTAATTTTTGTGTTGGATTTTATAAAATATAATTAAATAAATAAGAGAAAATAGATGATACAACAACAATAATCTATAATATTTAATATAAAGTCTAAATTTTGTTTTCAAATAATTTATTAATTTATATCATATTCTTATTGACAATATGTGTCATCGTGCTTTATGTTTTTAATAAAGTAGAATAATATAAAAGAAGTTGGAACAAAAGTAAGAGAAAGCTGTACCAAAATCCTTTTAACGAGAAACAAATTTATAGAAAGATAATCCAATTTGTTATTTACAAAATATGTCTTCAAAATATAGGAATTAAGTTAAACCTAATGTAGTTATTAACAAAAATCTTAAGTAGTCGGAAAATCAACACAATTATTCCTATAAGTTTGTGGCTAGCGGAAGGAGATGTAAAATTGCATCCTAAAATCTCTTTATAGGGGAGTGGGTTTTCGCCTACTCACTTCAACACTCCCTTAAGTGTGACTACAATATTCCCTCAAACTTGCATGTTGAGGCAACATTTGTGAGAAACACCACTTTCTCTCCTATCACCTTAAAGTTTTAGGGACAAAATGATGTGTTTCTCACAAATATCCATACTATATATCAATACTCGGAATCTCCCTCCAACAAAATTAAGATCTATTTTATATTTATCTATTTTTTTTTTCGACTTTCCAATACAATAAATTCGGTTTCTTTCTATTCCCAATCTAATAGATTTTGGGGTTGTATTTCATTTATTGACTATAAAAACATAAATAAAAGATCAATCGATATATATTATTGATATACGGAATAAAATATTTTACTTATCGAATATCATAATAATTCAAATATATTACTTTAATTAAATTTAAAATTAAAATTAAAATTAAATAATTTAAATAAATCAACAACTATTATTCATTAACGGTATAAATTTTTTATATTATCAAAATATCAATATTATTCTATTTTAAATAATTAATAGTCTTAATTTTGTGTTGGATTTTATAAAAATATAATTAAATAAATAAGAAAATAGATGATACAACAACAATAATCTATAATATTTAATATAAAGTCTAAATTTTGTTTTCAAATAATTTATTAATTTATATCATATTCTTCGTGACAATATGTGTCATCGTGCTTTATGTTTTTAATAAAGTAGAATAATATAAAAAGTTGGAACAAAAGTAAGAGAGAAACTGTACAAAATCCTTTTAACGAAACAAATTTATAGAAAGATAATCCAATTTGTTATTTACAAAATATGTCTTCAAAATATAGGAATTAAGTTAAACCTAATGTAGTTATTAGAAAATCTTAAGTAGTCGGAAAATCAACACAATTATTCCTATAAGTTTGTGGCTAGCGGAAGGAGATGTAAAATGCATCCCTAAAATCTCTTTATAGGGAGTGGGTTTCGCTTCTCACTTCCTTACTCCCTTAAGTGTGACTACAGTATTCCCCTCAAACTTGCATGTTGAGACGAACATTTGTGAGAAACACACCACTTTCTCTCCTATCACCTTAAAGTTTTAGGGACAAAATGATGTGTTTCTCACAAATATCCATACTATATATCAATATCTCTCCAACAAAATTAAGATCTATTTTTATGACTGTTATCTATTTTTGCACTCAGCTTTCCAATACAATAAATTCAGTTTCTTTCTATTCCCAATCTAATAGATTTTGGGAGTTGTATTTCATTTATTGACTATAAAAACATAAATAAAAGATCAATCGATATATATTATTGATGTACGGAATAAAATATTTTACTTATCGAATATCATAATAGTTCAAATATATTACTTTAATTAAATTTAAAATTAAAATTAAATTAAATAATTAAAATAAATCAACAATTATTATTCATTAACGGTATAAATTTTTTATATTATCAAAATATCAATATTATTCTCTTTTAAATAATTAATAGTCTTAATTTTTGTTGGATTTTATAAAATATAATTAAATAAATAAGAAAATAGATGATAAAACAACAATAATCTATAATATTTAATATAAAGTCTAAATTTTGTTTTCAAATAATTTATTAATTTATATCATATTCTTTGTGACAATATGTCATCATGCTTTATGTTTTTAATAAAGTAGAATAATATAAAAAGTTGGAACAAAAGTAAGAGAAAGCATACCAAAATCCTTTTAACCAGAAACAAATTTATAGAAAGATAATCCAATTTGTTATTTACAAAATATGTCTTCAAAATATAGGAATTAAGTTAAACCTAATGTAGTTATTAACTGAAAATCTTAAGTAGTCAGAAAATCAACACAATTATTCCTATAAGTTTGTGGCTATCGGAAGGAGATGTAAAATTGCGTCCCTAAAATCTCTCTATAGGGGAGTGGGTTTTCGCCCCTACTCACTTCAACACTCCACTTAAGTGTGACTACAGTATTCCCCTCAAACTTGCATGTTGAGACGAACGTTTGTGAGAAACACACCACTTTCTCTCCTATCACCTTAAAGTTTTAGGGACAAAATGGTGTGTTTCTCACAAATATCCATACTATATATCATTACTCCGGAATCTCCCTCCAACAAAATTAAGATCTATTTTATGTATTATCTATTTTACTTTCGACTTTCCAATACAATAAATTCGGTTTCTTTCTATTCCCAATAGATTTTGGGAGTTGTATTTCATTTATTGACTATAAAACATAAATAAAAGATCAATCGATATATATTATTGATGCGGAATAAAATATATTACTTATCGAATATCATAATAATTCAAATATATTACTTTAATTAAATTTAAAATTAAATTAAATAATTAAAATAAATCAACAATTATTATTCATTAACGGTATAAATTTTTTATATTATCAAAATATCAATATTATTTTCTTTTAAATAATTAATAGTCTTAATTTTTGTGTTGGATTTTATAAAATATAATTAAATAGGGATTATATAAAAATATAATTAAATAAATAAGAAAATAGATGATACAACAACAATAATCTATAATATTTAATATAAAGTCTAAATTTTGTTTCAAATAATTTATTAATTTATATCATATTCTTAAATAACAGAGAATATGATATAAAAGAAATGGAACAAAAGTAACTTCAAAATATAGAATTAAGTTAAACCTAATGTAGTTATTAACAGAAAATCTTAAGTAGTCGGAAAATCAACACAATTATTCCTATAAGTTTGTGGCTAGCGGAAGGAGATGTAAAATTGCATCCTAAAATCTCTATAGGGGAGTGGGTTTTGCCCCTCTCAACTCCTCCCTTAAGTGTGACTACAATATTCCCTCAAACTTGCATGTAGGCTTACCCAGCATGTTCATGTTTGAACCAAATAACCCGGTCCCTTTCTCGAACAACCCGGTCCCTTTCTCGAACAACCCGGTCCGTTTCTCAAACCAGTATTGATATATAGTGTAGGAACATTTGTGAGAAACACACAACTTTCTCTCCTATCACCTTAAAGTTTTAGGGACAAAATGATGTGTTTCTCACAAATGTCCATACTATATATCAATACTCGAATCTCCTCAACAAAATTAAGATCTATTTTTATTGTATCTATTTACTTTTCAGCTTTCCATTACAATAAATTCAATTTCTTTCTATTCCCAATCAAATAGATTTTGGGAGTTGTATTTCATTTATTGACTATAAAAATTTAAATAAAAGATCAATCGATATATATTATTGATGTACGGAATAAAATATTTTACGTATCGAATATCATAATAATTCAAATATATTACTTTAATTAAATTTAAAATTAAAATTAAATAATTAAAATAAATCAACAATTATTATTCATTAACGGTATAAATTTTTTTATATTATAGAAATATCAATATTATTCTCTTTTAAATAATTAATAGTCTTAATTTTTGTGTTGGATTTTATAAAAATATAATTAAATAAATAAGAGAAATAGATGATACAACAACAATAATCTATAATATTTAATATAAAGTCTAAATTTTGTTTTCAAATAATTTATTAATTTATATCATATTCTTGTGACAATATGTGTCATCGTGCTTTATGTTTTTAATAAAGTAGAATAATATAAAAGAGTTGGAACAAGTAAGAGAAAGCATGCCAAAATCCTTTTAACGAGGAACAAATTTATAGAAAGATAATCAAATTTATTTATCGAAATATCTTTCAAAATATAGGAATTAAGTTAAACCAAATGTAGTTATTAATCGAAAATCTTAAGTAGTCGGAAAATCAACACAATTATTCCTATAAGTTTGTGGCTAGCGGAAGGAGATGTAAAATTGCATCCTAAAATCTCTTTATAGGGGTGGGTTTCGCCCCTCTATTTCAACCTCATAAGTGTGACTGATATTCCTCGAACTTGCATGTGGGAGCAGACATTTGTAGAGAAACACACCACTTTCTCTCTCCTATCACCTTAAAGTTTTAGGGACAAAATGAGTGTGTTTCTCACAAATATCCATATATATCAATATCAAGATCTCCTCCAACAAAATTAAGATCTATTTTTATAGTATCTATTTTTTACTCGACTTTCCAATCTGATAAATTCAGTTCTTTCTTTCGATCTAATAGATTTTGGGGTTGTATTTCATTTATTGACTATAAAACATAAATAAAAGATCAATCGATATATATTATTGATGGAATAAAATATTTTACTTATCGAGATATCATAATAATTCAAATATATTACTTTAATTAAATTTAAAATTAAAATTAAAATTAAATAATAAATAATCAACTATTATTCATTAACAATTATAAATTTTTTTATATCAAAATATCAATATTATTCTCTTTTTAAAATAATTAATAATCTTAATTTTTGTATTTGGATTTATAAAATATAATTAAATAAATAAGAAATAGATGATACAACAACAATAATCTATAATATTTAATATAAAGTCTAAATTTTGTTTTCAAATAATTTATTAATTTATATCATATTCTTTTGTGACAATATGTGTCATGGTGCTTTATATTTTTTTAATAAAGTAGAGAATAATATAAAAAGTTAGAACAAAGTAAAGAGAAGCTGCAAAATCCTTTAACGAAACAAATTTATAGAAAGATAATCCAATTTTGTATTTACAAAATAGTCTTCAAAATATTAAGATTAAATTAAAACTAATGTAGTTTATTAATTTGAAAATCTTAAGTAGTGGAAAATCAACACAATTATTCCTATAAGTTTGTGGCTATCGGAGGAGATGTAAATTGCATTACTAAATCTCTCTATAGGGGAGTGGTTTCTTCCCTACTATTAACCTCCATAATGACTCTGATATTCCCTCGAACTTGCATAGCTATTGAGAATGAGCGTTTATGAGAAACACACACTTTCTCTCCTATCACCTTAAGTTTTAGGGACAAAATGGTGTTTCTCACAAATATCCATACTATATCAATACTAAATCTCCTCCAACAAAATTAAGATCTATTTTTATATTTGTTTATCTATTTTGCTCGACTTTCCAATCAATAGAATTCGGTTTCTTTCTATCCCAATCTAATAGATTTTGGGAGTTGTATTTCATTTATTGACTATAAAAACATAAATAAAAGATCAATCGATATATATATTGATGTCACGAGAATAAAATATATTACTTATGAATATCATAATAATTCAAATATATTACATGGTTAAATTTAAAATTAAATTAAATAATTAAAATAAATTATAATTATTATTATGGTATAAATTTTTTATATCAAAATAATAATATTATTTTTCTTTTAAATAATTAATAGTCTTAATTTTTTGTATTGATTTTTATAAAAATATAA